>ML681993.1:17577935-17603985 GCA_007922195.1 Podocnemis expansa | reverse complement strand
ATATCAGCTGCTGTGTTCTGTAATGGAGGGGGTGACAGTGAAGTTCCAGCTTCAGGTGTTGGCTGCACCTCAAGTTGTTCTTCTGGGGCTTCTTCTTGAGTATGGGAGGTAACGTGCAGTTGGTCCATCTCCAGGTGTGAGAGCAGCTGCCTCTTTACTATATTGAAGCTTTGGGTAACTAGCTGTTTCTCAGTTAGTGTGGATGGAGGTCTTTTGTCCATCCATAGTTCCCTCATACGTTTCATGTATCCCCTCTCATTAGGTCTGCTGTTGTAGTAGCATTCCATCAATTCCAGGTTCTCTTGTCTCGTCCATGCATGGTTTGTTCCAGTAGCCCACTTATCGTCAGATTGTTCTGGTTCCCCAACATCTGGCACAGACCTTGTTAATCCGGGTGACGTCCGAGCCGGCATGACTCTTGTAGTTCGTGTCACTCTCATATTCGAGGTAGGCAAGTGAGGCGTTAGGGGGTCTTTTGCCCAAGGACCCCTACTGGGAAGGTGGACAGGTATCCACAGGGATTTGAACCCCAGTCTCCCATATCAAGGAGTATCAGTATTAACCACTACGGTGCTCTTAACCACTATGCTATCCAGTCACCTATATAATATACGCATAAATTGGGTTAGAAAGAACTCTTCCCTGACACCTTGTCGGAAGCTGGGGGAAAGGATTTTGGGACTAGACAGTATTTGGAAACTCCTGTGCTTCCTAGGGATGCAGTAGATGGGAATGCTTTGCCAAAATGATCAATTTTGACTGGTTTTTGTTTATAATCATTCTAGTATTTGAATCCAGGGGTAATAAAGTATTGCTATGTTTGTTTTTTGAGTAAAGGGCAACAGAACTGTGTTAGCATGTCTTGATTGAGAAGTTACCCTAAACTGTATCTCACTTGCTAAGTAGAGATTAGGGGTTCCAAATCCCAATGAAGATGGGAGTGGGAGGGTGTAGGCGTTTCTACCTAAAGGTGTGGGTGCTACCTACAGTCCTAGACACTATTTGACAGTTTGACCCTTCCTCCCTAGAATTTAATGAAGGAGCTGATTAGACTCAATTAAGATTCCTTATTTCCAGTTGGTAATTCATACCACTGATACTGAGCAGCTCTGGGTGCTAAGTGAGCTCCTATGAATGCATCTCTGAACTCTGGGTCTTCCCTAGCCAAAGATATACTGCTCCAAAGCATATACTTTCACCTGATATTTTATAGGTAACTTCAAACAAAGTTACCTAGCCTATAGTAACTCTTGGTATGTCACCAATTCTCCTAATTTCAGCAAAACTACCCATCTCTTATTATTAAATCATTTTAGTCATAACTGCCCTGAGACACTGTTGTTGAAACCTAAGTTGCTATGCACTCACTCTGCTCAATATTGATTAACAAACTGCAAGCATGCAGCTGTCTGACCTTGTCTCAAAAAGGCCAGTTTTCCTGGCTATGTAATGTTTTGCTTTCAGTTGGTGGTGTCTGAACATCAAAATTAGTTACTGCAGTTCTGTCAAATTCTGGGGTAATTGTGTAGCAAAGAAAATGATGTGTTAAAGGAAAATCAGTTAATCAGACTTTCCCACTTTGTAAAATGACACTGCCCACTGCACAGGAGTCAGGTTTGCTTTTGGTCACATATTTATGAACATGGTTGTGCTATTCTCCAAATTAGTGAATGGTTACTTTTCCTTTCTAATGAAACTTCTCCTAGGTTACACAGAAATTCAGTACTTGCAAAGGGAAAAGTAGAATAGCTTCTGTATCTGATGTCAACTTCCTAAAGTCCAGTTTTTCATTCTGTCTCCTCCGCACTGTGCTGACGGGAAATGTGTATGTATCAACATAGCTTTTTTTTTTTCTGAAGGTGGTTTTCTTAAATTGATTTCTGGATCAACTGAGAAGGTTTTCACTTCTGCTCAATCAAATCAAATAAATCAATCAAACAGCAGCAAATTTGCTGCTGTCAATGTAGACATAATCTCAGACTTGACCCTTGACAGAAGAATTTGGAAGATGGGCCTTTCTTTCTACCTTCAACTCAGAATCTCTGTTTTTGTCTGGGACAGAGTAACCTGGGCTAAAATATTTTAATGGTTTATCACATTGTGTCAATTGGCAAGTAATTCTTTCCTTATGGTATTTCCTTCATATTACAGCCTTCTCAAGAATTTATATAATTTTTAAGCACAGTTTTAATCATGATATGACTCGAAAAATGTATAGTTTTGGAAACTAAAATATTGTAAGATTAGCAAAATCATGTGATAGTGGTATGCAAAGTGTATTTAAAAATGACAACTGATATTAGATCTTTATTAATAATCAATATTTTTACGGTCCCTGTAGAATTATTACATTGTTGTCCAACCTCCCCCTTTCAGAGTGTTGGATGATGTCACATAAAATTAGTGCTCCACTTAAAAGGCATTGTTTTTCTTTAAAAGAAACAAGACTTGTCCATGATTAATGCAATGCCTGCATGTCACTACTTATATACTGAAGTTTTGCATCATGAGCCATAAATTTAATATGGTACATGAATCAATAAACTAAACACATAGTGTATTCTGATTGGGTTCTGAAGTTTCAATCTGATGATAATTAAATGCCTGCAGAGTGACAGCCTGATGATTAGTAAACATATTAAAAAAACCCAATAAAATTCTCAAAGAATGCCAAATAGTAATAAAAATAATAAGAGGCACTGTGTCAGCATAAAGAATTATCAGCAAGATTTTCTTAAAGACAAAATACTTTAGTCAGCATTCTATAAACATTTGTGAGTGATCCTGATGTTTTTAAACCAAGGGTATTACTATTTAAATAAATATAACATTAAAGACTAACCCCCCCCCCAACTTAAGTTAGGCCTTGTACACACTAGCAAGTTTTGGCAGCAAAACAAGCCCACAGTACATACCTGTGGGGTTATTTTTTTAATTTAAATTGCCCTGTTATGGCACAACAATAATACCACCTGTGTGAGCATCATAGTGCCTGTTGCTCAAAGGCTTTTGCACAAAAGTGTGTGTGTGTGTATGGTGACTCATTTTTAATCTGCATTATGTTGGTTCCAGAAATGTCACAGAATTCCAAGCCTGACCACTCTGGTCTTCCACTTGCACTCCATTGCTCTGATGCAACTAGCCCCTCCCTTTTGTGACTCCTGCCGTCAATGCCTATTTGTTCAGCAAGGAGAATGAGTATGTTTCCAGGAGAAAATAGTGGTTCAACACTCTCCCACCTGGATCACAGCCAGGACTCTGGACCTGCTCACCATCTGGGAAGAGTTTGCCATGGAGGTTCAGTTACGCATCAGTAGGAGGAACTTTGACACTTAAGAACAGATTTCTTGCATCGTGTCAGAGGAAGAATATGAGAGAGACATGCTACAATGCAAAGCTGAGGTGAAAAAGCTGAGGCTAAACTAGCACAAAGTTGGGGAGTCAAACTGTTGGTTTGACTCAGTGCCAGCTACATGCCAATTTTACAAGGAGCTGGAAGCCATTGTCTGTGGAGACCCCACATCCACTTTCAAGACTCCTGTAGACACATTGGTGGCCCCAGAACGAACAGATACTGGAGAAAATCACAATGAGGAAGTGACTTATGAGGAAGCAGAGATGGAAGATGACCTGGAGGCACTAAGCAGTGCAGCAGACATTGGGAGTCAGGAGCTGTTCTCCAGCGCCAGTGAGGCATGCAGCCTGTCACAGCCATTCACCTGTGGTGCTTTGCAGGCTGCAGAAGGGAACTCTGGTAAGTTTTTGCAAAGCCGATGGTGCTCTGTTCAGGAATTAACTTTCCTATTTAATAACAAACTGGTATGAGTGGAGGGAAGTGTGCTGGTGTGGCTGTGGTTGCATATGGTTTCCCACTCTCCAGTTCATCTACTCAACAGTCATTATCAGTGCATTGACACATGTGGTATCCTCCACTGAGAGCTCACTGAAAGCTTCTTGGATGTACCCCCCAATTCTCTGCCTCAGATTCCTTGGCGGAACATATATTTTTCTTCCCCCAGAGAAGTACCCTGTCCTTTGTCAGTTGGAAACCATGCTACTGAGTATCATTGCTAAACACAAGCCTGCAGTGAAGGAACCAGGTTTAGATCTGCTGGCATGCGGGATATGCATTCTAGTTTCTCTGGTTACTCTAAGAAGTGAGATATCAGCTTCTATGGCCACATGCTGTAGAAAATGGGGGCACAGATTAAGATTGATATTCAGATTACATGTTCATAGACTACCCAGGTGAGCACCCCTTCCTGGATCCCCAGAACTCAGATCAAATGAGCATTCTTGACCCCTATGTGCAACTCATCATTTCCAGGTACAGCAGGGAGCTGCAGTGTGCTCAGGGTGATGGAGACAGTGTAATGTGGTTTACAAACTGTTTCACCTGTAATTGAAGAAATGTCACAAAAAAAACCCCCAACTTTATTTATTGTTTCTTTTTCTTATAAATGATCTTCACATTTAGGTGGCCTATGCTTGCCAACAGCCTCAGACAGATAAGGAAGTTGTCTTGCCAAAGAAAGGAGGACAATATCCAAGAGCTCCTGTAGTCCAATGAGGCATCCAGGATTGAAGATAGGGCTTGGAGATAGAAATACAAACAGAATTGTGAAGACAAAAAAATTGAGAAGACAACAACATAAAGACCAATTGATTAATTTACTTAAAGAGCAGGCACAGACGCTAAAGACAATTGTTGGTTTCCAATCACAGCTTCTACACATTTACCCACCCCTTCAGATACAGCGGCAATTTTTCATACTTTCCCCATGGACTCCCACTAAGCATTTCTATGAAGGCCAAGGACCCTCTTGGCATAATCTCATCCAACCCTTCTCACAGCTATGGAAATAAGTCTTGGACAGATAGGTACCTGTAATACCTGTCAGTAACCCACACAGTGACCACTCTGCATGCTCACTGTTTCCTCACTACTGGTTTTTAAATAATAATAAAAATGATGCTTAAATCATACACACAATCTTTATTCATTCAGAAACAATATTTGTTAATTCATATATAATGTTTATTCTTGTGATCACAAGACATGTTCCCCTGCTGCTGAAGTGCCTTACACGCTCTCAGAATCACCTTGACACAGTGATTAAGACCTGCCTTACTTTAGGTTTTCATTACTGAAATGCTCCCGCAATGCCTCCTTTATGCATATGGCTCCCTGTTGTGCCCCTCTAATACCCATGGTATCTGGCTGCACATACACACATGAGAGGTGATCAAACTGATTTGCAACTGATCAGTAGCAGTTTGGTGTTGCCAGCTTCCTCACAGAAATTGCAATACACTTCTTCATGGTGAGAACAGGTCTCATTCAGTTCTCCTTGCATCACAGGGCAAGGTCAAGCTCTGCACACAGTTCCATGAAGGTGTCTTTACCATTCAAAAATTCTGTAGCTACTGCTCATCATACTAGACCTGCATAAAGATGTGGTCCCACCACTCTGTGCTTGTCTTCCATGACCCAAAACAGTGGTGCACTGTGTGCAGATGTTCCATGAAAGAACTCAGGAATGCAGTGCTGTTGTTTTGCATTGCACTCAGCAGGTGTGGCTCATCTGCTTCCTGTTCTGATTCAGACCTTGTCATGGAGGTTGGCCTTCCCTGGTGCCCCAGACAGGGAAACCAAAAGGGGCAGGAGCAAGGAAAGGGCCTCCACAACCTCTCTAATTAACAATAAATGCACGAACACACCATCCTTTAGTCAAACCATTATGTCCTAGTGATCTCTGAGTCTATATACAGAGTATATGAGCAGCCTTCAAGTCATGGCAGCAAAACCTAGTTGCTCCAGAGTCTATGTCCAAAGTCCATATGCAGCCCTCAGGTGAGAGTAGAATAGCCTATTGGCCTTAGAGTCTTTATTCAGGGTCCATGTGTAGCCCTCAGGTCAGGCCAGTACAGCCTATTGGCCTCAGAGTTTCGATGTAGGGTCCAGATGTAGCCCTCAGATCAAGGCAGTATAGCCTACTGGCCCCAGAGTTTCTACTCAGAGTTCTTCATGCTTGGCACTCAGGTCAGGACAGCAGATGCTGAGGCTGTTCATCACAGGATAGCTCTTCCTCCAGACTTCTTCTGGAGTCAGGTTATCCCAAAGGTTGTGGCTGATTCCTCCTGGACCAGGAGTTTCCAGCAAGTGTCCTCTCCCTTCACTGGTCAGCCCAGACTGAGCTGAGCTGCATCCTTTTATACCAGGAGAACAGGCTGAGCATGCCCAGCAGGGACTAAGACGGGGGGCTTCATCCTTCCATAATCTATAAGAGGACTGTCCACTGTGGGGTGTATCCAGAGCTCAAGACAACATATTGTGCAACCAGCCAAGATGTGTTTATAATGCTTCAGGTGACACTGGAGAGTAGAGGTGCATCCATGTTTTCAAAACTGGATTGTGGAACACAGGAAGTATAGGGGCAATGTTGAAAAAGTGCACAAGTTGCTAGTAGCAACACTGAATGATGCAAAGGATATGCCCCATCCTATGGGAATTTGACCATGTACCCATCATGCTCTGTGCTCCTTTCCTTCATCTCAGGGCCCTAGTGTTTGAAGTTGATGAGTGACATAGCAGAATAGGTGCCCACAATGCAATGTTCTTTCTAGTGAAATTTCAAAGTATAGTGTAGACACTTCTTTGGATTACAATAAGTGCAGTGTACATGTGCACAAGAGTTATACATACAACACTTTTATTTTAATGGAAAATCTTATTCCACAAGAATTCTCTAGTGTAGACATGGCCTTAGACTTAAAGTTGACCAGGAATTTGTTGTTGGTGTTGTTGCAAGAAAATGCAGATTTGTCACAAATTAAATGTTTGTGGAAATGTATTGGTTTTGACAAACCTTTTGGTGGGACAATTTCTTAGATCTAGGATGGAATTACTGTTCAAAATTAGAGTGAGAGTGCCACTGATACCAGAACTATGATTAGTCCCAAGGTTAAGGTATTTACAGCAGAGTTATAGACATAAGTTCAAATTCCTTTTGTATCTGAATGACAGCAGGTACTTGTCCCCTACACCCCAGGCTATAGCGTCAGTTGTTTTTATTTTGGCCCCTTGACTATTTCATAATTTATACAGGGAGAGAGAAATCAAGAGGAAGATAGTATCCTCATTTTGGAGGCTTTGCTCTTTTCTAGTTATGTTGCAATTGTTTGCTGAACCTTAATGAACATTGGCTGTACAGTGATCTTAAGTTCCTCATTGCTTTACAATCACAGATTAGATTTTAGGTATTGCAGCTAGAAATGCTTACATCTACCAGATGATAATATAGCTCCTTAAAACAACAACAACAACAACAACAACAACAACAACAACAACAACACCTTGTAATTCTGTTTCCAAAATCAGAATCTTCTTAGTTTAGCTACATTCAAGCTCTAAAATCTAAAAGTTCTTGAATTAGAAATATGGATCACTCTCTAGTTTCAAATGACATTGTAAGGCTAAATCTTATGATAAATGATGAGTGGATTGGAGATGAATAGATTTATGAATAGACTTTTGATAAATGATAAATGGACTGGGGCTAGTCCACACACCATTTTGTACACATGAGCTATTAAACTTTCAGAAATATATACACTATGGGTATACTGCCTGATATTAAATGTTGACACTGTTGATTAATATTTTCAACTTAAAAAGGCTACATTGATGTATCAGAATGTGCAAATATAATATTTATACTGGCAGTCCCTGAGTACTTTCTAAACATGTCCAAAGATAAGTTTCCTGAGATGAGTGTACAGGTATTAATATACTAAAAATTTGATTTGGCTTGGACTGGGGACTTTTTATAGCTATTAATTTTTGTGTTAATGCTATATTTTAAGTATGTGTTTTTGTAAAAATTATGAGGCAACCTGAAAGCTAAATAAGCATCTATTATAATTCTCACAGGTATCCTTTAAAAAAAGGCCATCATGGATAACCTGGACAAAAGTGTTGTGAATTCAGTTTCCTTAGGGCTCTCTAACTTATTAAAATACATCAAAATATTAAAAACAAACATAATTAAAGATGAATTTACCAAGTATTATAACAAAGCAAATCAAGTTTCTGAATTTAATTTATCAAGTCTTCTTTTGATTATATTTTTAAGTTATCTGCACAAAACACTTAGTGATGCCTATGGCACATCTCTTTGCAACAAAAGTTTTCATGGTGAAGCAGAATAATATATTACTAAAGTGACAGCTCTTATCACAGGTATTTTGATGATGTATTACTGTAGTCTATCATCTTGCTGCTGTCAGTGTGATGATTTATTAGCATGGTTCTTCATTGGACCGATGGTGAGAACAGTATCCCAAGAAGGAAATGTATGATGAGATGTTTTATTATCTGAATCTCTTGCTCTGTATGTACATGTTTATATGTATTCATATATATTTATAGAAATAAATCTGCTTTACCTCCCCTTCTTGGGTAACCTTCCCTCTACAGTTTCTGTCACTTGTACTTGTGTCTCTTAGGGTATGTCCACACATCTCTTTTTATTTCAAAATAACACTGGTTATTTTCAAATAAAAGAGATTAGGCCCACACAACGTATTCTTATTTCAAAATGATGGGCTCCGTCATTTTGAAATAAGAGCCATCATTTTGAAATAGCTTAAACCTTCTTTAAATCAAAACAGCTGTTATTTCAAAATGGTTATTTCGAAGTAACATTGTTTGGATGTGTTATTTCGAAATAACCATGACTTCAAAATAACACTTTTGCCCTTCTCCTTCCCAGGGTGCCTTCCTTTTAGCCTATATTGGGTGGGGGCAAGGCCCACGGAGGGGGTCCTGTTGTCACACCTCCCATGGTGCCCCTCTCCTAAAGCAAAATAGCAAGTCCTGTGTTGGGACATGCTATTTCGCTTTGAGTTTTTCCCTTAATTCAAATGAACTTATTTTGAAATGAGGACTTTATTTCAAAATAAGTCATTTTGAAATAACTTATTTTGAAATAATGATGTACGTGTGGACATAGCCTTACTGTCTCCATCCCAATCACCTCCATTCTCTTGCAACCAAAAGCGGGAACATGAGGAACAATGGGCTCTCTTTATCAGATGGAGGTGGGGCATGTCAGACTAAACCAACATTTTTTTCTTATACAGCAGCTTCTATTTGAAAATCGGGCCCTCAGGCATTGCCAACAAAAGAAACATATCTGCCGGAAGAAACCACTTGCTGTTAAAAGAAAACCCTATGGTATGTCTACACTTAAGAACATAGTTAGATTGAATTAATTAGTTCAAACAAATTTTGGTTAATTCTAACTAAGTTGAACTAGCATCTTCATGTACTGGGATTTGCTAGGTCAGCTTAGGAGGGGGGCACCATGGGAAGTGTGGCAACATGGCATCTGCAAGTACCATTTCTCCCGCCTATCCCATAAAAAGAGGAAGTGAGCTCAATCCTGTGCCCACTGTGGCTGGCAAGAGGCTGAACGAGGAGGTCATGGACCATACTCAGTTCCCGCAACTTGCCCAAGAGGTGCTGAGCACTTGCTCTACACTGCACAGTGCTCACATCACTTGGAGCGCAATCTTCATGGACCCAGACAGCATGGAGGTAGACACCAGCACAACCACCATGCTGTCCCTGCAAGCTGCCACACTCACCATGCTGCCCTCCATGCCCCGTCGACTCTGGGCACGTGAAAGCAGCAGCAACTGGAGGAAATGCTTTGTCCTCACCACCTGGGATGATGACCAGTGGCTACAGAACTTCTGGATTAGCAAGCAGACCTTCCTTGAGCTAATCCATGATCTCACCCCGGTCCTGCAGCACAAGGACACACAACTGAAACCCGCCTGTGGCAAAGAGAGTGGCCATCGCTGTCTTGAAGATGCCCACCCCAGAGTCCTACTGTGCTGTTGCCCACTACTTTGGCATCAGGAAGGCCACTGTGGGGACTGCTCTCCTGCAGATCAGCAGGGACATTAATCGGGCCCTGCTAACACACCTCCTCACCCTGGGCAACTTGCAGGACACCTTCAATGGCCTCTCTGCACTCAGATTCCCCAGTTGTGTGGACATCTTGGATGCCACACACATCCCCATCCAAGTTCCAGAACACTGGACCAGTGAGTACAGGAACTGTAAGAGCTACCACTCCATGGTCCTTCATGGTCCTAGCTGGCCAGGGAGGGCGCATGATACCCACATCCTCAGGATCTCTGCCCTGTACAGGAGCATGCAGCTGGGCACCTTCTTCCCAGGTGCCCATCCTCATTGTCAGAGATGCCACCCATCCCTTGCTTCCCTGGCTTATGAAGCCATACACAGGCCACATGGATGCCAAAATGGAGCTGTTTAACAGGAGGCTCAAGAGGTGCCATCAGGTCGTGGCATGTTCTTTTGGGCAGCTCAAAGCCTGTTGGAGGGCCCTCGTGATGTGTCTCCACCTCACTAAGCCCGCCTTCCCTGAGGTCATCAGTGCCTGCATCATGCTTCACAACTGCAGAGGGAGAAGGCCCTCAACGTCTGGGATGCTGGAGCTGCATGCCTCGCTGGGTAGTTCGAGTAACTCAAGCGCTTGCTCCAGATTCAGTGAGCCCATCATTGAGTGGTCATCATAAGAGATGTGGTCATGAACAACTTCCTCAGCAAGGAGCACTGAGGGCTGGGCCTGCCACTAGGCACCCTCACCTCCCCCACTTACCCATGAACTGGGTTATTTCAAACAAATAAACTCAAACTAACTGTTAGTTTGAACCAAAGGCAGATTTTTTTTTAGTTTGAACTTAGCTTTACTTGCTAGTTCAAACTAATGAGAGCCTAGCATGGACGGGGACTAATTCAGTTCAGATTAAGCCTCCACAGCCTAGCAGCGGGACAAGCTTTGTTTCAGCAGCAGGGGGCTTTCCTTTAGTGGTGGGACAGCTCCCTGCAACAAACTTGACTATGTGGCACAACACACTTATGTGTCATGATATAATACTTGAGAACCACTGCCAGCACCCTGGTCTTCACTTACAGTGAAGTCTGACATAATGCTGCTGACCATGACCTTCTGAAGCCTTTGTCTCTACTGTCAGAACAGTAAAATCAAGGGAATTAAAAAAGAAAAAAGAAAAAAAAGGAGCTGTAATTTGAGCTGCTAACATTACTCAAAATCTACATTCAAATTTAGGTCCCTAGAGCCAGAGAGCAAGTTTTCCATGTTTTCCTCTCTGCTTTACCATGGCAACATTTCAATTTATTTTCTCTATACGTAGTGCTATGCCTCTCTGTAGTGCCTGAAGCAGAGAAACAGACAAAAGAGGTTTTCCTGTTTTTTTTTTTTCTTTCTTTAGAGAAGAGTGGAGGATGACAATCTCCCCACAAATCCCTGTTTCTGCTACCCACAGTGAACTACATTTCAGGCAATAATGTGAGCAGTGAAGATGCAAAACCAAGCAAGCAATTTGCTGGGATCACTCATCTTCTGTAATTTGATAGGCCAAAATCGAATTAAGACCCCATCCTGTTATAAGATTTGTAATGAGACCACAAACTTGTGAGCATAAGTGACTCCATCTTAGCACTGTTCCCTTAATATTATTTCAACCTCTAGCCTGACTAACAAAAGTATAGAGCCCCTCTCATCCTTGAACAGTCTATAAGCAGGAGATAAGGGAAACTGCACCAGTCTCGAGGTCACTTATTAATCAACAACTTTCTTGTTTATTACATTCCCAGGCTCTGAGGAGCCAGCTTGACCTTCTCTACTAATTCTCCTATCTTATATGAACATGTATGAAAACTACCCCTATATGGTACTAATAAATGTATTAATCTAGTTTACCTTGAATATATTAACCATTTTTAGATTTCCTTGAATTAAGTTGTTGTACCTGGGTATAAAACCCTTTTAGCACCGGTCCTTCGGGGCCGGCCTCACTCAGTAGCTCTGAGTGTCAATAAACTTGTGATTCTTCCTCCTGTTGTCCGGCTTCATCATTGACCAGAGCAGAGAATGAGTTTTTCTCTCAACAATCCCCAGTGTAGACGAGCCCTGAGACTGTATGCTAACTATTTGTGCTTCACAGTCTGTTCCACCTTGACTTTTTCTGTGGTATTGGGAGTTCCTTTCCCGGACCTGAAGAAGAGCTCTCTATGGCTGTATTCACACGAAAAGTGTTATTTTGAAATAACTTATTTTGAAACAACTTATTTTGAAATAAAATCCTTATTTTGAAATAACTTATTTCAAATTAAGAAAATATTAATTTGAAATAAGGGAAACCCTCAAATTGAAATGACATGCCCTGTGTGTACACATACTATTTCAATTCAGGAGAGGGGCAGCATGGGAGGTGCAGCATGGGAGGTGTGGCAACATGGCCAGCTCACTGGGCCATGTTGATGGCCATGTTGCCAGCCATGTTGCCAGCCAATTGTGTAAAAGCAGCAAAAAACCTCCCCTCCCTCTCCATTGTGACTCCCAAGAGTTTGCAAGAAAGAGCACTATGGATGTTCCTCAGCTCCCATACCATCCTTGAGTGCTTGCTAGACCAGCTGCTAGCATGAAGGGTGCTGTGCTACTATGGGACACACTCTTCCCTGAGCCCAGTGAGCCCGGAGCTGTGCCCCAGACCATCATCTTAGTGATCCTCACAGAAGCAATAGCTCTCCATCCCCCATCTGTGCCACAGCACATCTGGGCACTGGACACCAGCACAGACTGGTGGGAGCGGGTTGTCCAGCAAACCTGGAGTGACAAGCAGTGGAGGAGAAACCTCCGGGGGAGCAGGGAGACCTTCAGCCAGCTGGTTGCTGAGCTCATCCTGATCCTGCACAAAAGGGACACTGTGTGAGGGCAGCCATCCCCATGGACAAGAGTGTGGCCATCGTTCTCTGGAAGATAGCCACTCCTGAGTCCCACAGGTCCATTGCTCAGCTCTTCGGCATCGGGAGGTCCACCATCAGGGAAGCGCTGCTACAGGTCACCCACGCCATCAACACGGTCCTGCTGTCACACCTTGTCACTCAGGGACCACTGCAGGACAGCATTAATGGCTTTGCCACCCTGGGCAAACTGCCAGACTGGGGGGGAATACTTGATTCCACCCACATCCCTGTGTGATCCCCACCACACTGGGCAGTCAAGTGCAGGAGCAGGAAGGGATACCACTCAGTCATCCTGCAGGCCCTTGTGGACCACTGGGGCATCTTTCAGAACTACTATATTGGATGGCTGGGGAGGGCGCCTGATGCCAGATGCGCAAGGCAGTAGAGGACCTGTTCATGACCAAGGACCTGTGAGGGCTAGGACCATCACTCCACACCCCCCACACCACCATCCAGCCACAGCCACTGCCATCCAGCCCCCACCCACACCCAGAACCCCACGCAATAAAAGCAGAAATAGAACTGAATTCATTGTAATGTTTTTTATTTACAATGGGGGGAGGGTTTGGGCAATGAAGGCTTGGTAAGCAGGTATGGGATCTGGAACTTTGGAGGGAGAATGGGGGGAGGCATGAACTTGGAGATGGGAAGTGGGTAGGGGTTTGGGGACTTAGAAACGGGGGGGGGGTGGCTATAGGGAGGCCATCCCAGGCCCGTGGCCCTCTGCGCCATGCCCTTGGGCAAGGCCAACCCGGGTCCAGGGCCGCCAGAGGCAAGGGACAGCTCCCTGGCTTGGAGGCACTCCCACAGGTGATGGGGGTGCAAGGTGCTGGGCTGTGAGCTGCAGGGTTGATTCTATGTCCTGCACAGCATCACCAGTAGTCTGGAGTACCTGGCCCTGCTGCTCCATGGCAGCAACAACATGGTCATCTGCGTTGGCTGTTCGCTGGAGCTGGTGGATGGCTACTTCTTGGCACCTGCCCTGCTGCTCCCTCCAGGCCCAGGTTGACTCCTCTGCTAAGTGGCCAAGCTTGAGGAGGCTGGTGAGGATGTCCTCCCCGGTGTGGTGGGCTCTCCTCCTCTGCCTGCCAGTGGGCCAGGAACTCTGTGGAGCTGGATGGTCAGTTTGTTGGCAAGGTACTGGGGCACAGCAGAAAAAAGGTTACCCCCCCGCCTTTGCCTGGTTTTCTTGCCTGTGTGCAGCCTCTCTGCAGCAAATCTCTCCACCCTCACTGTCAGTAGATTTTCCTATCTGTGTCATGTGGGACATCGCACAAGAGTGCACATGCATTGTGGTGCCCACAGTGGTGAGTGGTATTCAGCAGGATGTGGGCTGGGAAGTTTCCCAAGGCCACGGTCCAGTGGTGCAGCTTTCACACTCTCTGACCTGGATGCCGGAACATCAACTAGTGGCACTTCCCTGATGAGCATCCCCTGCTCTGCTAGGTCCTGGTATCCTGGCGTAACATGCCCCTCTGCCACCAGCACCCATGGGGGACCCTTGTGCCCCCCCCATCCCCCTGTTCTGCGTGTTCCAGGGCTGTGGAACCTAGTTAGCCATGGCATTGGCAGGCTCAGTCCTGCCTGCCTGGAGGGGAGAGGAACACTCACCAACAGGCGGTCCAGATGGTCACCTGGATGTCCCCTCTGAAGAGTCAGACGTGGCTGCTGGCTCCTCGGTGTCCCCCCTCTGGCTCTTCTTCCTTGGGTGTGGTGGGCCCCTCCTGAGAAGGGAAGAGCTCTGGACTAGCCAGCGGAGCATCTGGTGTCTGGACACTCCCCAGCCGGCTGATGTCTCCCAAGTTGAGGGATGCCTCCCTCTCTGAGCGGCTTCCCTCAGGAGATCTGGCCATGGGGGGAGGCTCCCCAGAGTCCATGGTCTGGGATGGGAGACCAGTAGGCTTGTCCCTGAGGAATGCATGCAGCTTCTGGAAAAAGGGGCACCTGGTGGTGCTCACTGGCCCCTGGAGCTGCCTCGTCTCCCTGGTCTGTGCATAGTCTTGGTGCAGGCTTTTAATTGTTGAGTGCACCTGCTCAGTTCTGAGCTTGTGGCCTCAGCTTCTCATTTCTGCAGCAATGTCCTCATAGACATTGTGGTTGTGATGGCTTGCGCGGAAACGCGCCTGGATGTCCTACCTGCCCCATATATTGAGGAGGCAGAGGACCTCCTCCTGCACCCGCACAGGTGCCCGGCGTCATCCCTGGGCTGTGCCAATGTGTGCTTCAGCCATGCTGCACCAGCTCCAGGAACATGGCAGCAATGGGGCCGGGACTTCCTCCTTCCTGGTGCTCCATCATTTTGAAATAACAGAACATCTTTTGTACATAACAGTTTTTATTTAGAAACAATGGCTGTTGTTTTGAAATAAAACTGTGGTGTGGACACAGCCTATGGCTCTAAAGCTTGTCTTTTTCGCCAGCAGATGCTAACTCATTCCAACAGGCGATTTGACTTCATCTTTCTCTATATGCTGTTCCTCAGTGTTCCTGAATCTACCAAATCAGAGACTACTTTGAAACTACTGTATTGATTTGCTGTAACAGTCTGACCCGATTCTATGACTTACTCTTCCCTGCATTTATTTTTCTCCCATTTTGTAAGTTCCCCATCTTCAAAGCATGTGACAAAGTGTGATTTTCCCCAATGAAAGATCAAATAATAAAAACATTTGTTAGTCTTTAAGGTTATGTCTATACCGGAAAGTTAGTTCAAATTGAGGAGGCTTAATTCAAGCTAACTTTTCACCTGTCCACATCAAGCTGTCTTTAGTCCAAACTAAGGAAGTACTTACTTCAAACTATATGAATGTTTAGTTAAAACTAGAAAGCCCTGACAGTTAGTTCAGACTAAGTCCTTAGTTTGATCATTAGTTTGAACTAACAACAACAAAGACTAGGACTAACCCTTAGTTCAGACTGAGTAAATTCAAACTAAGGGAAGTTAGTTTGAATTAACAAAGTGGACTAGTTAGAACTAATGTTAGTTTGAGCTAGTTGATGCTGTTAGTTCAAATTAATAAGTTTGAAGTTAGTTTGAACTAACCTTGGATTTATTAGTTCGAACTAACAAATTTGAAATAGCTTTTCCTAACGCATACATAACCTAAAAGTGCCACAGGACTCCTTGTTTGTGTTGCTGAAGTAGATCAACACAGCTACCCCTTTGGAACTGGACCACTGAAAGATACTTTCTAATCTACCTTCTCTACTCTGGGAGATGTCTTTTATTTTGTGCACAAATGAATATATTTTCCCTTCACTTTAGTACTACATGCACTAACATAATAGTCAAAAACAATCAGCAAGAAAGCTTCATTGAAGGATATGTTAGCATATAAAGCTAGCAGACTTGTGGAGAAAATGACAACTTGTGTTCTTGCATGTTCTTTTAGTTGAAGTGACAAGAAGAAAAATACTAGCAAACATGCAGAAAAAATTAAGCACAAATACTAAATATTGCACCATGCCCTAGTCCTAGTGCATAGGCATATAGCATCCTCCTCTCCTATAGAGCATGACTGTACTGTTTAACTAATGCTATGTCTACACCACAGATTATGTTGGCACAATTTATATCACCTTGGGGGAAAGGGTAAATAAACCACCCATCTGAGTGGCAGAAATTATGCCAACAGTGAGGACAGTGCCATGTCGACATGTCCGACTGAGGACAGTGCCATGTTGACAGCAGGAGTTTCTGTCACCGTCATATCTACTGCTTCATGCAGAAGTGTTTTGACAGCTCTCCCATCAGCATGGACGCAGAGCATTGTCATCAGATGAACTACAGGTGAGCAGCTGTATTGATGCAGATGTGCCACTATAGTGGTATATATGTAGACAAGCTGGCAACCCATAAACACATCAGGAAAAAGAAGCATTTTTTTTTATCTCTAATTTGATAAAACATAGTAAAGCTAGAAACCCAGACCCAACTGCTCATTAAATGTTTTATACAACCGATGGATTTGACCTCCACACAAATCTTCAATAACAAATTTAACATACTCTTAAAACTGTGCCCTGCTATTTCAAATACCTTTATGGCTTCCATCACCATAGTATCTCAGGCAGGAGACTGCTATTACCTCCATTTGACACATGGGCTTACAAAGAGTGAACAAGTTGCTAGTTTTCCAACAGTCAGACAAATGCCATAACCACTAGATCACCTACTCTTCATCCACAAGCTACTGCTTGCTGGAATCAAAGGTATTTTCCTACACATTATTACCACTGTACAATTGTATTAATAATTTGCCCTGTTATGATGTTCCCCTTGGCTATCTGGACTGGTATATCACTGTGTCACCCCAATCCCTCCACTCCCAGAACTGCATTTGCCCTACTGTGTAATACCCACTCCTGGGTCAGTCAATACTGCAAGACCTACAGAGAAGAGGTCCCTGGCCTAGTGAATAGATTGCTTCTCACCAGCCATTCATGGGATTATACAATGGTGTTACCCACAGACATCATCTCCAGTTCCAGATGCAACCCTAGGAATTGTTGTCTTACAAAGTTCAGTGCTGTCCATTAGACTCTGCAAGCTCATTGGGTTGTCAATTTATCAAAGAAATTGATATTCACCAGTGCTGTCACTCCAAATAAGATCTCTACACACATTCAAACCATGTGCTTTACATAAAACAAATAAGTTTATCAAGTAAAGATAGGTTCTAAATGATTATATGCTAGATAAATGTAAGTCAGATTTGATTAAGAAAAAAATAAAAGCAAATCGCATTCTAAACTAAACTTAATCCCATGTCTTAAAACAATGAACATCCCTTTATCAGATACTTAGCCAGTCCAATGTTCCTGTATGCAAGCATTAGCAAGGTGTGAACTCTCACTCTGCTTTGTGTTTGTCTGGATCTATTTGAACCATGTGAGATGCATACTTCAGAGTATTATGTAGCAGAGCTTCAGAACCATATATGTCACATTGCAAGGAGCAAACTATCATACCAATAATGTTCAGTGTTTCATTAACATTCCAAAAACACCTTACATAACACTTTTAATTAATTAATATACAGTTACATTATAAGGGTGATACACAACCACATCAGAAGGGTGTACACAGGCTGCATTGTGTTACACTTGTATTTCAAAATTAACATTTGAAAAAGGATGAACATTGGCTATCCGAATCTTCATGCGTTCCATAATTTTAAAACAAAGCAAAACAAAACAAAACACCCTGCTTTAACCTTCAGAAAAAAATAACATAGAAATAATTTAGATGATTATTCCATTTCAACCTCACTATCAGATGGCAAACAATATTGATTCTTACAATTTTCATTACATAAATGTTGGCTCAGGCTCCTGATATGGGGAGGATTAATCCAAGTTTCCAGCAACCAAGGCTGTTTCTGTTTTCACAAACAAAAAATTAAATCTCATCTTAGAATTGGCATTCTGAAAGTGTTTTGCATTATTAATTTGATAATAATCCATTTTCATGGAAAGCTCAGTGCTAGCTGTATTGCTGAGATTGTACTCACATAGTCACATAACTCTTGCATTTATTAGATCTGATATCCCTGTATCCATAAATAGTAAGAAGTGATTTAAACGAGTAAAAAAAAAATCAAACAGATCAGAAGAGTAGCATGTTATCTACAATCTGCATTGGTGTAAATGAACCTAAAAGAAAGCTAACTGAGCTTCATTGTGTGCAATATCATTGAATATTGCATACTGCATGATAATTCTAAAATTTATTGAGCCAGCATCTTAACTGTTGCAACCCAGTATAACCTGGCTTATAATATGTTTCTGTTTAGAACTCCATGGGAATTTGAAGAAAGATAACTTAGATCACCTAATATGCTGCCCCTAGTTAACTTGCTCCATTCTCTATTCCCTGCTTCTTGTCTATACCTACACTAGGGGCTTAAGTCAACTTAAGCAGGCTTAGGTTGACTTAACCAAAGCCAGGTCTATATTTAAATTTGTTAAGTCGACTTAAGAACTTGCTTAAGTTGACTTAATGGCTCCTGACCTGTAAATTGACTGAAGCTGTTAAGTAGAGTACCGAAAGACCTGGGCCCGCCCCCAGCTCCACCTGCAGTGCTGATGGGGCTTGTGGAGGATGATCAGGCTCCGAGGGCCCAACCTGCCTCCAGCGGCTGCTGGAACACAACTGGTATCCACTTTCTTCCACCCATAGACGGGAGCTGGAAGCCGGATCTGACTTCTAGTCTTTTGTAGAAGGTGACAGGGGCTTGGGTTGAAGTACTGGGGACCCAACCAAGCTCTCAGCCCCAGTGAAGAGCTGGGATCAGGAACCAGCCTGAAGCCCCTTGCCACAGGCTGCAGAGGTAGGAAGCCAGCTCCTTCCCCCCACAGCAAGGGGCTCTGAGTCCTATCTGGCTCTGAGCCACTTGCAGTCGTGGGCAGGCGGCTCAGAGCTTACTCAATTTTATAAACTATGAACCTGTGAAACTGATTATGTTATGAGCTACTTACCCACGGTGGCAAGCATCTCAGAACCAAATCATGCTCTGAGCTGACTTCTAGCTCCCACCCCCTGCAGCAAGGGGGTGGGGACCAGATCAAGCTCCCAGACCCTTTTTGCAGGCTTCAGGAACCAACTGACAGCTCCTGCCACCTACGCAGAGGTACTGGGAATGCAATGGGGCTCCCAGACCCTCTACATGGGTGGCAGGAGCCAGCTCCAAGCCTGCATCACCTGTCACAAGGGCCAGCCCCTTGCTCTCTTTCCCTGCCACCTACTGCAAGGGCTGGAAGCCAGATTGTGCTCCCAGCCCCTTGCCATGGGTGGGAGGAGCTGGCTTTCAGCCACACAGCATGTGTGTGGGGGGAGCTGAGAATTGGACCTGGCTCCAAGCTGCTTGCCTGTGGTCCCCAGAGCCAGACTGGGCTCCAGGATTGCGATCAGGACCGAAGGCAGGGCGGGGGGGGGCCTCAGGTATGTCTGCATTGTATTCAGTGCAGACACAACCTGAAGTTGAATTAACAAGATCGACTTAAAGTTGACCTTGTTAAGTTGACTTCCTAGCTCCCTCCCCAATGTAGACTTAGCCCTGGACCCTTTCCTCAAAATACTGGAAACACATATTTCCAGATTCAGAAAGAGCTTTTTTCAGGATCCACAGAAAAAATAATCCAAGAGTCCTGGAGCCACTTCACCACAATGTAGCAACATACTCAAACACCAAAATGTTCATAATGAAGTCAAACTAAATATTATTGCATCTTTTCCAGAAATTATAAAATAAACCTTATAAATTACTAGCTCATTTATAATTATATATGTTTATCAAGTTACATGTTTTAGATCAAAATAATCTAAACTTCCTTAGATGTTGAGAGTGTTCAATCATGGAGCTTTGAATTAGTTAATTGAACAGAAATGGGTCAAATTAAGTTTCTATGTGGACTGGAACTTCTTCAGAGTTCAGGAGTGCTTTCTGACAGAGTTCGACTATGTTCCATCTGTAGTCAAGAGAGAAACATCAATAAATGAATATAGGATTACTAATGTGATGTTTTGGGCAGATGAACAATTTGCCCACAAAAAAGTAATAAAAAATGGATTGTTCTTCTCTATCCTTGTATTCATTCGATGTTTTAATTTTTTTCTTTCTCTTTTAAAAGTAAATCAGTAATTGGGTTCTATTTGTTTGATGTGGTTGCTAGTATTCATTTGAATTCACCAATAAGTATATATTCACAGAAGCACTATATCTGAGAATCTGTTGAATTCAGCAACAGATAAACATTTATTTTTAAGAGAATGAATTCACTGTCCAAATGATTCTAGTTCAAGAAAAATAACCTTCCATGGACATCATGATTAGCCTTAAAAACTTATTTGCAGAACTCTGCTTTTAAAGGATTCTAATATTCCTATAGTAAAGCAGAGAGAAATTTAGTTTATCCTGAAAACTGTGGAGTAATATTATTTATTTATCTAAAGCAAAACCCAACATTTTAAGGCTATCTCTCGATTTGGTCATTGCATTAGTCATACAAAATATTCAACCCTTATATTAATGCATATGATTTGGGAACTATTTGAAGGCAGACAGCTTGTAAACATATTTTAAAATGTTGCATGTCTGGTTATCTTCTGAAAATACACCATTTTCTAGGCATTCACAAAAAAAAAAATCCTATGAAATATGTCATGCATGCCTCACTAAGACACAAGAATTTCAAAAAAGCTAATCAGTGGTTCCAAACCTTTTTGGCTTGAGGACCATAGGTATTACTGTTACAACCTTGAAGGGCCACCCAGTAGCCATCAGCAGCGCCCCCTGCTGCCAGACAGAAGGAATTCAGTGGGGAGGCTACATCCATACTCATCACCCATCCCACTGGCTGCAGCATGGAAATGTCATGTCTGGTAATCTGTCTGCTCCACCTGGGTTCCTAGGCAGTGGCTTCGCCCTTCTACAGCTAGGAGGATAGAGAATCAGTGATCCTCTCTCTCTGTCTCTAGCAGGGACCCCAGAGTCTAGGGACCTAGGCAGATCTCTTTGGTCTCTGCTGACACTGCCAAAGGAGAGCAATGATCTCCCATACCCTTGGCAGCAACAAGGAGACTTCACCAGTGTCTTAGCCCCAATGAAACACACTCCTCTTCATCTTTAGGCAGTAGCTCCCTTCTGCAGCTATCAGGATTAGAGCCATGGGCTATTTTGAAAACCCCTGTGGGCCGCTTTTCATCCCAGGGCCACTGGTTGGGAAACACTGGACTAATGGAATCCATTCACTAAGTGCTGTCAGACTTGGCAGAAACTACAGACAGATTCTGGGATCACTCGTAAAACCAACAAGCACTAGTGCCTCAAGCTTTCACAGAATATCTGGGATCACTAAATGCCTTGACTGGTGGTCTTAGTACACAACATTTCTTCCAAAACAAACACCAAATCGACAGATGTTCTGCTCTTATCATCTGTGAATCTATATGTTGTACAAAGGGAATGGTCAGGCAACAAAAGACAGCACATAATGAGGGGCTAAGATTAGGATTTATAGGAGGAAAGGGTGTGGACACTCTCATTCATACAAACCCAAGCATCAGCACAAGCATGGTGACAGCGATGGAAGCTGACTGGACACAGGAGAGAACTGTTGGTGACCGAACTTCAGAGGCAGGAGGGTCTTGGGAGGTTGGTGCTCAGAAGGGTCTCTGCCAATTCACTGCCAATGAGATTCACATCCTTTTTGTCACCAAATTAATAACAACTGACCCAGAGTTTATATTCCTTTTTCAGGGTGGATTGCAAGGGTATAGCTATGTATTCAAGCCTTGTGGTTTACATATGGCTTTCTTTGCTAACAGTAACTTTGATAATACTTATTTTGCTTCACACTCATACTTACTTCCCTTTTCACTCAGGGAAAGGAGCAATGGCAGGGGAAGGGTCAAAAAGTTAGCAAAGTGTTGGAGGGAGGGGCAGCTGCACAAAAATATATTGTTTGAATGGACTTCTCTTAATAATCTATCCATATCAGTTTGATCTAAATTCATGTTTCTCACTCCACCAGTCTTTTGTTACATATGCAAAATCACAAGTAATTAAATTATATTTTCCTCCACACAACTGATATACATAGAGTAACACTGGACCCAAAATGAATCCTTTTATAATTTATCACTTTAAACACACTTACTGAATGATAATTCTCCATTAACAACTTTTTGCTTACTAAGCAAGGAGTCTTGTGGCACTTAAAAACTAACAGATTTATTTTTCGCTTGAAGTTTCGTGAGAGAAAATCCCACTTCTTCAGACTCTTTGAAGAGAGGGAACATACTGAAGGGGATGACAATAAATGCCAGGGAGTGTAAGACATCGCATTGGGTCATACTGCAACAGCAAACCAGAACAGTTGTAAGAATTTAAACTCTAGCAAATGGCACATAGAGGGAGGGCGAAGTCAAATTACCTGTTATAATGTGAAAAGAATCCATAGTCACGATTTAGTCATGCTTTCACACAATCTAATCTGCATACTAGTTCAATTTTGGCTGTTTCTCTTTGAAGTCTTGATGTCCCATTGATTTTCTTGAGGACAATTGTTAACTAATCATTAATGGAGTGATTAGGAAGATGGAAGTGCCCAGCAACTGCTTTTTTTTTTCTTTTTTTGGTGTTGTGATTTCTGATGTCTGATTTTTGCTAGCTAATAATTTATGTTGAATAAAAGCAAAGAAAACAAACTCTTTTTCTTGCTGTAGAAAATAGGACTGTTCTGAGAGACTCTATATCTTTACTTAAGAGATAGGATAAATGAAATAAAGCCAAAGAAAACAACAGTGGCTATAAACACCGAATAAACACAAAAGAGAAGTTTTTCTGTTACTACAGATTAAGTTCACCATCTAACTTCTCAATTAATGAGACGAAATATGGACAGCAACTGGAGAAATTTCTGGGAGAGATTTATTCATTTCCTCATTACAGTTGATACAACTAAATGACAGATAAACATAAGGGCTATGTCTATACGGCACTTTTTTTTGAAATAACACTCATTATTTTGAAATAAAATAAATTAGGTCTACACGAAGTTTTCTTATTTCGAAAAGACAGATCCCATCCTTTTGAAATAAGAATCATCATTCTGAAACAGTAAAACCTCGATAATTTCAAAACGGCCATTATTTCGGAAGGGATATTTTGAAATAACGCCATTTAGACCTGTTCTTTCGAAACAACACCGTGTAGACCTGTTGTTTCGAAACAACTTTTCAAAACAACGGGCCAATTGGCATTATTTCAGAATATCTCTTTCGAAATAACGGCCATTTCGATTGCAGGGTTTTCCTTATTTCGAAATGAGCCCTTTCAAAATAAGGGTTTTATTTTGAAATAAGTCATTTCAAAAGGACTTATTTCAAAATAAAACTGTGTGTAGACATAGCCAAGAAGAATTCCTTCTTATTGTTGCAGGGTCACAAAATATTGGTATTTCTTTCAATATATTTAACTTTTTTAAAACTAAAATAAAGTAAAAAAAGATGAGATGATAATTTTGTGAAGACTAGCTGCATGTGGTTGTTAAATTCAGATATGTAGCAGTGCCTACTTAAAAAAGAAAGAGACCATAAAAATCATCTTTTGCAAAATATATCCTTCACATGCTTTATAACAGATGGAATCACAGGGGAGACCTAATCACCAGTTCAAGAGAAAAGGAAAGTTTCCAGCCAACAGTTTAAATGGCTTGCTGGAAGAAATTAGAAAACTTTCACATAAAATTTGGACTGAAGTTTGAGACTACATAATGTTAGTTATTAAATAGTAACAATGATTTTGAGACTGAAAAGGCTTAGCACTAAATATACTTAAATTCAAAAATCACAGTGCAAGTAGTGTAAGATTTCAAACTGTTTAGTTATGCAATTAAAATGTGTTAGTCAACTGAGAGTAAAGCACATTTGATACTTCAAACGCTTCAGCAACACATGGTAAATCTGTTAGTCTTTAAGTGCCACAAAACTCCTTGCTTTTTTTGCTTTACTAGACTAACACAGCTGCCCCTTTGGAACACACTGAATGTATCACACTAAATTTTTTATAAAGGAAGCATAGAAAGTAAAACACAAACACACATATATAGCAAACACAAAATTAAAACCTATTTGACTACAAATACCAAGGAATCAAATAAGTAAACTGAATGATTTACATGCTCCACAACCCCAACCCCAACCCCCGCCCCCCGGACAAAGTACAATATGGGAAGCATTTACAAAAGCATTCTATGTTAGGAGCTAGCACCAAATAAAATAGAAATGACTATATTATAAGATCATATAATGGCTTAGATGCTCAAATGCATATGGTAATTATTTTTGTTTCCTTTTTAATGGCACAGGTGAATAATTTTCTACCAAGTTCTATTAATAATTATTTTTCTTCACAAAACAACCAACCAATAAATTCCATGTAAACACCTTTGTTAATGTAGTTAATCTTAAATATTATAATACCATACTATGTCTACACACAGAGTTTTATTTCAAAATAAGTCCTTTCGAAATGACTTATTTCAAAATAAAACCCTTATTTCGAAAGGGCTCATTTCGAAATAAGGAAAACCCCGCAATCGAAATGGCTGTTATTTCGAAAGGGATATTCCGAAATAATGCCAATTGGCCCATTGTTTTGAAAAGTTGTTTCGAAACAACAGGTCTACAGGGTGTTGTTTCAAAAGAACAGGCCAAAATGGTGTTATTTCAAAATATCCCTTCCGAAATAATGGCCGTTTCGAAAACATTGAAGTTTTACTGTTTTGGAACGCCAATTCTTATTTCGAAAGAATGGGATCTGTCCTTTCGAAATAAGAAAAAGTCGTGTAGACCTAATTTATTTTATTTCAAAATAATGAGTGTTATTTCAAAATAAAAGTGCCGTGTAGACATAGCCATTGATATTATGCTACAGCCTTTTAATGTGTTACTTTCAGAAATCCAGTTTCTTTCTACAACTGTAGAGTATGGCTACACTGGAAGTGAGAGGCTTGATTGCAATATACTTCTGGAAAAAGCTAGGGAAGATAACACTAATTGTGTAGTTGTTGCAAAATCAGTAGTGACACTATCTAGTCCCCACCCATCTGGCCATAAGATACTTATTTCGGCATAAGGTACACGTATCTTGAGATACACATGCACCTCTGTATTCATGTCCATTAAAATAATTTATTTGAAAGAGATAAAAACACAGATAAAAACAGACTACAGATATGATTTAGTAAAGTAAGTTATGCTGGCATTGTAGCCAGAGGTATAATTTCCAGTTTGGGTAGACATATGGGCTATGTCTACACGACACTTTTATTCTGAAATAACACTCGTTATTTCGAAATAAAAGAAATTTAGTCTACACGATGTTTTCTTATTTCGAAAGGACAGATTCTGTCCTTTCGAAATAAGAATCGTTGTTTTGAAACAGTTAAACCTGGATGTTTTCGAAATGGCTGTTATTTTGAAATGATCATTTCGAAATAATGCCATTTGGACATGCTGTTTCGGAACAAATGGATTCCGAAACAACAAGATTTGAACTTCCTCCCACGGTGCTTAGCACCCTGGGGCTATGTCTACACGGGGAGTGCTTGTTTCGAAACAACACGTTTCGAAACAAGCTGTTTCGAAATAATATGTTATTTCGAAACAACTTATTTCGC
>ML681993.1:17549953-17572935 GCA_007922195.1 Podocnemis expansa | reverse complement strand
GCTCCCCGTGGCTGCAGCCCCCGCGGCGGGGAAAAGCCGGGGCCCGAGCACCCTACCACGAGGTTTGTTACCAGCCCTGGCGGCAGGGAGAGCCGGGCGCCCCCGGACCCCACTGTGGGGTTTGGCAGCAGCCCCGGCAGCGGGCAGAGCGGGGAGCCCCTGCACCCGCCGCAGGGCGTCTGAGCAGCCCCAGCGGCGGGGAGAGCGGGGCATCGGCGCCCCTCCGCAGGGCTCCCCGCTGGTCTTGGGGGCAGCCCCCCATGCCCTGCGGCTTGTTTCCCCTCAGCACCCTGGGAGGAATTTCAAATCAAGTTGGTTTTTTTTCGAAATAAAGGTTTTATTTCAAAATAAGTCATTTTGGAATGACTTATTTCGAAATAAAACCTTGTATGTAGACATAGCCATGGAGACTCTGATCGGTCTAAAGTCCTAGAGATAGAAGTGTAGCTGCAGCTTCATGTGCACCTAGATGTGCTACCAGCCCCAAGTACATATCTGAGGTTTTGAATGGGAATTGTACTTAGGGTAGTGAACATTTCCTGCAGCCCATGCAGCTATTTTTACCATGATAGTGCATCAATTGGGTTGCACCAGTATGTCTACCCAAATCAGAAATCCTACTTCCAGTTCCAGTTCAGACCTATCCACAGTTAATCCAGCTATGTGTTTCTATATGTTTTATATGTCTATATGTTTACAAAGTTATTAACTCTTTCACCAACTACATTACTATGAACTGCTTTGTGAAATTTGTGGCTTGCAGGTACAAATTCTATAGACAACAAATTAATGTATGAAATAAAAATATTTACAGATTATTTTAAAATAAATTTATTTAATATTGTCTTGTATACTCTTTCTATAATCCTCAGAATGTCAGAGGGCCTTGTACAGACATGCAAATAGCCTCCCTCTTTTTTCATGACAGAACAAAGATCTCTCAAAATAGTATTAAGGACCATATGGAGATTGCTCTATTGTTCTTCTGCCTAAGAACAACATGTTGATAAGAAGTATGACAGGGGCTGGGAGGATATGGTGTAAGGCCCCCCTTCCCTAGCAGAGACACTAACAATTTGCACCAAAATTATTAGATGGAGAAAAGTTCTCACTGGCTACGTACATGCAGAAATTCCCAGGAGATACGGTGACTTCTTGAGTGATAATCTCTCTACTGCTTATCATGCAGTATCACAGTCTTGTCTTATGAAAACAATGTGAGAACTTTATTAAGATACTTTGAGAGAGATCATGGAAAAAAAAATAAATTGAGTAAAGAGAAGCTCTCCAGCATTGTGAAATAGTGCACATTGAACATTCACACTGCTAATCCAATATGTAGGGATAATTCTTAGCATTTGAGTTACAATATGGCTGTTACAAAAACTGCTACTCAGAGGTGTAAAAAACATTATCACTCTGATAATATGAATATAATTATAAAAGTCTGTGCAAGTACAAAATAAAAGATGTTGTACTTGTTCATGCATTGAAGATTGAGAAAAAAATATCTCTAGGTATATAAGCAAGGAATCCCAGGGCACTTAAAGACTAACAAATTTATTTATCACATGAGCTTTCATGGGAGAAAATTCCAATTTGTCAGATGCTTTGAAGTGACACAGGACTCCTTGCTTGTTTTGCTGAACTAGACTAACACAGCTACCCCTTTGGATCTAGGATTATAGTTTATTATTGTAGAAATGGTGTGACAGCAATAAAAACAAGATAGTACACAAGGTGTTAGAGTTACAGTTATACATTAAAACTTCTTATTTGTGTTTCCTCACATTCAAATGCCTATGGGACTTTTTTCCCTATTAACACAATTTTAATTAAATTTTATGTTTTAGTGTAAAATATAACACAAACACTTTAATTTACTCTTTTCCTAAGTAATCATAAACCCTTCTTTCCTGTTAGTTTTTACAGGGCTAGAAAAATCTTTGAATTAACACATCTGCTGTTCATACATCATGAAATGTCTAGTGGAGAAAGGATCTAATTTGTCCCTTCTTCCTGTTACGGTAGAATATGGAAACTCAGGATTCTACATAAGAGATACATTAGGATTCATTTTTGAAAGGATTATTTGTTAACTATTCTGTTGTTTATTTGTCCTCATATAACTTTTCAAAGTTACAGAAAACTGCAGCAAATAGAAATCATTTACATATGTGTTACTCAGAATCTGTTCCAAAGCCTCCTTTCTGAACAGATGGAAATACAGCAGAAATGGTAATCTGAAGTAAAGATATCACCTGTGCAATCAGCTTGAAGGTACACATGGTACATAATCTCCAGCAAAATGGCAACAAGGATCAATAGATGACATCAAGATAACATGATAAGAAATCCCACCATAACTGAATGTGATATCATAGGAACTACAGCCTTAATTTAATCCCGCACAGGTCAAAACTCTTTCTTCACTGGAAATTATCAAAATGGTACTTTGCACTAAACATTTACTCTTCTGGGAAATTATCCAAACTTCCTGATTTTGATTCCTTTTCTCCCACCCCAAAAAGATGGTCTATTTTGCATATGGAAGGAAACAATAAGATTTGAAATATAGCCCAGAACCTCAAAATGCAGTGTGTGATGTGCAGCATCCACACCAGAAATGGTAAAGAAAACATGAAATACATTAAAAAGCTAAAGAGAGAGGTTTTTAAATTTGTGCAAATAGACTCGCTGAAGAAATTTTAAAAATCTGAAGAGGCTCTTGACTCAAATCTTCTAACCTCCAGTCCACATGAAGGAAGTCAGTCACATTTAGTAAACGGGCCAGCTACCAAAGCCCCATAATTTGCATGTAACAGAAGTCCAGAAATAGTAAGGAATATCAATGGAAAATACTAGCAAACCTAATCACAGGACCTGCAGAGAAAAGTATAAAGAAAAAAACGCTGTCTGTGAATCAAACATATGTAAAATGTCACAAGATATTTATAAACAATCATAATCGCAGAGAGAAATTATAAAAGAATTAGGTATTTATAAGAAAAGTAGATACAAATTTTGAAAACAAATTATATAGTTTATTATTCACCATTGTCAAAAAGTAACTGATAGGTTTTTATTAAAAGTAGCCTTACATTTGTGCTAAAAAAGAAAGGAAGCAAACACAAAATGTATGGGATTGTTGAGACACTATAGTTTCTGAGATCCCATCATGTTGGTGTAATAAATGTTCCTGTTTACCCCATGTTTACTACATCTGGTTGTTTTGAAATAGAACTTGCCAGGTTCAGATGACATTTTCTTATCTCAAAATAAGGAGCTTCCTTATTTTGAAATAAGGAAAGTCATTTTGATATAATAAAACCTAGTTATATATTGAAATGACCGGTTATTTCGAAACTGTGGTTTTGAAATAACTCATGTGGCTCAGGGTGCTGAGGGGAGGTGCAGGGGAGCACACCAGGTAGCTCCGATAGGGTGACCAGAGCTGCAGCGGCTCACCCCACAGCCAGCTTTGCAGCCCCCCAGAGCTGGGCATGGGGCATAACCAGGAGCGGGTCTCCCTAGACTGCTCTTGCCGAGGTGTGAACATACTATTTCGCTAGGTGCTGCAGGGGGTGCAGCCCCCTGGGGGCGAGCCGCTGCTGGCTCACCCTGCAGCCCCAGAAAGGGGGCTGCAGGCACCGGCGGGGGGTGAGCCCCTGCTGGGTGGCTCAGTCCCTGGCCACAGCTGCCCCCCGACACCACGGGCGGGTCAGGGGCGCAGAGCTGAGCCCGCAGCCCGGGCTGCCCCCCGACCCCCCCGGCGGCTGGGGGGGGGCTGCGGGCTCAGCCCGGGGCCCCCGACCCGCCGGGGGTGGCTGAGCCCCGTGCCCCCGACCGGCTGCAGTCTCAGGGGGGGCAGCCCCTGCTGCGGGCTGAGCCAGCCCGCAGCGGATTACTCCCCCCTCACCGGGGGCTGAGGGACAGGCCTCAGCATCCTGGCCAGGGTCCTAAGGGTTCCCTGGCCAGGGTGCTGAGGATCCAATGTTGTTTCGGAACACTTTGTTCTGAAACAACAGGTTCACACGCATTATTTCGAAACAAGAGTTCTGAAACAAGGCTGTTTCACCCCCAAGTGGGGTTTAACTTGTTTCAAAACAACACAGTTGTTTCAAAACAAGGGCTTCCCCTTGTTTCGAAACAACTGAGCATCATGTGAATATGTTTTTTTTTGTTTTGAAACAACGAGGTTGTTTCGAAACAAAAGTGCTATGTGAATACAGCCTAACAGATTTATTTATCGCACAAGCTTTTGTGGGAGAATACCCCACTTTGTCAGATGCTTTGAAGAGGAAGAACTTACAGAACTGGATGAAAATAAATGCACTATGGTGGGGGGAAAGAGAGACAGAGTGAGAGAGAGAGAGAGAGAGAGAGAGAGAGAGAGAGAGAGAGAGAAGATCAGATGTTTCCACAATCCACAATATGTAAGAAAATTTCTTGGAAAATGTTTTCTCAGGCATGTATTCAGGTTCACAGTGTCTGTGATTATCAAGTATCTCCTTTTCTTGATAATGTAGAGAGCTGTTTAAATGATTTCATATAGAACAAAGAGAAAAGTGTTAATTATTTTTTGCTGTTAATGATAACAAGAATAAGAAGACCTAGAGCAGCAACAGCCTTATATATTCCATGCTCTCTTCTCTCATCTTCTCCCTCTGTCTTTAAGCAATTGACAGGATGAAGTATTTATTGTAATGGGGGACACTTAAAGGCAATGATTCTGAGAAGTTAAGGTAAATGTAATTGTACCTAATACTACTTTTACAACTCTCTATGTAGTGAAATGTCTGTCTTTTACATATCCAAGGCATTTACAAATACTTCCCCCACCCCAAAAACTAGGCTTGAGTTTATCCATGAATCTTATATTTCATCCATCAGTCTATTTTTGACATTTCCTGGTGACTACTTACTACTATTGCTTAAATATTTTCAGAAGTTGTCAGGACTGGGAGCAACAAATGACACCAAATGAAAGAAGATTGAAACTTAAGATCTGTTAGAAAAAAATAATTTAAAATCAGCATTTCTACTGGGAATCCTACAAGGAAATCAGTGACATTTGGAAGTCTTTCATAGTTCACAGAAGACTGAGTTTAGACATCCCAAATATCTTAGGGAACTAAATAGGGTAACTAAAAAGGAAGCTTTCAAGAGAAAAGCATCTAGAGAAAACATCTGCAGAATTTATTTTAACTTTCCACTTTATCTTTACAAAATGGGGGTAAAAAATCTGACCCTAATATGTAGAAAAGAAAGAATTAACTGAAATATGTGGGTTGACATATATTGTTCTGACGTGTGAAAGAGTTGCTTAATTCTCATTTGTATTCACTGGAGAATAATTTTATGGGGGGTTGATTTTCAGTAGCTTTTCTCCAGGCTTTCTTCCAAGCAATTGGCTTTGTTTTATCAATTTGAAAGAACATTTAAAGAATATCAATATGAACAGAACAATCTATCCCTTAGCAGAAAAGCAGAGATCAAGACTTTAGGGGCAACTTGATGAAAAAGGTGCTGAAGTTAAAAAACAGCTGGCACTTACTCATTTTTCAGAGGATAATTAATTATAAAACACAGTTAGGTGCAGTGCAAAAACAAGATGATAATATTTCATCTATTTCTTTCAGAAGTAGAAGGCATATTGGCATATAGATACATCAGCTACTGGAAAGATATAAAGACTTGTGTATATAACCCTATTCAAGTCTTTGTGTAAATAACCGCTGAAAAATTAAACAAACTTTATAAAAAAAACAATTTGAAATACTGAAATGTAAAGCAAAAATTTCCTGTCTTGGAAAATAAGCAAAATATTATGGAAACAAGGAATTACCTTTATCTACAAATTAAATTTCTTAGTAGAGGAGAGAGAATGACAAATGAGGAAAGGAAGAGGTACTTCTAGAGCAAAGATGAAAAGACAGAACTGCTAGCAAAATACATTAATAGATATATCATTATTTACCACAAATCTATTCTTCTAAGGCCAGAAGAAACCACTGGGATCATATAGTCTGACTGCCTATATTGCATAGGTCATAGAACATGTGGAAAGTAATTCCCAAACCAAAATCTTTGGGAAGAAAATCCGACCCTGATTTAAAAATTGTTGGTGATGGAAAATTCACAACATCCCTTAGTAAATTGTTGCAAAGATTAATTACTCTTTGCATAAGAAATTTATACCTCATTTACAGTTCTGAATTTGTCTAGCTTCAGCATCCAGACACTGAAATGCATTGTACCTTTCTCTATAAGATCTAAAAGCCAATTATTAAATATTTGTTCCCCATGTAGTTACTTATAGACAGTAATCAAATTGACCATTAACCATTTCTTGAAATTAAATGGATTAAGCTACTTGGGTATGTCTGCACTGGAGGCTTAAATCCAGGGCCACATTTGTTGTTCATTAAGTTGACTTAAGCACTCAGATAAGTCAACTTTATTAAGTCAACATAACCAAATGTGGCCATTAAGGTTGACTCAATAAAGTTGCCTTGAGGCATAGAGCTATTTATGTAGACTTTATAAAGTTGACTTAAACAAATGGGGACTCTCTTTATTAAGTCGACTTTAAATGCATCCCCTGGATTAAGTCGACTTTATAAAGTTGACCTAAACAAAAGGAGACTCTAAGTCGACTTAATAAGGTCGACTTTCCTGAGCCCTATAGTGTAGATATAGTCCATGAGTTGATCAATATTAGGTATATTTTTTCTGATCCTTTTACCATTCCTGTGACTCCTTGCTTAACTGTCTCCAGATTATCAACATCCTTCTTGAACAGTGGCATCAGAACTGTACAGAATACTCCAGCACCTCCAAAGGCAGAGATACTCTCTACTACTATTCAAGAATTACCTGTTTATGCATCTCAGGATTACATTCACTCTTTTGACCACACCTCACTTTGGCAGCTCAGTCCAGCTGATTATCTACCACAAACCACATCCTGTTAGTATGACCTCCATTCTTTTGTTCCTAGATGTTTTTGTTTATATTTAACCATATTAAAACATATATTTGCCTTCACCCAGTTTATCAATGATCCAGATCATTCACAATCAGTGACTTCTTCTTTTCATTATTTACCACATCTCGATTGTTGTGTGTTCTGCAAATTTTAATCAGTCATGATTTTATGTTTTCTTCCAGATAATTGGTAAAAATGTCAATAAGTGTAGGACCAAGAAAAAAATCCCTGAAGATCCCCACTGAAAACAGATCTGCTCATTGAAATTCCTCATTTTAATTTACGTTTGGAGACTTATCAGTTACTCAGTTTTTAATCCATTTTATGAATGATCTATCACTTTTCTGTTCATTTTTTTTACAAAAATATTCATGAGGTAGCATGTCAAACACCTTATACAATCCAATTTTGTCAACCTTACTATCATTAATAACTGAATTTGTAATCTCAAAAAAAAAGTTAGTTTGGCAAGATGTTTTTTTCCATAAAGTCATGTTGATTGGCATTGACTATATCACTCACCTTTAGTTTTTCATTACTTAAGCCCCTTTTTAGACTCTTCATTAGTTTTTCTGGGGTCTATGACAGGTTGACAAGTCTGCAATTGTTCAGATCATCCTGTTTGCCCTTCTTAAAAACTGGCATAAGATTAACTTCCTTCAGTCTTCTAGAATTTTCCCAGTGCTTTGAGACTTGTTGTGAATTAGCATTAATGCTCCAGGGAGCACTTTAGCCAGTTCCATTAAAAACTCTTGAATGTAAATTATCAGTACCTACTGATATAAAATGGTTGAATTTTCATAGCATCTGTTTTACATCTTCCAGAAATACTAGTGGAATGCAAAGAGTATTATCAACACCATAGGATGAAGGTAAATAATCTGTTTATTCTTCAGAAAAAAATATTAAAAACTTCTGCCTTTTCTGAATTATTACTGAAAATTCTACTATTTTCATCTAGTAATGGACCAACACCACTGTCAGGACTCTTTATGTTCCTAACATATTTTAAAAATGCATTCTTAAAACTTCTATTTTCCTTTATGCTGCTGGCCATAGTCTTCCCCTTGTGTTCATTTGCTTCCTTTATCTATTTTCTACAATGTTTATCTTCTGATTTGTATTCTTTATTATCAACTTTCCCTTTCTTCCATTTGTCATACAGTATTTATTTTTATTTTTTATAGATGTCTTCAACTCTATATTTGAGAGGCTGGAGAAAACCAGAGGAATGTTTCACACTCAATGCAGATACACTGAGGTTAGTCAAACAGGCCAGACTGGTGAAGACGAGGTAATTTTAAAAGACACAAGAGACTTTGGGGTCTTAGAAAGACAGGGAATGTCATGTTGACTCAGAACTGCAGTCCATCTACTCTATTTTCCTAACACTAACAGTGGCTAGGATGTACACTTCAGGAAGTGGTGCAAGAAACATACTTTGACCCCATTTCTCATAATGCATTCTACTTCAGTAGTCTGAGGTAGACTAAGCCCTGAAGCATTAACCTTTGCATTTATGGAAGACGTTCAAAGGCAAAAAACAAAACAAAATGAAACAAAATAAATAAACAAACAAACAAAACCAGTCTTGGCAATTCAGACACTGGCATTTAACACATCAACAGAAAAGTTAAAGAATATGAATTTTCACAGTCTTTAGAAAATTGTGCCTGTGTGTGTGCATGTAAATGTGTGTGTAAGTGTGAAATATTTCTGGCTGGCTGAAAGTATGAACCAAAGGCTGTAAAGGGCGGTGAGATTTTCAGCTTTCTGTTGCTTTTATTCATTGATCATGTTCAAAGCAATAAAGGGATCTGTGTGAACATAGGGCCATATGGTTAGTGTCCTGCATGCCAATTTTCAGGAACATGCAAGGAGCCCTCTCCTCCCTTTAGGACAACCAGAAGTGGCACTTTAAAGCATCAGTGCTACACTGAAATAATAGACATATGTTACATGTTTTCACATTGTAGTAATTAACAATTATTTAAATAAAATTGAAAGATAAAAAATGATTTCACAAGAAATTAAGATTACCACCTATTTCAGGGCAGCTCTTTACCCTAAACTGAGCACCCTTGCTGAATTATAGGTCTAATTGCTTCACAGCATAAGGTTCCTTGATTAGGTCTCTGCCATTTACTCTCTTATTTACAGAAATTCTTTCCAAATCATCTTTAAAATGACACATATGTACAGATATATAATTGGCCTTATGACAATAAATAGAAGTATGAAGTAGAAGGAAGTTAAAGTATGGATCAGAGAAATTTTGTTTAATTAACTGACTTTGTTAAGAGTGTGTCTTTAGATACTTTTTGAAGGAGGAAGTAGAACAGAAGGTTTATTCTGATGTAAAATGCATGTTGAGTGAGTGGTGATTAAAAAAATCTAAGGTTAAAAGAATTATTTGAGAAATTGTACAAAAGGCAAGACAAGACTAACGTAACTACAGGGGAAATTTTTCATAACAAAACCCTACTTCCTAGTTCACACATCGTGCAAAACTGAATTTGAAACTGAATCTGAAAGTGTTCAATGTGAAATGAAAGAATAAACAAAATTTCCTGAATGTCCAGTTCTGAGGATATTTATGTTAGCATCCTAAGCAAGAACTGAGCATCAACCAGCTCACAAGGCTTTCAATGTTACATGCAGATCCTGAGTTATGGTATTAAAAAATCATTCAATTTATATTACCACTGCCTCTATTTTTGTGTGATGTATAGATTAAAAGATTAACTTCAGAATTTATCCAAGATAATTGCTGTACTCTACTGTTGAAATCCTAACAGCTACTTTGATTTGCTGTGACATTCTGACCTGATCCTATGACTTGCACTCCCTACATTTGTTTTGTCCCATTCTGTGAGTTCCACATCTTCAAGCATCTGATGAAGTGGGATTTTTTCCCATAAAAGCTCATGAGATAAATAAATTTGTCGGTCTTTAAAAGTACCACCAAATTCCTTGGTTGTTTTGCTGAACTAGACTAACACAGCTATCCCTTCAGAACTAATGTCAGGATATGTTGCTATTACCTCTTGAATTGAATTTTTAAAATCAAAATTTCTTAAAAATCAATATTGAATGTTAATGATCATGAAAGGCTCAAGACTGGGACTGGGGTCTTCCCTGTAGACTCTGAATATCAGATAGGTAGCAAGAGGAAAAGTTCCCACACCGCCCCTCTTCAATAGGCCTACATTTTCTTCAGGTGACAACACTTGCTTTCTGGAGTATTTTGCTAGAATCATCTCTAAGAATTACAGTATAGATTTTCTTTTAATTGTCTATGAGGAATGTGGCTGATACCAAAAATTCATTTCTAATAAGCCAGTGAAAATCATAAAGGATTTATTCAGTACAGAAATATTTATTTAAAATTTTTAACAAAAGAACAAGACCATTTATATATATTTTCTCTAATCTTGTTATGTTTTTCAGTGCTCTAGCAGCTTTTTTTACCTAAGGCTACCTTGATAGCTGTCTCTTAAAGCAGATCTCCCTATGTAATAATAATTAAGCTTGACCAAAATTGTACCTCCTCCTTGCTAACACAGAAACTTCTGTTCAACAGTTCTCTAATAACAAAAATTCTCAAAACAAAGTTCTCACGCTTGGCTGTAAGGTTTCATCATTAATAAAAAGAGCAAAAACAAACACACAAACAAACAAACAAACAAAAAAACCTTAGAGTCCTTTTTATTGATCCACCCTTCTCAGTGAGGACATGTGTGCCTTCTAAGTGCCTCCAGTAAAAGAAACATCAGTCACTTCACTTCACTGACTTCTCCGTGATCAGTATCAGCCTTATTTAAACAGGCAGGATCTCTGTGCTGGGCACACCAATTGCAAGGCAGGCCTCAACAAATTCTAGGTAGCACTCACCATGGCCTAAGGGAGCTGAGCCTCTTCCCGTGCAGAGAATCCCTGCTCCTGCCACTGAAAAAGCTGCAATGGTTCCCCCTCCCCAGCCATTAAAAAAAAAAAAAAAAGCAAGCTGCTGCAGACAAGTCTTTCAGCAGAACAGGGGGAAGAGGCAGACACCTCTTCAGTACTCATGCCTCTCCCTCTTCCATCCACACCACAGAAAGAGCCACCAACAGTGGCTGTTTTTCCAGTGGCGGAAAAGGGGCTTGATGCTGAAAGGAGCAGCGGTGGCTTTACTTTGACAAGGGGCTCCTTTGCTGGATATGTAGGGGCATCCAAGTTTTAGGGCTGGCCCCTAGGAGCCTCATAGGTTTGTCAAGCCCTGTTGCAAGTAAAACCTTAAAAACAAACAAACAAACAAAGAAACAATAAAACCTATGATATTTCTATTTAACCTGCAGTGTTTCTGTTTTTGTCAGAGTTTATAAAATGAAGCACACTAATACGCTTCACAATCATCTGTCTATGTCCTTGCTGACTTTTTGCTTCAGTTCTCTGTCTCCTAAGAAAGATAACTAGTTGATGATAAACAAATACAAAGGTATATTGATTCTCTGGAAATGGAAGTTGGAGGCTCCAAAACTTTTTTTCCAGATGGGATGGTTAAGGAGGTATTTTAAATATATTTTTTAATTGAAAGTAATCCATTCAAATGTGTCTCAAAGTATTCATAGTGTTTTGAGAATTTCTTGATAAATTAAAATATTGTTATGAAGGAGGCCGGACAAACCCTTCCTGTAGCTGGTCCATAGAATCATAGGCTATGTTCACATGTAAACTGTTATTTCGAAATAAGTTATTTCAAAATGAGTTATTTCAAAATAAAATCCTTATGTCAAAATAATGTTAATTTGAATTAAGTGAAAGCCTGTTATCAAAATGGCTGTTATTTCAAAATGGTTATTTCAAAATAAGGCCATTCAGACATGTTGTTTCAAAACAGTTGTTTCGAAACAATGGTGTTGTTTCGAAACAATGTGTCCGAATGCTGTTGGTTCGAAACAACCATTTTGAAACAATGGCTATTTCAATTTCCTGCTAGGTTTTACTGTTTCAGAATAATGGCCGTTATTTAGGGTCCTGTTGTTTTGAAATAACAGTACATCACGTGGACATAAGAATTTTTATTTTGAAACAACGGGTGTTGTTTCGAAATAAAACTGTCGTCTGAACATAGCCATAGGGTTGGAAGGGACCTCATGAGGTCATCTAGTCCAACCCCCTCCTAAAAACAGGACCACGCTCACTAATCATCTCAGCCAGGGCATTGTCTAACCAGACCTTAAATATCTCCAAAGACAGAGATTCTACCATCTCCCTGGGCAGTCTATTCCAATCCTTCAACACTCTCCTAGTGAGAGTTTTTCCTAATATCCAGCCTCAACCTCCCCAGCTGCAACTTGAGACCATTGCTCCTTGTTCTGTCCTTTGTTACTACTGAGAATAGCTGAGCTCCCTCCTCTCCAGAGCACCCCTTCAAGTAGTTGAAGGTTGCTATCAAATCGCCCTTTAGTCTTCCCTTCTGCAGGCTAAATAAGCCTAGTTGCTTCAGTCTTTCTCCTCATAAGTCATGTGCTCCAGCCCCCTAATAATTTTTGCTGCCCTCCACTGGATTCTTTCTAATTTATCCAGAGCACTTTAGTCAGTAGCTGAGCTATATGCCCAGGACAGTTTCTCTGGGGTTTGAGTGCAAACATGGGGTGGGGACCATGTGCAGGTGTGAGTAAGAAGTTGCAGAAAAGAGAAGCAGAAGGAAAAGGATAAGGAAAGCAAGTGGGTTTGGGAGAACAAAGAAAGCAATGATAATGTGAGCCTGAAAGAGAGCTTTTCTGGGCAGAGTGCTAGCTTGGAACCGTAAACATAAAACGAGACTCCCTCCAATGGTGTGCACAAAAACTAGGCTTCATACAGTCTTTGTAAATAAATAATTTGCATCAAAGACATGCTTGACTTTGTGATCAAGTTCTCCTCCTAATGGAAACAACCTGCAAATACCTGAATGTTGGCTAATAATTTAAGTTAAAATGGACAACATTTTCAAGTGTACAGAAAAGGTGTTTTGTTGTTTTTGTTTTTTTTTTAATGATCACAGTTCTGTTTTATATGAAAATCAATTGTAGGGACATGGTCTTTTTCAATGCTCCTGTTTACCTTTCTCTATCCTGAATGAATTTAAAGGAATATGAGGAATAAAAACAAAGATGCTGCAGGAAAAATAGCATCCATACACAAAATATATGTCATCTTGCCCAAATTCAAAAGAGTACAAAAGGGACTTGCTGTTTATGAATTGTTGCTAGAGGGAGTAAAAAAGGAAGCATTGCTGATATCAGGGGAAAAAATCTAGACAATGCCAACTGTGAAATAGGGTTTTGTAGTTAGAACGGAGTGGGCTGTGCTGAGATGTGGCCAGCTATTTGTACTTCATATGTTAATACCTTTCTTAAGCCCAATGCTGGAGCCGAACACAGAAGCTGGGTTTTCCAAATTCATGCCCAGTCCACTATCCCCTAGATCACAGTGACTCTACCCAAGAGCAATGGCTTTTTAATGCAACACACTCAAAACACGTTTAGATGTTACTCGTATCAAAATCACTTGCTAGAATGTATTGTCCACCTTCTCTTCTTGTAACTGTTTTTCTAAACAAAGAAGCAAAATAATCACAGTAAAGTAGACAGAATGTCACTATAAAAAGGTGTTGTTAAAGATTTTCTCTGTATTATTTGTAAGATGTTTTGCTTTCTTTATATAGGCTTGAAATAGTTGTGGACTGTTCTCAAACTGTGGGTAGAAATCTCTTTAGGAGACTAAATTCATCCCAAGTTTCTTTTGTGCTGCCGCACACAGTATCAATTATAAAATAAATAAACAAACAAATAAATACACAAATCTAAATGAACAAAGGCAGAGAAAACTAGAAATTACTGCAGTTCCTTTGAACATGTGATTTCTATTTCTTAGCACACCCCTGTTGAAGCTGAAGGGTTAGAATCTAAGATGAAGATAGAGTTTACACATTTCAAGAGTTCTGTTGAACCAAACCAAGTCACAAGTAAAGAAAAGCCACTGTATGGCCCCATACTGAACACCAGGGGGGGCTCAGCTACTTTGCCTCTCTTACTCTCCTTCAAAAGCACTGTATTAAAATTTGTACAGCCAGTTAATATGACTGATCTATAATGTCAATAGTAATGGGTAACAGACATTAACTCCATAGTCCTAAATTAAACCAGAATTACATATACTGAAAAATAATAAATAAGTAGCGGTTTCAGACTTTGAAGGCTATGGTGTGCACAACTAATAGAATTTTGGTTTTTTTTTTTTTTTTTTTTTAAGTGATGAAATGTACTTCTTACTAAACTCCGAGGATGCCCATTAAGAATGTAATGTAATGTAATGTAAACACAGATAAGAGTGATATACTGAATGACATAGGCTGGGCTTTGTAAGTGGATCAAGCAAGCAAATAACTGGCTATCAGCTCCAAGTGAAAATACTATTTCTGGAAATACATTGGAATGTTGCCTATATTGAACACACCAGAGCTCAGTCATCACCCTCAGCATAATGTGTACAAAGCCATAAGCCTGATCAAAAACTGCACTGAAATAATGCTGAGCAAATTATGATGTATGGTAGGAGCAGTGATGTCAATGCTATGATTTTTACATAGACCATGTGACATGTTTTGTAAGTCACTCAAATGTTAGAGTCTAACTCAAGATTTATGAACATTTGGGTTTAGCAGTACTGAGAGGCATCCTAAATTCCTCCATGTGTGAACAAACTTCTTGTTTCATAATTCTACTGCAGTGGTGGCAGCTGCTGTTATGGATCAAGGCCGTCCATCAGAATTGTCTGGAAGCTCCAAAAGGAAACCCTATGCACTTAGGTAGCAAAAGCCTGTATTAGGAGGTACATTTCAATCCTTTGCTGGTACCAGAAACAAGGAGAAAAATGTGTGATGGGCTCACAAGTTCTCATATTGCTGATAGTGTTTGGTACCACCCTGAAAAATAAATAAATAAATAAATAAATAAATAAAAATGTTATAGCAAATATGTATGCCTAGTCCGTGCTATGTCATAATGTCTGACTAAATGTCTTTACATTTAAACTGAGTCCTTTATTAGGGGCTGAAACACAGATGCAACCTTTTTATCCTCCACAGTGTCTGCCCACAGTGCTTGGCATTCCATGTGCACCCTCATCATCTTCACCTTATTGACTCTTTTGCTTAGTCCATTCCCCATTCATGCAAAAAATACAGTTACTAAAGGGGGTGTGGGGGAGGTAGGCTCCCAGGTACCAGGCTGCAGTGGGTGCCAGCCTGGTACTCTGACCAAGTCCAGGGTGGAGAAAGCAGTGAGGCATAAATGGCCAGGCCAGCAGACCACAATGGCTGAGGGGTGGGGGACTCAGGTGATTCTGGAGGTAACCCTCAGCACGTCTCTCCCTGCATGGAATGGAGGGTTGGTTTAGACCCTGTCAAGGCATTGAGCTGCAGGGCCAGAGTAGCAGTTACATGCAGCAGGATGTCTCCTGGCCTGTCCCTTCTTGGAAGGGGGGTGGTTGCTCACAGGAGGCACTGAGGTGTGCCCCTCTGAGACCCCATGAATTGTGAATAGCCAGCCTGCCCCATCAGAGCCAGCACTGGTCTGTAGGAGGAGAGGTGGTACCACAAATTGGGTAAGTATGGGGGGTGGCAGCAGATCCAAGCCTACAGTTGCACCTCCCTCAAGAATCTTGTTCCACTACAAATACAGAATCACCTTCCTAAGGTAACTGGGGAGAGGCACCATGGCACCTCTTGTCCTGCCCAGGGAGGAATGGGGGGGGCATAAATGCAGTCTTGGCCTCAGTGTGCTAGAGACTGTTGGAACATCACTGGCTGTGTTTACACATAGCGGGTTATTTCGATATGGTTGTTTCGAAACAACCATATATCGAAATAGTGCTCATTTTGAAACAACTTATTTTGAATTAACAACATGTTAATTCGAAATAAGGAAAAAGGCGGGAAACGAAATGGCAGGTTCACAATGTGAACATGCTATTTTGCTTCCGCAGGGGGCTGCAGGCACCGGAGGGCTTCAGCGCTGCCCAGCGCTGAACCCCATTGGTGCCTGCAAAGGGGGGCTGCAGGCATGGCGGGCTTCAGTGCTGCCCAGCACTGAACGCCGCCGGTGCCTGCAGAGCTGGGCTTCAGGCACCAGCAGGCTTCAGCGCTGCCCAGCGCTGCTCCCACCAGCTGAAAGCCCGGTCTGCCCTCAAACCCACCGCGACCGCGACCGTGGCGGGTTTGGGGGCAGACTGGACTTTAAGCTGGCGGGGAGCAGCACTGGGCAGCGCTGAAGCCCGCTAGTGCCTGAAGCCTGGCTGTGCATTCCCTGGCCAGGGGACACCCCTCAGCACCCTGGCCAGGGTGCTGAGGGTTCCCTGGCCAGGGTGCTGAGGGGGCACCCCTTGAACTGTTGTTTTGGAACATCTTGTTCCAAAACAATACGTTCGCACGGTGTTGTTTCGAAACAACCATTGCAAAACAACGTTGTTTCGCCCACGGACTTGGTTTTACTTGTTTTGAAACAACGCGGTTGTTTCGGAACAACGGCTTCCCGTTGTTCTGAAATAACCGTGCGTCGTGTGAACATCTGAAACCTTATTTTGAAACAACCTCCGTTGTTTCGAAATAAGGAGGCTGTGTGAACACAGCCACTGTGAACAACAGAAGCCCACATTAACAGATAGGCAGCATGTAGCCGACTGGACCCATCTCTGGGTACTTCACCCACCTTCTGGGTACTCAAGGGTACTTCCCCATCTGAGGTTTATCCCAGGGGAAACACCAGTGCTGGCTTTTTGCAACAGTGCAAACTAGATGACCCACCCCTCAACTAGGGTCCTGAGGTATAGGTCTCCTACACATATTACGCCGGGATGTACATTGTACTGCCAAGCTCTAACCTTCTTCTCTGAACATTTCATGCATTTTTCCTCAGAAGGCTTAGTTAGTCACCTCCAGTCAGGGGCACAGTTGTTGTCATTTGCCTTCTCATGTTAGTGTCTAGCAGGACCTAATTGCTGTCATCAGCTGGGGCTCCTCTCCTCTGCTTTTCTTTGCCCCAGCTAATATATTTATCCCAGCCTAGGCAGTAGGGCACTCATGGCAGAAGACCTGAAAGGCTCATTTCCCCTCCATTCTGCCACACAGAATAACAGAATCCTTACTCCTGTTTCCTAAATGTGTAAGTTTCATGTCGCTGTCCTTGAGACTTTAAGATGTGACTCTTCTTTCATAGCAACTCAAAGTTCCCCCTGCGAGCAACCTATAAAATACTGAATGCCTGTTCAGTTGCACTGAAGTCAGCACTACTGAATACCTGTTAGTTGCACTGAAGTCAGTGATACCTGAGGGGCTTTTTGCTGAATCTAGTTGCAGGACATTAGGCCAAAAGAATAACAGAATAATAGAAGATTAGGATGGGAAGATACCCCAGGAGGTCACATATTCCAACTCTTTACTCAAAGCAGGACCCACCTCAAGTGAATCAACCTAGCCAGGGTTTTGTCATGCCTTTCATAAAACAAACAAACAAACAAACAAAAACAAAAACAAAAACAAAACAAAAAAACACCTCTAGGGACAGAGATTCCAGCACCTCCCTAGGTAATTCATTACAACGCTTCACCTCCCTAGTGAAAAAGCTATCCAACCTACAACTTCCCCACTACAACTTGAGAGCATTGTTCCTTGTTCTGTCAGACATTATCACTGGGTATGGCTGCACTGGAGCCTTAAATTGACTTAAGGAAGGTTAAGTCAACCTATAGGCTCCCACGGCCACACTGGGTTTTTATTAAGTTGACTTAAGCGCTTCCTTAAGTTGACTTAATGACACCGCCTCTTAAGGTTGACTTAACACTTAAGTCAACCTTATTACGTTGATTTAAGCTAATGTAGACAGGGAAAAAAGCCTTTACGTCAAACTAATTGGCTTCCAAGTCTCCTCCCAGAGTTCCTGGCCATCAGGAAGGGTCAACCTAGCACCTACTAGTGTGAACTCAGGCAGTTGACAGAAGTTTTCAATGTGTTTTCTCTAAGTCAACTTAACAAGGTCGACTTTAATTCAACTTAAAGTCAACCTTGTTAAGTTGACTTAACAAAGTCTCCAGTGTACACATATCCACTGAGAACAACCCAGTTCTATCTTTCCTAGAATCCCCTTTCAGGTAGTTAGGGGCTGTTATCAAATCCCTCCTCATTCTTCTCCTTTGCAAACTAAACAAGCCTAATTCAGTAAGCCTCTCTTCTTGAGCCATGTGTTACATGTAACCAAACAATTCTGTTAAATCAGAGTACATTTACTGTAGCATGAAACCATTACTGAAAATATATATAAAACAATAAAATTAAAACAAAACAAAACAAAACAAAAACCTCTACTTCCCCTCACCATCCTGCCATAAATTCTGATTCTTCTGCAGGATGCTCATGCCCACCTCCTACCTGGAACAAAAATTATGCCGATTTGTTTGACAAATATTAAGGCCACTCTATCAGTTCAAGTTCCTCCTTTTATATACTTTTTCTTAGGCCTCCAAAACTATTTTTCTCAGGCTGCCTGAAAGAGGTGAGACCAATAACTTCTGTTTTCCCAATGGACAAAGCATTGGAGGTCATGTATCTGCATAGCTAGCCTTGGATTTTGCATTGAAAACCTTATTGGCTCTAGACTACAGAGGAACCCATTCCCTCTAGAGTAAGCCAGAACACACACATACATATAATTATTCTATAGGACTATTTTTCTGAATATAATACTGCCAAAAAAATCCATGCTTTCAAAGTCTGGCTTAAACAGACAGATATTATTTTTAAAGTTGAAATAGTCTTTTAGAAATATTTGGAATGCTAAAAAAACAGGATATTTTTCTGCATATTCCAGCAAGACAACCTGTAAAAAATGTTTTGTTTTGCTTTTTTACAGAGACAAAGGGGGAATATAAATTGTACTAAAGCAATATAGCAATTCCTTGACCACTGAACACTTTTAAGAGTTTCTAAAGATTGTTTTAAAGGAAATACCACAAGCATGTTAAGATACTGAATACCATGTTTCAGTAGTCTAAATCCTGTATTTTCTTTTAACCTTGCTCTTCATTACAAAAGTATCGTTCATTCTGTTGAACAGAGTGGAATTTCTTCCACCTGCTGGAGCAGAAATTGTTGCCAAAGGGGGAAGAGCTATAGGGTCTATTTCCCAAACCTCATGAATTCCAAGACATTCATAGAAAGTCAAGCCGTTTGCCCTACCCTAGGTCTAGAACCCTCATTTTTCCCTTCCACACTTACGAACAGTAGCTTCTGTAGCCCCATCTCCTCTCTGAAAAGAGTCACTGAAAACAAGCATTTTAAAAAGTGAAGAAGCAACCATTTTCTATCTTGCGTAAAAATAAATCAAATCAAATTGGATTGTGTTAGTGTGAGACACACTTTACACTCATTGAAGTTAAAACAATATCTTTTTATGTGGGTGTGCTAGAAGATGAAGGATATAGAAAGGAAGAATAATTAAACTTCCTCTCTTCTTTTATCTGTACTGCACGAGAAAGATAAGTGATCTTGCTGTCAGTATAACTTATCATGTAGAGGGTAATGAAAAGAAAATGAAATCCATGTGTCTGTGCTTAGTGTGCCTAGCTTTTTATATAGCAAGAAATACATTTATCAGCTTATCATTCATGTCAGGGTACTTATAGACTTTTTGGAATTACAACAACATGCTTTGAATGATATATAAGGTAGAAAAATCATTTTCAATTGTACAAATAGACTATGAAAAGAGCTTGATAATCTGCTCTGTTACATACAAAAGGGCCAAATTCAAATAAAATAAGAAAAAAAAAATCTTTGTCCTTTCCTTGAACCCTTCTTCTTTTTCTTTTTTCTTTAAATTTGAGTATTCTAAAAAGCTCAGTTGTAGGATATCCTAGCAACATCAGAATACCATTTCTGGCATGCAGTAATTCATCTTCATAATAAAATGAGACAATGTTAGTGGTGTGCTCCTTTATCTGACAGCAGGTTGTGTCTATGTAGACTACTCACTCCAAACTACTCTTCCACCCAGGCCTTGAAAACTTTCATTATAGTGCCTCACTCCTCTTATCTTTAAAACTTGAAGCATTAGGTCTTCTTCAGAATTTATCAACTAGGGTCATATATTCTGAAATTGTAACGGGAGCAATCCATTACTTTGAGATTAGGTTGTTCCACCCCACCCCCGATATGTACTGAGACAAATGATGTGAATTTATGTCACAGGGTGGTCTGGGCCAATCAAGTACTATTCCAGCCCACCTGTGCTGTGTTAATGGACTTGATTGGACCCAACAGAGGACAGGTGCCCTTTTCAGGAATCTTCAAAAGGAGGGAGCAACAGAAAGAAACTGAACTCAGCAGGAGGCTAGTACAAGAGATACTGATTTACAGAAGGATTTGGGCCTCTCCTGTTCTGTCCTGAATTACTAGAATTCTATTCCAGTTTGGTCAATTTGTTCCAAATTTATTTGAACTACTTTGGTCATCCATCATATGACTTGTGTGTATAGTTATTTTTCTTCATAATTTTCTTTGGAAGAACTGGCATCTAAGCTCAATATATGTTATGTTATTGAACTGTCTGCTCTTTAAAGGAATAATACATTTTTACAGGTATAATGTTCATGGGAACATCTGCCAAACTATCACTTGCATTCACTGTCACAGGATTAGCAGCTACACTTTAAGTGTAAATACCAGAAATATATCACTGATGTTAGCTTTTTCCCCTAGTTATCTGTATGTGAATAAATAGTTTTCTGCTGACAGCACTCATTTGTTCAGAAATTGCACTCATTTGTCTCATCAAGTTCGCCATTGATTCTTGACTTGATTTTTTTGTTTGTTGCTCCAATCATTTTTTATTTATTTTAGATTTTGATGCAGTTTGTGCATCCAATCTCTCTTAATCATTCTAAAATGTGGAATCTTAAATAGGTGTTCTGTGGGAATACACATTTATTTCTTGTGCCCATCTAGTTGAGAATCTATCCTTTACAGCAGACCTAATGGTACAACGGACACTAGATTTGCTTGACATGTCCCATTCCTCCACACTATATACTGCTTCTGTCTCATGTAATCAATATCTTTTTTTCTAAAATAGTGAGATCCATATTGCCCTGCTCATTCCTTTAAATATGACTATAGATGCAACTTTTCTTCCTCTCTTCTACCTATTATGAGAATGTCAGATCTCTTATCATGTTGTTGATGTACTTCACCTGTACCAGGAAGATCACTGTAAGTCTGTAGGTTTCTGGATTGTGACTCTGTAAACAACTCACATACTGCTCTGATGTTACTGGAATTTAGGGTGGATTTGGGATTCTAGTTTGTTCACTTTGACATGCCTATAAGTGATTTAGGGGATATTTATAATGATGGTGGCAAAGTTGCTGCTGTCAGATCAGTTTTTTCCAGACTGATTAGTCAGTTAAGACTCATTCAGTAAATCTGAAAATTGACTTAATAAATAATGATGTAATGCAACCATCCCCTCAGGTGTTATAGTGCTGCATTGACAGGACCGCGTTTCCTTTCACTACTGCAAAGTGAAGATGTTGTGCTAGAGTAAAGATACGAAGTCTATAATAGTTTTGCTGGCCATTCTGCATCACTTTCAGAACCCCCATTGACTGCTACCAAATTTTCCCAGAAGTGTAGACAGGACCTTAGTAGTATAAGGAAATTGAGAACTGATTTTTCAGAACTAAAAAGTTATGGATGTCCTTGGTGTTTTTAAACCCACTATAGTTCAAACAGTAATTAATTCGGAAAAGTTCCATGGCCTGTTTTTCACAGATGATCAGACTAGATGGTCCCTCTGGGCTTATCATCTTATATACAATTTAGGCATGTAATTTTAATTATATGTAATAGTATGTAGGTTCTAATGTAATGGGAATCTTATATATATATAAGACAAACACTGGAAGTCAACTCAAGACAGCTTGCACAAGTGGCCATCAAGTGAGGCATATTCCAAGGTGATGCACTGTCCCCGCTGCTGTTCTGCATTGGCTTGAACCCCCTCAGCCAGATAATCACAAGGACTGGATATGGATACAAGTTCAAGAGTGGAACTACCATCAGTCACCTCCTCTACATGGATGACATCAAGCTGTATGCTAAGAATGAACGAGACATCGACTCGCTAATCCACCTGACACGGAGCTACAGTGAGGATATTGGAATGTGATTCGGACTGGAGAAGTGTGGCCGGATGGTAGTAAAGAGAGGGAAGGTAGTCAAGACTGATGGGGTGGAACTCCCAGCAGGCCACATAGCAGACATACAGACCAGCTACAAGTACCTTGGCATCCCATAGTCACATGGGACTCACGATGAGGAGGCAAGGAAGACAGCAACATCCAAGTACCACCAAAGGATAAGACAGGTCCTGAAGAGCCAGCTCAGTGGGAAGAACAAGATCCATGCCATCAACAGGTACGCCCTGCCAGTCATCAGATACCCTGCTGGTATAGTGAGCTGGCCAAAGGAGGACATGGAGGCTGCCGATGTGAAGACCCAGAAGCTCCTCACAATGTACGGAGGTTTCCACCCCAAGTCCAACACCCAGAGACTGTACGCCAGCCGGAAAGAAGGTGGGCGGGGTTTGGTGAGTGTCAAAGCCACTGTCCTGGATGAAACCCAGAGCATCCAGGAGTACTTCAGGAAGATGGCACCCAAAGATGAGCTGCTGAGAGAATGCCTGAGGCAGCAGCAGACATGGAAGGAAGATCAAGCAGAAGAAATGCCATGGCAAGACAAGACCCTGCATGGAATGCACCATTGACAGATAGCTGAGGTGGCTGACATTGGGAAATCCTACCAGTGGCTGGAAAAGGCTGGACTAAAAGACAGCACTGAGGCACTGATCATAGCAGCACAAGAACAGGCACTGAGCACCAGATCCATTGAAGCAGGGGTCTACCACACTAGACA
>ML681993.1:17525661-17542437 GCA_007922195.1 Podocnemis expansa | reverse complement strand
CGGCAGGGGGCGTGTTGGGGCATACCCTGACACGCCCTCGGGAATCCCCGGCCTGACGCACCAGCAGGGGGCGTGTCTGGCTGGACACGCCCCCTGCTGGTGTGTCAGGCTGGGGATTCCTGCCCGCGCTTACTCCGGCCCCAGCAGCGGCGGGCTGCAGCCACGCGCCGGGGCCGCGCCTCCAGGTTGGGGGGCAGCAGGGGCTTTAAAGCCCCTGGGGTGAAGTGCCCCGCTGCCGTCTCCTGGCGGGTGCTTGCAGGGGGCTGCAGGCACCCGCCAGGTGAGGCGCGGTGCCTGCAGTCCCTTGCAGGTACTGGCGGAGTGAGGCGCAGCCCTGCGCCTGACTCCGCCGGTGCCTGCAGCCCTCTGCAGGCACCCATGGGATGCAGTGCCCCTCTGCACTGCACCCTGTGGGTGCCTGCAGTCCCCTCTCCAAGTGAAATAACAGGTCCACACTGTGGACCTGCTATTTCGCTCCGTTATTTCGCGGACATGGTTTTTCTCCAGTGAAATAAGTTGTTTCGAAATAACATATTATTTCGAAACAGCTTGTTTCGAAATGTGTTGTTTCGAAACAAGCCTGCCCTGTGTGAACATAGCCATAGTCTATGGCTATGTTCACATGTAAACTGTTATTTCAAAATGAGTTATTTTGAAATGAGTTATTTCGAAATAAAGTCCTTATTTCAAAATTAGTTAATTTGAATTAAGAAAATGTTAATTTGAATTAAGGGAAAGCCTGCTATCTAAACGGCTCTTATTTCAAAATGTTTATTTCAAAATAAGGCCGTTCGGACATGTTGTTTTGAAACAGTTGTTTCGAAACAATGGTGTTGTTTTTAAATAACGTGTCCAAATGCCATTGTTTCAAAATAGCCATTTTGAAACCATGGCTATTTCAATTTCAAGCAAGGTTTTACTGTTTTGAAATAACGGCCATTATTTAGAAACAATGGGTCCCGTTGTTTCAAAATAATGGAACGTCGCATGGACATAAGAAATGTTTTTTTGAAACAACGGCTGTTGTTTTGAAATAAAACTCTCATCTGAATACAGCCTATGTCTTTATTCTAGAGCATTTCCTAAGCTCTCCATCTCCCATTCAAAAACTGAGGAACCTGAACATCAGCATACAGGTCCTTTGTCTTTTACCACAATGTTATCAGGGAAGGATGTCAGTATATTAATCCAAAGTTTTATAGTATATCATTCCACATTTGTCTCTAGAATTGTATTGCCCTCATAATTCTGATTATTAGCCATTCAGTTATTATTCTATTTTAAGTCACTAAAAGTTGAAGACTATACTTGGTTCTTATTGTTACCATCCTTGTCATACATTGCAAAGGTCCTTGAAAAATTCTGTGTAGCCTGATTTTGGAATGAGAAACCTATTATCCTCTGATCAGGTTATTTACAACCACATACTATAAACATTATCCTTAAAATTACAGAAAACCTAAAATCAGGCAACAAACTGGGAGGCAGGCAGGAGACATGAGGAGCGTATGATAGAAATGTTTAGGAATTCTGTGTGTTCCTAGAACCTGGGCAAACTATAGCAGGAGAGCAACAGGGGAGAAAAGGGCTACATGTGTATCTGAATCTGACAATGTGCCTTCAAGCACCTTAAAGCAGATTTCCTTTCACTGTTTCTCAGCAGTGGTCTCAGTGGTATCTCCAGTTCTTTACTGCAATTTATACTGTGCTTAATCTTGCTGGCTATGTTTGTTTGGTGTTTAATCTTGTAAGATAAGACTGTGTTGTTTAAAGTGATATGAATGTTTAAAGGACTTTGGAGTTTTGAAGGGGTAATATTGAGGTATCAGAAGTATAAATAATTGCAGTAGCATTGGGAACTGGTGACCCACACTTTGAGGTGTCAGGAGAATTTATTTTTATTAAAGTTGCTAGAAGATCTGCAGTACTTCACTCCTCACTGCTCTCCCAGGCTACACAAAGATCCATCGAGCAACAGCTTACTCTGGCTGCTTGGGAAGACCTCACAGAGGAGGTGGTTGTAGGCAACAACTCATGTTCCAGTGACCACAAGCTAATTCAGTTCAAACTAATTGGAAGGATAAACAAAAATAAATCTGTGACTAGGGCTTTTGACTTTAAATGGCTAAATTTAGAAAATTAAGGGAGTCAGTTGCAGAAGTGGACTGGACTGAAGAACTCAGGAATATAAGGGTAGAAGAGACTTGGAATTATTTCAAGTCAAAGTTGCAGGAACTATCTGAAGCCTACATCCCTACATCAAAAGCTGTAGACCAAGCAGAATATGGAAGCATCTCAAACAGGTGATTAGGAGGAGGCACAGAGCCTCCAAGGAGTGAAAGATGGGAGGGATCAGCAAGAAAAGCTACTTCTTGGAGGTCAGAACATGTAGAGATAAAGTGAGAAATGTGAAAAGTCAGTCAGAGCTAGACCTTTGAAGGGAAGTAAAACAAACAGTAAAAGGTTCTTTAGTGATATAAATAGTAAGAAAACAAAGGAGAAGTGGGACTGCTAAACACAGAGTATGGGGTGGTGGTCAAAGATAATCTTGGCATGGCAGAATATCTAAATAAGTACTTTGTCTCTGTTTTTAATGAGAGTGATATCACGCTTGGGGATAGAGTTAGGGTAGCTGAGAAGAATGAGGACATGGAAGTGGAAATTATCAGACCTGATATAGAAGCCAAATTTGAGGTGCTTGATGAAACTAAATTGGGGGTCCCAGATAATATTCATCTGAGACTATTATAGGAATTGGTACATTAAAGTACTAGTCCATTAGCAGGAATTTTTAATGAATCTGTGAACTTGGGAATTGTACTGTATGACTGAAGAATCACTAATATAGTTCCCATTTTCAAGGAAGTGATTAAAAGTGATCTGGGTAACTACAATCCTGTTAGTTTGACCTCAGCAGTATGCAAGGACTTGGAGAGGTAAATTGTGCCAGACCAAAATTATATCCATTTATGGGAGGATAACAGATATTTTAGAAAAGGGAATGTGGTGGACCTAATTTATTTAGATTTCAGCAAAGCAATTGATACAGTTCCACATAGGGAATTATTACTTAAGCCACAAAAATTGGGGGTTAATATGAACATACCGTAACAAGGTGGATAAAGAACTGGTTAAAGGGGAGGCTACACTAGGTCATACTGGAGGGAGGTTACTAGTGAAGTCCTCAGGGATTTGTCTTGGGACCAATCGGATTTAACCCTTTTGTCACTGACCTTAGCACACACAGTGTAATGTGCTATTTAAATTTGCAGATGTCACCAAGTTGGGAGGCATTGCCAATACAGAGAAGGATCAGGATATAATACAGAAAGATCTAAATGACCTTGTGAACTGGAATATCTTGAGCAGGATGGAATTTAATAATGGGAAGTGCAAGTTCATGAATTTAGGCACTAACAAAAAGAATTTTTTCTATGAATTTGTGAAGCATCAGCTCAAAGTGACAGTCCTAGGATGCATCAGAAGAGGTTTTCCCAATACAGATAGGGAGATGTCGGTAGCGTTACATCAGGTGCTGGTGAAACCACATCTGGCATATGGTGTGCAGTTCTGTTCCCCCATGTTTAAGAAAGAAGAATTGAAACTTTAACAGGTGCAGAGAAGGGCTACAAGGATGGTCTGCAGAATGGAAAATGATAGACTCAGGGTTTATGTCCACACAATGCTTTTAGATCAAAACAACAACCGTTTCATTATTTCAAAATGATGAGCCCTGTCATTTTTAAATAACAAACCTTATTTTGAAATAGTAAAACTTAGGCTGAAATCAAAATAGCCATTATTTCAAAATGGTTGTTTTGAAATAACATTGTTTGGTTGTGTTATTTCAAAATAGCCATTATTTCTATTTAACACTGTTTGCCAATCTCCTTCCCAGGGTATCTTCCTTTTTCTATATATATTGGCTGGCAACATGGCCATGCCAGAGGCCATGTTGCCACACACTCCATGCTGCCCTTTCCTGATTTGAAGTAGAAAGTCCTGTGTCCAGACTTGCTATTTCAATTTGAAGTTTTTGCTTATTTTGATTTAAGTTAATTCAAAATAACAATTTTATTTCAAATCAACTTATTTTGAATAATTTTTTCTTGAAATAAGCACCTACATGCGGACATAGCCAGGGAGCTTGGCATGTTTAATCTAAGAAAAAGAAGTTTGAGGGGTGATATGATTAATCTATTTATCCCTCATCAGAGGGATAACTATCAGAGAGGGAGAGGAATTCTTTGAATACAGTACCTATGTGGACATAAGAACAAATGGATATAAACTGTCCATCAGGAAGTTTAGGCTTGAAATTAGATGCAAGTTTCTAACCATTAGCAGAGTAAAGTTCTAGAATGGCTGTCTGGGGAGCTGTGGTGGTTAAAACATAACTGCCTTCAAAACTAAGTTTGATAATTTTATGGAGGAGATGGTATGATCAAATGGCATACATTGGAAATTGACTGATCTTTGATCTTTGTCTAATGGCGGTGGATATACCAGTGGCCAAAGGAGGGAAGGTAGGTGGGGTGGGTTCTGCATTATTACAGAGAATTCTTTCTTTGGTTACTGGCTGGTGAGACTTGCCCACATGCTTAGGGTTTACCTGATCTCCATATTTGGGGTTGGGAAGGAATTGTCCTCCAGGGTTGATGGACTATGGCTCTGTGGGTTTTTCACCTTCATCTATAGCATGGCATATGGTTCACCTGCATCTTAAAGTCCTTTAATCATGATTTGAGGAATTAAATAACTCAGTCATAGGTCAGAGTCTGATTGCTGAAATGGGTGAGTGAAGTTCTGAGTCCTGCATTGTGCAGAAAGTCAGACTAGATGATCATACTGGCCCTTTCTGACCTTAGTATATGAGCCTATGATTTTATTGACCAAGGTCCACCCCCCTGAGAAGCCTTAAATTAGGTTGGGTTGGGGCCCCTGTTGCAACTCCAAATAATCACACTTAGAGGATTGAAGAAGTTTTGAGGGCACCTCCATGAGGGTTAGGTCAATATGTTCACAAATTCCCTAGGAAACCAGAACTGGTAAATTTTTTCTAACCCATTTAATAATTCTACATCTTCAAGTGGGTATGCCTCTTAAACAGTAGTATCTATTTCAACATTGTGGAGGGATCCTGGCACCATGTTCCCATTTTTTCACATGCAGCCCAGAAGCAATCATTCCTTCAACAATCCAACTTACCACCTCCCTGCTTAAATGATAACTTAGTTGTGACAATGTTTTAAGCAGTAAGGCAGACTCTTGAGACTCAATGCCAGGAAATTCAGGTGCATTTAACTGAGCTGACAATGGAAGGTCAAGACCCAGTACCTTCAGACCATCCTGTGGCATCTGTTGACTCATTTCTCTTCCCCTGCACAGTTTCTCCTCTAACAGGTTTGACTCCCTTAAAAAAGAAGGAAGTAATACTTGTAGACTACTCTGCAGAATACACAGCATGGTTTCATTAGGCCCCAAGCAACATCATAGCTCCTTTAGGTGAGGATGCAAATGAGAAACCCATGGTATTTGCAGTGGCAGGGAGGTCATCATATCAATTTTATTATAGATAAAGGGGCACGAATAAGCATTATCTATGTTAAAGGTTCTAAATCCTCTTCTCGGTCTTTGGGATGTACATAGACGCTATTAACTTTTGCAAGCAACCAGGTCATTCCCACACTTTCTGAACTCATCAAAATGTAGATAGGTCACCTGAAACAGACTCATACTTTCACTTTGATGTAACTGTCAAACCAAAGAAATAATTTACTAGGGTTTAATTTCCAATAAAAAAGGGGATATATTGTTGACTTGGGTAACCTGGTGTATCTCACTACGAAGTAAGCAATGAACTACCCACCAGTGATTGTACCTCAATGATGCATGGTGTCTCCAGGGAAGGAACTAGAACCAGATTTAACTTAAACAAAATAGTGTCTGAGCATGTAGACCAACAGGAGTTACAGCCTTTTCTTTGCAAATATGTGGATGCCTTTACTAAACATAAATCTGGTTGTGGATGAATATGTCACTATTATTGTGGAAGGAGATGTACCAGCCCATAAATAATATTCTTACTGAGACCAACCCAAATACATATATACACCTATTTAAGTCTTCCCGATGTAACACTACAGAGAAGTACTTCATCTGACAATCCCCTTCTTTGAGGAAACTGATTGATACCAATGTACTTAACTGGGACACTCTCAGGCCTTTAATTGTAGTGGTGCTGAAATAAACACCTGATGCATCTACTGATAAAACAGGTGATAGGCCAAAATATATGATTACCAGATCATTTGATCTACCACAACAGTGGCACTCAATTGGATCAGAAAAAAAATAGATTTACATCTGCAAAATCTGCAGTATCACCTGAATCAGGTCCACATGTAGGCGGATGTAAAGTTAAGAAAATCCAGACAAAAGGCCTACTTCAACAAAAGCCGGGGATAGAATACTGATGACATTAGTGAACGAGCAATGTTATCTTACAAAGCACTAGAGCATTGGCTGTATAGTAAATGGATCAGACCCTTCTGGATCATGAATAACTTCAGTTCATCAGTGTATAAAATTAGAGTAACTGAAAGAAAGCATAATACAGACAAAACTTACAAAGCAAACCACTCAAAGCTGAATTGATCTTCCAAGTCTCAGGAGAAACTTTCTTCTCCTGAACTAGTTGAATAGCACTTGGCAAAATCATTTGAGCTGGAGTCCAGCAAATTGCAATCATGAAATGACCAATGATATTTCTGATTTACTAAACTCTTATCATTGTTGAAAAGGCAAGACTGAGCCAAAATCAAGAATTTAGGATTAAATTGTATCAAAAGGCACAAGCAGTTTGCTCAAGACCATGAAACATCGAAAAACATAAATGATCAATTGATCAAATATTTAAAGCAAAGTATGCCTATGAAAGAAGTGGAATGAACTCTTATGATTAATCCAGACCTTGAGGTTATCACAGAACTGGAGACTAAACTTTAGCAAATGCTTCTATGGACTCAGTCATTTATTTTGTGAATACCTCAAGTGCTAATGAAGTGGTTAATATTGTTTGGAGTTGTAAAGTAGTGTTAGAATTCAAACCCTGACCCTCACCTGATTTAAAGTCCAGAGGATCTGAAGTTATTTTTGTAAGGAAATATACATTAAAACAGTGGGGAGGGGGAGCTGAGTGCTGTTAGGCAGTCTTAAAAATTGCTGCATTTTCTGATAGGTTTTTGTAGCATAGAGAATTTATACTTATATGTCTTTCCATGAGTGATTCACAGTTGCAATATTTTGCATTATGCTATATACCAGGGGTGGCCAAACTTATGGAAGTCGACTATTAAACCTTCAAAAGTTGCACTGAGGCATATAACTACATACTTTTACCTACTCCACAATTACTAAGCTTAACATTCATTGTGTACTTTAACTTCATCATTATTGATCCTACTAATGTTAGATTCTAAAAATTACTTAAGGTTACCATGATAACTAGGCCTATACAGTAAAACTTATGTGTCACTAGATGTAGAACACTGCAGGCTAGTGGCAAGATTTTTGTTTTTTTTTCAAATCTGGGCAGTAACATGTCAATGCGGTAAGTAAAAGCTCTCAGGTGCTGATCTCCAAGTATTGCACAATGTTTCAATTCAACAAATTTCTTTGTGGAATACAATGCTTCAGAACAGTAAGTTGTGCCAAAAATTGAAAGCAATCTACAATCAGTTTTAAACTTTTCTCCTTCATATTTTCATTTCTTATTACTCCATGTCATGTTTAGGACTTGTAAAACATGATTTTATTTTAACAATGAGTAAACTGCATTAGGACCAATGAGAAAATATAAACATAGCGCGGTTTCCCTGACCATCCCACACTTCTTTTTCTGTCTCTGACCATCCTGTCACTTCCCTGCCATCTGTTACCATGCTGCTGCTTCTCTGTTGTCCCCTACCATGCCACACTTCTCCCCCCTGTGTCCAACCATGCTGCCGCTTTGCTGTCATTCCCAACCATGCCACACTCTGTCCCCCTGTCTCCAAACATGCCACCTTTTCCTGCTATGCTAACTTTGAACCACATTTTTTTCTTTTGATAGCCATATGTGGGTCAAGAGCTGCAGTTTGGCCACTTGTGCTTGCAGCAAGGTGGAATCTGAACCCGAGCTCCTGTACTCCCCCTGCTGGCTGGAGAAGGGTATAGACCCAGTTTTGTCCCAGGACCAAAGGCGCTGGGCTAAAGGAGGGGAGGACTATTTAAGGGGGTGGACCAGGAAGCCACAGGGGAGAAGAAGAAGATACGCAGTGGTGAAGGTGGATCTCCCTGGCTGGGAGCAGTGAAGGAGTGACTAGCGCCTCAACGGCCCCACTCCGGGTGAGGACCTGGAGGAATTAACCTCAGCCGAGGAACTGCCAGACAGCGGGGATGAGCAAGACCTGCAGGATCTTGACGAGCTGCCCTCAGCAGAGGTTGCTGTTGACCCTCAGCCGCCTAACTCCTGCGACCTGGAAGAGCTACTGCTGGCAGAGGCTGTGGAGGGATGTCCAGACCAACCCATGCGGAAGGCTGAAGGCCTGACAGGCATCCCTTTAGGAAGGTACCTGGGGGGTCTGGTGAAGGGAAGGTCCCTGAAGGGAGAAGGAGGAAGTAGCCCAGAGGGGCATGGGCTAGCCCCACATGGCTAGCGTGTTTTGGCAGGTGCACTGCTGGCTATCTGGTGGCCCCTGAGCTGAGAAGCAGTGGAGTAGGGAGGCCTGCATCTCCCTCCCCTCAACCCTTATCGCTCCAAGCCCCAACACTGAACTCCAGCTAGTGAACATTGACTGCTTATTGTACTGTGCTTGCCCTGTGGGAGGGCTGAAACCCTGTTTGCCTTTACTCCCTCACCCTGCCTGGGCTGGAAGGCAGAGACTTAGTGTACTGTGCTTGCCCTGTGGCGGCGACCATGGGCTGCTGCCGTCGGGTGGCGCAGACGACCCACCAAATCGATGACCCGATTTACAGTGCTATACACTACATGGTACAAACTTGACTTTGATCCTCTAAATGGAATGTACACATTAATCTGGTAAAGAATCATAGACATGATCCTGCACCACTTAAGTCAATGGGAAAAAATCACATGTGACTGTAATGGAGGACATGATATAATATAATTTGTTCTGAGTACATAAAAATAGATCAATAGATTCTAAGTCCAGAATGGATCACAGTGATCATCTAGTTTTGCCTTCTGTTTAATACAGGCCCTAATATTTACAAATGCTGTTTGAATTAGAAGAAATCCCTTTTTTGGGTGTGGGGGCTGCACTTTTTAATTTTAAGAACCACCATTGATAGATAACCCATCACAAGTTTTGGTAATTTCTTTTGATAAGTAATTAGCCTGAAAGTTGAAAGTTTACACCTCATTTGCTGTCTGAATTTGTCTAAATTCAGGTTTTGGTGGTCACTGGATCTTCATATATCTTTCTCTGAAGAGCCCACTATCAAATATTGTTTATTCTTTGATACACATATTTGGCCACATTAAGACAAGTTTGCATGTGCTTGGTTTACTAAATGATTCAGAGTGTCATGTATCAGTGACTGTGCCATTCATTATTTACCAACTCCTTCAGTCTTTGTTTTATCTACAAACTTTATCAGTGATGTCTTCACCCAAGTTATTGATAAAACTGTTTAAACAGCAAGGAACAATAACCAGTCACTGTTGGTACCCTTCTTGAAGCACACAGAGATGAAATAGTCACTGTTTCTTGTATAAGAAGAATTTCTGCATCAGTTTTGTTTTCCCTTTGGATCTTTCTTTCTGTAATTTATAGAACTCCATATATGTTATGTGGCTCTTATCCTGGCAGGGAGCCCTTAAACATTGCCAGAAAACAAACAAATAATCTTTGATGAATTGGAACTCTTACTAGTCATATTTTTGTGAACCCTAAAGGAAAATAAATAATTTAAATTGCAATATCTCTTTTAATCACAAATACAGATTATTAATAGTTATTTAATCTCTTTTATGTGCTTAACTGATTTCCAAATACATTACATTAGGAGCTGAAATTAAAAAAAAAAAAAAGAAAAGAAAAAAAAAAGCAAGTTTGTCTGCACAAGCTGTTTGGAAAGCCAGCAGCAGATTTTCATATCTTATGGTAGATCTTTTTTCTGTTTTTGTTTTTTTCCCCCAGATGAAATCACACCATATGCCACTGTAAAGAAGTATGTAGTGGGAACTTATTAAACTTAAAATCTTAAATTTGTTAAATCAAAGAAAGTTTAGTTATAGCTTTATGCCCTTCCAAAACTGGATCTTACAGTATTTTTATAAGTGCTGTTATTTATAGCTTTATAATGACTTACACTGCCTCAGGTGAGACAAATGCATTGATATGCTAATCTATTCCTGCAGCTGTCACTATAAAACAACTAAATTATATAGCATAAAACAAGGGAAAAAATGTTCAAAACAAAATGAAAAAGCATTAATGAAAGGCGAAGTCAAGGATTCTAAAACTTTGCCCCTTCCTTCGCTCCACAGTTAGAAGTAAAACATCTTGATGACAGTACTACTGACACTTTTTCTATTCATAATCTTTACTAAGCAGTACAGAGTGTGTCTACATTTTTCTAGATTATGAAAGAGCAATGCTTTACATGTAAACAGTACCTTTATCAATAGGATGGGGGAGTATTCCAAAAACGCTGCCGGATGAGCCACCTGATCATTTATATGGGAAAACTAAGATCATTAAACTAATTCCTTGAGCACCTAAATCAGCAAAAACACTTAAGCCCACACTTAACTCTCAGTTACTTTCATTTAGTCTTAAATGGGGTATGTCCACACAGGCTTCTTCTTTCGAAGCAACAGAGGTTGTTTCAAAATAAGAAGCAGCATGTCCACATGATGCACCATTATTTTGAAACCGTTAAACCTCGCATCTAATTGAAATAGCTGTTGTTTCAAAACGGTTGTTTTGAAACAACGGCATTCAGACATGTTGTTTTGAAACAACACCATTGTTTTGAAACAACTGTTTTGAAACAACATATCCGAATGGCCATAGTTCGAAATAACCATTTTGAAACAACGGCTATTTTGAAAGCAGGCTTTCCCTTAATTCAAATTAACAAACTGTTAATTTGAATTAACTTATTTTGAAATAAGGACTTTATTTTGAAATAACTCATTTTGAAATGGGTTATTTTGAAATAATGATGTATGTGTGGACATAGCCGTGTAGTAAACCATTGATTATCCAAAAAGCATGGGGAATGAAGATTTTATTCAGATAATTGGAAATTTGGATAATTCAGGGGGAAGGAGCCCTTCAGCAGTGGAAATGGTGTAGGCTCATTTTCCCTGCCATTGTGGCTGATGGGTCTCTGCTCTGCTGTTTACTTACTCTTTGACAGTTGGATTACAGAGAGGTTCCCTGAATTTTCTTAAGACCTCTGGTACTCAATTCCTGCAGTCTCAAGCTGTCAGGCAAAGCTGAGACTACTGACCAGGATTGTATTCTGCCCTGTCAGGACCACAGTCTTCCCTGTATCTTGTACTTGCAGAGGTCAGGTGTTAGTGGTCCTGCAGCATGCAAGGGAACCACTGCAGCTTTGCTGTCACTCGCTTTTCTAACAGTAGGTATGCAAAGGGCTCACTGGGTTGCTACAAGAGCCTTTCAGAAGCAAGAATGCCTTCCCAACATCCAAAGACTTATCCTCATGCTTGTTATTCTGGCAGGGGTCTTTGCTCTATTTATGATTTGATAATTCATACGTTTTGATGACTAGTTTCCAGATAAACAAGACTAAGCAGCATATGTTTAAATGCCTTATGACCAGCATGTCTACTATGGGGTGAATACTTCAAAACTCTTTGACTTCTCTTAAAAACCTCCCCATGGCTACTCCAATTTGGAGTATACGGCAGTATTTAGGTTCTCAGAAAAGGGAAATGTGCTGAAGTAAATGGGAGCTGTTTAGAATTTGGAAATGTTGCAAACCAGACCATTATTTGGGTGAGAAACTAGGATAGCTTAAAGAACTATTTTAAGAATATCTTGGACTTTTGTGAGATTTGCTTCCCCAGTCTGTTTACTTTCTTTGTTCTTACTATAGTATGACTTGTTTTTCACATCTCCTTTACCACTCAACAGACTGTTCTCCAAAGAGTTAGTAACGTTGAAATGTGGAACACTGGTAATACATGATTGTATGCCTGTTTTTTCCCCCTATCCACTCACTCATTTGCCTTTATACATGATCTATGGAGGTGAGCACTAAATTTAAAAGTTAACTACCATAGAAATTAAATTCAGGATCTAAACATATATACAACTTACTAATGGCAATTTCTAATTCTAAACTTACCCATTTATGCAGAATCATTTTCCAGGCAATGAGTGAAGTACTCTTCCTAAATTTATTTTTGAATATATTAAAAGATACTACTCTACAAATTGGTATGTATGCATTTCCTACAGCATTGTTGTTGTTGTTGTTGCTGTTGTTGTTGTTTTAAGTTTCCTCTGTGCTTGGTTCCTTGTCATCCTCACTGAAAGAATAACATTATATAGTTAAGTAGAAACCAAAAAAAAAAAAAAAATGTGGCGCAATCACCATTTGTTTCTGTTGCATGATGTTTTATAAATCAGTTGGGCAGATATATGACCTTTCTCCAAAAACTAAAATACAGCAAGACCAATTGCTTGGAGAAATGAGGAAAAATGCTTTTAAACATACAGAATGAAACCTTTTTTTCTGAAACTGTCCTGAAAAAGAAAGAAAGGTAACAATTGTGCCCAGTGAAGGAAGAGGTACCAATGCCTAAGGCTGGGTCAGAGAGAAACACTATAAATAGTTTGGTATAAGACTGAATAAGTGTCTGGTTAGAGATTTCTTCAGAATTGTCTAGTAAACTGATAAATTAAAATAAGTTTACACTATTTCACCACCCTTACTCAAAATTTAGGCCATTATAACTCTACTGAAATCAATGATATATGCTGAGTCTCATTCATCACTGCATTCTACAACAAAAAATAAAGAATTTGCTTTTTTTCTCCATAAGATAACAAATTGGTTTTGTTTAACAAAACTTTGCAGATATCCGTACATATTTCTGTATCTAGCCTCTGATTTGCCTCATTTGCCTCTCTTATTTCTAAGACTTTACAGGCTCTTTTCCCTAGGAAAATCATGAATGCCACTGTTGTTTCCATCTGGAAATACCTAACTTGTGGCAGTAAACATCATAACACAGATGTTACAGCTTTGAGCCAGAGCTACAATTTTATCTATCTGCACTTGTCTTAACAAGTGTTTTTCAGTTTGTGTGAAACATCAAAGCTGTTAAACTTCAGTTGCTTCTACAACAATAGGGAAAAACAAACAGAAAGCACTCCACTATATCAAATAGAGTGATATTTTGGCTTGAATTCTGTAGAAGAAAAGTCCCTATTCAGCAAACAAATATCCATTATAATTTCTCCTAGGTACTTTGGTATGCTCTATGGAAAAATTTTTCAGTGTTTCTAGTAAATACTGTCTCCACAAATAAAGTATTTATGTAACATAATATCTTACTGCAAGTATGTGGGTTATGATTTAGCTTCCTATTTACAGTGTGGTTTCTTGAAGAGATTCAATTTCCACAATGTTTTAGTGCCTTCTAGTCCTTCAATATTTTCAAGGAATTCCTTAGTTGAAAGAAATGAAAGCCAGTGTAGCCATGCATTAATTTTCTTTGAACCAATCCTCATTAACTCAAACAAAATTTTAAGGGTAGACATACCCCATATTATTCACCATCTCATTACTTATGCAACCTAACATGTTCTATGGTGGGTTTTTTTAGGGTTTTTTTTTTTCCCTTGGGGTGAGGGGCAGGACACAGAACACCACCACTTCATACTGAGAAATGTACAGTGATACCATAGTACCTCTTCAATGTAGATACGATTAATTCAGAATTCTGGAAGGTATGAGTTATTTACATTTTCCTCTCAAATGTGAATTACTTTCTATTTGTTATATTGACATTAATTTTCCTTCATCTTACCCATTCACCTAACTTACTGGTATAATAGACAAGACTAGGGGTGTGGGCGCTGGGGAATCTCGGGGCTGCGCTCACCCCGGCCATTGCAGCGGGGGGGGCTGAGCGGGACTCCCCCGACCCTGCGGCAGAGTTTCTGGGCATCCTGGGGTTTAAAGCCCGCGGGGTGAGGCGCGCGACTCCGCTTCACCCGGCGGGTGCCTGCAGCCCCTTGCAGACACCCACGGGGTGAGACGGGCAGGTCCACTTCACCCCGCAGGTGCCTGCAGTCCCCTCCCAAAGCGAAATAGCATGTCCACACCCTTATTTCGAAGACACTGTTTTTGTCTTTCGAAATAAGGTGTTTTGAAGTAGCGTTATTTTGAAACAGCTTGTTTCGAAACAAGCCCTTTGAATACAAACAAAGCAGAGTACAGCTTGCTCAAGAAGTATATGCAGGGGAAAAGGGAGATGATGTTGCCCTGTATATTAAAAATGTGTACACTTGGACTGATGTTGAGATGGAAAGAGGAGCCAGACACATTGAAAGTCACTGAGTAAAAATAAGAAGAGTAAAAAACAAGGATGATGTCATGGTAGGGGGTCTATTATAGGCTACCTAACCCAGAAGAAAAGGTAGATGGGGCTTTTTTATTTATTTCCAACAACTAAAAAAATCATCCAAAGCACAGGACTTGGTGGTGATGGGGGACTTAAACAACATAGCAAGGCACAGATTATCCAACAAGTTCTTGGCGTATATTGGAGACTATTTTTATTTCAAAAAATGGAAAAAAAAATCTTCCTGAGGGGAGCCTGTTCTCGATTTGATTTTGACAAACAGAACTGGCTGAGAAATTTGAAAATGAAAGGTAACTTAGGTGAAAGCGATCATGAAATGTGTACATTACCAAGCTGAGTTTGCACTTCCTTAGTCAAAAGTAAGCAGGTCCCAGTTAGTTCAAACTAACCAGAAACATTTTAGTTCAAACTAACTGCGCATCCATCAAATTTATTTGAACTATGACATGCAATTATTTTGAACTAATGGCCTAGTTCAAACTTTTTTAGCTCAAACTAAGCGTTAGCCCATATCTACATTGTGCCAAGTTTGAACTAAAGTTCGAACTAAGTGGTTAGTCCAAATTAAGAAGGGGTACTAATTAATTTGGACTAAGCTTTGCCTAGTTATAACTAAGAAATTTCTTAGTTTGAACTAGGCAAAGCCTAGTGCAGACCTGGACTAAGTTAGCCTGGACTAAACCCGCTTAGTCCGGACTACTTTGCCAATGTGACATAGTCATGGAGTTCATGATTCTAAGGAATTGTAGGATGGAGAACACCAAGACAACAGATTACAAGAAGGCAGACTTTAGAACACTAAAGGAACTAATAGGTGGGATCCTATTGGAAGCATGTCTAAAAGCAAAAACAACTGAAGACAACTGGCAGTTTTTCAAAGAGATGTTATTAAGAGCAAAAGAGAAAACTATTCCACTGCATAGGAAGGACGGAAGAAACCACCCTAGCTTATCCAGGAGATTCTCAATAATCTAAAAATAAAGAGAGAATCCTACAGAAAGTCGAAACTAGGTCAAATCAAAAGGATGACTATAAACAAATAACACAACTATGTAAAAGAAAATCAAAATCAAACTAGCTGATGGCATAAATGGTAATAAGAAAACATTTTTTAAGACATTAGAAACAGGACAAAGACCAATATCAGCATAGGACTGATATTCAACAAAGAGAGAAAAAAACAAAACAAAACAAAACAATGACAGAAAATGTGGAAATAGCAAAGGAACCAAGCAATTTATTTTGGTTTTCATTTAAAAGATTAGTGGTGATTGACTGCCTGAAATAAGGGAGGACAGCTGAAAAGACATAGAATCAGAAGCTAAAAAAGGGAAAGAACATGTTAGATGTATTTGGCTACGTTCACACATGGGGGTTATTTCGATCCAAGTTGTTTCAAAACAACTTGTATCGAACTAAGGTGTTATTTCAAAATAAGGTAATTCAAATTAACAGTTTGTTAATTCGAATTAAGGAAAAAAGCTCAAAGTGAAATATCAGGTTCAGACAACAGTTATTTCAAAACAAGTCACCGTTGTTTCGAACCAACATGTTCAGACGGCATTGTTTTGAAACAATCGTTTCAAAACAAAGTTGTTTTGTCCCCACATGGGGTTTAAGTTATTTCAAAACAACACTGTTGTTTTGAAACAACAGAACACGTTGTTTTGACACAACCATGTGTCGTGTGAACAGGGTAATTCTTATTTCGAAACAAACTCTGTTGTTTCGAAATAAGAGTGCTGTGTGAACACACCCTTTCAGTCCCCAGGGCCTGATGATGAGCACCCTAAGAGTATCTCTACACTACAGGTTTAAGTCGACATAAAGCCCCTTAAGTTAACTTAAACAACACCTTAGTCACACTGAGACAGTATTAAGTTGACTTAAGTGTTTGCTTAAGTTGACTTAATGGCTCTATTCACACACAGATGGTTAGTTTGAAACAAGTTGTGTCAAAACAACTTGTTTTGAAATAATGCTTTATTTTGAAATAACTTATTTCGAATTAACAAATAGTTATTTCGAAATAAAGAAGAAGGCGGGAAACGAAATAGCAGGTTCACACTGTGAACCTACTATTTCGCTTCCTCAGGGGGCTGCGGGCACCGGCAGGGTTCAGCGCAGCCCAGCGCTGCTCC
>ML681993.1:17487526-17520661 GCA_007922195.1 Podocnemis expansa | reverse complement strand
AGCCCTTTAATCATTTTGGTTGCCCTCCTCTGAACTCTCTCTAGCATGTCCCTGTCCTTTTTGTAGTGGGGAGCCCAAAACTGAACACAGTATTCTAGATGTGGCTTCACCAGTGCAGAATAGAGGGGAATGATCACATCCCTTGATCTGCTGGTAATACTTCTTTTGATGCAGCCCAGTATGCCATTGGCACACTGCTGAGTCATATCCAGCTTCCCATCCACCATGACCCCCAGGTCCTTTTCTATATTGTTGCTACTTAGCTGAATGTTTCCCAGCCTGTAGCAGTGCATGGGGTTTTTTGTCCCAAATGCAGGATTTTACACTTATCCTTATTGAAGCTGATAAGATTTCTATTGGCCCACTGTTCCAATTTGTTTAGGTCTCCCTGAATCCTGTCCTTGCCCTCCAACGTGTCTACTGGTCTCCCCAGCTTGGTGTCATCTGCAAACTTATTGAGAATGCAGTCTATTCCATCATCCAGATCATTGATGAAAATGTTGAACAGAACCGGCCCCAGGACCGACCCTTGGGGCACACCACTCGTGACTGGTTGCCAGCTAGACATGGAACCATTGATTCCTACACGCTGAAACCGTTGATCTAGCCAGTTCTCCATCCACCTTATAGTCCACCTATCCAACCCATACTTCCTTAGTTTGCCAATGAGAATGCTGTGGGAAACTGTATCAAAAGCCTTGCTAAAATCAAGGTATATCACATCAACGGTGCTTCCTGCATCCAGAAAACCAGTCATCTGATCATAGAAGGAAATGAGATAATGTCATGTGAACATGTTTTTTTTTTTGTTTCGAAACAGCGAGGTTGTTCTGAAACAAAAGTGCTGTGTGAATATAATAACTCTCACTTGAAAAGTTGACGAAGCAGTTAAGTCATCTTAAGTCAGTGTGATAATGGACTACAAGCTGAATGAGTCACAGTATAACACTCTTGTGGGGTGAGGAAATACTGTTCTGTGATGTATTAATAGGAGTATTATAAGTAAGACACAAGAAATAATTCTTCCATTGTCCTCTGCATTAATTAGGCCTCAAATAGAGTATCTATCCAGTTCTGGGCAGCATGTGAAAGAAACTGACAAAATGGAAAAAATGTGAAGAAGAACAACAAGAATGATAAGATCTGGAACACATGACATGTGAGGGAAGATTGAGAGAACTGCTTTAGTTTAGTCTATAGAAGAGGGCTATGTCCACACACAAGCCATAAAATTGATTTAACTGCAATCAATTTAAGTTAAATCAATATAAAAATCATTAAATAGATTTAACAAAAATTGATTTACCGGGTCCAAACCAAAAACCAGAAATTGAACTAGCATGTCTGGGGGCAGGAACTGCTACTTTGATTCAGGAGAGGGGCACCAAGGGAAGTGTGGCAACACAGCCCCCCTGGCAGGACCATGCTGCCACCCAATCCCCTGCCTGGCTTTCCTCAGGAGAGCCAGCGGAAGGGGAAAACAAGCCCTCACCAGCTTTAGGCTCCCAGAGCTCATCGGGGGAACAGACATCTGCCCAGTCTGGATGAAGCCTTGTGCCTTAGCCAGCCATGGGGAGATGGGACCCTGCATGCCCGGCTTCCCCCTATGCTAGCTGGGTTCCAGGGGAAGGGAGTCCCACATACTCAGCTTCCCCTCGTGCAAGATGGGCGATGAGGGAACAGAGCTCTGTACACCCAGCTTCCCCTTGCACCAGCTAGCCAGTGGGGGAAGGGAGCCTCATGGACTCAGCTTCCCCCATGGGAGCTGGGCAGCAGGGTATGGGAGCCCCATACGCCCGGCTTCCCTTGCAGGAGACAAACAGTAGGGGAAGGGATCCCCACGTGGCTGGGTTCCTCCCCCCCCCATATGAGCTGGTTGGCAGGGCAAGGGAGCCCCGCAGACCGAGCTTCCCTCCATGGGAAACCACACATGTGGGGCTCCCTTCCCCCACTGCCCAGCTCGCACAGGGGGGGAGCCGGGCACGCGGGGATCACTTCTCCCTGCCACCCTGCTCACAAGGCTCCGTTCTCCCAATCATCTGGATTGCGTGGGGGTAAGCCAGGCTCATGGGTCTCCCTTCCCCCACTGCCTGGCTCCTGTGTGGAACCTGGACGCATTGCACTTCCTTCTCCCCACAGCCTGGGTCATGCGGGGGAAGCTGGGTGCACGGGGATATCTTCCCCCACTGCCTAGCTCATGTCGGGAGCTGAGTGCAGCATGTTTCCCCCACCACCAGCCCAGCCAGCGGGAGTTGGGGTATGGGCTGCCCCCCATGCCCCCTCCCTCCCTGGCCAGGATGCTGATCCACTCCCTGGCCAGGGTCCTGGGGAGAGAGCCTTCCATGGTTCTATGCACCCTGGGAGGAAGGTCAGACACCTCATATCATTATAGAGTTATATTGATATAACTGGTCCACAGGGGATGATATTGAAATGACTTTTTTGATATAACCCTCCTTTTGATATAATACTTGGTTTTATTATATCAAAATAATTTTCTTTCTTTTGAAATAAGGGAGCTTCTTATTTCAAAATAAGACGTCAAGTGGACGTAAACTTTTAAAAAATAGAAATAGCTAGTGTTATTTTGATTTAAAACCTGTGTGTGGACATACTCGAGGAGACTGGGATGAAGCTGGGCAGGGAGATGCCTTGTCTCCCACCTGGCAAGCACACCCAGAGACAGGCGAGGGGCTATGTTCTCCACTGCCCGGCAAGCGCAGTCCGAGCCAGGAGTGGGTATCCCTTCCCCATGCTTGTCTGGTGCTCCTGGCCAATATGAAGAGAGCCAGGAGTAGGAGTCCCTTCCCATGCCTGGCCATCGTGGACAGAGCCGGGTGCAGGGGTCTCTTCCCCGCACCAGGCTGGTTCTTCAGAGCTGAGCATGAGGGACCCCACCTCCTGCCTGACCAGGGGACTGGGGGCCCAGTAGTGGGGGCACCTCTGGGGCTGCTTGTCCCAGGCATTGGAGGACAGACACTTCCTTCCAGTATGCCATGCACCCTGGGAGGAAGGTCAAACCACATTAATTCAAAACTACTTGTTAATTGGAATTAATACAGCTCCATTGGCATAGTTCAAACTTGAGGTAGGTTTTGTTTGAACTAGGCTTTCCTTCATTCAAACTAAGGGAACGCCTTAGTCCAAACTAATGAAAGCTAGTCTGGCCATGCACTAATTTAGTTTGAATTAAATTTCCTTAATTTGAACTAATTTTTAAGTGTAAACATACCCACTGATATTTGTGGAGCATCACACAGCTTCAAGGATGCACTCAGGCAAAATAGCTGGAAGGAGTGGGACTCCTGTATTCAATAAATAACTTCAGTGTATCTTTGTGTGTTAGAAACAACCCATTCATTCAGAGTTCAGAGTTTAAATGCTTTCATCCATATGTTGAAAGGCATCTCAGATTGTTGAAAAATAATAGTTTTAGAACTTAATAGTCTACTTTTTTGTTTGTTTATTTGCTTCTTGTTGTGAGTGCAATGACTAGTTTTTCACATAAGGTATAGAGAGTTTGTGGAAGCCTTTACTATCACATATATCCCATTGAAACATTATGGGCTATATTATGTTGGCCAGTCTCACTTTTCATGAGTGAAGGCTACAGTCTGGCCCATAGTGACAAAAACATATGGAGCAATTGACAGGGGAAAAAAAATACTGGATGGAATCATTTTTTTTCATTCTGAAGAGTTGCTAGTCAAGAAAACTAGTTCAAATATATAATGTAGCATCCAGAATATGTCTACTTCTGACTTTGTGCTGTCATTTTGTGATATGGGCAAAAATCCAATAAGATCACGTAAGATACTTCCTTATTGCATGGCTTATTGTAGTTATGTAAATATCCCCCAAGATTATTCAGTGGGTGTGTCTGTACAAATTTCTTTATAGCTATATTAAATTTCTTGTACTTCCTAATCCCAATCAAGATTCTATAAGGATTTCAGTGCTGCTAAAACCATGGCAAATGGAAATATATAAAATATGGAGTGATTTATTGCAGTAAAAATGATGAACTAACTAGTTTCTTAGTGTTTATTTTCTGATCCCAGACATTATATTTTGATTCTGTTTGAGTTGTGTAAAGATTCACATCAGTTACAGATGGAATCTAATTGGTATATGCAAAAAATAAAATGATCCTTTCCAGATGGAGGATATAGTTTCTGCAAAATTTCTACACTAGGTGTGTTAATGGCTGTTCTAAATACTTCTTAAATTTTGATAACTTTGAAGGAAAAAGTAATGACTGTGGTTCATGTACCTACATTGTGCCCCATATGTTCCTTTAACTCTTAACAAAAAAAACAAACAAACAAACAAACAAAACAAACAAACAAAAAAAACACCACCTTTGTTTGCAATTATGTTTCAGCTATGTCCATGGAAGAATGGGAAAGACCTATTCCAGGTAGATTATACAGATATAATCACATGCAGTATTGATGGCGCGGATGACAATAGAAATGGGAGTCAGCAAAGAAAAGAAAAGAAAAAAAGAACATAAAGGAAATATGACAATTTTCTTTTTTTTTTTTAAAAATAGCATTTATATGTTGGACAAAATAATATGATAATCTGGGTCTCAGATTTATGAATAAAAGGGCTCATCATTTTGAAATAATGAAACGGTTATTGTTTTGATTTAAAAGCATTGAGTGGATATAGCTCCTGAGGCTATCATTTTTCCATTCTGCAGACCATCCTTGTAGCCCTTCTCTGCACCTGTTAAAGTGTGAATTCTTCTTTCTTAAACATGGGGGACCAGAACCGCACACCATATGCCAGATGTGGTCTCACCAGCACCTGATATAACAGTACCAACATCTCCCTACCTGTACTTGAGAAACCTCTTCTGATGCATCCTAGGACAATAATAGCTTTTTTTCACAGCCACATTGTGCTGGCAACTCTGAATCATCTTGTGATCAACCAGTATGCTCAGGTCCTTCTCCTCCTCTATCATTTCCAGCTGATGCTTCCTGAATTTATAGAAAATATTTTTTGTTATTCGTCCCTAAAGTCATGAATTTGCCCTTCTTATTACTATATTTCATCCTGTTCCAGATACTCTAGTTTACAATGTCATCCAGATCTTTCTGTGTGATATCCTGACCCATCTCTGTATTAGCAATGCCTCCCAATTTAGTGATATCTGCAGATTTAAACAGCACAATCCACTTTGTGTGCCAAGGTTGGTAACAAAAAAGTTAAATCAGATTGGTCCCAAGACTGATCTCTGAGAAATTCCACTAGTAACCTTCTTCCTGCTTTACAGTTCACTTTTCAGTATGACCTGTTATAGTCTCCCCTTTAACCAGGTCATTATCCACCTTTCGATTTTCATATTAATCACCACCTGTTCCAATTAAACTAATAATTTCCTTTTGGAAGCATATCAGACACCTTACTGAAAGGTAGGTAGATTAGCTCCACTGCATTTCCTTTATCCAAAAAATTCTGTCATCTTTTCAAAAAAAGGAGGTCCACTTTGTCTGACATGAGCTACCTTTTGTAAAGCCATGGTGCACTTTATCTCAGTTACCATTAATCTCACTATCTTTAAGTATTTTCTCTTTCAATTTTTGTTTCCAGGACCTTGCATACTACCAAGGCCAAACTAACAAGCTTGTGATTACCCAGATCACTTTTATTCCCTTTCCTGAAGAAAGGAACTATATTAGCAATTCTCCAGTCACATGGTAAATACCCTGAGTTAACAAGAACCCCTGAGTTTACACCTATCTGAATCAGGAGTAAAACTGATATAAAGGAGTGCACAATCAGACCAGTTGTACTGTCAGATTCATTGTGCATTCACAGTTAGCCCTATGAAAGGTTTTGCATGCAGCTGTATTTTCTCTACATATTCCCATATTGCATGATTGAGAAAGAGAGTAATTTATTGTAGTTATTGACAGGTCTAAGCTCAGCTACCTGGTACATAATGGAGAGGAAGCTTGACTCCAAGAAGAACTGGGTCAATAAATGATTTCTTGGGTTGCTGGCAGTTCTGAAAAATAATACACATTTCAACCAAAACCAAATAGAAATCTCTCTCTCTCACATACACAAAGAACAAAAAGAGTTTTGTTTTGTTTTGTTTTTTTTTACCACTGACCTCTGGGATTTTTTGGCATTCTGCTGTCTCTCAGTCTCTCCTGTTGAAGCTGTTCCATTCTGCATTAATATATAGACAATGCAGCACTGAATCTGGATTTTCTACCTCCTTGGCAGCTACACTAAGTACTATATTATGGAATCAGTTTCAGCCTTGTTCCCTGGTTCAGTGTCTCTAAATTTCCACTCCTCTCCATCCCTACATGCTTTCTGTAGGAATCCAGAAGGGTACAGCTTCTGCTCTCTGCATATGACCCATGATTTGGGTAGCTCTTATTGTGTCAAAATATGTGAGATGATGGAGGAAGGGCCTTACAACTTTGCCTGACCATGCCAATGCTAATCATAATGAGTATGTCTATACTGGAGGCTCTGTTAAGTCAACTTAACCTTCTTAAGAGGATTTAGATAGTCTACACTGAAAACAACTGTCGACTGCCTGTGTCTACACTGCACATGGTAGATCAACCCATCCTGGTGGCTGGGAACTCTGGGAGGGAGCCTGGAAGCCAGTTAGTTCGACTTACGGCTTTTCCCCTTCTACACTGGGTTAAGTTGACTTAATGGCTATGTCCACACATACATCATTATTTCAAAATAACCCATTTGAAATGAGATTTTTGAAATATAGTCCTTATTTGAAAATAAGTTAATTCAAATTAACAGTTTGTTAATTCGAATTAAGGGAAAGCCTGCTTTTGAAATAGCTGTTGTTTTGAAATGGTTATTTCGAAACAAGGCCATTCGGACATGTTCTTTTGAAACAGTTGTTTCGAAACAATGGTGTTGTTTCAAAACAACATGTCCGAACGCCGTTGTTTCGAAACAACCATTTCAAAACAATAGCTATTTTGATTAGATGTGAGGTTTAATGGTTTCAAAATAACAGCCATTGTTTCAAAATAATGAGTCCCGTTGTTTCGAAACAACAGTGTTTCATGTGGACATGCCGCTTCTTATTTTGAAACAACCTCTGTTCTTTTGAAATAAGAAGCCTATTTGGACATACCCAATAAGGTCAACTTAAAACTTAAGTCAAACTTAAGAGGTGGGGTTAGTAAAGTCGACTTGTTCTACTTTCAGTAATCATGGAAAGCAATTGATCATAGTTCTTTGTATATCAGGGTGGCCAAACTTATGGAACTCAAGAGCTGCCCAAGGTGATTATTAAACCCTCAAGAGCCACATTGAGGCATATAACAATATACTTTTATCTACTCCAAAATTATTAACTTTAAAAATTATTGTGCACTTAAATTTTGTCATAAAAACTGGACAGATATTGATCCTATTAATATCAGATTCTAATAACTGCTTAAAGTTACCAAAAAAACTAAGCCTATATGTAACCCATGTGCATAAAAAGGTGCAATCTCTTTCAGGGATCCCTTATGACTGGGTTATGTTGCTGGGCAGATTTTGCAGCCCAGAAACCAGAATCATCTGGTAAGAGGGGTGTGGTAGCATGTTAAGCATCCTCCACAAGTTTTATTGTTATGTTGGAGTTACATGTCCAGGGAGAAGCCTGAGAGCAGCAGCCTGGAACGGAGCAAACAGAGAGAGCTGCAGCATCCATGTGCTCAGGGACTGAGTGAAAGGAGCTGAGCAGGAGTGGACTGCAGGATGTTTTCTCTCTGCTTTGGACTGTTTGCAGGGGAGTTGTCTGCAGCAGACCTGAAAGCTGGATGGCCAGTGACCTAATTGCATGGTGCTGCTTGAGGAGAGGAGAGGAAGGACTGCATGGATTCCAGCTGAAGATTCCTGCAGCCCGAAAAGATGAGGATTGGTTCTCTTGCATTCAAGCCTCAAGGACGTAAAAGACTGCAGTTGAGATAAGGGTGACTCCACCTGAACATTGGGACTCCTGGGTTTCTTACTGTTTTGTTTAAATTTATCATGTTGTCTTAGAATAAGGTTTGCTTAGTTGGTTAATAAAGTTAATTGTTACATTTATGCTGAGTAGTAGTTTAATGTGGGATGGGAACTCTGAGCAGTCTTTTCTGGGAGTCCTGAATAGACTGGATACTGGCTCTCCAGCTGCTTTTCTGCAGGGGTTTTCTCTGTGAGACACTGGAGAGAGGCAAGTGAATGCTTTTGAGCCCACCCTAGGAGGTTACATATACAGTAAAAACTTAGCTTTCGCTGGGTGTAGAACAATGCAGGCTAGTGTAGAGTGTTGTGTTTTTTTGTTGTTTTTTTTTAATCTGGGCAGTAACTTGTCAATGCAGTATGTATAAAGCTCTCTCAGGTGCTGATCTCTTAAGTATTTCATAGTGTTTCAATTTAATAGATTTCATTGTGGAATACAATGCTTCACAGCAGTAATTTATGCCAAAAATTGAAAGTACCCTACATTCAGTTTTAAAATGTTCTCCTTTGTAGTTTCATTTCTCATTATCCCATGTCATGTTTAGATCTTGTAAAACACAATTCTATTTTAACAATGTGTAAGCTGCATTAGGGCCTATGAGAAAATCTAAACATACCTCAGCTTCCCTTACCATGCCACGCTTCTCCCCCGTCTCTGACCATCCTGCTTTTTCGCTGCCATCTCTGACCATGCCAAGCTTTCCTGCCATCTCTAACCATGCTGCACATCTCCTCCCTTCTGACCATGCTGTTGCTTCCCTGACATCTCTTACCATAATGCTGTTTCTCTCTTCCCTCACCCATACTGCATTCCTCCCCTCATCTGTGATCATGCCATGCTCTGCTGCAGTCTCCGAGCATGCCAGAATTTCCTTGACATCCCTGAGAGTGCCATGTTTCCCCCATATCTCTGACCATGCTGCGCTTCCTTGCTGTCTCCCACCATGTCGAGCTTCTCTGCCATCCTCGATCCTGCTGCGCTTTCCTGATGTCTTTGATGATGATGATGCTTCCCTGCCATGCCCTACCATGCCCCACTTTTCCCCTGTATCTGACCACGCAGCACTTCTCCCCACCATCTCCAACCATGCCAAGCCTCTTTGACATCCCTGACCCTGCAGCGCTTTCCTCACATCTCCAGCCATGCTGCACTTCTCCCCTTTGTCTGTGACCATGCCTAGCTTTCCTGCTGTTCCCAACCATGTTGTGCTTTCCTCACATTTCTGACCATGCTGCCACTTTCTTTCCATCCCCAACCATGTCACACTTTCCCCATGTCTCTTACTATTCTGCACTTCTCCCCACCATCACTAACCATGCCCTGCTTCCCTCCCGTGCCCTTCCATGAGCCTCATTTTTAATTTCAAGAGACACATGCAGCTTGCGAGTCGCAGTTTGGCCATGCCTGTTATAGATCAAATTACTTGGGTGTAAATTTACATAACTATAGTTTATCATGTGCTCTCTGTGTGGACTCTGCTATGATGCACTAAAAATTACTTAATGTGTTGTTGATATATTCTACAGTATTTAATCATGATTTAAGGATTTAATAACTCAGTGATAGGTTAGTGCAGGGGTTGGTAACTCCTGTCACCCATGCCAAAAATGGCACGGGGGCTGAGCCTGAGAGGCATGAGGCACTGCTCAGGTTCCCTGGCTGTCCCTGCTCTTCCAGCACTGGGTGGGCAGTAATAACCTTGTACCATGGCCATGCTTCCCCACTAGAGAGCGCAGCCAGCAGGAACAAAGGAGCTGCAGTGCACCCGGCTCCTGACCCCTGCTGGCTCTGCCCCCTACTGAGCAGAGCTGGAGGGGAGCAGGGCAGGTCAGCCTGCCCACTTCTGACTCCAGCCCTGGAAACAGAAGCTGCCAGCCGTGGCTGGAACCCCAGAGGCTGCTACCAGGTGGGGGAGGCCCTGAATCCGAGGCCTGCCCCCTTTGGGGCCCATCTCTGGCACCCACTGAGGGTGTGGTGGGCAGGACTGTCACAGGGGCCAGCAAAGTTTGCTGACCCCTGGGTTAGAGGGTTTTTCGCAGGAGTGGGTGGGTTAGGTTTTGTGGCCTTCATTGTGCTTAAGGTTGGACAACTAGATGATCATATTGCTTCCTTCTGACCTTAGAATCTATGAAATGTATTGCTTTGTGAAAACAAAAATAGATTCTTCAGCTCCACTTGAGCTTGTAAGCCATCAAGACTTTTTCACAAAATTCATGAGTTGTGATTAACTGCAGCTCTGGGTCTAACAGATATCAGTCAATATTATTTCTTCCATAGTAAGAATTAAATTATGTGGTTCAGAATTCTTCTGAGGAGTTGCAGCTTAATTTGGTTATTAGTCAAAAAACACCTCACTGTTCCATGTGCTGAACTACCTACCATACCTTACTTTAAATTAATTGGCCAAACATAGGAAGAAACAATATAATTCTGTTATCTAGTGGACTACTCTCCAAAAATATTCATACTCTTCCTACTTGCTTAGATTTCCACACCAGAGTAACATGACCATCCATGATAGCTATCCATTTCTTATAGTTTGCATATGAGATAGGATTGCAGCTGATCAGAAAACTTCATTAAAAAAAATAAAAAAAAATATTATAAAGAATGCTTGGTATTTTTGATTGATTGATTGCAGAAAATAAGATCACTGCCCCAGTTAAGTTTAAATAAATTAACAAAATACTAGAAATAACTCTTCCTTTTGACAACTTCTGCAGTCATTATAGAACATGCCAAAATCTGTTTTTCGCCTCTTAGCATATGGTTCCCAACTTCATTACCAAATCTCATAATTCTGACAATGGTTGTTTCACTTTAAAAAAAAAAAAATAGGTCCACATGATGTTTTGTTGTTTTGATATAAGGAGCTCCATCATATTGGAAAAAAAACCAAAAAACAAAACTTGAATTGAAACACTAAAAGCTGGTAGGCAATCAGAACAGCCGTTGAAGCAAAATGGTTGTTTCAAAACAATGCTGTTTGGACACATTGTTCTGAAACACTATTGTTTTGATGCAACGGCTTTAACCTTCTTCTTCCCAGGATGCATGGCACCCTGGAAGGAAGACCCCCCCACCACCACCCTGGCCAGGGAGGGGATGAGGACCCTGGCTGGGGGGGCACAGAAGGCACTGGGGAAGGGATTGCAGGGTGTTGTGCATCCCCCACCACTTGCCTGGGGTGGAGGCAGGGATCCCCAATGCATCCCCCGCTGCTGGCCAGGTGGTAGGGGCAGGAATCACAGCGTGCCCCATGACCCCTGCCACTGGCTAGGTGGCAGGGGCAGGGGTCCCCTTTGCCCCAGATTCCCTGCTGCTGGCCAGGTGTTAGGAGCAGGGATCATTGGGTACCCCACATCCCCTGCCACTTGCAGGAGATACCGGTGCCTTGCGATTCCTGCCCTGGGTTTTTTTTTTTCCGCTGCCACTGGCTCTCCTGAGGAGAACCAGGCAGGAGATTGGGTGGCAGCATGGCCCTGGCAGGGGGCCATGTTGCCATACCTCCCATATTGCCCCCCTCCTGAATAGAAATACCAAGTCCTATATCTGGACTTGCTTTTAATTCTATTCTATTCTATTCTATTCTATTCTATTCTATTTATTTATTTATTTATTGTGGAACTGTTAAATGTATTCCAGTTGAATCTATTTAATGATTTTATATTGATTTAGCTTCAATCAATTTAAGTTAAATTGATTTAACCATATACATGTGGACATAGTCATTGTGTTTATACCAAAACAATTAAAATAAATAAATGTTTTCTGTCCACCAAACTGACATTCAGCTGTACAACATTCTGAAAAATGGTGGGGAGGAGTCTCAGTTTTTGTTGGCATCTCTGGTTATGTCTATGCTTAGGAAGGTTAGTTCAAATTAACTTAGTTCAATTTAATTATTGTGAAGTAATAATGATTAATTCAAATTGTTAATTTGAACTAACAGGTTCCCACTAGAAACCCAAATCAAACTAGCATGTACATAGACAGGACTTACTAGTTCAATGTAGGAAGGGGGCACCATGGGAAGTGTGGAAACATGGAACCCAAGAAGGGCCAAGCCCCCACGTAATACTTAGAAAGAGGAAGGAACCATGGAAGGAGGAAGGAAAAAAACCACGTTAATTCAAGCTAATGGTTAGTTCGAATTAACATGGCTCCATTTATTTAGTTCAAATTAAGAAGTTCAGACTAACCATTACTTCAAAGTTAATGGAGGTTTTATAAGTTTGAAGTGTTTATTACTTTGAACTAAGGACTTCCTTTGTTTGAATTAATGAAAGTCAGTGTAGCCATGCATTAATTTAGTTTGAATTAATCCTCATTAATTCAAACTAAATTCCAAGTGTGCACATAACCTCTGTTACTTATATTTTGCTCCTGTGACAATATTAAATCTCTGGTATAAAATCTCTAACTTTAATTCTCAGATGATATACTCTCAATTGAATTGTAATCCAAATGCTAGGTCTTGACGGGAACAGCCCTGTTTTGAAATATTTCAGAAGACCAGATTGATTAGAGAAAATAGCTTTTAAAGTAACTTTTCTCCTACAGTGGAAAGTTCCTAATACTTCTGGTTTCATCAAAAGAAAAAAGGAGATACACTTATCATTCTACATAGGTGGAAACTGCCTGAATGGACTTTTTTTTTTTTTGAACAGATAATACATCCACCCATCTTAGTACTAACACATCTCTTCTAAGATTTCCACAGCTTATCAATGTACCTCTTTTCTATTCTATATGCATCTCTCTCTTACTCAACTCTGTTACCCACTTAAGTAGCACAATAACAAGCTCAAAGTGGACCTTATCTTTCTCCCGCTAGAATCAAAAGGAAAACTTCCATTTATTTCATACCTTGTGCCGAGTATTGCTCAGATACTATAAATAATGATCTTTTAAAACCTGATAATAGAGTAATTTCTGCCTTTAGTGTTCTGAATATCAGAAGTGCCTTCTTCAGAAACATGTGCAAAGTTCTCATATAGCTGAAGCCCTCATATTAACTCAAGGAAGTATGATTTTTTTTACTTATTAGTCTATAATTTCTAATGTAAAAATATAAGAACAGACATATTGAGTCATATCTATGGTCTATGTCTCCCATTAATGTGTTTTCTGATAGCATACAATAGTAGGTGCCCCAGAGTAATTGGATAGAACTGTTAATCAAATGATCCAACACCTATCACCCATTTCTAGCTTCTGTAACAGCAATCCTTGCCTAGCCTGGCTAACACCCACTGATAGACCTACCTTTCATGAACTTATCTATTTCTTTTTTACAGTGTATTATGGCTACACTGTATTATAGTCCTGGCCTTCACAACAGCCTCTGACAAGGATTTTCACATGTTGATTTTTCACTGGGTATTAAAACACCTTCCTTTGTTCATTGTAAATCTTCTTCCTATTAATTTCATTTGGTGATGCCTTAGTTTTTGTGTTATAAAGAGTAAATAACAGTTCTTTTTATTTTATTTTTTTTTTCATTTTCTCCAAACCGGTCATGATTTCATGAAGTTTTATCATGTCCCCCCTTAGTTGTCTGTTTTCCAAGCAGAAAAGTCCTAGCCCTATTTTTTTTTTTAATATGGAAGCTTTTTCCTAACATTAATCATTTTAGTTGCCCTGTCCTATAACGTTTTTATTTTTTTTTTGAGATGGGGAACCAGATTTGCATGTAGTATTCAAGATGTAGGCATACCATAGGTATCTATAGAGGCAATACATTGTTTTCTGGCTTGTTATTTTTCTGTTTCCTAATAATTCCCAACATTCTGTTACTTTTCCTGACTGCTGCACTACAGTGAGTAGATGTTTTTGGAGAGCTACCCAAAATGACTCCAAGATCTCTTTCTTGATGAGTAAGAGTTAATTTAGTCCCTATTATCTGTTTTAGTTTCAACTTATCTCCATTTTAGGATACCTCCAATTACATTCAGCCATACTTTTCAGAACTACTTTCTTATGATCCCTTTTTATCACTGGTCCAACTCTGAAACAAATAATGCTTTGCACTTCTTCAGCATTTGTTCTCATTAAAGAAACATTAAATAAGCCTCACAACATCCCTGTGACATAGCAATGTGATAGGAATTTCTTCACCCATCACTGAAAAGCAGCAGTTGTTTAAGGTGCTCTGCAATACTAATCAGTAGTCCAGGGCAGAAATAAAGATTATTCAATTCAGCTAAAACTTAAAGGGAAGTTATAGGTAGAAATAGGCTTTCTTACCATTCAGTGAATTTTCAGATACAGGATGTCTCCATTCATATTAAAGAAAGGTTAGCATTTTACTCTCAATGCTTTTCTAAAGGAATGCTATGGAATTGGTTTTTTAGAAATGCTTATAAAATATTTTGTTGGCTTTTAATATTTACCTTACTTTTGTGAGCACAGTTTAACTCTTTGCTTATTCTTGTCACCCTTAGGTGCATGTCCTCTCACTTAGCTATTTATGATTTATTATGTATTGTTCCTCACTTAGAAACATTAAGATGCAAATGGTGTGAAATGTAGCTGACAAGCCTGTGACTGGTTTGAATCAATAGCGTCATGATATATTCTAGCATCCACCTGGGGCCCATATAAGTTTTATGCCCTGTTGAAATGCAAAGTTCTGAAATGTGTGTCCAGATCTGATTTATTAACTCTGTAATATGTCCCAAGGTAAAATTAACAGCATGTGATAAACCTATCTGGGCTACTTACTTTGCAGGGGCAGTCATTTATTAAATTAAATTACAGTGTTTCCTAATTTCTTTCCATTACACCTGGAAGTTTGGTGGTGTGACAAACAGAAACAAAGCATGACTTGAACAAGTATGGAGTGTTTATAAATACAAGTTTAAAAGGGATGATGCAAATGCAGAGAGCTCAGAAGAATCAATTCCTCATGAAAATGGTTCTGTTTGGCCTCTTAAGTCATGTGTGCCTACTAGCAGGAAAAAGGCCAGAAAAATGGAGTGCATACCTAGATAGTGAAGATTCTATTGAATTAATACATCCCCATGCTTCACTTACAGGCTGAAACTTCTTAGCTTATGCTATAGAAGTTAAGAATGTGAATGCAGAACAAGCTTGAGCCAGTATGAAGGACTTTTCGCCTGAATTGATATTTATAATTATTTGCAATATCTGTAAAAGGTGCCAACTGACATAAATGCTTGTTTGTGCTACTTCCTTTATAAACACATAGTTTATAAATTCCATGCCTTGAAGAACTTAGACAAGGCAGATGGAAGGCAAAACAGAAGCAAAAGAGGTGAAGTGACTTGTTCAAGATTAAACAGCAGTCCAGTGGTCAAGTCAGGAAAAGCACTGAATCAAAATCCTGTGGCCAATTTACTTGCCATACTCTTCTTACTCACATAGTACTTGTTTTTTCCTGGTGCTTAAGAAGCAAAGCATTACACTTTTCTGTTAACCATACAAAGATTTGCATAATCAGGTCCATGTAATACAGAAAACTCATTTTAAATTGTGTATCAGGTATAGGAGTAGATATATTTGGCTAGATCCTTAAATGTTGTAAAATGCATGACACCACATACATCAGTGAAACTGGTTCTGGGTCATTTCCATTTAATATTGAAAGCATATAAAATAGATGTGTTATATGCTTTCAATGTATATATACAGAGAAAGAGAGAGGGAGTTGAAGAGTCATCTGGGGGAAGAGGGGAGAAGATCAGAAGGAAACCCTATTGACTAGAAGGCATGAGACTCATTGTCCTGGGATGGAAGTTCCATAAGGGCCACCTCCACCACCTTCTAGGGGAAGAGAAGAAAGATGGGGGTCATAGACTGCCTTTAAGTATGAAAGAGTCATCCATCTGCCATCCAGACTGGGAATCCCAAGAAATAGTTGGCTGCATGGAACTAGGATTCAGGATGTGTTGCAGAGCCTCCTAAGATTCCTCCATCCCAGACTGCTATCCTTCCCACCTTATCCATGTGCATAACATACTGCCAGGAATGACCTTGTACAATCACTATAGAGTATTTGTCTCTGGGAAGAAGGATAAAAGAGTTTGGAGAACAGATGATTTTCTTGTCATTCCCCTGCAGAAGGAAAAAGCCCAGCCAGGGACCATCAAATAGTGGAAATAAATTCATGGCTCCTCCAGTGGTGTTGGCAAAAGGTCTTTAGTGTCTTCCACAATGGGTATGTCTACATGGTAACTGTTATTTCAAAATAACCCATTTCAAAATAACTCATTTTGAAATAAAATCCTTATTTCAAAATAAGTTCATTTGAATTAACAGTTTGTTAATTAGAATTAAGGGAGAGCCTTCTTGTGAAATGGCTGTTATTTCAAAATGGTTATTTCAAAATGAGGCCATTCAGACATGCTTTGAAACAGTTGTTTCGAAACAATGGTGCTGTTTCAAAACAACATGTCTGAATGCCATTGTCTCATAACAACTGTTTCAAAACCACAGCTAGGTTTAACAGTTTCGAAACGATGGCTGTTATTTCAAAATAACAGTATGTCATGTGGACATGAGAAATTTTATTTTGAAACAACGGCTATTGTTTCGAAATAAAACTCACATCTGAACACAGCCAATGAGCTGATATTCTAGGAAATAAAAGATTATTGGGCTGGGTTGGGCTCCATTGGTCAAATACTGGGAAGAGCATTACTGGACATCATCTGTTTAATTTGATTAGGAAAGTTTTAAATTAGATCCCATGAGGGAAGGGGGGCGGGAATCTGACCAATACACATCAAGGCTCAAATAATGATGACAAAAAGAAGATGCTAACTTCTGCAGAAGGACTGGAAAGCACACGTTTATTAAGAAGGAGTGATGAACAGCAACATGGTAGTCTGCAAAATGTCTTCTATGCATATTTACAAATGCAATAAATATGGGGATTGAACATGATGAACTAGAAGTCATGATATATGAAGACAAATATAATTTAATTAGCACTATAAAGATTTGTGGGGACAACTACCCTGACTAGAGTACCAGCATTGAATAATATAGCATGCTCTGAATGTATAATCTCAGGGAAAAGAGTTGTGCTATACGTCAAAAGAGTATATACTCACTATAATGTACAAGAGAAAGTGAGTGACAGAGCTGGAGAGATTTACTGGGTGAGGATAAAAAGGGAAAAGCACAAGAATGATGTTATTGTGGGGATCTTTTACAAACCACTAAATCAAGAAGAGTAAGCAGATGAGTCATTTTGCAGCCAGGTGACATAAGCTAACACACATCAGCTAGTGTTAATGGGGGATTTTAAATTCTCTGATATCTGCTGGAAAATGTCTACAACAAACCAAGACATCTTCTACAAATTTCCAGTGTTTTGGACACTTGGGAAGAAGTGATCATGGTCAAATAGAATTCAAATGAAACCCTACGGAAACAAGGCTATGAAAAATCATCATCATCATCATCATCATCATCATCAGGATTTCAGAAGTGCAGATTTCAGCTGACAGAGAGAAAAAATGGGCTGGGATCCATTGAAACACCAGTGAGGACAGGGGTAGCTGCACAGTCCTAAAAGATATAATACTGGAGGCTCAACATCAAGCTATTCTGCTGCAGAGGAAAGATAAGAAGAACCACAGGAGGTGAATATGCACAAAATTCTTTTTATGTATCTAAAAACTTAAAGGGATACTGTCAGGAAATGGAAGTATTACCTCGGGTTATCAGAACCTATACTTACTGGTAAAGAATCTTTTTTCTTTTTGGCAGCTTCAGAAATACATCTGTGGAGGACACAGCTCCTCTGAATTATAAGTGACTGGTACAAACAAGAGTGCTTTCATCTTTAGCTCTGTCATTATCAAGTGTGAAGCACACAGGCACATGCAACAGCAGTAGTCTAAAGCATTCCAGATCTAGTTACCGAAAATATGAAACAATTTTGAATGTTCAATAGCAGGGTTTTGGTGATCAAATATCTTTGCAGCTGCTGAGGAGTAAGATGTCAGCAAGATGTTGGCTCTCAAAAATCCTTTCCAAACTGGTCCACATTGCAAACTTTTATTTATCTTGTTATAGGTTATACAAACAAAGCACATAATCTTGAGTAAGCTCAAGTGGACTACAAACTTTTCTAGCTGTAACACGTAACTCATTATGCAATTTGTCAGCAAAGCAACTTCTAGTCACAGTAATAACAAAACATTATAATTAGAGGCACCCAGATACAAGGTCAGTTATTCACAATTTCTTCCATTCTTATGAATCTGTTACTTTCTTTTTTCTTATTTGTGAAGCTGCAGCTGCACACGTCTTGCCTATATAGACAAAGCCCAAATTATTCTTAACCACACAGAGTTTGCCTGAAGTTAATGATGGTTCAGTGTGCAACATGCCTGCAGCTATGTGAAGTCCAGCTATGTCATAGCATTCCCACCCTTAACACAAAACAAACAAAAAAAGTACACGTTCAAAATGAGTGATAACAAACTTGTTAGCAGCCCTACTAAGAAGGATCTGGGTGTTGCCTTGGTCACAACATCAGCATGAGTCAATGATATGATGTATTTCAAAAGAAGAAAATGCAGTTTTAGGTTTCATCAACAGAAGTAGAGCATGCAAGTAATGGGAAGTGATAGTACTGGTATATGTGGCAATGGTAAGGCCTGAGCTGGAGTACAGAATCCAGTTTTGGTCACCAGTGTATAGAAAAATGGGAAAGAAACTAGAAAGGATTCAAAGACAAGCAACAAAGGTGACAAAAAGATTAGAATTCAAGCCATATAAGCAAAGACATAAGGTATGTTTGCTTTGGAAATTGGGGGGGGGCATGAAAGCAGTCTTCAAATTCTTGAAAGGGTGCCATAAAAATATGGGAAAAAGTTGTTCTGCCTTGCTACAGAGGGGATGACAAGAAGTAAGGGGTTAAAACGACAGCATAGCAGATTTAGATTAACTCCCTGGGTGGAAAGAAAACCCAAACATTAAACTAGATGGTTTTTTGGTCCCTTCCAATTCCTATAAATCTCTTAAGTGATATTTAGGAATATTCCTACCACATATCAAAACAACTTATTCAAGTAGGTTTAGTTTTTGGGTTTTTTTTTTTGTTTGTTTTTGTTTTTGTTTTGTTTTGTTTTGTTTTGTTTTTTTAGTTTATAGAGTTTAGAGAAACCTATTAGTTGGGGAAAATTTGGAATTTAAACCCTCATTTAGAAAGAAATCTCTTTGTATTCTGTGCCTAGATAAAATGGTTGGTATGCAACCTATACATTATGATGTTGGCATTATGAAAACTATGTGAAACAATTGACCCATTATAATGTTTTTGAAGTCCTAATTACTTTATATATTGCCTCAGCCCTTTGGTTAATGAATTATAGATACCACATTACAATGAAACTGAAATGTTATCATCCATGAGAATGTATGCCTCAGACTGTCTTTACTTATTCTTTAACTTTATTTTTATAAATGGAAGTGTTCACCTCACTAGCTGAGTTGTAACTTTGATGTGTCTCTGAGCAGTGGAGACTCCTCTGGAGCTTGGGAGGGAGAGCAACAGTGGTCCACATCTCAGCTCCTGTCCTTTTCTCTTTCCCCAGTCTTTGCTTCTCAACTGCACACTCTGAGCAGGAAGATGGAAAACAAAAGAAGCAAGTGCACATACTGAAAGTAAAGTGCTTTACATAACGGATCTGGGTCCCATGTGCTAGGATCTGTCCCTCCCAACATTGCTAATACTGAGCAGTCAGAGTAGAGGTGGTACTGGGGACAGACAAAAAGTTCTGTTTGGTGAAGGGTAAGATGACTTGATATGCTCTCCGTTTCAGCGCCAAGGTAATCTACTAGCTGGCTCTCTGATAATGATGGAGGCTCCACTAATCAGCAGGTTTGAGATCTGAAATGCCTTATTATCTTGAACCTTATATTTTCAGGAGGGAAGTGAGTGGTACTTTGGCTCCCAGTCCTAGTCTCCTGAGAGGTCTAAAGGTATAGATGGGACCTACAGACTACCTTCAGATTTGTAGTTATTGTTGCCCATTGAGAACACCACTGGAACAAGAGTGGTTACTCCAGTGAAACAATAATTATGGCCTCTTCTTTTAACCATGTTAACATATCTGTGTCCTGTTGTTTCTATGGCCATATCAATGAGTACAGGTGAAATAACAAAATCAAATGTAAACAAATATAAAAATACAAAACAATTATATGTGTTTATATATATATATATATAAGCAACAGTAATTGATCACAGATTCGACAGACAAATTATGAAGAATACTGAAAATCCATTTGACTGTAGTGGTATTTGCAGATGTTTGACAGTTTCTCAGTAATTCTTAGAAACTGGAAAATATAATGAAAATAATAGTATCTTAATAAAAATGCATTTTTCTGAAGACTGAAACTGTTCACATGTTTGTGTTGAAATCAGTGAACAGTTTTGGCTGCAGGAAAAAGAGGAAAATGTATTTTGTGACAGGCTGCTTCCCAGATCCAGTCTGGTGTATGGGTGTGGCCCCCCAAATTCGAACTGTTGAACCCAGATTCACACCACTTTGCCAAGTGATCACTCATTCCCGAGTCAGTACACTCTATCACCTCATATGTAATCAGTCCCAAGAAGTGGGTTTATGCCCTCTGGCTACTCAAGAGATGGTCCCCAAGCAAGACCCTGGCCCCAGATACCACTGTGGGAGCCGCTGTTCACAGAGATTGGGCTCCACTCCCAATCACCATACACTGAAATCTGTTAATTTAACAAAAAATGGGATGTGCCCAGCCTTCTTCACTCATAACTGCTAAAAATCACACAGCTTTAGATAAAACAACTACTAGTTGATTGATCAGATTCTAATTCTAAGTGAGAATATGGCCAAGCAAGGCAGAATCACAATATAAATGAGTCAGGAGTTGTAACCAGAGATTTTTGTCCCAGGCTCATTTTAAACACCAGAGTCAAAATAGCAAAGGCAGACTGGAAAAGTGGTGTTGTTGTTGTTGTTTGTTTGTTTTTTAAATTATTATTATTTTAAGAGGTTTAAATTAGTATTAACACAGGTTTTAACTTAGTCATTAAATACTAGTTAAAGTTAGGAAGCATTTAACTAAAGTAGGATTATTTTAGATAAGTATGTCAAATGTAGCATTCAGCAAAAGGGCCAGTAACCAGTCTCCGTTTTGTGAAACAGTAACATTCTAATGAAGCATGCCCTGACATGTCTTCCCATCTTTACAATGCAGCCCCTCCCTTAACAGCTCCACCCTCACCCTAGAACTCACTGGAACCACTTCTTCACACCGCTCTTCCCTTACACAAGTAGATCATGCTCATACCCTATGTAGCTCCTTCAGTAACCTTTTGACCTCCCTCATTCCCTCTCCCAGTTGACTGGCCAAGACCAGTTGAAACTAGGTAGAAGGAACCTTTCAGGGAATGAGTCATCATTCCAAATATGGATAAAGGATGAAGTCACCCTTTTTGTGATTGGTTGAGGGGATGTGAGTGTGCGTTCAGAGTTGCATAAACGGAGCAGCAGTCTCAGCGGAACTTTGGAGATTTTTTCCCATTCCAGAGGGTACATTAAGGGCCATTCTGGCCACGCTTAGTGTTCACTGTCTCTGCTGTTCAGCTCTCATTCCAGAGGGTACACTGGCTGCCTAAGCAATGCAACTAACTGAGTTCTGCCTTTATGCTCAGAGTCTCAGTGGGGGACAAAGAGCTTAGCTCGGAGTCTCACTGTCTCTAGCTTGCTGAGGAGTTCAGACCATGCAGCTAACTGAGTCCTGCCTATGGGTCCTTGAGCACCTTCATCTAAGGCATTGGACATGCTACAGGCTGTATCACTCTGCCAACTAAATCCAAATTATAGATCCAGACCCTAAGGTTCTCCTTTGTCTCTGTGAAACCATCAGATCCAGACTGCTGAAGCTCTAGCCTGCAGTTAGTATTACATTTACACTGTTAGACTCCCTTCCAGACAATTAGCACACCAGAGACCCCCATAGGATCAGAGCAGCAATTAGATAGAACTCTGTAGCTGTGAGTCTTATTGAGCTAGTAGAGACACCGTAGCTCTGTTTCTGGGGATAGCCAAGGGAGACAGCAGCACCAAACATAGCAGAGACAGTAAAAGCCAGATAAAGAAGGGAATCTCCATCAATTTCCATTAAGAAAGCAGTCTTAGAGGGTGGTTAGTTTAGTTCAGAGAATAGTGTAGCAGAAGCAGAACCCCGCTCAAAAAAGTAGCAATACTGACCCAGCAGCACATGGACCAGAGGCCCAGCAGAAACCATTGGAGAAGACCCAGTCCTGACCAGACCAGCCTGATGTACCCGTCAAAAGAACAGAGGTGTTGTGAGTAAGCTTTCCCCATTCCAGAAGTGACTGGCCCTCACATGTGGAATATTATAGTTTCTTAAGTCTTTTATGTATTTGTTATATTTTAGTGTGTTTTAAATGTATTGTTAAGTCTGTAACCCTGTACACATAATTAGGAATACTGTAGCTCACCAGAGCCGCGTTCTGTTTCAGCTGCTAACATTCTATTGTAACTGTCAATTTGTATTGTGCTCACTGTAATCAACCAATTGGTTAATTGGATACTTTAATTACTAAATTGAATATCATTAATTAATCAGTAAATAATGTTATTCAGCTAGTGTAACATTTTCAGTTCTGAAACTCCACTGTATTCTTGAAAATTCTGTAAAATAAATGTTAACAACTGTTTTTGAAGAATTCATTTCTGTAAGTCTGTTCATGATCAGCAGGCTGTAGCCATACTTTCCAATAGGCTTTTTACCCATTTTAGCAAGCAAACCACATTTTATCCCAGAATACAGAGGTTTCAGTTTCAGTTTCAATTTTCCTTTTAGGTGAGCAAAAAGAATCGTCTTAACAACCAAAAGACTGAGGCAGATTTAAATTCTGGGGTAACAGAGTGATCATGAGAAGATAAAAGGTAAAACAGGCATACTGCCCTATAATTTCTAGCTAAACTGACCTCATAGTCCAAGTTTATGGCTAAGATATTTGGAAGTCAGATGTTTGTACAGCCAGTCTCTGCCCGAGACCACACAGGGCCCAGATGTTTCTTGATTTTTTTTCAAGATGGAGATTCCCAAGCGAAAATCCTCAAATCCTTCCAGATGTCTTTGTTTCAATCCCCTCTCATGCCTCTCCTCCTGGGCAGAGGTGATCCCTTAGCCCAGTCTGAGCCACTTCAATTAGCATATTTTGTTGCCTCCTCTAGGTCCTTGATTTGTCACAGCTTTGGTTGTTTACATGTTGCTAAAAGAGAGTTTGTCTTTCTCCCACTCCCCTGAGTCATGCTACACATCTATACACATGCAGGAGGCTTCAGGAAACATATCATTATAGTAATCATGTAGAATAGGTTATGAACATCCATTAAAACAAAAAAAACAAAACAAAACAAGGAAACAAACAAACCACTTAGTTTAGAAATGTAATTTTAAATAGACTCATACAATACTTGTTTCTTTTCTTTTCTTTTCTTTGTTTTAATAAGAAACAAAAATAGTTTTGGCTTGAAACTCTTTTTTTTCCCCTTTATTTTTTCAGTTCTGCTATTGAAAAAAAATCAATTATTCACTCAGTTATACTAAAACATTCAAATAAGTTATTGCCAGTAGTTTGTAAGATGTCCATTTCCCAGAACTCACTTATGGAGACCATAATTTTGACCACAAACAGTTGATGAGGTTTAAAGCATGACTTTCTATTGACACATAATTTTATTTGCTAAAAATGGAGAATGCATTTACTTGGGTGCTCCTTTCTTCATTTTTAAATGTGATCATGGTTTGTATAAATGATATAGTTACACATATTAGCACTAACCAAAGTTGATAATTTAGAAGATTCAGAAGACATTAATTCTAATAATAGATTTATATACCCTGCACCAAAGGGAAAAAATATATATATATATAATTGGAAGATATTAAGGAGAACACACTTCTGTTAAAGAAAAACAAATACGCAGTCCCTTGGCACTTTTAAAGACTAACACATTTATTTATCAAATGACCTTTCATGGGAGAAATCCCACTTTGTCAGACACCTGAAAAAGGAAAAGTTGCAGTATGGAAGGGAAAAATAAATGCAATGAACTGTAATTCACAGGATTATGTCAGAGAATTCAAGCAAATCCAACAAGTTGTTTTGATTTAAACAGTGTGAATCAACATATAAGAAGGTGGAGACACTGAGAGAGGTGAACATCATTGTTTGTTAGAAGAAAGGAAACCCGAACTTCTAGTCAAACCCAAGTAAATAGTGTCAAATTTCCATAAGAATTCTGACTCTGTAGTTTCTCTTTGAATCTTTTGGGTATGTCCATGCACAGATTTTAAATTGAAGTAAAAGTGGTTATTTCAATTTTAAAAAGTTTAGGTCCACATTGTGTTTTCTTATTTTGCCGTATGATGCTCCTTAGTTTGAAATAAGGAAAATTATTTTGATATAATAAAACCTAGTATTATATTGAAACAAGTGGCATATCAAAATAGTCATTTTGCTATGACCCTCTGTGGACCCGTTATATCAATATAACACTATATTGATATAAGGTGTCTGACCTCCCTCTTAGGATGCATGGCACCCTGGAAGGAAGCACCCTCCCCCAGGACCCTGGCCAGGGAATGGATCAGCATCCTGGCCAGGGAGGAAGAGCAGTATGGGGGGGCCATCCCCTGCTCCTGCTGTCTGGGTCAGTGGTGGGGGAAACACCCCACACCCAGCTCTCAGCATGAGCTGGGCAGCAGAGGAATGGATCCCCACATGCCCAGCTTCCCCTTGTGCTAGCCAAGTCACGGGGAGAACGGAGCCTTGGTGCACACAGCCTCCCCCACGGGAGCCGGAAAGTGGGGGAAGTGAGCCCCTGTGCCCGGCTTCCCCTGTGCAAGCCTGGCAGTGGGGAGAAGGAAGCTCCCTGTGTCCAGCTGTCCCTGGACCTGCTAGTTTGATTTGTTTTTTTTGGTTTGGACCTGTTAAATCAATTTAAGTTAAATTGTCTTAATGATTGTTATATCAATTTTACTTAAATCAGTTTCAGTTAAATTGATTTTATGTCTTGTGTGTGGACATAGCCTTTATGTAAAGTTTACTTGTCTAAGGGCTATAATCTCTGCTGAAGTCCTGCAGGTGGGAGGTGGAGGAAGAGAGCACTGATCTCCCAGCCCGTTGCCTGTAGCAAAAAGCCTGTACAAATCGTTTAGCCCCACATACATGTGTTCCACCTTGGTCCTTAGGAAGCAGCTCCCTGCTGCAGCCAGCAGGAGTGGATTTGGGAGCCACTTTGAAAGCTCACACAGGTCGCTTTTGGCCACTGGGCCACAGGTTTGGAATCACTGCTTGTAGCAGTGCAGTGGCTCTACTATAGCCCACAAAAGGTGGCTTTTGGCAGCAGCCAATGAGACGGAGGCCGTTGGTATAAAGGTAGAGCAGCAGAGCCAGCCAGGGTGAGTCTGCAGTGGGAGCTGTGTGGGGAAGGAACTCCTCATGGCAGGCTGAGGGAGCCAGCAGCCCTGGAGAGCTCTCAGTGGGAGTAGGAACTTGGAGCTGACCAGAGCCGGGTATTCCAAAGGAACAGACCTTGTTAGTGGCTGGAGCAGCAGTCTGGGGCAAGGAAGCCAAAGGGTGAACAGCTGGTGGACTCCAGCAGTGAGACTGTGTGTGGCTGGGACTGCGGGGAAGTGGCCCAGGGAGTTGACATAGGCTTGTGTGGAGACTAGAGGGATGCAGAGGCCTCAGTGGAAGCATTTAGGGTCCCTGGGCAGGGGCCTAGAGAAGTGGGTGGGTCCAGGCCCACCCCCACCCCCCAGTGTGCCAGTAGCGGCACAGGTGCCAGTGTTGGCACAAGCTCATGGGCCACAGACTGTTCTAATGGCTGGGACAAGACTGTGCTGGGCCATAGATTATTTTAGTGGCCAGAACTCCAGAAGGGATGGACGAGTGGGCTTAGCTGGAGGGCTAAGTTTCCAGGGCTGGACTCTCAGCAGATGTTGGCATGTGAAAAAGCGGAGCACAGACCACCTGGAGGGGGGAATCGCTTGAGTAATTCCCCACTAACATCACCAGGAGGTGCCCTCCGGGGAGGGGGGTCTAGTGCTGCACCTGCTTACACTGCTCTATACCCTTGGGAGAGTTGGCCATACGTTAACTCTCACACACATGAGGAGTGGGAAGGTATGAAGGGGTTTAACACTTGAAAGATATATCAAAAAACATCATTTTTAAAACAATCTCATAATTTTTGTGATCCAGGTCAATTTTTGAAATTTTGGGGGTGCCTGTATTAAATTTCTGTGGTGTAGAACCAAGCTCTAGGAAAGTTTGATGAGTTGCAATGTGCAGGGGATTTTGGGTGTGGAGAAGGAACAGGTTGCTAGCCAGCAGGGGTCTGTTCAAGAGAATGGAAAATCAATACCAAATGTCTTCCCGGTACCTGACTGAAATACTTTGCTAGCACTAAAACATGTAGTTGCCTCTAACAGCTTGTCCAACTTGTGTAGTGATATGCACCCGTGGAGAGAGATTTCTAATGTGCACTAATGTATTGCAAATGAAGAGGCCCCTGTAGATCCTGCTGGTGTGCATTAAATTTCATAGTGCACACTAATGAAGTACTGAAAGTTAACACACTTTAGGAAGTTCTTAATGCATGCCAAAAGAGCCAAAGTAAGGCAGGGCTTTAGCAACAGTTGTTGGGGGGAGGGTGGGGACAGCAGAGAACAAGGGCAGGGAGGGGAACCTGGAACTGGTCACCTCTGTCCCACTTGCAGTATGTGGGACAGCAAAACTCTGGAACCTCATCTGTAGGGGTTGCTGGGCCAGCTCTTCAGAAGCATAGGGAGAAAGGGTTGCTGGCCTCTGCAGTGCCCTTAATCCCTGCATATTGTGAAGCACAAATCTGGACACCCCAGTTCAGGCCAGGGAATGAGGCAATCATATCCAAGCCAGGCTGGCAGTTGACAAAGCCCCTTCCTGCTCCCTTCATGGCTGCAAATGCCTGCTACACAGCTCAATGAGCAGTGGTGTATAGGGGGGTAGAGATGATTCCACCGGCACTACCATGAAGGGGAGATACTGAAAAGGCCATCCTCAGAGGAACTGGCATCTCAGTGATATCCCTGGCAGCTGTGCTGACCCAGCCCTTCTGCATCCCAACCCCAAACTGGGCTAAAAAAGGGAACCATGTGATGGATAAAAGATGTATCTGCCCTTGGTGACTCTGAGGAGGGCCTTGCCAGTGCATCATTCTCAGCCAGCACACAAAGGCATTCGGCAGGGCCCCCTCCCACCCTCTCTCACTATGTCACTAAATTAAGAGACAGATGCCTGGTGGTGGGTGGTGGCAGCACTATGTAGCATTGACTGTAGAGATAAAAAAATCTGGTGGGTGTATTTCCCCCCATCCTCTCTATACTGGAACAGGTGAGATAGACACCTCAGGGGTTATGTGCAGTAGGTGGCAAAATCAAGCCTTCATTTCTGGCTCCCCCTTACAGGCCTCATATCCCTACCTGCAGGTGCAGACTTCCCTTCTTAGGGTGGTGGCACTGAGACAGTGGGAGCCCTACAAAATCTAAGAGTAGGGTGACCAGACAAAGTGTCAAAAAAAAGGGTCAGTGGCGGAGGAGAGATCTGGTCACCCTACCCTCCCCCCAGCACTTTTAATTCTGCAGTTGCTGCTACCTTGTGGTGCCCGCAGCAGCTCCCTGCCCCAGGCACATAGGGCTAAAATAAGGGAGTATCCATTTAAAAAAAAAACAAGGTGTATGGTCACTGTTACCAACTTTGCCCACCGACTCGGGGTATGCCCATTTATTAGGGTTGCTTTCTCTATGGGGAAGATGGTACTTCTATTAGTGTGCTGCTTGTGTGACTTGTGTTTCTATAGAGGTGCGTCTGAGCGGACCGGGTCTATCAGCACTCTCAGCTGACCCCTTATGTGTCCCTGAACTCAGTAGGCTGGGTCACACAGCACTTCTCTGCTGCTACCCTTATGTGCCCCTGTACCGCACCAAACTAGGCTGGATTATGGATCTTGAGCAGGCTGGGTCACAGCACTTCTCAGCTGCTACCCTTATATGCCCCTGGACTCAATCAGGCTGGGTCAAAACAGCACTTGTCAGCTGTCACCCTTATATGCCCCTGGAGTCAATCAGGCTACTATCCCTATCAATGAGCAAACCTTACAGGGTTGTGGGCATTACCGGGATCTTTGGCTAGGTAATAGAAGCGTTGCTGCAAAGTGATATAAAGAAACCAAGACCACAAAGGAGAGGGAATGATGTCTTAAAAGAGTCTGGAAACTGGCTTAATAACAAAAGTCATTTTATTGCTAGGTATCTAAAACTTGTACTACTACTAATAATTACAAAGGAGAGAAGAATACCCCAACATACCCAGTTACAGCATTGATAAACATACAAGGAAAGAAGAACACCCAGCTACAATATTACCTAGATTCTACTGTATAAGGCCTAGAGAGGGAGAGGGAGAGACAGAGAAGGGGGGGGGGGGGAGGGTCTCACCACTCTGTGTAGCAGAAAGGTTTCCAGGTTGTGCAGATCAGGGTCAGAGGCTAGATGGAAACAAAGCTCCCACAGCAATCAGCAAGGAAGAAAAGCCAAATCCCAGTGGAAATGATACAGCTTTAGATCCAAGCATCAGGACTCAGGACTCAATCCAGACTCACACAAGATTCAGAAAGGATCCAGTCAGGACTTGCACAGGACACACACTACACTACTGCACTATGTGGGTAAAGGTTTTTTATAAGGACTTGTTTACGTGGCCAGTACACATTCCTGGCTGGGTGTAATGGTTCAGAGAAGCTCACAATACAGTCAGGCAGACTCAGTATTTTGGGTATCAATTATCATGTCTGTGACTAGAATGGTCTGATAATTGCTGAGTTTGTTCGTTTTGGTGTGAGAGCCCCCATCAGCCAATGCTTCTCTGCTTCTTCAATCCCAGAGTTCAGTACGGCTCTTACTTCTTCAATCCCAGAGTTCAGTGCAGCTCCTGCTTTGGAGTCTGGTTCTCCATAGTCAATGCAAATGAAGCTCCATTGTGCTGATGGCTTTTGGATATGGGTAGATTAGGAAAAGGATGTCTCCCATTTCCTACTGTTTTTGGTTTTCAGTTCAAGCAGAGGTTGGGGGATGTGTGGGGGGAGGGAGGCACAGGCTGGATGCTATGCTCTGATTTCTCAAGAACACAGAGCTAACACGTAACAGTCACCTATCTGGGATCTCCTGAGCTATGGGAGAATTAATCTGCCCTGGCATGCCAGCATAGTCCAGGTAGTTCACAACACTTTCTTACAGATTACCTCATCATGGAGACAAGATGTTAAAGTAATTAAAGACATTTGAAGGAATATGTGTATTAATTCACTAAAACAGAGGAAAACCTCTATATTGTTTACATTTCCCAGGCTCTGCACTATTTTTTCAGCTGATTTGTCTGTGCTCATTTTGAAATAACAATAGGATTGGGCAGCATAGTTTGAACCAAACTGTAACAGTTAGTCAGTAATCCTTTCTTATGGTGCAGACGACTCCCATTCTGTGGCTACCAGCCTTGCAAACAGTTGCAGAGGGCTCAACTTCTTCATATTACTCCCACCTCAACTTCTTCATATTACTCCCACTGTTCTGGACTACAATGCCAATGCGGGGATGGTTTCCCTTTGTACAGGGTCTTTGGGTAGACGCAGATACGGAGAGGTTCCCTGAGCACATAATCACAAATCAAATTGACCACAACATTTTTATATTGCTCAGTATATATCCTCCAGGGATTACTAACTCGGACAGTGACTTGACAAGTGATGGATCCCCTTTCAAAATCTCTTCCTTCTCTCAAGGGCAGGCAAGGAGAAGACTTTAGCTGGTGGTCTTTCACATCCTGGATGAGTGCCTTGATCACCTGGCTAAAAGTTATAAGACAACTTCTGCTTTCCTGTGTAGGTGTGTGTATATGGGCCCAATCCAATAGGTGATCTCTGAGCTTGGCCTTCAGATGAATAAACTGAGAAATGCCTATCTTTCTGTTCTTAATGAATTGCACTGGGGTTTGAGGCATCTGGCCACAGCATGAATGCTTAGAGATAAAAATGAAGGTGGCTAGGGAACATTTATTGAGCATACTTAGTCGTTTACAGAGCTTAGGGGCAACCAAATAGGAGTTGGGTGAATAATAGTAGGCCCTGATTCTGGGATTCTCATGGCTAAAATGGCAGGCACACATCTAAGTCCTTTTGTGAAGCTAGCCCCATATATCTAAGATTCAAATCACTATAGAGAAAAAAATATATATATGTACTTACTTCCATTTGTCATACATTTAGGTCTGCAAGTGCCTGCTCCACAGCTCAATGGTTTTTTGTTTTTTGTTTTTTTTTTAAAGATGAGGTCCACATGATTTTTTTTTTTTATTTTGAAATGATGAGCTCTGTCATTTTGAAACAAGAGACGTTATTTCAAAATAGCTTAAACCTACTTCAATTCGAATTGTCTGGTAAAGCAAAATGTTTTTTTTTTTTTTGAAATATCACCATTTGGACATGTTATTTCAAAATAACCTTTATTTCAAATTAACACTTTTGCCCTTCTCCTTCCCGGGTACCTTCCTTTTTCTATATATTGGGTGGGGGCATGGCCCAGGGAGGGGGCCATATTGCCACACCTCCCACGGTGCCTCTCTCCTGAATCAAAATAGCAAGTCCTGTGTCTGGATTTGCTCTTCTGATTTGATGTTTTTGCTTATTTCAATTTAAGTTAATTCAAAATAATGATTTTATTTCAAATTAGCTTATTTCAAAATAAGCATCTATGTGTGGACATAGCCTCAGTTACTTGAAAATATTCTTAGCTCTTTGAAGATAACTCAAATGGACAAAGTTTCTAGTAAATCATAGATATACTATTATATATGTTCATAATTAACAGGCTGTGACGGTACCTAAAACAGATTTCTCACTGCCTTCTCCTTTGAGCAGACATTGGCATAAATGGAAAGTACTTTTAGAATGGTACCACTGGGAAATGAAGTACCATGTTATGAGCTCACTGACAAGAAAGGTGTGTGTGTTGTTGTTGTTCTTTTAACAGAAAGATAAGTAATATATTAGGTATCTTTCTATTAATTCTACTGGAGCCAAGAGCAGGTAATTATTAATGTTCACTGCTCCATTCTCCTATGGTTGTGCTCAGTAGTACATTACAGTAAAATCTCACAATGCCTTGTCTCCACTAAGATTCTATAGAAAACTAGCTAGTGAGCATTACTTATGCCACTGTATAAAATACACACACTTAATGTGCAGTGAAGACAAAGCCACTGTGCCATTTGGAAGGCTCACTTTTTTATTTCCTGAAGTCATTCTTCTGGTTAGCTTTCAACTTGCACGATTCTGTAGCAGATGGTAGGCTATAACTGTCAGTTTTGCCCTTGCATAGTAATTTCACTCTGTAGGACTTCTTGCATAAGCATTGTTTGTTTGCAAACATAACAATTACAGAACTGGGTATCTTTTGCATGCTAAAATATTATTATGAATTATGGTATGACAATTACATTGTACCAAATTACTTGGTTGAGAAGAATGAAACATATTCCTAATATAAATATTGTAATAGAATAAAAAGCTTTGTTCCACAATAGAATATAAATGTAGAGTTTTAAGAGACATTTTATGCTTTCTGAAAAGTCATACTGCACAATTCTTCAAGGTTTTGCTTTCTAAAGCTTCAGTAAAACTAAACTAAATGAGTATTTGTTATTCTATATCAAGCACAATTATGGTTTATTCTTTACAGTGAATACATTTCCTGAAACAGATTTGAAGCTATCAACATTTTTCCATTCATATATTTAATGAGATGGAACATTTTGGAATTAATTTGAAAATGTTTTGAAATATGCATTAATATTTTCTTTCTATTCTATAAATACTAAGAGCAACTTTTATTTATTTGCATAGGTTATTGACAATGAATCCTTTTTCAAAACTTAATATGACATCTGATATCATAGAATCACAGGGTTGGAAGGGACTTCATGAGGTAAGCAAGCCCAACCCACTGCTAAAAGCAGGACCACTCTCACTAAATCATCCCAGCCAGGGTATTGTTTAACCAGACCCTAAATGCCTTCAAATATGGAGATCCCACCACCTCTCTAGGCAACACATTCCACTGCTTCACCACTCTCCCAGTGAGAAAGTTTTCCTAATATCCAGCCTCGACCTCCCCAGCTGCAACTTGAAACCATTGGTCTTTGTTCTGTCCTCTGTTACTACTGAGAACAGCCAAGCTCCCTCCTTTCTGGAGCACCCCTTCAAGTAGTTGAAGGTTGCTATCAAATCCCTTCTCAGTTTTCTCTTCTGCAGATGGAATAAGCCTAGTTGCTTCAGTCTCTTTCCTCATAAGTCATGTGCCCCAGCCCCCTAATCATTTTTGTTGCCCTCCACTGGACTCTTTCTAATTTGTGCACATCCTTTTTGTAGTGGGGACCCAAAAGCTGGACACAGTACTCCAGATGTGGCCTCACCAGTGCTGAATAGAGAGGAATAATCACATCCCTTGATCTGCTGGCAACACTCCTACTGATAAGGCCCAGTATGTCATTAGCCTTTTTGACAGCAAGAGAACACTGACTCACACCCAGCTTCCCATCCACCATAACTGTCAGTAAGGGAGAACTTATGATAATAAAGCACAACCAAATTAAGAGTTAAACTTTAGTTAAAAAATAACTGACAGCTTTGTTTTGTGTTCTGTAATAGCCACATTTCCTTTGCAGGGATAGCTCAGCAAAGGTAGCTTAGATGCAAAGAAACTTGCAAAACCATGTTTGCCCAGCAACAAAATTCCAATTGGCTGAAAATAGTCAATGGCCAGGGTGCTGAGGGGTGTCCGCAGGGAGGGGGAGGGCGCGGAGCTGCGCCGCATGCTGCCGGTGCCTGCAGGGGACTGCAGGCACCAGCGGAGTGAGGCGCGGCCCCGCGCCGCAACTGGCAGGTGCCTGCAGCCCCCTGCAAGCACCCACCAGGAGAGGGCAGCGGGGCACTTCACCCCAGGGGCTTTAAAGCCCCTGCTGCCCCCCAACCTGGAGG
>ML681993.1:17466435-17487126 GCA_007922195.1 Podocnemis expansa | reverse complement strand
GCACCCTGTGGGTGCCTGCAGTCCCCTCCCCAAGTGAAATAGCAGGTCCACACTGTGGACCTGCTATTTCACTCCCTTATTTCACGGACATGGCTTTTGTCCAACGAAATAAGTTGTTTCGAAATAACATATTATTTTGAAACAGCTTGTTTTGAAACGTGTTGTTTCGAAACAAGCCTGCCCTGTGTGAACATAGCCTTAGTGGTTGCCAACTAGACATTGAGCCATTGATTTCTACCCACTGAGACTTTTGATCTAGCCATGTTTTCTATCCACCCTATGGTCCACTCCTCTCACCCATACTTCCTTAACTTTCTAACAAGAATGCTGTGGGAAGCCATATCAAAAGCCTTTCTAGAGTTGATGTACATCAACAGCTATTCCTGCATCCACAAATCCAGTCATCTTATCATAGAAAGCAATAGAAGGTTGGTCAAGCATGATTTGCCCTTTGTGAATCCAAGCTGACTGCTCCTGATCACTTTATTTTCCTCCAAGTGTTTCAGGATGTTTGAGGGCATGCTCCATATTTTTTCCAGGGATTGAGGTGAAGCTGACAGGTCAGTAGTTTCCCAGATTCTCCTTTTTCCCTTTCTTGAAGATAGGTACTAAATGAACATTTCCAAGCCTGTTTTCTGTAGCCTGTGCAATGAAGTGAAGACCACCATCCAATCTGGTCAGATGAAAGTCATTAGTAACATTACATTGTCTATCTTTGGCCAAAGCATGTGGATTCTCTAGTTATTATGAAGGCTGGTTGCAAATTTGCCTTGTGTCATTCAAAATTGGTCCAAAGAGCTCATGAGCAGTATGGCAAGTCAAAGCAGTTTCCAGGCATTATTGGACAGTTATAAGAGACTGGCTTCTGACATCAGCTGCAGACCATGCTTCATGAAATAATGTCCCAGGGAAATCCAGGAAGGCCAAGTGAGCCTACATATGCTTTTATGACAAGTATACTCCTGAGTGACTCAAGACATCTGGTATCATGGGAAGCTCTGGTTTGTTCTGATCATTTCAACCATTCTGGACATCACATCTTCACAACAGATGTTAGAAGGAGTCATTATGCTTAATAAAGGAAGATGTGGTGCTAGTGTGTGTTGAATCATCCCATTTACAATGTCTGGTTGAATATGATTGTGTGTTAACCAGCTTGACATGAGATGAAAAGAGCACAGAGGTTAGCTCATTCAGTATCAAGTCATCATCATGTAGATTGGATATGGTCATGTAGTATGGATGGACAGGTGGCTTTTAAGTGGCTCCTTGGAACTGACTGAGTGTTTCATCAACTAAGAAGATGTTTCTTGGTATGGAGATGACACTTTTTTTTTCTAGAACATCTTGGTACTTCTTCCACTTTTGAAGCTGAAATTCCATGTTCATATCTTAAATGTTCCAATCACAAGAAGCTGTAAGACAATGTGATAATAGAAGGCCTGTGGTAGATATGTGGGAAGTGTTTCAAGGCCAGACATGATGCAGGATGTAAGGAACATCCACATATGACTGTCAGCTCAAATCAGGAGGTATACCTGATACCATCAGAATGAGTAGTAGGAAAGTGCCTTTCTGCATGCAGATGAGGTCATATTAGATGTTACTGCACTAGTTGTCTGCACTGGTTTTTGATGCATCCATAGCCAGGATGTTGTCTGTTAAATTCAACTTCATGGACAGCTGGATGGGTTAGCCTCAACAGAACTTGCTGCCCCAATTAAAACGTGTTGTTCTGTAAACTTTTGCTGTCTGGAAATCTCACACCTGAGTCACATCACAGACAGTAGTAGATATAAACAAATCAGCATCTGAGATACTTGAAGTGATGTATGTTTTGTACATGTTTGGCATACGGGGTATGGCGCTGTACATTGGAATTGGCTATCCTGAAGAATTTTGCTTCCACTTTAATGATGTTCAGACAGTTGTTATCAATGTCATGATGACATGACTAGTAATTCTGTGTTTCACTACTCATGACTCCTCAATATTGCCCTGTAGCATTCTTGGAGTGCAAATGGCCAAGGATGGAATTGCATCAGGAATGCCACTTGGCAAGTGACTGAAATTCAGTCTTAGAAAGGACTTTGAATGCGATTCACTTGGATCATCAGTTTCCACACTACAATCCAGGTACTGATGGACTGTGCCATGAGAATGCCATTCTACTGCCCCAAAACAAACCATATAGGGTTTAACACACTCAATCGGCAAGAAAGATGAGTATTTGGTCTCTCTCTGGATGTAGAATGAGGAGCAACTGAGGAAATGATCTTGAAACAGCAGTTCCTCTGTCTAAATTATGCATAATATGGAGAACGGTGAATCTTTGTAAATGATGATTAATGCCTGTCTCTTTCTCTGGCTTTGGGGTATACCTGTCAAGTTAACTTTCCAGCATAAACAGAGGCAGCCCCACATCTTTTTGCCTCCTGACTCAGCTATGGTAATGGTTATCACTAGATATGCATTTTGTCTTTAATATATCATTACTTATCTAGACCAGACGTCCTGAAGATATGTATGCTAACAGCCTTAGCTTTTTGTACAAGATGTGTACTGTAGTTCTCTTGTATTACAGCTATAATACTTAACATGAATCTTTGCCCCTATTATAATAAAATAAACACTTAAATTTATAGAGAATATATTATTTATTATCATGATATTATTGATGCATTAATTGATTGATTAATTGGTTATTGCTAATTAATTAGCAACATATTGATAAATTAATTAATATAATACTATTGATGGATGGACTGATTGATTGAATTTACACACATGAGCAAGGGAGGGGTAATCCTGCGAACTATTATCCTCCTTTGATGGGGTGGTTGCAAATGAACCCCATCATATAATTATGGATATAGATGACTAATCACCTGTGGCAGTAGTTTCACCACTCCCTTCTAGAGCTCATGGTGAAGGATGGTAGTTCTCCACATCCTGGTATTTTTCAGTCTTGGGAACCTTGGGTACATATTTTCCAAAATCATTGTCTAGTACCCATTGGGGTCAGGGTCTCAACTTGTTAAGTTTACACCACATACATCCAAGCAGAATGAAAATAATTCCTGTTGAAATTCCTTGAATAACAATCCAACATCTATCCATCATTTGCTGAACATTCCTTATCTTCATCCACGAATCCAGTTTATAGCCTGTTTGGCCTTTTCCATATCATTAAGGTGTATGATGTGGGTCTCTTAATGAGACACTAATATTTTCAGTGTCAACCCCTGAGGAGGAATATAGACAAAGAAAGTCAGTGTACTTTAAATAGTTAAAACTTGATTGACTGCATCAGACAGGATGACAGTGCTATCCTGAAAGGTAGGAATAAGGGTCATTATTTATTTCCTAATAAAGTTGTATTTTTTTTGGAATAATGAAAAATAAATTTTGGTCTATTCCCTGACACTACAAGGGACTATAGTGGTACCTCTTTTGATTGGTTGCCATGCAAAATCAGCTGTTTCAGGATATGGAGGCAGATTGACATGTTCACTGGAGATGCCATCTTCCAAGTGGATGGCTGCCAATTCCTTGTAAACCTCTCTGTCTGGCTCAAACACTGGTAAAGAAATACTGAATGAGACATACAAGGACTGTGCCCTCACACAGTCTTTGGGGGAGGGGAATTTCTCTGCTGAGGTAAGGTGTCACAGATCACATATGTCTCATTGGCTATGCCTACAGTTAGAGTGTTAAATCGATTAAACTTAATTTGATTTCATGATTTTTATCAAGTTAAATCGATTTAACATGGCCATACTAGGAACCCAAATTGAAATAGCATGCTCATAGACAGGAGTTGCTAGTTTGATTTAGGAGAGGAACACCATTGGAGGTGTGGCAAGATGGCCCCCCAAAAGGGCCATGCCCTCACCCAATATATAGGAAGAGGAAGGCACCCTGGGAAGGAGAAGGGCAAACTGTGTTAAATTGAAATAACAGTTATTTTGATTTAACACAGGTACACTTGGTTATTTCAAACTAATAAGATCAAAATGACCCTTGTTTCAATCTTAATTTTGAACTGAGGGAGATCCTTAGTTTGACCTAAAAAAAGCTAGTGTGGCCATGCACTATTTTAGATCGATTAAAGTGTAGACATAGCCATTGTTTCCGACAAATGCTGGCATAGATTTTTTTTTTAAATGTGGATTGATCCCTGTCTGGCTATTGAAAATGCTTATGGCAGTATCAACTAAGTAATTTTTCATCCTTGATGGGATCTGGAACCCTTTCTGGTTTAAGAGCTTGACATGTATTCATGATGGTATTTATAACATATTCCCTATAAATGGAGCAAATAATACCCTTTCCTAGGTATTGGTCTGTGATATACTACAGTCACCTATATCCCTGTAATGTAATCTGTATCTTTCTTGTCCACCCTTCTTATGCAATGATGCGGTTTAACGCAAAATGTGTCATGCAAGATGCTTTCTGAATGCTCATGGCATGTTCTGCACTGTTGTTATGATAACGTTTCCTGTAGCACCATACATGTGCACAGGTATGCGTCATGCCCCCAGTGTTGTTACATGTGGCTCAAAGGGAGCAAATAATCAGGGCTGCAAACACACATCCAGAGAAAATGTGCATGGCAATGGACTAGCTAAGTGTCTGTGGTACCTTAGTTGGAGAAGGAAGATCACCCAACCTTTCTGTACAAAGTGAAGGACCTAGCCACACGGAAGAGGAGGGAAGTGGATTTGAAGAAAGGAGAAAAAGTCAAGCTTTAACCTGATCTAGGGCTTTTGCTGCTTGGATCTTCATCTTGAAGCAACTTCCAAGATATATGCTTACCCAAATGGTGGGAAGGACCCGGATGTAAAAGCATCAGCAGCCAACCATGTAGGTAAGACAAAAGGAAACTGGAAACTTAGGCTTTCATGGGAGAAAATCCCACTTTTACAGAAGCTTCAAAAAATTGGGGAACTTACAGAATGGGAAGCCTATAGTGTAAGAAATTTTGTCAAAGTTTACTAACTGGGAAAAAAATTGAGTTATGCAACCCAGGACTCCTGGGATATATAAGTATAATAATATATTCAGCCCCCTTTATTGTGTTTCAGCCACTGGTCTCTGAATAGCCACTGAATCTAGTAAAGAAAGAAATGGCTTAAAACCCCAGGCTCTTTATCCAGAAAGGTGTTTTGTTTTTGTTTTTTTGTTTTGTTTTGTTTTTTTTCCTCAAAGAGTCAGCCACATTACAAGGAACAGTATAGTTTGGATCTCACCCAAAATATCACACTGATAGACAATCCTTTAGTATTTAGTAAAAGTTTATTAACAAGAAAAGAAACAGCATATAAGAATACTGTTAAAGGGTTAAAGTAATCACATACATACAAATGACTTAAAGACCAATACATCAGGTTTCCAGTAAAAATTGAAGTTTACAGCTTTTAGGCACACATCCAAAACCTGGATGGGTTTAAGTCCTTGTTTCACAGTTTCATTTGTTAGAAATCCAGTTCAAAGGAATATAGACCAAAAAATTCAAGTGTAAAGTTTGTTCTAATTCTTCCATGAGAATTACCAGAGTGATTCAAAGTCTGTGCTGGCTGGGATCTCAATCAAGAGACCCAAACTTTCCCCTGAGAAGCTTGGACAGATGTGAGATTAAAGGGATTAAGTCCTTAATTTCATTTGATAGCTGTAGCAAGGTAGGCATTTGCAGATAATTTCTTAATGTGGTATTTGATGACAGTTCACAGATACTTTCTTAAGTGGAGAATAGTAACATATATTGCCCTCTGAAATAAAACTTGATTTATGCCATCATGTCCAAGAACTACCCCTCTGTGTTATGTATTGGACAAATAGGACAGTGTCTGTGCAACAACAAAACAAAACAAAACAAAACAAAACAAAACAAAACAAAACAAAACCCTAAATGGGAACAAATCTGACATCAGAAATCACAATATTCTAAAACCACAGTGTCAGCATTTCAATATTCCTGTTCACTCCATTGATATTTACTAATTCCATTTTTCAGACAGATGAAAACCAGATGATAGTTTCAAAGAGAAGCTGCTGAGATTGAATTTATTTGCAAATTTGGTTGCATTGCTCCAAGGCTTAATAAGGATTTTGGATTTTTCCCTGTTTATAACATCTTCCTCTATATACTGTTTGAATCTTTACATCTCTTTTGATTTTCTGTTACAGTGCAACCTGTCCCCATGACTTACACTTCCCTGTGTTTATTTCCTCTGATTCTGTAAGTTCTTCCATCTTCAAATCATCTGCCAAAGTAGGATTTCTTCTCCCACGAAAGCTCATGCAAATAATAAATATGTTAGTCTTTAAGTGCCACAGGACTCCTTGTTTGTTTTACTTCACCTGTTGGGCACCAGTGGTGGTTAATTGCATTAGACGGTTAACAGACAGTTCGCATGAGTACATCAAAGGTCCATCTAGATATTAATATTCCCTATTGATTTCTACAAATAGAACAATAGATAATAGATAGGGAAGCAGTTAATTTAGTTTGCTAACATCTAACAAAAGAGATGTAAACATCACCAAGAAAACTTCTATCAATACACATGCATATCAAAACCCTAGCCTATTCATAACAGTACCATTGTAGCCAAGATCCAAAGAGGCAGCCATGTTAGTGTAGTTCAGTAAAACAGCCAAGAAGTCCTGTGGTACTTAAAGACTAAGAAATATATTTATTGCATGAGCTTTTATGAGAGAAAATCCCACTTTGTTAGATGCTTTGAAGATGGGGGAATTTGCAGACTATTTTCCTATGTCTTTAAAGGTTAGATTTGGGTCAGGTATTCGTACAAGATGGCTTGACTTGTCAGGCCTAGCATGACAAGTTATTCACAGGTTAAAGTAAAATAACATATAAAGAACCATAGTTCCCATAGTTGCCATTTATGGTTCCTAAAAAGACAGAAATGAAGTCATGCATCTGTTCAAACTGTCTTTCAGGGTGGATCCAGGTTGAACCTGGGTATCTCTGCTTCAGTTTTCGTTTCTGGTCTTGGAATTCAAACAGCAAAAAGATGAAAACATTTCTTTTGATCCTGTTTTATCTTTCACATTTGGCCTCTCAAGCCATGAGACGCATTCCCTTACAGCACTGACAAAGTATGATAAGGCCACTCACCAATTCTTTGTGTCACAATTGTCCTTCATAGCCCATTTAATTTTGGTGTGCCTCCTAAATTGGAGAGAGAGGGGACTAGGGGGAGGACCATTCCTAAATTCAGAGAAAACAGCAGGAGTGTAGCTGGCCCCAAGTTTCTGGCCCTACCCCTGAAACTGCAAGGTAAGCCAGCCAGTGGTATTGCCCGGCTCTCTGGTACCCAGGGGTCAAATGAAATTTGTCACCTCCTCTCCCATGCCTCATAACTCCCCACCTTGTGTAGCCCCCTGTATAGGGCAGGAAGGGTCATAGTACCACCCAGCCAGCTGCCCCATGGAGGAGTAATCTCTAGGGCCCTGGCCCCCGGGTTCTGCTACTAGACTGCAAGGGGTCTCTAGACTGGCCCCCCACCAGATCCAGATTAGAGGGGCTCCCATCCTCCAGCACATGGGTGAGACTGGCATCAGGTAGCCATGACCCCTGCTGCTTCGGGAGAGAGTGTTCAATGCTGGTGGGGAGGCCAGGGCCAGAAGAGTGGTATTTTACAGTGCCTGCTACTCCCCACCCCTGGTCAGCTACTGAAAAACCACAGGGAATGCAGCAGGCAAGTGTGTAACCAATGATCTTCTTGCCCAAGGCTTGCTGGTGTGATGGGTGATGGAAGCCACTCGACCCCCAACACCCTTGAAAGCAGCCACACACTGCTCTCACACCCCCTGGGACAATCCAGCAGCTGGCTAGGGGTGTGGTGGAGTGGGGGCTGGAAAGCGCTGCTTCTCTGTGGAGAGAGGCCGGCCTGTGACCCTAGCCCCTCCCAGCACAGAACCAGCCTTCTCTCCAGCACCAGGGGCTGTGGCTGCCTACCACCAGTCTGGGAGGGTGGCAGCACTGGGTGGCATCCTCCCACTAGGCAGGCTAGGCTGGGGCCCATCTAATTCAGTTGCTGTGGGGCTGGCCCAGCATCACCCTTCAGCCCAGCACCCATGGGCCTGATTCCCCACTGCAACCCCTACCACGAGGCCCAGCCAAGGGCAGCCCACACCCCTTGCAGCTGTGGCTGCCGGGCCCCACAGATGCAAGCAAAGCTGTGTTGTCAGTTCTTAGATAGCCTATGTGGCCTTAGCCAGTTCTGTCACTTGGTTTACCATCTCCACTACTTATTTATCCAAAATTATGTTCATTTTCTCACCAGAGACAGATTTAAAAGTGTTTGACAGTTGAGACACCTCGTCATTTTCTTCCTCTCCTGATTTATTAAAGGTCTTATCTCTTTTTTATCTGTTTTATATCTTTTTTATCTTTGGCCAACATTAATTCACTTATCTTTTGATTCTCTAAACCTTTCCCTGAAAGACTTGAGTTACTATCTTTATTCTGATTTAGTTGCCTCCTTTTCTCAATTTACAATTTTAGTTTTCTGTATTACAGATCTTCGAGTAGTACCTCAGCTGAATCCATTTTGGCTTTTCTGATTTTCTTTAAATTTAAAGGCCAATGGTGTTTACAATCAAAAACGCATTTGCTTTAAAAATCTTCTGAAAATATTAAATACATGTGTAGCAGATGGTGGAATAGTGTTATATTTGCATCTATAATCTCATTCATGGACTAGCATAGATAACCTGCGGTCTTTATCAGAAGCCCATTAAACATCTGGAAAACATGCAAATTCATAATTTGTGCAATATTTCTTTGAAAGTTCAGAAATCTCTGCCAACAGATTCAGAATACCCTCTGCAACTTCTGGATAGAAACTAAAGTTACGTTTTTAATGTTGAAAACCACCATATTTTGTGAGACAGGACAGATTTCAGAGAAATTGGACAATATGCATATACTTTAACTAAAATTACAGTTTTGTATTGAATCTTTTAAAACACAAAAGCCTTCTTCCCTCACAGTTACTAGAGTGCTCTTACGCTTAGGTGGGAGGAATGGGAAATCACATTGTTTATTCACTAGCTTTACATTTAAACAAATTTGTAAATCAGAAAACTATGCATCAGCCATTTATAAAATAGAGGTTTTCCTATTATGATTTGTATCTTGTGAATTGTAGAATATCTGCATTTTCTGTTCAAATTTCAATGTGAAATCTTAACTGTATTGTAGTCAGTGTCACACTTCGTGAGGCCTCAGGGTTCTTGCAGCTCTTTGAGCTTTGTTATTCTACTCCTAAATTTCTTAGGAACTTCTAAGTTTTAGTTTAGGTTGAGTAATTATAGAGGAACAGATCAGACTGCATTTTTTTTTTTAGTTCAATACATATAGGAGTTATAAAGCTAGGTAAGTATTACAAAGTTTTTCACATACTTGTAAAATGATCATTTCAGTTAAATAATATAGTGCTTCTGATAAAATAATATGCTATATTAACTAGAACATAACAGGTGAGTTCATCATCTAATATGAAATTAAAATCTTAGCCTACAATAAGAGAAATCCAAAACAAATTCAACATCATGTTTAAAACTGGTGTCCTAAAACCATTCTTATATGTGACAAAGAATGGAATGCCATAATCTGGTAACCCTAGGCAAATGGATCTTCCTAATATACAATTCATCTTTCATATTTCTTAATATATTTATTGTGGCAGTGCATGGCAGTCCCTACCATGACTAGTCACGAACCCAATGTACTTGGCACTACACAAACACAGAACAAAAGATATTCCTGCCTCAAAGAGCTTATCATCATTTTATAATTAATATGTAACAGATTGTTATTAATAGTCACATTCTTCATGTCTATGGAAGATAAGTCAAGGTGTAATCAACTTAATTTGCAGCAAGGGAAATTCAGGTTAGATTTTAGTAAATGCTTCTTCACTGAAAGAATAGTTAAGTATTAGAACAGGTTATCTAAGAAGGATGCTTTCCCCTGTGCTTGGGCAGTGCGACTGGAGCTAGATGGGTGATGGATGCTTTACCTGCTTTCCAGCCAACATGCCTGGAGCCAGGTGTGGGGAAGATTTCCCCACCACCTAGCTCAGCATAGCCAGGACATCTCCCAACTCGTCACTGGCTGCACTTGGTGGGTGGCGGGGAACGCACTGGACAGGGGACTGGGGCTGGATCATCTCAGGCTAGATTGGGGCCCCGGTCGTGGGTTGCCTTAGCAGTTGCCTGCCCTGAGTATCCCCTACCCAGAGCAGGTACTTCCTTTGAAGGTTCCATGCACCCTGGGAGGAAGAAGGTCAAAAAGCAATAATTTGAACTTGTGGCTAGTTTGAATTAAAATGGCTGGGTTAATTCAGACTAATAAATTCAAATTAACATTTACTTCAAAGTTAAGAGAGATTTTATAACTTTGAGGTAAGCTTTCATTAACTTGAACTAAGGAGTTCCTTAGTTTGAATTAATGAAACCCTGTGTCGACATGCATTAATTTAATTTGAATGAATCCTCATCAATTCAAATTAAAATGTAAGTGTAGATACACCCTACAACCTGCACCTCAATGTGCCAAACTCAGGGCAAGCTGAAAAAAAAGGGACCAAATCTCTAAACCACTGGTTGGTGGCACTTAAATCAGTTTCCTGATCGGTAACAAAGAATGCTGCTGATTCCCCACTCTGGTCATCACCAAGCATAGCAAAATAGAAACAGCCCCCTTAATTGCACATTAGCTTCTCCGGCTCCCATCTAGAGTCTGGGTCTCTTAAAAAAATAGGTTCTCCTGATCCCAGAGGACCAGCCACATCACCCAGAACAATATAGGCTTGGATATTACTCAAATTACCATGCTGTCAGCCAATCTTTAAGTAAATAAAACTAAAGGTTTAATATAAAAGGAAAACAAACAAAATATGAGAGATGTTAAATGGTCAAGTGAATCACATGTGTACAAATGATTTAGAGTCCATAGAAAGCAAGTCCTTGAAGAATCTGTAGTTTGCAGGTTAGTCCAATTCCTCTGGCATGCACCCAGCACTGTTGTGGGTCTCAGTCCTGTGTTCAGTGCAGCAGAATAGTTCCAGAGGTGGGTGTTGGTTGCAGATGGAGTGAAGACTAAAGACAAAATGGAGATGAGAGTATTGCCTTTTATCACCTTTGACTCTTCCATGCCCTCAGAGTCCTTGCCAAATCAAAATGGAGTTAAGTCATATTTTCAGTCTGGATGACTGGCTAAACATGTTTCTCCCTAGTCCCAACCTACCTGGGAGTTCTCTTGATGGGCCATCAAGAGGACAATGGATTTGCAGGTACCCAGTATGGGATTGCCTCAGAATCAAACAACTTGGAACACATATAAAAACAAATAGATTTCTAATTTTTAATACAGGCATGATGCCTACATACAAACCATATACTCACTCTTAGCAGATTACAACCTTTCTATTGATGCCAAACATGGGATATTAGAAATATTAAATATTAATATGAAAAATAATCATAATCAGTCCCTAGACCCAGCCAGCATCACATAACCCTTGAGAGCTGATTCACAACAAAGTTGCACAGATTTTAGTGGGATGAACTCCACTGATTTCAATAGCAACATATCTGAATATAAGTAGAATCATGTATTTATCAATCAGGCCCCAAGTTCTTATTCTGTTTCAAACTGGAAATTGAAAAGAAATGGAAAAAATGGGATTACTTGATGCTTCATTATTCTAAAGTCTTTATAGTAGTATCATTCTGGATGTGCAAATTTCTTATTTTAATTCTTTCCTAGTTTCCATTATGTCCAAGCAGACTACTCATTATCATTTAAAAATATCCCTCTTCCAAATAATTTTTCTCTTAATATAATTATAATTACTCATTACAGAAAGCATAACTTCCTTCTTTGTCTGGCCATATATATATATCTGTTTTAAACACTAAAGCTGTATGAAAAACTTATGGATTTAACAGGGAAAATATGTGGTTTTCTTAAAAAGTATTGATAACATTTTTTTCCCACAAGTGAGCAAAAAATTAATATTATATATATTTTTTTTCTGTACGTGCAGATTTGTTTGCATTCAGGGTTTAAAAAAAAGATGTTTCATCTCACTGGAATGAGATATTGAATTTCAAAGGGAATATATCAACTTACTGTGACATGTTCTTGGGAACTGAATTGATCCCACATGGACCAAAGCCTCCCTGAATCAAAATAACTGACATCCAAAGCATTTAATAAGAATTTTAGATCAGTACTTTAGTAAGGAGTGCTGCATTGGCTCCACAGTGAGGGAGTTTAGGCAGGGAATTCAGAAGAAAACCTCTTCCAAGGTAGACTTAAGACAATCACTGGACAGTAAAAATTAAGTCACCTAAAATTAGGGTCCTCATTAAAGCTCCTGATATTTTTCCATTTCTTTCCAGCTCTCAATGCCAGTAAAATTAGAATCCTAATGACAGGCATCTATTTAATTTTTTTGTAATTTTGTCACGATTCTTGCCTGCTAGTTTTGTTTTATCTCTCATTTCTAACAAATAGAAAAAATAAATGTTGTTTTAATTTGGGATTTTCTTCAATGGAGAAAGAAGAAAGTAAACAAACCATGTTTAATTTCATAACACAACTTGCCAAATATGAGCTAAAAGGAAGACAATTGCAGTGGGCTTTCTGTATTCTTTGTAGAAAGTATGGTTACAATAGCTTATACAGATGCTTATTTTTAATCATATAGGCAGTTCTACTGAGGTCAATGGAACTTAAAGTTAAGGATATGTGTGACTTTCTAAGTGTGACTGTATGCTGAGTCTTCATGATCTCAATAGTTTCTATTCATTTTTCAAGGACTAAAACAAAGATCTATCAATTAAATAAGTAAACAGGTAGGTAAACATAGCTAATGAAGCAGGTCCAATTTCTTTATTAATACACATAAAACAGTTTATGTTAGAAAGTAATAAGAAAAAAATTGTGTTTTATATTTAAATATTATAAAAGGAACTATAAATATCTTTCTCACTGAAAATTCCAGTTTGTTTTCCATCTTTGCCTTACATTTATTAAGATTCAGTCATTTTTACAAGATGTTCATATATGAGGATATTTCAGAATTTCCATTTGCAATGTGCTTACACTTCCATGGTTCATGAAATGTACTTCCTGCATTTATTTGCATGACGTTTGGGGGGCGGGGGGAAGGGATCTTTGGACAGTAACCGGCTATGTCCATACGCAGGGCATTGTTTTGAAATAAGTTATTTTGAAACAAGTTGTTTCAAAATAAAGCCCTTATTTTGAAACGAGTTAATTTGAAATAACCCAAAATCAATTCAAAATAAGGGAAAAGTCCCAATTAAAATAGCATGTCCAAACACATGACTTGCTATTTCGATTTAGGAGGGGGGGCATGATGGGTGGTGTGGCAACATGGCCCCCCAGCAGGGCCATTTTGCCAACCAGTCCCCTACCACTGGCTCTCCAGAGCCAGTGGCAGGGGAAAAAATGTGGGGGGTGGGACAGATGGGGAGGCCCCTCTTTCCCCTAGGTCCCCTGCTGCCTCACCACCCTAAGCAGGGGCATGGGTCGCCTAGCCCCCTGCTACACCCTTTCCCCACCCCAGCTTCAAGGCAGGAGCAGTGGGCTAGAAGCCTGATGGGGCCCCACGCAAGCAGCAGGTACTGGCAGCTCCCCCCGAAACCTGGACGGGGGGCAAAGCCGGCACCTGCCACTTGCTCAGGGCAGGCAGCTCCCCCCCCAGCACCAGGGCAGTGGGGCAGAGCGGGCACCGGCAGCCCCTACCCACCCAGGAAGTGGAGGACTGGGGGTGCTGGCTGCTGCAGCTAGAAGCCCTGCTCGCCCAGCCCCTGGCCACCTGGAAGCAGCCAGGGGAGCCCCAGCCCACACCTTCCCTGGCTGCTTCCAGGTGACCAGGGACTGGGTGAGCGGGAAGGCCATCTGCAGCAGCCGGCCAAGCGGGGCGGGGCGGCGGTGGCCCCCCCCCCCCCCCCCGTGCTGGGCAAGGGGAACTGGTGGGTTTTCCCCACCACTTCCCTTGCCTGGGGCAGAGGGGGACGCGGGCACCCCAGCCAGCTTCCTGCTCCACTTCCCCTTGCTAGGGGTAGAGGGGGCGAAGGGGCTGAGACACTTGACCTCTTCCCTGCTCCCGGCAAGGGGAAGTGGCGGGGGAAGCCAACTGGCGCACTCACTGCCCCCTCTACCCCTGGCAAGGAGAAGCAGTGGGGGAAGCCAACTGTTTCAAAATAACTGTTGTTTCAAAACAAAAGTGGTTTAAGCTGTTTTGAAACAACGGCTCTTGTTTTGAAGCGACAGACTCCATCATTTAGAAACAGGAAAATGACATGTGGATATAGGGTTTTTTATTTCAAAACAACCAGTGTTGTTTTGAAATAAAAGACTCATGCTGACATGCCCACTGGGATCGATTCCGGCACCTATGTGTCTATGGTTTAGTTCAATAACTTTGCAGATTAACATCTTCACCACAAGATGTTCTTTAACGATTGCTCCAATTGAGCTTACCTAAAATGTAGGTTGAAAACACCACTACCAGAATGGATGAGGGGATTTCTTTTAGGAAAGAGTATCCACAAGTCTCAGTCTGGCAGATCACTTCCTAAACACATTTGGAATGATCTCCAGGCAGAGATGGAAAGAAACACCATCCATAAATTTGTAACTGAATTACTCAAAGACTGCCTCAGACTTGTGGGATAACTATTAAGTTTTGAGGTACTCTAAAAATCTGCTGTATTTGTGTTTGATGAACACTAATAAGTGGAGACTTCAAGTAAAAATGAGTCTGATGGGAGTAGTTTGAGACCAGTGAAGAAAAACTTAAGAGTTAAGAGAACTTAGGTATGATTTGTTTGTGCCAGTCATGTAGGAGGTAGAGGTTTTAGGCCTTTCCCCCCCCCCTCCCCCCTGATATCAACTTGCAGAGACCAAAAATTAGTGGGTCCGACAACCCTGGGTATCAGATTACCAAAATTTTATAGCAACCACATTAATCAAAACTTCTAAGGTTTCTCATCTCATTCAGTGCAACACTGATTCAGGGAAGTGTTCCAGTTCAGGAAGCGTTCTTAAGCACGTTCTTAACTTCAAGAACATGATAGATGTCCATTGGCTGCAATGAGACTTAACTACATGTTTAGAAACTTTCCTAAATAGGGATTATTTTAAGCATATGTGTAAGTACTTATCTGAAACCCAAATCTCTCCCAGTTGACCTTGGGTGTTCGTTCCATGTACAGCTAGAGCTGTAAACTGTAGAAAATTATATAATGAGAAAACCTCCACAAGTCTGCTTAACTAGGTGTCCCTGACTACTTTACTAAACTTGAATCAAGCTTTTAATTTACCTTAATATGATTAGTTTTTTATTAACTCACTTATCTTGATCAACAATGCTTTTAACTGAATTTTACATAAGGAATGAAATAATTACCTTGAATAATCAATCAAGGTACTTTGTAATTTTTTCTTCAATAGAACTTAGAGTTAATTGTTCTAATTATGGATTTAGTATAAAATCAATGTACTAGAAATAATAATAAAACTTTGGTCACAGCTGAAGCCAACTTGGGTCCAGATTCTAATTTACTTATTTGTGCTGGGTAGTTCCTTGTTCTTCAGATAGTTCCCCCAGAAATACTTTGTGGGGATAGGTGCTACTCAATATGAGCAAAGGTGTTGAGACCCAACATTCAGTGACTGATGATGCAGTTTATCACAGAAAACTATATGATACTATAGGTTTTACACATTCGGGAGCACTTCAGAACTGATTGCTTCCAAAGGCTGCTACAGAAAAGACCTCTCAGAAGAGATCATATCTGATCCTTGCACTGATCCTTCTCTCCATTATGAACAAGAATGTCCAATCTAACTGACTTTTCAATACATAGCTTCCTCCCTGTAGTGTCTACTGAAATACCTATTGCTTAGAATCTTTTACCAATGCTTAATCTGTCTCTTTACCAAATTCAAAATTGGGCTACTAATCCTTGTTTTATCATTTTCAGATACCTTCTCAGAAATAGTTACAGTATTTGTATGGTGTTCTTCTACAATTAATCTTATATATGAAACACCTGAAACTTCTTCATAACTCACATCCTTCTCTCCTCTTACTTTATTTTTTTTATTTCTTTGTTGGCCTTTATCTCCATAGTTTTTTTTGTTTGTTTGTTTGTTTGTTTGTTTGTTTGTTTTAAATATTATTCTTTAATACGTGCAAAGCGTCCAATAGGGAAGAGGAAGACTGTAGCTTGCACTTATTCCTTACCTTACTACCTACTTCTGCTAGGTGGTGCATGGTCTAATTTCAGGCATGCTCTGCTGCAAACATACTATGGCCAGGGGTTAAAGTCTGCTGGAATGCCCCAGAGTGGCCCACTATTTTTAGGGCTCAGCATTCTGGGGACATTAAAAATAGAACATGGAGCCAAAATGCTGCGTTCCAGGGCCCATCATTGAAAAATAGCTGGGCTCAGAATGCAGCGATCTGGTTCCACATTCTACTTTTAGGGGACTGAATGCTGGGCCCCTAAAAATAGCAGGCCCCAGAGCAGCATTCTGCTGTGTTCCAGCAGGCAGCGGACAGGGGTAGGGGCTAGGGGCATTGCTAGGGGCACAAGCCCTGCCCCAAACCCCTCCCCTTCCAGGCCCCACCCCCAACCTGAGCCCCAGCTGCAGTACCACCCCGGGGTCTCTCACCCCCCACCTCCCCAGCTATGCCATCGCTAGTCAGCATGGGGGCTGCTGGATCATGCTGGGTGGGCAGGTACTGGGGGCTGGGGATGGCAGGAGCTGGGGTCCAGGGGGACCCACCAGTGTGGAGGGGCACTGGCACTGGGGGGGCCACTGGCATGGCAGCTTTCTGGGGCCCCCCAAATTATACTTGAACCCCTGACTATGGCTATGTCTGCAGTAGGGAGTTCTGTTGGCAAAACATTTTGCCAGCAGACAGTCACAGCTCTAATTTGAGTGGTGGCTGGTGTTCGTAAAGCCTTCATTCTGTCAGTGGAATGTGTGCTTACTAGGAGTTTGAGAAGTGGCAATGTGGGGGAGCTGAAAGAGCAATCTCCCAGATCCCTGCAGGTCTACCTCAGCCTCCTTGTTGCTCTGCACCTTTTCTTGGCATCCCAGGATCCGTGGCAGCAGCACAGCTGCAGATGACTGAGGCTGCCCATTCCCAGAGGCAGTATGGCTTCAGCCACCAGGGATCATCTGTCGCCAGTGGCAGCCTCCTGCTGTCCAGGTGGAGGAGATCTCTCTGCAACCCCCTCTTGCATGCTAGGGATGGGAACTCTCCCTTCCTGACTGCTGGCTTCCCAGCTGCAGGGAATGGAGAAGCCCCGGTGGCTGAATATGCTACTTCTGGGGACTGGGTAGCCCCTACCAGGCTTCCTCTGTCTCCAGAAGCATGGGATGCAGCTGCTGATTCTCTCCAGTCCCAGGACACAGCATGGCTTCAGCTGCACATGTTCCCTGGTCCTGGTGGTTGAGGGAGGGGGGGAAACCACATGGGGCTCACACCAGTGGCTGCCCACTTTTCTGCTGCAGTGGACCAGGGCCTCTGAAGCCTGTCTGAACCACAGAGAACCCCCCCCCCCGCACACACACTTTACTAGTCAATTTCTTAACCACCCTTATTTATCAATTTCCTGGTCCATTAGATGAGTGAAATTGACAAATATCACACCACTTTAAAGGGGTGAATGTCCACACTGACACTTAGCTGCCTCACCTTTGTTGACAAAAGCCCTATGCCGCTTGTGTAGATAGTTTTATTTTGTCAGCAAAACAGGGCAGTTTTGTCAGGCAAGAGGGGAGTCTATTGTGTGTGCTAGACCTGTTTTATCAACAAAAGCTGACTTTTGTTGACAAAACTTCCCAGTGTAGAATGGGTCTAACTTCATGGTCCCAAGTCTCTACTCCCACAGTAAAGCTGATGCAACAGAGAAGAGAACTGGATTATTATTGAGCACAAAGATTAGAACTATTTTCAATCTCTAAGAGTAAAATGAGAAAATAAAGGTGTTTTTAAAAACATTTATGCACCACAGTCCATCAGCATGTAAGACTGGTTGCAAACCGCTCCCCCACCCCCCAAATACTACTGTATTTCTACCTTGTGGAAGGAAAAAATAAGAGACCAACACATGCCCCGAATCCCAGCACCGGTGCCCCAGGTCTGGTGGGGGTCCCCCGCCCCAGTCTCTGGCCTGATTGGGCTGGAGATCCAGGGCCCAGCCGCCCATGGCTGCGGCAGCCCCATCCCCATCTGGGGATCCAGGGCCTAGCCGCCTGTGGCCATGGCCACGGCAGCCCTGTCCCCAGCCGGGGATCGAGGGCTTGGCCACCCGCAGTAGTGGTGGTCACTCCGTCCCCATCCCTGGCCAGGGATGTGGGGCCCAGCCACCCGGGGAGGCACTCAGCAGTTTCCGGCCCTGTCCCCGGCCAGAGGGAGGGGCCTGTGGCCAGGGGGCAGGGCCTGCTGGCCATTGGCAGGGCCTGGGGCCATGCCCCAGATCCCTCCCCGGGGCAGCGATGCCCCTGCTGATAGGAACCACAAAAAATGTGGGGGAGGAGGTTGTATGGTACTGAAAGTGGAGATGAGGACTTCATATGCATGTGGAAGGCTATTTAAACCAATATAACTCAGGGGTATGTGGACGGTCCGCATGAAAGACAAGAAAGAATATTTTAGCAGCAATGTATATGTATATATTTGAAGGGCACACTGTAAAATTGCAAAAGAAATAAAAAGAGATTTAAGATAGTAAACTGAAAAAGAATAGGCCATTGCCCAAGTTTTTCACAGTAGGAATTATGTGAAGCAGTGGTTCCCAACCTTTTTCAGGCTAGAGACCCCTTTTTATGAAAACAAAAACAAAAACAAAATCAAAAACCTTTGCAGTCACCTAGCTGATTATGTAATCTGCCCTACACACGCAGAGTCTAGCCTGCGCCACTCCAGCAGTGCTGCTGGGACAGTCAGCAACCAGCACTGCCACCAACATGGCTCATGTTGCTGGGGAGCCAAGCCGCGGTGGCAGGGAACCTCTGCAGCCCCATCCCACTGCTGGGATTGGCCACAGGCAGGGCGAGGCAGCCCTGGTGAGGGGCATTGGGGCTGCAGCTGGAATCTGGCCCTGGTAGGGAGAGGGTCCGTGGTCCCCCTGCAACATGTCCCTGACCCACCACCCAGCCAGCAGTCGGCAAGCCCCGCAAGCCGGGCACCCTGGCTTCCCAATCTGCCACCTGGCCAACAGCTGGCAAGGCCCACAAGTGGGGTGCTTTGGTTCCTTGACCCATTGCTCAGCCAGCATCTGGCAAGCCAGGTGCCTCGGCTCCCTGAACCACCCCCCAGCCAGCAGGAGGTTGGGGTGGGCCCCGCTGCAGCCCCCTGCACCTCCTCTCCCTCCCTGGCCATAGTGCTAAAGGGAATGGGACTTCCTTCCAGGGTGCCATGCACTCTGGGAGGAAGGTCAACTGTTATATTGATATGTGGGTCATATCGATATAACAGAGCCACACCAAGTTATTTCAAAACCACAGTTTTGAGATAACCCTTGTTTCAATATAGAACTAGAATCCATTATATCAAAATGGTTTTCCTTATTTTGAAAGATGGGATTTCCTTATTTAGAAATAAGGGAATATCATGTGGATATAAACATTTTTAAATCAAAACAACCACTGATATTTTGATTTAAAACATGTGTGTGGACATACCTGTTGTGTTTTCTCCTGAAGATTTTATTTATGTTCTTTGTTGATGTACTGCTTTTATTCAACTATAGTTCCGGATAAGTGTAGATTGATACCTCTGTGTATTGAAAAACTCAACAAGAACAACTTACTATAACAACTTACAAACTGTACACAATTGCTGACATTCTCTTTTAATATCTGATAGTACACAGTTATACCCTAGAGGACTGAACCAAAAGCTGAAGCATGCCAAGTAAGGAGCAACATCTACAAGTGACATCTTACTGAATTAATTATTAAATTTAAAAGGAAGATGTCATGAAAGTTCTGTTGCATCACAGATGTGCTTGGGTGCTTTATGAACTCTTGGGATATATGAGGCTGTGGACACAGTTACTCTATGAAGTTGAAGAATCCTTGCTGTCTCCATAATTCCCAAATCCCTCATGACCTTGCGGCCCTCATGCAGAAATTTCTGTCACGTTTCAAATCCATGCCTATCTCTACTCGCAAAAACATTTTTTTCTTTCTTTGATGGGTAACAATCAAGGCATTTATACCTAGATCCCCAAAAGTATTTAGGCACTGAGGCAATGTCTACGCTAGCAAATTAGTTCAAATTAAGGAGCCTTAATCTGAACTAATTTGAGCCCTGTCTCCACTAGGCTTCACCTAGTTTGAACTAAAGAATTTGTTAGAACTAAGCAAAGCTTAGTTCAAACTGGCTAGTTTGGCACGGTAGTCTGAACTAACTGCTTAGTTTGAACTTATTTCAAAATTTATTTCAAACTAGCATGATGTAGCTTGTAATAACCACTTTTTTAAGTTCAACCTAAATTTTTATTCAAACTAGCCATATGTTTTTAGTTCAAACTAAAAAGTTAGTTAGTTAGTTAGTTAGTTAGTTAGTTAGTTAGTTAGTTAGTTAG
>ML681993.1:17441650-17457975 GCA_007922195.1 Podocnemis expansa | reverse complement strand
CTGAGGGGGCACCCCTTGAACTGTTGTTTTGGAACCTCTTGTTCCGAAACAACACGTTCGCACGGCGTTGTTTTGAAACAACTGTTGCAAAACAACATTGTTTCACCCACGGATTAGGTTTTACTTGTTTCGAAACAACCGTGCGTCATGTGAACAGCTGAAATCTTATTTTGAAACAACCTCCGTTGTTTTGAAATAAGGAGGCTGTGTGAACACAGCCTATTTGCCTTCTGATTCTCAATGGATATTTTAATTTTTTCAGTCTGCTGTTTATATAAACATCAATCCTTTCCTATTAGTTATACAAATGTCTATTCTACTCTTCTTAGCATTTAATTTTTCCATTTTCTATTGTTTATCAACAAATATGGTAACTGAGTTCAGAAGAAATAAAAAAGGTATAATTCAATTAAGTGTTCATTACTAATGTATAAATAAGTAAACATGCCTCCAAATCATGGGTTAGTACCTTTAGTAAAGTGTATGCCTTACTGTTCCTCAACCTCTCTCTCAGTGTTGCTGACCTGTTGTCGACAGTGGTGTTGGTAGCAGGTGTGGATTCAGAGGCAGGCCTGGTGGCAGGGTTGAGGTCAGTGGTGCTTTCAGTGGCAGGGGTATAATCTGCAATGTCCATTGCTAGTGGTGGTGTTTAGCACTGGGAGGGGTCTGCAGGGTCCGTTGGTGACAGCAGAGATGGTGGCTGTGGGGGATGTGCAAAGCTCATTATCAGTGGTGGTGTTGTTGTGGGGCAGGGTCTGTGGGACCCCTTGGCGGCAGTGGTAATGTCAGTGGCTGTGGGTGGGGTACAGCGCCCATTGTCAGCAGCAGTGTCAACAGTGGGGTGTGGGATTTGTGTGGTTTATTGTCAGCAGTGGTGTTGGTGGCAGGACACATGCTGGCCTCTGGTTTCCCACCAACCCAGCTGTTTCCTTCTGCTTGGACCCATGTGAGAGATGGGAGGGGTGGGGATGTACTGACCAGAGGGAAACACTGGCACAAAGCTTGGAGTCCAGAGTGTCAGAGCTCTGGCGAGGGCTCCTGTGTCCTGCATGGAACAGTTCTGGCCATGGGTCCTGCAAGCTGCTCAAACTGGGCAAGCATCTTGTTTGGCGCACATGTCAGAGGTTGCCAGTGCCTGCTCTAAATCGAGGAGGCCAGATTTAAAGCATGCTAATTCCTGAAATTCAGTACCATTAATAAAATCAATATTTTTTCCCAAGTACTTTCCTTATAGGAAACAGCAAAGTTAAATCCAGTTTCAGCGTTTCTTTTTCTTGCATTTTCAGAAAGGACACTGATAAATGGCTTCTCTTCATTTATGTTTTTCCTGAATGAGTTAGTTAATTCACTGTGATCTCAACTTTTTTTTTTAAAGTTACAAAAGTAAATTAATGTTTAAATTATAACAACAGTTTCTCTTTCCACCCTAGTAGCCAAGTCCTGCTGATTTTTCATGAATAAAGAGAATATGCACATTTTTTTTTGCTTATTTTCTCCATTATTAACTGCAGTCCATAACTGAGGTGGTTCTCAGGTACCCAGGATGATTAGTCATCTTGGTACCTCCTTCCTCCAGTGAGAGTAGGACTAGATTGTGCTTAGCTGGTTGCCAGATCATTGCCTCCTCCCTTCCATTAGCCACCCACTCCTCTGTTCTATGCCAGTTCGCACTTTCTCTTTCAGGTTAACAATAGGTGCATCCCATCTCCAAACCCGTTTGAAGCATTCTCCTGTAACGTTCAGCTTCTTATCCACTGAAGGCTCAAAATAACACCAGGGTCAGCTGTCCCCAAGCAAACAATGTACACTCTGGACTGAATGATTCAACTCAGGATCAGTTCCTGATCAATACCACAGTCTTGAGATATGTTTATAATGAAAATATAAACTGATTATGAAAGATGAAGATTTACTATGTAGCTAATGAGGATAATGGAAGCAGAAGAGTTGTATATAACACACAGTCAATGCATACTTTTTTAAAAGTCTAAACTTAACAGACTAACATCCCAGCTAAAGCAGTCTTATATTACCAAGAATCTTTTGTAAATATTTCCAGTGAAGGCCGGTTGTGATCCTATTTTCATAAATGGAATCACACTGCCTACCTGATTACTTTTTCAGTACAGAGTAAGGGATATCTCATTTCCATCTTCTCATATCACCATAGTTGACAGTCTATCCTAAGAGAAAAAAGGAATCTCAGTCACTTATTCTTCCTGGTGATTTCACATACTCTTGCCAACTTTGTGTTTAAATGACTTCACATTGTTTTCTCTCACAATGCTTAGGGACTGACACACAGGTCAAAAAACATCCTTTATCTTGCAGAAACCTGTATGTCAACTCTGCCTTAAAACAGATTTCAGAAACAAACTTTTAAAATACATGCACAACTGTTTACAAAGTATCTGAACATACTTTTGATGATGATATTAATGACTAGCATGACTTTGGCTTTCATTTAAGACCTATAATATTATTGAATGAACCAGAATTTAGATGCTAGAATGAGAATATTCTTGAAACCTCCTTTATCAGCTGATGTTGAGGCGTTTTTAGGATCACAATATTTTCAGTCTTGATACAATACTAGAATGATTTATCCCAACTCTCAGTGGACTGTGAAATTCTTTGCAGCCAGTGAGGTCCTATCATCTTCAGGTTTCTTCTTCAAGATTTTCTAGTTTTTCTTCTTGTTTTTTTTGAAGTAACTAACTTGTTCTGCACATATAAGTATAAAATCAACCTGGACTAACTCTGTGCTTCTCTATGTCTTTCTCTTGCATAGAATCCTTAATGCCAGTCTCCAAACTTTCTGTAGGTTAAGAGTCAGCCAGCCTGACTAATAATAAGTAATGAATGAGTAATTATGCTAATATAATCTCATAGTTTACTGATATTCAAATTTCTTATAAGAATAACTGAGATTAGAGATTCTCAGAATTAACTCCTTCTATCCCTTTTTTGGTGTAATTAACTGAGCTGTCTACAGCTGGAGGGAAGAATATACTTTAGTTCTCTGTGGAATCAAGCAGTAGATGTATTTCCAGAGTTTGACAGCCACTAAGGGAAAAATTATGTTACTTCTCTGAGGTGCAATTCTTTCTGGAGCTCCAGAAGTTGTTTTCACACCTGCTGCTACTCCAGTGTGGGAAATGCCTACAAGGTGAAATTGTTTCCTGTTGCTGCTGTTATTTCCTGGATGTGATTGGATTTTTTATATGATTCTATTGCAATACCTTGAGATTATTTTTAACTCAACATTTTCTTTTGAGACACAAAAAAGTAATTCTGTAAAATTGCAAAAGTCTTGATTACACCTAAGGAGTATTTTCTGTCTGTATGCTATGTGTACATAGTATGCTCTGATTCTGGTTTGGGCCTTGATTTGTTTTATAAATGATTATTGTAATTTGTTATGGATTAGGCTTTCTGTTATAATATTCAGCACTGAATATCACTTTCTATGGATTTTTTTTTTGCTTGTTTTTGTTTTTTGTTTATGGAAAAGTTTCCTAGAACCTAGGATAGTACATTTTCAACTCTGTACTATTAATCAATAATGAATTCAGTGATATCCTATAACTGTGAGAGAATGATACTCATGCTACACTTGGGTCATTTACAGAGATTCTCAATTAATTGCATCCATTGTTCTGTTTTTTTGGACAGAGGCACCTATCCAGCAATTGCCATCACCCACTCATTTCACAGAGTTCACAGAAGAGTCATTTGATTTTTTGGAAACAATAACTGGCAGCTTTGGCCAGATTCAAACAGGTAACCAATATGCATCTTGATGCTATCTAGTCCTCGGTTATTTTTATTGTATATTCTGTTTAGTTCTACATTTATATTTTAGAACCAGGAAGCTCTGTAAAAATACAATGAGAGTCCTTAATAAAAGTTTATTAGGCTATTAAAATGAATTATTATGCTGCTGTCAGTTTTATTGAAATCCTGTAAACTGCACCGATGAGTAAAACACATTTCCAGTGACAAGAGTGTCAAAATTATTTTAACCCTAAGTTTTAAAATCCTCTGTCAACAACTTAGGGAGCTGAATAATGAAAATAATATTTGTTTCTTTTTTGAATATTCATATTTTTCCAGTGTCTTCCTTGCAATATTTTTAGGTTAATTCAAAATTATGATGCAGTAGATACTCCCTGTCTCACAAAAAAAAATAGAGATGATTAATAAATGAGGTGGGATCCTGCAGACTTATTCATGTTCATTACCTTTCATGCCATGACTAATCCCACTGAAGTCAACACAGATGCTCACACCACTTGGGGTATGTCTACACTTAGAAGGTTAGTTCAAATTAACTGAATTCAAACTCATCAATTCGGACTAATAATTATTAGTTCATATTAAGTTAATTTGAATGAACACAGCCACAGTAGAAACCTTAATTCAAACTAGCATGTCCATGCACATGACTTGCAAGTTTGAATAAGGCAGGGGGCGCTATTTCAAAGGGAAAAAAATCAAGTTGTGGTTAATTCGAACTAATGAGGTCGAATTAACCATCAATTCAAACTTAAAGGGAGGTTTTATAGATTTGAACTAGGCTTTCCTTAGTTCGAACTAAAGGAACTCCTTAGTTTGAACTAATGAAAGCAAGTGTGGACATGCACTAATTTAGTTTGAATTAAGCCTCCTTAACTCAAACTAAATTGTAAGTGTAGACATACCCTTGAAGTTTAGCATGTACACAAGACTTCACAGTAGGAGGCCTAAATTATCATGCTTACTCTGCAGAAGTTACCCCAGCTTGAGCTCAGTGGAAATGGGTGTCCATATTTTTGGTTTCCATGCTTAGATAGCTTATTGTTCTGTTGGTGCAGATTAAGCAAATACTTTGTATCCAACAAATTATATTCTTAATGTAGGATCTAGAGCAGTGGTTCTCAGCCATTGTTTTGGAACACATTACTGTGTCACCACACAGTGATAAGTGTATCATGAGGCGCTGGGGAGATAGTTGGATTTGGCCTTAAGGGAGTAGGCTAGTGTATCAGGTAGAGTCACAATATGCTGCCAACTGTGCCATGAGCCACAAGAGGTTGAGAATCACTGCTCCAGGTAAGTGCTTATGAGGGCTATATTCCCCAAGCATTCCAAAATTATGAGTCAAGCATCAAAATGTCATAATTATGCTTAAAATTATGAAATAATTAAAATCTGATTTTTTTTTCTTTAATTTATGAGCTATTAGGATGCACTAGTGCCACATGTTATTGTTTTCCTTAGCAACCATGATGATTTTCATGTAACATTTGACTTCAGGAAATGTGGCTTTTAAGAGCAGGACATAATATCAGAAGACTCATTTTCATGAAAACTGGCAATACTGCAAAGGTTTCAATTGTACCTTAGATATATTGGTTCATACTGAGCAGTTCAGTACTTCTCAATGGGGTGCTCTGATATGTATTGAATTTTAGTCTGCATTCCCTGTCCCTGACAGCTCAGATTTGTTAGTTGATCTATGTTAGACCATGTCATGCCCTCCTTTCTAGTAACAACAGCCATCAGCCAATTACAAATATGGTAAGCCCATTGTAGGAATGTGGTACAGTATAGCCCTCCTCCAGCATCCTTCTCAGAGGGCTGTCACTCTACTTTGCAATTTCACCTCATGACTCTGTGGGGCAAAACACTTAGAAAGGCCTTGCCCTTAGCTGGGTGGGGCAGGCACATGATGGTCTCTAACCCCTGGCCCCTAGGTGTGGCAGGACAGGCAGACAGGGTCTGTAGCCCTCAAGTGGTGCAGGAACATAAGAGTCTAAAGCTCCCAACCCTTAGGGAGGGTGGGGCAGGCACACGAGTCTATAGCTTCCAGACCTCACATGGGGCAGAGCAGGTACCCAAAAGTCTGTAGCCATAGAGTGTCTTCTGGGTCTCAGGGTACATGGCTAGTGGCAAGCCTACCAGGACCTCATGGTTGACCAGCAGTAGTTCCTGCAGCTCTCCATATTTTCCCATGGTGGGGTGGGGAGCTCCTTGAAGTCACAGGAGTCTTTGTCAGGGAGCAGTTCCTCCAGTTCGTTAGGTCCTTCAGTGGGGGGGGGTGCAGCTTCTTCAGGTCTTCCCCCCTGAGTTTCCCCAGAAGGAAAGTTTAGTGAGTCCTGCATGTGAGGGTTTCCCAGGGGCTCAGGGGGCCATCCTTAGGGCTTTCTGAGTCCTTGGTGGTTGCAATCTCTGACAGCACCCCACGGACATCTGGCTCCCTTGGTGACACCCTCCCTACTGAGTCCTTTGAGCCACCCTTTAATACTTCCTCTTCCCCCCTTTGGGTCTTCCCCCCTGCCTCCATGCCTGTGGCTCAGTAGTTCTCAGCTTTGTCCAGCAGGGGGAGTGTGGCCCTCCTCTGTCATCCTGCCTGGAGGGCAGCCACTCCACTTTGCTACACATAAATGTGGAAGGATCATAAGCAGGAAAAAATCCTTGCATCCTGCCCCTTGTGGTGCTTGACGACTGGGTGGATAACGAAAGTTTACAGGGATGGCACAGGCTCAAATCCATAAAGTTATTTTGTATATTCCTGTTTGAGTTATATGTCTTTAGAGTTGGATTGCCTTGTACATTTTCTGACCAACAACTGGATAAATCTCTCACTTGAAGTTCAAGTAATACAATGTGATAAATACCAGTTTGACAAAATCAAACAACAGAGATAATGACCCAGCATGTGGGTATGTGACAGATGTGTTATAATACAACACAAAGAATTCTGTGTATGTGTGTATGTGTACTTATATGAGCTACTTGATAACATTTGACTGTGTGACTATATGTTCATCTGGGTTCATGATGGTGAACAATTCACCAGTGAAACTGGAGGATGCAGAGATGTGTTGCGATTTACATTTGGGTGCCTCTAAGACATGAGGCTGTTCAAATTTAAGTTAATAGCTATAAAAATTCCATTCAGAATCATTTGATTTTTAGTCTAAATGTTTTGTACAGCAATTGTGAAATGCTATGCTTTTGGCTATTCAGGAAAATTAACTTTTCTTCTCCTTTCCTATGGTATCTATAGAATCCTGGTCAAAGCAACAATTCTGGATGAAGAACACTCTGGCTAATCTGGAGTGTTAGGTTCCATTAAGAATCAAAAGCTTTGCTGCAAAAAGTCTTCAAGTTACTTTGGGGATGAGATCTCTTGACTTTGTGTCTAGGGACCCTTAATGTAATTTCTTCTCTTAAAGATTTCAAGACAATGTGAATCACTAAGGCAATGTCTACACTTAGAGTTTCAGTTCAAATTACTGAATTTGAATTAGCAATTCGAACTAATAATTATTAATTTGAATTCAGTCAATTTGAATTGACATGGCCACACTAGAAAATCCAGTTCGAATTGGCATGTCCATGAACAGGACTTGCTAGTTCGAATTCAGTAGGGGGCACTATTGTATAGGGAAAAACAAGCTGTGGCTAATTCAAATTAATATTGAATTTGAATTGACATGCCCACACTGGGTCAATTTGAATTATTCAGTTCTAATTGACCCTGACTTCAAATTCAAATGAGGTTTGACCTATTTGAAGTCAACTTTCATCAATTTGAACTGAGAAGTTCCTCAGTTTGAATTGAGGAAAGCCAATGTGTCTATGCACTTAATAGAATTCAAATTGATGGCAATCAATTCAAATTCATCTCTAAGTGTAGACATACCCTGAGGTTTTGGAGGAGTTTGAGGATATGCATTCTTCCATGCTTTAAGTATGATAAGTAAAAGAGTTTTATAAATATTCCATTCTGTTTGCAATGAAAACATTTTGCATTGTCTGGTATTTTTTCCTGCTCTTCACTTTCTTGTTACTACTTCAAAATTTGTTTCATTGTAGATCTTGGTGAAAAGTCTGTTTGCATGTGGATAAAGTGGGCTAAGATAGAGGATTAAGGGGATTGGAAAGCCTAAAAAAAGTGTTTTCATTCAGGAATTGTGAAATGTTTTGTAAGTCTTTCACAAGATTATGCCTCCTGGGATGCAGTATGGTCATGTGATGCCAAAGATTGTGATTTAACACACACAAGGTATCCTGCCTACACAGGAGAATGAGGTGATGAACTACACAAATGTTATCTTCTCTGAGCCACCCTGCCAATTCAGGGTGACAGATTCATGTTGAGCTGAGTGAAAATCAAATTATGTCGTTCAGTACATTAAACTAAAATGTTTTGATTCAGAGCAGTGTGAAACAAACTATTTTGTTTTTATTTTTCCCAATAAAATATCAAGAAAGTTTGACAAAATCAAATATTTCCACAGCAAATTATATTGTAGTAATTGATTTTTCCCCATTTTTTAAAAAAATACGACCTGATCTAATAATTAATCATTCTGGACATGATTTTAAGTCCTTGCATGTTGACAAATTCCAAAGGGGTAGCCATGTTAGTTTACTATGGCAAAACAAAGGAGTCCTATGACACTTAAAGAGTAATGCAATAAATAAATTTGTTAGTCTGTAAGTGCCACAGGACTCCTTGTTTGTTTTAAGTTCTATTTTTCAAATGGGACTCAGACACTTTTGAAAATTTTACCCCTGGTTTCTTTAAAAGAAAGTTGGATTGGATAATTTTGAATTAAGAAATTACCCAAATTAGCTTCACTGCCCTTGTTGCTTTTTTGTCATTCTGGTTTGTTTTAGAAAGACCTGTCCAATTTTGAATATTTTACATTTTGTTAGAATCAGAAGATTAGAGTTGGCAGAGACCTCAGGGTGTCATCTACTTCAATCCTGTGCTCAAAACAGGACCAACCCAACTAAATCATTCCAGCAAGGGTTTTTCAAAGTGCACCTTAAAAACTCATCTCCCTAGGTAAGGGTCTTTGAATGAAAATTCACAGATGAGAGACTGCCCTCATAGTGAAAAAAAAAGCTTTTCTAATGTTACTAAGGACTTCAGGACAAATTCAGCTGCATGTGTACTTCCTGCAATCCCATTGAATTCTTTTGGAATGTACATTTGAGCCTTTTTGTTGTCTGATGTTTCTTCCTTCCAATCTACTTGCCACACTTTATGTAAGGATGTACCGTATTACAGAAGAGGATAAAAACCTGGTCACCAGCTTTCCAAAGAATAACTGAAGTTCAAAATATCCAACAAAATATTATCTGAAAAGTTGTCAACTTCTACTCAAAATGTTATTAATATCTGAAAAGCTGTCAACCAGTGAATAGAATTGTTGACCTTTATCTACGTCTGTTGTTCGTGAGGAAAAACAAAAAAAGAGTCTTGTGGCACTTTAAAGACTAAGGGATTTATTTGTCACATGAGCATTTATGGGTTCAATCCCACTTCATTAGATACTTGAAGATGGAGAACTTACAGAATAAGAGGAAAAATAAATGCAGGGAAGTGTTAGTCATAGGATCAGACCAGGTCTGACTTTTTCAGCACATCAAAGCAGTTGTTTAAATTGAAACAGTGTGGAACAATACATTAAAAAGGGGGTGAGGTAGAGACAATGCGAAATCATGTTTAGTATTAAGAAAGCCAACTGATGTATCCATTTGAGCCCACAATAATGGTATCAAAATTTACATATGAATTCTAACTGTAGTTTCTCTTTGAAGCTGTGATTTGTAATAGATCTGTTAAAGGACAGCAATTTTTTTGATGCTGTATTAATGCTAATATTATTAGTACGGGAATTCATATATCTCCCTTTCAGTCTATATAACTTTTCTCTGTATTATGGTATTGTGGCTTTTTTCTGGAACATCTTATCTATGATGTAACTGTTTTGTTATAATTCTTATGGAAAGGATATAGGATTGTTTCCAGAAGTTAATTGTATTTCAATAATTTGATATATCAACTGGAAACAAATCAACCTAAAGAAGTTTGTGTGAGAAAGCAAGGCAGAGGAACATATGATCTATATGTGAATTGAATTTGGCAGGATAAAACCTAAAGTAAGTATAGTGCAGCACATACATACATTGATTCCTGTGTATAGTCTACCTCCACACAATCAGTCCATGCACAGAAATCAAATAACACAGATGAGAGCCAAAGTCTGAAAATACCTTGTTATCACAATCCTGGCATAAGTAACAGCATGTCAGAACAAGAAAAATGTATTATTTATTTTACACTTAACAGCTTGCATTGTAAGAGCATCTAGTTTCAGAGATACTGACTTTGCCCTTGTCTCAAAATCACTGTTGTCTTGGTGTCTACCCAGGTAACTTCAGTCAGGTCTATACCACCACTGGCCATTGATGATAAATGTGCATGCTACATAATGTAGCTGAGTATCTCCTATTGACTTACTTACATTGCTGTACCACGCCTTCTTCACTGTGCTGCATCAAAGGCAGGTTCCCTCCAGCTGATGCAGCCTTATCCCTTTTGTGGAGAGTGAATTAATGGCATCAACTGGAAAGCACTTCTGGGATTGATCCCTGCAGTACTGGCAGTGTAAACATACTTTTTCTGTATTAATGTGAACCAAATTCTATATGCTTGAAGAGAGGTCCTTAAGCTATTTTATCACTAAAAGACGGTGTAGTGAGGATGTATGGCCTCCCTTCAAGCCAAAGACATAAGACATACTCTCAGCCCTTCCACAAGGAGTGGGACAGGGACTATGAAAGACAGAGCCTCTAACTCAGTGAGAAGGAAGACAGTAAGGTGGATAGATGCACTCTAGTTGCTCCATACTCCTTACCTTGCTGCTGCACCCAGCCATTCCCTACCCACTGGGAAACCTTTGTGTGAAAGAGAACCATCAGCACTGCCACTGGCCCCTAACTCAACAGACCAAAGATTTTGCATGAACCCAAAAATATCCCAAAGGAAGGGTAGAAAGTAGCCCTAGGGCAACTGACTCCACTCTGTCTGAGGGATAAAGCCTCCAGAATTCTGGGCTTGCCCCACCTGGCCTGAGGACCAGGAATTCTTGACTGGGTAGCCTGTCCTGCCTCATAACTGGGAGACATAGGGTATGTAGTTGCCCTGCACTGTCTGAAGGCCAGGGATATAGGCTACTTAGCTCCTTGGCCCTGCCTCTACCCAGGGCCCACCATGCTTAACTGCCCATTGGCTCATCCCTTGTCGGTAACTGGTGATTGAATGAGACTGTGTTGCCTCTCTCAAATCATAGACACATAGGGTGTGTTCACACAGCATTCTTATTTTGCAACAATGAGGTTTCGAAATAAGAATTGCCATGGCCACACAACACACGGCCATTTCGAAACAAGGAAACCTCTTGTTTCGAAATGGCAGCCGTTCTTTCAGAACATTTTAAACCTGGTTTCCCCAACGAAACACCGTTGTTTCGAAACAGCTAGTTTCAAAACAACGCCAACAGGACATGCTGTTTCGAAACAATGGCTGTTTCGAAACAGCTGTTGACCCTTCCTCCCAGAGTGCTAAGCACCATGGGAGGAAGGGCTGCCCCCTCAGCACCTTGACCAGGGAACCCTCAGCACCCTGGCCAGGGTGCTGAGGGGTGTCCCCTAGCCAGTGGAGGGGGACTGCAGACACCTGCACGGTGAAACGCAGCAGCGCCTCACCCCGTGGGTGTCTCCAGGGGCTGCAGACACCCACAGGATGAAGCAGCCACGCGCCTCACCCTCTGGGTGTCTGCAGGGGGACTGCAGGCAAGGGGGGAGAGCCGCACAGCAGGGCGCTGCATTCCCCTCCCGGGCTGCCCCCAAAGCCCGCTGCAGGTTCCAGGGTGCCCGGACCAGCCCTGCCCCCCGCAGGAGCAGGGCACTGGGGAATCCCAGGGCGGCGCTCACCCTGGCCCCTGCAGCGGCGGGCTGAGCCGGGCGCCCGGGACCCCGCAGCAGGCTTTGAGGGCAGCCCGGGCGGGGGGTGCAGCGCCTGGCTGCGCGGCTGTCCCCCTTGCCTGCAGTCCCCCTGCAGACACCCACAGGGTGAGGCTCATGGCTGCTTCACCCCGCGGGTGTCTGCAGTCCCCTCCCCAAGTGAAATAGCATGTCCACACTGTGGACATGCTATTTCACTCCCTTATTTCCAAGACACCTTTTTTGTCTTTGTAAATAAGATGTTTCGAAATAACCATTTATTTCGAAACAGCTTGTTTCGAAACCTCTTGTTTCGAAACAAGCCCTCTGTGTGTGACCACAGCCATAGACTGTAAGGTCAGAAGGGACCAATATGATCATCTAGTCTGACCTCCTGCACAGTGCAGGCCACAAAACCTCACCGACCCACTCCTACGATGAACCTCAAACACATAACTGAGCTATTAAAGTGCTCAAATCATGATTTAAAGACTTTAATACAGAGAATCAATCAGCAAGTGAGCCATGTGCAATGATACACAGGAAGGCAAAAACAAAACCAGCGCCCAAGCCAATCTGCCTTGGGGGAAAATTCCTTCCCGACCCCAAATATGGTGATCAGTTAAACCCCGAGCATGAGGGCAAGTACACAACAGAAAGTCAAAAAGAACTCTGTAATAACTCAGAACCCACTCAATTAAATGCCCCTTCCCAGGTCACTATCATACCCATCACCAGTAGTAAAAGACAGACAATGGTCAAGCTACACTGTCCATCATATCATTCCCTCTCTAAAATTATTAAGCTCAGTTCTGAAGGCACCTAAGCTTTTTTTGCCCCCACCACTTCCCTTGGTAGACTATTCCAGAAGTTTATTCCTCTGATGGTTAGGAATCTGCATCTAATTCCAAGCCTAAATTTTCTGAAGGACAGTTTGTATCCATTTGTTCTTGTGTCCACATTGGCTCTGTATTCAAATAATTCCTCTCCCTCCCTTGTATTTATCCCTCTAATGTATTTATAAAGAGCAATCATATATCGTCTCAGCCTTCTTTTGAGAAGACTAAACAAACCAAACTCTTTAAGTCATCTCTTATAGGGAAGATTTTTCGATTCCATGAATCATCCTTGTAGCCCTTCTTTGCACCTGGTCCAGTTTGACTTCATCTTTCTTAAACATGGGTGACCAGAACTGTACACAATACTCCAAGTGAGGTCGCACCAAGCGCTTTGTATAATGGTACTAATACCTCCCTATCTCTACTGGAAATACCTTTTCTGATGCACCCTAGGACTGCATTAGCTTTTTTCACTGCCACATCGCATTGGCTACTCATTGTCATTCTGTGATCAACCAGTACGCCCAGGTCCTTCTCCTCTCCTGTCACTTCCAGCTGATGCATTCCCAACTTATAAGAAAAATTCCTGTTATTTGTCCCTAAGTGCATGACCTTGCACTTCCCATTGTTGAATTTCTTCCTATTTTTAATACTCCACTTTACAAGGACATCCAAATCATTCTGTATGCTATTCTGATCCTCGTCTGTATTGGCAATACCTCCCAGCTTGGTGTTGTCTGCAAACTTAATTAGCACATTCCCACTTTTTGTGCCAAGGTCAGTAACAAAAAGGTTGAATAAGATGGGTCCCAGGAACAATCCTTGGGAAACTCCACTAGTAACCTTCTTCCAGCTAGACAGTTCACCTTTCACTATGACCCTCTGTAGCCCCCCCTGTAACCAGTTCTTTATCCACTTTTCTATTTTCATATTAATCCCCATCTTCCCCAATTTAACTAATAATTCCCTGTGTTGAACTGTATCAAATGCCTTGCTGAAATCTAAGTAAATTAGGTCCACCACATTCCCTTTATCCAGAAAATCTGTTATCTTCTCAAAAAAGGAGATCAGGTTGGTCTACCTTTTGTAAAGCCGTGTTGTATTTTATCACAGTTACCACTTTCCTCAATATCCTTAAGTACTTTCTCATTCAAAATTTTCTCCAAGACCTTGCATACTGCTGAGGTCAAACTAACAGGCCCGTAGTTACCCTGGATCACTTTTACTCCCTCTCTTGAAAATAAGGAACACATTAGCAATTCTCCAGTCATAAGGTACAACCCCTGTGTTCACTGATACTTTAAAAATCCTTGCTAAAGGGCTGGCAATTTCATGTGCAAGTTCCTTCAATATTCTTGGAAGAAGATTATCTGGACTCCCTGATTTAGTTTCATTAAGCAGCAGAAGCTTGGCTTCCACCTCAGATATGGCAATTTCCACTTCTGCATTCTCATTCCCATTAGCTGTCCTACCTCTGTCCCCAATCTCACCATCACCCTCATTAAAGACAGAGGCAAAGTACTTATTTAGATATTCAGCCATGCCTAGATTATCTTTGATCTCTACCCCATCCTCAGTATAAAGTGCTCCAACCTCCTCCTTCTGTATTTTCTTTCCATTTATATGGCTGAAAAATCTGTTACTATTGGTTTTGATTCCCTTTGCAAGGTCTAGCTCTGCTTGGCTTTTGGCCTTCCTCACTTGATCCCTACATGCTTTGACTTCTAAAAAGTCCTCCTGTCCTATCCCTCTCAGCTTCCACCCCTTGTAGGCCATGTGTTTCCTCCTAATCACCTGTTTAAGATGTACATTCATCCAGTTTGGTTTAGAACCCATTCTTGAAAATGTTTTCCTCTTCTTTGGAATGCAGGCTTCAGAAAGTTCCTGCAGCTTTGTCTTGAAGCAGTTCCAATCATAAGTGCTTTACATTTGGTGGAAAATACATACAATGACCGATCTTTGTCATAAGGGGTTGCATGTTAGCTTCATTTACCTTTCCATGATGGTAGCTACGGAGCTGGACAAGTTCATTGGGCTTCCAGCCAAGAGTCAACAGCAGCAGCAGGAAACCAAATTCCAACAACTGGTACAAAGTTGGGAGCCCAGCAGCAGCAGTGGCCAAAAGTAGGGAAAGCAATGGTTGCTGGGGGTCCAGTTGCATGAGAACCACAAGCAGCAAGCCGAAGAGTTCACTGCATTGCTGCTCCTTAGCCCCACCCACACTACTGGGGATGTGGCAACCTAGACAACATCCAGATCAGTTATTGCCCAAGTGCCTGAACAATGGGGAACTCCTCTAGACCCCAAGACATAGAGAGATACTGCAAAGGCTGGACCCAGGTCAGAAGCCCCATCTGGAGATCTCCAGCAGCAGATCCTGATCTTCAACAATTTCATCTGCCATAGATATATAGATGAGTCCCAGATTTACCTTCCAGCTGCTGTCAAACTCTTGCTCCTCATGAAACTTGCGAGATACCTGTTACTAGCCTGATATACTCAAGATGTGACCAGTTGTTATATTGATATAGTTGAGATGTGGATGGTTGGGAGCTCATTCCAGGCCCCAATCTGGTACTTGGGGAAAAAAAGACCCATGGGGCTAGGAAACAATACACCTTTGACAATGTCCCCTGACCATGAGAGGGATGACCCCCATAATGATAGTGATGTTATCATCAACACTCACCTATCTCATGATCCTGGGAAGGACTGGCCACAATTTGTGGAGGTCTCAGAAAGTGAGAACCTGGGGAGCCCTCAGGTCCTGAAGGCCCTGGAGGCAGATAGCTCAGACAGCGGGCCTTACTTGGAGGAAGGCACTGACACCAACGACTGGTGTAGAGATGCTCTGGAATCTCCAGTAGGGCATGCAGGGGACTTCACTTGGACAGGTGATTTTATCTAGGACCTTACACTATGGCTACGTTCACACAGGGCAGGCTTGTTACGAAAAAAGATGTTTCAAAACTAGCTGTTTCGAAATAACGTTATTTCGAAACACCTTATTTCGCAGGAGAAAAACTATGTCCGCGAAATAAGGGAGCAAAACAGCAGGCCCAAAGTGTGGACCTGCTATTTCGCTTGGGGAGGGGAGTGCAGGCACTCGCAAGGTGCAGCACAGAGGGGCGCTGCACCCCACGGGTGCCTGCTGAGGGCTGCAGGCACCGGCGGAGTCAGGCACGGGGCTGTGCCTCATTCCACCGGTGCCTGCAGGGGACTGCAGGCACCGTGCCTCACCTGGAGGGTGCCTGCAGTCCCCTGCGGGCACCCAAAAGGAGAGGCGCAGCGGGGCACCTCACCCCAGGGGCTTTAAAGCCCTGGCTGCAGACAAACCTGGCGGCGTGGCCCCGGCGTGCGGCTGGAGCCCGCTGCTGCCGGGGCCGGAGTGAGCGTCGGCCCAGAATCCCCGGCACCGACGTTCCTGCTGGGGTTGTGGCCAGGGTAACCCCGCCAAGCCCCCGAGATCCCTGGCATCATTGTCCCTGCCAGGGGCAGGGCTGGGCAACCCCCGCGGCCCCGCCCCCAGAATCCCCCGCGGTGCCGCTCCTGCTAGTGGTGGGGCTGGGGCATCCCCTGCGGCCCCACCTCCGGAATCCCCACGGCCACGCCCCCGGAATCCCCCCCGCTGCCGCTCTTGCTAGGGGAGGGGCTGGGGCATCCCCTGCGGCCCCACCTCCGGAATCCCCCATGGCC
>ML681993.1:17401475-17441250 GCA_007922195.1 Podocnemis expansa | reverse complement strand
ATTATTTCGAAATGACCATTTCGAAATAACAGCCATTTCGAAAACATTGGGGTTTCACTGTTTCAAAATGACAATTCTTATTTCGAAAGGACAGGATCTGTCCTTTCGATATAAGAAAACGTCGTGTAGACTAAATTTCTTTTATTTTGAAATAACAAGTGTTATTTCGAAATAAAAGTGCTGTGTAGACATAGCATATGAGCCTACACCACACATAAGAATCAGGTCTAGTCTTCACTGATGGTGGCACAATCACCAGTGTTAAATTGATCTTCTGCATTGAGTGAACAGGTCTGTAAAGACCCACTCAGTGAATTAGGAAACCAAACTCTGAACTCCACCCCGGCAAGTGGAGTGGTGCTGAATAAAAGGGAAGCCCATTCCTTTAACTCAGCACAGTGGACTTGCTGGGCATAGAGCAGCTGAACTGAGATATGCAAGTTATTTTAACAAAACAAACAAAGCATCCCAACAAATTTATTTATCTCATGAACTTTTGTGAGAGAAAATCCCACTTTGTCAGATTATTTGAAGATGGGAAATTTACAGAACAGGAGGACAATAAATTCAGAGAAGTGTAAGCCATAGGATCAGGTCAGACTATGCCAGTAAATCAAAGCAGTTGCTAAGATTCAAACTAGGGAAACAGTATATAGAGGAAGGTGAGGTCAAATCATCTGTTGTAATGAGAAAAAAATCATAGTCCTTATTTAGCCCTGAGTAAACTGTGTCAAAGCTTCATATAATCATAGAATCATAAATTTGGAAGGGACGTCATATAAATTCCAGTTCTGCCGTTTCTCTTTGAAGCGTTGATTTGTTACTTATTCTGTAAATTCAGAAGCATCTGATGAAGTGAGATTTTCAAAGCATCTGATAGAGTGAGATTTTCTCCCACAAAAGCTCATGTGATAAATAAATTTGTTAGGTTTTAAGGGTATGTCTACACTTACAATTTAGCTCAAATTAAGGAGGCTTAATTCAGACTAAATTAGTGCATGTCTACACTTGCTTTCATTAGTTTGAACTATGGAGTTCCTTTAGTTCGAACTAAGGAAAGCCTAGTTTGAATCTATAAAAACCTCCCTTAAGTTCAAATTGATGGTTAATTTGACCTTCTACGTGTAGACATAGCCTAACAGTGTCACAAGACTGCTTTTTTGTTTTGTTGCACTAGACTAATACAGCTACTTCTTAGGAAGTTATTTTAAGTAACTTGTGTGTCTCCGTTCAACTGCCACTGAAAATAGCAGACAGTGTAGACATGCCCTTTGCCATTGAAACCAAATAGAAGGAGAAACCTTAATCCTTGGTGAAAGGAGCCAAATTGAAAGCTGTGTTACAACTGTGATAATGGACCAGGAGGTCCTTTTAGGTATCTGGGATTTATGCCATATTCCCAATTCTTGTCTGCTCTGTTCAGTGATACCAGTGTTCTTTCAGTGCTAATGAAGGTGTGTGGTTAAATATGTGCATTCCTAGGAGTGATTACTAAATTAATTCCTTTTTTCTTCCTTGGTTATAAAAGTTTGGAACACTGTAGCAGAGAACGGATACCCCACCACAGTAACTTTTTTCCTCTCTCTCTTTTTTTTTTTTTTTTCACTTTTCTTGCCCTGGATTAATGCTTTTATTGTATATTTCCTTGGTCTACGAATACTTGCAATGTGCATCCCAGCACTATAGTATATTAAAATCATGTTTCTCTTGTGGAACTATGCTGGACATATTGGGTATGTCCACACAAGTCTTTTATTTTGAAACAACAGTGGTTGTTTCAAAATAAAAAAAAACTGTATGTCCACATGATGTTTTCTTGTTTCGAAACGACAGAGCCCGTTGTTTTGAAACAAGAGCCATCATTTTGAAATGGCTTAAACCACTTTCGTTTCAAAATGATGGTTATTTCGAAACTGGTTGTTTTGAAATAACGCCATTTGGACATGTTATTTTGAAACAACCATAGTTTCAAAATAATGTTGACATACCTCCCAGGATGCATAACACCCTGGGAGGAAGGCCCCACCCCCCCCAGCACCCTGGCCGGGGATCAGCACCCTGGCCAGGATGCTGAGTGGAGTGCAGGGGGGCGGTGGATGCCCCGGCCGGCTTCCCTCACTGCTTCCCCTCGCCGGAGGTAGAGGGGGCAGCAGGTGCACCAGTCGGCTTCCCCCGCCGCTTCCCCTTGCTGGGAGCAGGGGGGGTCGGGTGCCTCAGCCCCTCCACCCCCAGCAAGGGGAAGTGGCAGGCAAAGCTGGCTGGAGTGCCTGCCACCCCCTCTACTCCCGGCAAGGGAAAGTGGTGGGGGAAGCCGGCTGGGTTGTCTGCCGCCCCCTCTGCCCCCAGCAATGGGAAGCGGTGGGGAAAACCCACTGCTCCCCCTTGCCCAGCACAGGGTGGGTGGCAGGCATCTCAGGCAGCTTGACCGGCTGCTGCAGCTGGGTGCCCTGCTTGCTCAGCCCCTGGCCTCCTGGAAACGGCCAGGGAAGGTGCGGGCTGGGGCTCCCCTGGCCGCTTGTGAGTGGCAGGGGAACCAGCACCACCGCCCGCCACTCACAAGTGGCCAGGGGAGCCCCAGTCTGCACCTTCCTGGGCTGCTTCCAGGCGGCCAGGGGCTGGGTGAGCGGGGCGCCCAGCTGCACGAGCCGGCACCTCCACTCCTCTGCCACCCTGGCAGATAGGGGCTGCTGGTGCCCACTCTGACCCCCCACCTGGGCTCAGGAGGAGCTGCTGGCCCATGGGGGCCATGGGGGCCGGCTTTGCCCCCCACCCATCTCAGGGCCAGTGACAGGGGATTGGTTGGCAACATGGCCGTGCTGGGGGGCCATGTTGCCACACCACCCATCATGCCCCTCTCCTAAATCAAAATAGCAAGTCCTGTATTTGGACATGCTTTTTTGATTGAGGCTTTTCCCTTATTTCTAATGGATTTTTAGTTATTTTGAATTAACACATTTCAAAATAAGGGCTTTATTTCAAAACGAGTCATTTCAAAATAACTTATTTCGAAACAAGACCCTGAGTGTGGACATAGCCATTTTAAGATACAGTACACCCCCCAAGACATGCCAGAAGTGTGAATTAATTTTACTGAAGTTTGCCACCATGTTTATTCTTAACCTCTGCATACATGTGTGGTATGCCAGTCGGAGTGCGGTCAGGCATGTCAGGCCAGATGTGTTCTTATCAGTGTTGTTCTGTGTCTGGCACTGATATCTGTTTGGCTGCATGCATGAGTCTCTGAAGGTGTGCTCCTTCAGGATTATCCGTGGCTCAAATCGCTAATGAGAACTCAGTTAGCTCAGTGATTTGGAGACTGGGTTGGATCTTAATCAGAAACTGAGTTAACCTGGTGATCCTAAGCCAAGGTATTCCTTTGGTTAACATTCTGGGTTACCACTGGCTCAACTCTTAAGTGAGGAGTCAGTTAGCTCAGTGATTTGGAGCCTATTCATACACTGTGTGCAAAAGGTAAACTAAGGCAACACTCACGATCAAGGAACCCAATACTACCATGGGTCTTTGTAGAAATGAAGGTGCCAGGTTAGGCTTTATTGCAGTGTAGTACTATGACAAACAATCCATATCAACAGATTTGTTTCACAGCATTGGTGCTTTCAATGCAAGGGAACAGCTCAACTGACAGAAGAACTCACTGTCACCCTCTCATCTGCACAAAGTTTGGGCTCTGGGGCTCCTATTCTTAAACCCTACTTGGACCTACTGACTCAACCCCCTTTGGGATGTAAATTTACCTTGATTGGTCCACATACCCCTTTTTTGATGTCACCCATCAATTTCATAGATCCTTGTATTACTGAACATCTCCATACATCAAGGTGTCAGGTTTGACCGAACCTTTTTGTCTCTACCCATCAAGGTGTCATACTTTGACCAAAATTGTAGTTATATAATACCTCCCTATCTCTTTGGCATTATTCATTGCCATTAGACTGACTCATTACCTTTCAGTTACTTTTCCATTTTTCATATTTATTACAATTTCAGCTTGTTTCTTGCCAATTCCAGTGAAGTTGAACTTCACAATTTGCTTCATGTCCATACCTTCAGTTCAGGCTCACTGTACATTCCGTTCAGACCCACTGTTGGATTACTTCGTTAGGCCTTGAGCCAACACCTAGGCATTTCTACTCATTTTTTTCTATTTTAACCTTTTGCTTTCTCCTACAACATGTTAATGTCTGCATGCATGGTTACCAAGGCACACTCAACTGAGCCAATGATGGATACTTTTTCAGCTATATGATTTCAGTGTTTTCAGATTGTATTGGTTAAAAATCTAAAATAAATTTGGTGAAATTTCAGACATGGGTTGTTTCAGACTGTGCTTACACTAGAACATTAAGTTAAAGGAAATCACCTTGTGTTGATCTGTTTATGCATGTCTACACTCAATTTTGTCTTCCACTGACATACCTGACCTGTTACAGCGATGTGGTAAACTACTTCTTCAAACACCATTGAGTCACTGGTTGACATAGTGTGAAACTGTAAGCACCAGCAGCTGTCCCACAATGCCTGGTTGTGACTGTTCCACTCACAATTGTGAACCTCACAGTCCAGGGACCATGGAGCCCAGACATCAATTCACATCCCCCTTCTTAAAATACTAAACATATTTCTGAAATGCCTTTTTCGGAAAATCCAGCTTGACAAATATATATGGCAACTCCTCTCTGATGTACTGTCAACCAGGTAGGTACATGCATCAGACTGGCTCCTGTCTGGAATAGACAGGGAATATTGACTTTCCTGGATCTGTGAGTATATGAGGAGGTGCAAATTGACTCCAGAGATATCCTGATATCAATAAAAGGATTGTACAGATGATGCAGATAAAGGGGCATTACAAGGATCACCAGTAGTACAATATGAAAGTGAAGGAACTGCATCAGGAATACTGTAAGGCCCATGAACAGTTCATCTGGTACAGAGCTGCAGCCCTACCCTGCCTTTTCATTACATATATTATGCAATGTACAACAGGCAGCAATTACCATTGGGATATTTTTCTGAGATCCAATATTATGAGTAACACCACCATCATCCCTTCAATCTTCAAAATAATAGTTAGTAGTTATTGTACATCTGCTGAGCCAGTGGCTGCATCTTTACATGACACTTTTAAGGTGTCCAGTATTTGGCTTCATGGGTATATTGGGCTACCAAGATCACTACTAGACTTCAAAAACATCACCAATGATAATCTTTCAGTTGGGAAAGCATGTCCCTGTGTGCTCCCTCTGAACAATCCCGTGTCCTTAAGATGCAAATGTTGTGCACCTTTCCTGACCCACCCACTTTGTTGTGAGTCCCCTGTTATCCATTCAGGCCTCAGTTGTTAACATAACTCTAATTAAGGTGTCCAAGTGGGAAGAATTATTTGCAGTAAACTAAAAAAGTAGCTGTAGGGTGCTGAGGCCATGCCACCTTGCTTTTCATTTTCAAAAGTTCTGTGCATCATCCCAAACCTGAATTATGATGTGATCTTACCAGGCAGTGCTCATTTTTCAGACCCAGAAGTGGCATTTTACACTCTGATCCTGATCCATGAATACAACCAGAAACCTTGAATTGTTTTTCACTATGTTTCTGAACAACCTGCAGAGGCAACTTTTGGGGTAAGCAAAGCAGGCGGTCACCTAGGTCCCTGAGCAGTAAAGGAGGGGAGGAGTGTAGTGGTCGCCTGCTTCACTTACCCTCTCGTTGGGTGGTGGAAGAGCTGGGTGACTGTGGACTGTCAGGGCCAGAAGCTGCAGCCTGCCTGCCCAGAGTCTCTGCAGAGGGAGCAGAGCAGCACTCCCCACCTACTTGCAGCCAGCTGCACCTCCCCGGGGCAGGGAAGATAGTGGCCCGTGTGATGCTCTGTGGCTTGCCAGTAGTGGAGCTCTGGAGTGGCCCACTCCAAAGACTTTGGGCTGCGTTGCCCCTGGTCACCCTAGGTCTGAACAGGTCTGATTCAGGGCCTGGGGGAGAGGCAGCCTCTATTCTGGCCCTGGGGTGGCTGTGGGTGAAGCAACCTGAATTCTTTGGAGTGTGCCACTCCAGGGTGCTCCACTCCCGGGAAGCCACAGCTCCACAGCTCCCAGCTTCCCTCTTCATGGGATTTGGGATCATGGTGTGTGGGGGTGGGGCAGCAGTGGGTCCTGGGGCCCCAGTGAAGGTGTGGGGGGGGCCTCTAGGGCCCCATAAAGTGCCTTCGCCTAGGGCCCCCAATAGCCTGAGGCTACCTCTGACAATGTGTTGTCAAAGAAATCATCATGTCTCTAATTCTTGTCATTCTTTCTGTAACTCCAATAATACAAAGCTGTCTGGGTAGAGTTACAGACAGATCTCACAAAGCTGGGTGACTGGGTAACAAAATTTACAAAGTTGAAATTCAGAGTTGATAAATGCAAAGTAATGAACATTAATCATAATCCCAACAGTATATATACAATGATAGTATCTAAATTAGCCACCAAATAAAATGTATAGCCAACAGGCTTTTGGTTGGCTGGTTGGTTGGTTGGCTGGTTGGTTGGTTTTAAAGGAAGTATTTCTTCACACAACACAGTCAATCTGGGGAACACTTTGCCAGGGGATATTGTAAAGACCTAGACTAGAACAGCATTCAAAAGAGAATTAGTTATGCTCCTGGAGGATAGGTTCATCAGTGTCTATTAGTCAGGATAGGAGAGCAAGGTTGCAAAATGTTGGTCAGACGTGCTTCTAACCTGTTTTCCAGAAACTGGGAAAGAGTGACAGGGAATGGCTCACTTGATGGCTACTTGTTCTGTTCATTCCCTTTGAAGCACCTGGCATTAGCCACTATTACAACACAGGATACTGGGCTAGAGAAACCCTCTATGGACATTCTTAAGTTCTTTGAGCAACCATGCTGGTGCCCATTTAGGAATGCAGCAATAACTCCCCCAAGGCATGGAGGCCTCTAAAGCTCAAGCTAGAACGTTCCTTCTCTTCCACTCTGTTGTCTAGCATTTAGGACTTTGAATCTTCCATCAACCTCTCTGCCTCCCAGAGACAGAAACCCTATCCTTCAGTTAGTAGCACAGAGACACCCATGACTCAAGGTAAGCTCGATGGAGGTTATGCAACTCTAGAGTCCTTGCTGGTGTATGGAGTGCAATGGAGTTTTATAATACCTTTAGAACTCAAGGCACAGTCAGTATCATTTCTATTCGGTACAGATGACCTGTAGAGGGGTGTCAGCCAATCCTAATCATCTGAGTTGGAGGGAGGTCACATTGCCTTACTTGATCACTGCCTACTGGAAGGTGGTTAGTAAATAAGCAGCTAAGGGGGCAAGGGCCCTGGCCCTTAGGCAGGATGGAACAGCTAAATAGACTATAATCTTGTTCATCAGGCATGGCAGGCAAGAATGCAGCACAGGGATCCTAGCCCTCAGGCAAGGATACAAGCCCAGTCTAGAGCAGGGGTTTCCATCCTCTTAAAGGCTCGGGACCCACTTTTCAGGGGATAGAAAGTCTGCAGTACCCTTGGGTGAATGAATTAGGAACTAGGCTTATTTAGCCTGCAGAAGAGAAGACTGAGGGGGGATTTGATAGCAACCTTCAACTACTTGAAGGGTTGCTCCAAGGAGGAGGGAGCTCGACTGTTCTCGGTGGTAACAGAGGGCAGAACGAGAACCAATGGTTTCAAGTTACAGCTGGGGCGGTCCAGGCTGGATATTAGGAAAAACTTCCTTACTAGGCGAGTGGTGAAGCATTGGAATAAGCTGCCTAGGGAGGTGGTGGAATCTCCATCTCTGGAGGTGTTCAAGTCCCAGCTGGACAAAACACTGACTGGGATGATCTAATGGGAGTGGTCCTGCTTTTTTTGGCAGGGGGTTGGACTAGATGACCTTGTGGGGTCCCTTCCAACCCTATGATTCTATGATTCTATGATTCTATGAATTGACACATGGTAAATGTGGCCCACACGGGGGCAGAATGTGTCCTACTGTTCCCTGCGGCCATGACCTCCCTATCCAGAGCCAGAAACCACTGTGGCCATGGCCTCCCTCCCCTGAGCCACCGCGGTCATGGCCCCTTCCCCTGCCCAGGGAGTGAAGAGATACCGTGGCCATGCCCCCCCCCATGAGGGAAAGCGGGAGCCACTGTGGCAATGGCCCCTTCCCCTGAGCCACTGCAGCCATGGCCCCCATTCCCACTGGTTCCCCCAACTCCCCTTATGATCCCTGCCCCCCCCCTATTTGGGGCCCCGGTGAGGGGGGAACCGCCCCCCCCCCGGGGGTCCGAACGTGTGTGCATGCTCAGGGCAGGAGTTTTAAAAACTCCCAGCCTAGAAGAACCTCCATGCTGGCTGTCTGGAAGCCTGGGTCTCCATGGCAACCAGAGACCCAGGCAGCGTCCGGCCCCAGCTTCCTGTCTTTCTACAGACTCCCTGGAGCCACACTGTGGCCCCCCAGGGGTCTACAGACCAGAGGTTGGGAACCATTGGTCTAGAGGTTTTAACCTCCAGGCTAGGCAGGGAAGCTCTGTCCCTCAGGTAGGGCTAAGCAATGAGGCAGATCCAGCCCCTGACAGGGGTTTGAGCACCACTGCAATCTAGGGGTCAGCTAGGGATTTGAGCACCAAAGCAACCTTGGGTTCAGTTAGGAAGTTGTTGCAACACCAGGGGCAATGATTGATGCTAGCTGGATTTGGGGACCATTTATGATATTATTCAACATCAATTTTCAAAAATTATAATAATTCACACAAAATAGGACATCAGGTATCATTGCAAAGGCTATAATTTGCTAACTATGATGATATTGTTTACAGATATGGGTCATATGTGCTTTGGAAGTTAAGGATATGTTTGATGTATCTGTATTTCAACATGTGGTATATTGCTGCAACACACCTGTCTGCAGCATCTGCTTCAAGGCCCATAAAAGTACAATGGGCCCAGAGGGGAAAAGTCAGGACTACACCTGATGAATCACCAGGACTTATTCATGTGACCCTGGACTCCATCTTATTCTCATAAATTTTCACAAGCAGCATGGCAAAGACCAAGGGATATAAAGGCAGCCGTATTACATCCATTTTGTCTTCAGTCTTCAGTCAGTCTTTCGTCTTCACTCATCACCTACTTCTGGACTTATTCAGACTGAGACACATCTCCAGATACTGGATGTACACCAGAGGGGCTATGTAAGCCTGCAAACTCCAAATTCTACTAAGAAACTGATATGGGCTTTTAAATCATTTGTATGTATCTAAGTGCTTTAATCCTTTAATAGTTTCATTTTTTTTCCTTTATAATAAACCTTTAGTTTTAGTTACTAGAGGACTTCCTCGCATCAGGGTGTTTTGGGCAAGATCCAAACTTATATTGATCTGGTAATGTAACTGACACTTTGTGGTCAGGAGACCCATTCTGGTAAAAAGCATGGACCTTTAAGTATCTTCTCTCTTTACTGGACCTGGCAGTAGATTGGGAGCCAGAGACTGAAGACCAGTGTGGGAAATCAGGAGTATTATTTGGAGCTGGTTGGGGAGTTGAACTTCAGCATCACCCACCAGCGCTGGGAGACTCCCCTCTTCATTTGCAGTCTGCCCTGACCTTGGCATTTTCAGTTGACTACCCTAGAAGCAATTGGGTCCCAAATGGCATGAGATTTAGGGGGACATGGAACTACCTAACTCCACCATGGTCCAGCCCAGGGCCTGACAGTGTAGGTGGAATGTTCCACCACTGAGGCCATTGAGAACTCAGTTGTTATGTTCTGACTGGGCCTTCTGCAGCACTGAAGGGAGACTGGACCCAGCTTCCCCTGAGCTATTTCGTACCCTCCCCTGCAGGTGTAACTGGGTCCATGGGGAATCCTTGGTCCCACCAAGGTAGATAACCAGTGGCAGTCTCCACAATTCCCCTTAAGATATATGCTTCCCAGTGGGTAGAGTGTCTCTGATTTCAGCAGAAAGATCAACAGTGTGTAGAACAAGCTGGATATGTCCATCTTCCTCGCTGTCTCACCTCCCACTAACCTAGATGCCATGACTTTTATACTTACTGGCATGCCTACCTACTTCCAGTAGGAGATCTGAGATTGGTCCTACTTCACACAGTTGAATGGGGAAGATGGCTTCTCCAATGTTAGCTTGGATGGAGGCTACACTATCTCACTTCTTATGCACCCCCCTCAAGTTCAGCCCTGGAAGTCTCAGGGTAGATCTCCACGGATTGCAGAAAGTCTGTTACCATCATTTCAGTCTTTTTGGTTTAATTGAGTAATCAGTGAAGACCCACTCAATCAATCTGGCAGTTGATGCAATAATTCCATTCCCTCAAGAAGAATGGCATTGAGTTGAATGGATGGCATTTCCCTTTGACTCAGTGCAGTTGAGATGCTGTGGTAGGCAGGCGTTAAGAAACGAAGGACAGATACACAAATTATTATACATAGCTTGTGTATCTCCCTTTGCCTGCCACTGAATTTCATAGCCATTGTAGACCTGTTCTGAGTGCTTCATTTCCCTACTTGGGACAGAAAGCCTGTAGTGGTATGTAGTTTGATTGCTTGGTGCCAGATAATGTGGTCATAGGGCTGTAGGATGAGATAACAACTCATGAGTGTCACTTTATCATTTTTCATCAAGTTCATCCATCTCAAGGAAACATGAGGACTAGCCTGAAAAAAAGGTGGGGGGGAGCCAAGGAGGTAGTCAGCTAAACCCAAAAACTGGTATACCTATACTTTCATAGTAGGTGGTGGGCAATCTCTCATGGCCTAGATTTTCCCAATGAGCAGGCATGCCTGCCCCCAATCCAAAGTGTATCCCAGACAGAATGATAAAAGATGAATTATCTGGCACTTCTTGTGTTAGGGCAAGGTCTGTAAAATATTGCTATTTACTTATCATTATTTTTCTAGTGCCAGCTGGAAGCTGTTAGTTCATCCAGATACAGGGCAGTGAAGCCCCTGTGCTACTGCATGAACTGCTGGACTGGTGCAGGAACTCCGTGAGGACAGAAGGGCATCCAGATGAACTGACAGAGAATGGTATGAATGACAAACACTGTCTTTTTCTTTGGAACTGGGATTAAGTGGCATTTGCCATTGCCTTTTTTTAAGACCAAAGGTAGTGGTAGAGTGTGTTTCCCCAAGCACTTGAGTTGTTCATGTACTCAGGGGATTGGGCAGGCACTGAACATTGAGATACTGCTTACTCACTGGTTGTCATTGCAAAGGCGTCACATCCCATCAGGTTTAGGAACAAAAGCATGGGTCTGTGCCACTCATCTGGGATGTCTTGATGACTCCTAGTTCGAGCATGGTCCACACCTCTTCCTTGATGACCTCATGCATCTTCTGTGGGAGGGATAGTACTGTCTCTTAGAACAAGACCCTTAGGTCAATTTGGATGACAGGTGGATGAAGGGGGTTTATCTTGGCTGAGCATCAGAAGTTTTTGGGAAGGCCTTCAGTAGGCATTAGACCTGTTTCAGTTGCTCTTCTGTAGCTATCCAATGAGTTGTAGTTCTTTTAGGTTTTCTACCTATGAGACCCAGGGTCTCAGCTCTTATTTTGGAGGGTACTAGGTAATCAATAGACCATCCTGTTCCACAGCTTCAGGAGTTTTACATGGTACCATTACTTTTTCTTCCACCACTCTGACTGGTGAACCTTATACATTACAAGTCCTACTTTTTAGATAAGATCATATGTCCTCTGCCAAAAGTTCAATAGTTGAGACACCATCAAGGGTGATACGAATAGGACTTGGTCCCCTGGTTTGAAGATTCAGGACTGGGCTTCCTGGTTATAGGTTAACTCTTGAACCCTATGAAAGTTTTTAAGTTCTCCCTTGCTATGGTTTCTGTCTGGGCTAACAATGCCTGTCATCAAAGGATGTACTGCAGGAAAGCCAGAGCAAGGAGAACAGCAGACTCTAATGTACCAATTGTATGATTACTAATTGGAATTCCAGGAAAGGGTTGCAGTAATTCTTGACCTTTTGGTATACTCTTAATCAAAATAACCACATCATGATTCATGCTAGAATCTTCTATTCTCTCAAGTGGTTTGCTGTGGACACATCATGGGCAGTTTTATCAATGCCCAGTTATGACACCTGGGTACCAGCATCTGGGTCTGAAGTTCTTTCATTTGAGGATCTTGGTCTTCATGATGGAGGCAGTTTAGTTAATTTGCAGTGGGGCCACTGGTTCGCATGTTAAGGTCCAGTATTTTTGCATTGACTGCTGACAGGTTCCCATAGTATAAGGTCTCATAGGGTATGGCCGTGGTTCTTCCGAAATAACTTAAACCTGCTTTGGTTTCGAAACAGGGTTGTTTCGAAACCAGAGGTTTCGAAACAGCCCTGATCAGACATGTTGTTTCAGAACCAAGTGCTCCGAAACAACATGTGAACTACCTCCCAGGGTGCTTAGCACCTCACCCCAGGGGCTTTAAAGCCCCGGCTGCAGCCAAACCTGGCGGCGCAGCCCCAGCACGCGGCTGGAGCCCGCTGCTGCTGGGGCCGGAGTGAGCGCTGGCCCGGAATCCCCAGTGCCGACGCTCCTGCCGGGGGCGTGGCTGGGGCATCCCCCGCAGCCCCGCCCCCAGAATCCCCAGTGGCCCTAAACAAATGTGGCTAGTTCAAAGTAAAAGTTAGTTTGCTAAAAATTGTGGTTAGTTCAAACTAACTGCTTAGTTCAGACTTATTGGGTACATCTACACTTACAATTTAGTTCAAATTAAGGAGGCTTAACTCAAACTAAATGAGTGCATGTCCACACTTGCTTTCATTAGTTCGAACTAAAGAGTTCCCTTAGTTCGAACTAAAGAAAGGCTAGTTCGAATATATAAAAAATCAACCTTAAGTTCGAATTGATGTTAATGCAAACTCATTAGTTTGAATTAACCCAATGTAGATGTGTTACTTGGAATTCACTGTTTGTTCAAATTAACCACAGCTTGATTTTTCCTTATGCAATAGTGCCCCCTGCCTGATTTGAACTTGCAAGTCCTGTGCATGGACATGCTAGTTTGAATTAAGATTTCTAGTGTGGCTGTGTCAATGTGAATTAACTTAATTCGAACGAATAATTATTAGTCCAAATTGATTAGTTTGAATTCAGTTAATTCGAACTAACCTTCTAAGTGTAGACTTACCCATTTACTTCAAACTAGCATGACTACATCATGCTAGTTTATACTAAATTTCAAAATAAGTTTGGACTAACTGTTTGTAGTAACTAATTCAAACTAAGCTTTACTTAAAAAAAATGAAGTTTGAATTAGGCAAAGCTTTCTGTAGACAGGTAGCAAGCCAATTTAGGTTAAGGCTCCTTAATTCAAACTAATTTGCTAGTGTAGACTTAGCCATACAGACCACAAACTCAGGGTGCTACCTAGCCTCATCTCAGCCCCAAACACAGATGTTGAATGTGTATGGAGAATTCATTTCCCTATCCATGTGGGTTCTTTTAAGACATCTGGTATAGCAGATGGGAGACACAGTCTATTCCAGATTTGGGGATATTGTGGATTTCAGTTATGGTTAGCAAAGCAACAAGCTGTCTTCTTTGAGATGTAGGATTAAATCTGTGGCTTGTGAAATGTTAATTTAAACTATATACAGTGTTTGTGTGATTATTTAAACAAGATTCTACTTAACTAAGATATAAAAAGATTTTTGGCATGGTGTTTCCCTGTAGCATATACCTTGTATTGCATGGCACAGTCCCTTCTTTAATGACAGTCTCATCTTCTTATCAGAGAGCTGGCAGTAAAAAGTAGCTGGTGCTCAATTTTTTTTTTATTTTTTTTTTTATTTTTTATTTTTTGCCAGCATTCCAACAATCCTGAGCTCTGTGGGGATGAAGAGACTAGCTTTTTTTCTGTTTGCCAATCCACTTGCCAAATCTGAACTTCATAAGCAGGGCCAGCCTTCACAGCACAACTACAGATCTGTTCACCAAATCACATCAGACTGAACATATTACTTAATCTTTTCAGAAAAAAAAAGGCAAATAATTTCCTTTTCTTTATATGTCTATAAAAAGCACATAGTTGCATACTCCATCCATACTTGAAATGATACAGCAACAGTCATCTTTGTTAAATGCAAAGAAGAATAAAAAGTAATGTATACACGCTTAATTTGCTGATAGAGCAGCACCTACAGCTGATTAAATGCAATCTTTGATTACTATTTGAGTTCTCTTAAAATAAATTGTTCAAAGACAGGGGTCAGCAACCTAGAAGATAGGAAGAGCCATTTAAAAAAATATTTTAATAACCAAGTTTTTTCAGAGCCACACTGGGTGTAGCCTCCTGGGGCGGGGGCTGGGAATTGGGCCAGGGCACCTGCTACAGGACCTCCTGTTGGTGGTGATGGGGAGCCTGGAACCAGGACTGGGCCCCCAGAAGGATCCTTTGTGGCTCGGGGGAGCCTGGTGCAGGCTGCATGAAGGGTGGCTGGGGTGTCTTGCAGCCGAGCACCACAACAGGGCAGTCAAAGAGCTGCATGCAACTGCAGAGTCACAGGTTGCAGACCTCTTTTCTAAGAACATTATTGAGGAATTTGTACAGTTTGATAAATCGTTGAATAACCAATTTACCAAAGTTCCATTTGGCAAGGTATTTGACAAGCTGTTCTTTTCAGATTTTCCACCAGTTTTGAAAGCATTGCCAGTCAGACTAAAAAAAGCAATTGAAATGAAATATTCACACAGTAAATAGTAAGACAGTTATTCAAACCAAACAAGAGAACAGGTAGGCTATGTTCACATGTAAACTGTTATTCTGAAATAAGTTATTTCAAAATGAGTTATTTCAAAATAAAGTCCTTATTTTGAAATAAGTTAATTCGAATTAAGAAAATGTTAATTTGAATTAAGGGAAACCCTGCTATCGAAACGGCTGTTATTTTGAAATGGTTATTTCAAAATAAGGCCATTTGGACATGTTGTTTTGAAACAGTTGTTTCGCAACAATGGTGTTGTTTTGAAACAATGTGTCCAAATGCCTTTGTTTTGAAACAGACATTTTGAAACAACAAATATTTCGATTTCAAGAGAGGTTTTACTGTTTCGAAATAATGGAACATCATGTGGCCATAAGAAATTTTATTTCAAAACAATGGCTGTTGTTTTGAAATAAAACTCTCATCTGAACACAGCCATAGTGTTTAAAGGTTTTAAATAAATAAATAATAAGAAGCAGTTAAAAATAAACAAAATCCGCTCCATGATATCTTAATCCTTGAGGAACTTCCAGCCAGGCGGATAGGAAGCAGCACAAAACAAGAACTGGTCCTTTGAATTTCAACCATTCCCTCATCCCACTAACATCGGCTGTGCTCTCACACAGCCGGTTATTTTGATATGGTTGTTTCGCAACAACCGTATATCGAAATAACGCTTATTTCAAAATAAGGGAAAAAGGCGGGAAACGAAATAGCAGGTTCATACTGTGAACTTGCTATTTCACTTCCGCAGGGGGCTGAAGGCACCCCCGGCATTCAGCGCTGCCCAGCGCTGCTCCCCGCCAGCTTAAAGCCCGGTCTGCCCCCAAACCTGCCGCGACCGCGTGAGGGGGCACGCCTTGAACTGTTGTTTAAGAACATCTTGTTCCAAAACAACACATTCGCACGGCATTGTTTCGAAACAACCGTTGCAAAACAACGTTGTTTCGCCCACGGACTAGGTTTTACTTGTTTCAAAACAACCATGCGTCGTGTGAACAGCTGAAACCTTATTTTGAAACAACCTATGTTGTTTCAAAATAAGGAGGCTGTGTGAACACAGCCATCTAGTCAGCTATTCTGCACTTACAGCAAAAACTATTCAGTTACTTCCCTTACGTTACATATTGCAAATTAGCTCCTTCGGTAACTATATAAAAGATGTTCCCAAATACATTAAAAAAAGATACATCCTTCATAAATGTGGGTTAGGGAGAGGAGGGACAATTTTTGACAGAAGTGAACTGGTGTGACTATGTTTACTGGGGGTCTCTCAAAGGCAGTTTCAAAAGTCATATTCTTTCCCACAGAAACTTATTTTTCTATTTTTAAACCCACAACAAAGGAAAGAAGGGTGAATGGATGTTTAAGTGAGGAAAGACACATTTAAGAGAGACACATTTAGCCAAACGAGGAGAAGGTGGGAAGTAGTTACTTATGGTTTCCCCACATAAGTAGTCTTGGTAGAAGGAGGGTAGCTTTTCTTCCTTGAAGAATAAAATTGGTGGGAGGGAAGGGGTTGTATAACTACCCAGTTTATAAGTAAAATGAGTGAACTTTTTTCATGGTATTCCACTCATTTCTGTCTGCTTTAAATCTGAACCACGAAGAACCTGCTGAAAGCAGATCAGAGCTACTTCTTGGCTCTGCACTAACTCCTTACCCTCTGCTGGAGGGGCCCATCAACTAGATGTCTTTTAGCCCAGACATGTATTCTTGACCTGCCTGCCAGTGCTTTGTGCTGCCATATCTGTTGGCAGTTTCATTTTTGTTTCAGGAATTACTTTAAGAGCAAGCAATACATCAAATGTGAAAACAGTTATACACTGGATTTTGATAAATGTGATCCACTCAGAAATTGTTACAGAGCAGGGAAGCAGAAAGAAATGAACAAAGTATCATTTAGTGTCAAGCTCACAGTAGCAAACATCACTTCTACTCTGTTAACTACAACCATTGTGACCAGGGTTTCAGGCACTTTAAGCATATCTCATAAATTCACTTGTATCCTTTGGTTAGAGACACTAAAATGTACTGTGCTAAATCTATTCCTAGCAATCATCCTACATAAACAAGCATGCCATTGATCAGAGTTAGGTGAATTTTGCTGTATATACAAGAATATAGGCAGAAAGGTATTTGATTTCAGTTTGTAGATAGAAAGTCTAGTTACCCAATGTGATGGAGTGGTTGTCCCACATAGGCAGATAACTGGCCCTGGGAGGGACAGTTAATCCACTGCCATGAGCTTTCAGCCAATCAGAAGGCAGGCTGCCCATATAAAAAGAAAGAAGCATGGCTAGGTGCTTAATCTGCCCTGGGAAGCTGAAGGGAGAAGCTCCCTTCCCCAGCTGGCTGGCTGGCTGCAGGAGCCAGCACCAAGTAAGCTTTGAATGGAGGGGGCTGACAAGAACTTGTGGCTTCTGGAGGAGCACACTGCAGGAGTGGCTGAAGCAGCAGTTTGGAAGCCAGGAGCAGATGGCAGCTGGACTCTGGTCAGGTGAGAGACTGTGTCTGCAGGGAAACTGGCCTATGGATCTGGCATGGACAGTTGTCAAGTGACTGCAGGAAGGCAGAGTCCTCCCTGGAGGTATTTAGAGTCCCAGGCCCTGGAGAAGTGGCTTGGCCCTGGCCCCACCATGCTCCCCAGTGTGCCAGATGAGGCACTGGTCCTAAACCTAGATTGTACCCTGGAAGGGGTGGACTTGGGCTTGAACAAGGAGCTAAGGTCCCAGAAGAGGACTTGAACCAGAGTCTGATATGGCACAAGGAGAATCACAGACCACCAGCAGGGGGACCACTTGAGTGGATTCCCCAGTACACCACCAGGAGGCACCCTGCAGTTGGGTCCTATACAACACCCTATGAGACCCAGAAAAAGTAAATGGAATTGATATACTCACAACTAGTTTAGGGGAAAAGGAGGGTCTGTCATCCAGCAGACTCTATTACTGAATGACTAGAGATAAGTATATCTTTTCAGGCTTTCTCATGAGCAAACCAACTGAATGAATATGAAGTTCAAAGTCTAAAATTGTAACTACATCAAGTTATTTTTCCCTCTTCCTGTACCAATTCTTCCATGTTAGTTGATGCTATGCATGTGGTTTGTGGGACTGAGAGAGCTATGAGAGAGAAGTACTTGTTATAAACAATGACTCAATTTGAAGATCATGATCCTACAGAGTAAATCATTGAACACTGGGCATGTAGAGTTGAAAGTTGTGTAGGTTAAATTTATAATGGAATTGAACATAATACTCGGTGATAATATATAGCCTTGGAGTATTGTTGCATTTTTAATGTGTACTTTATTAAGGATATAGAGCAATTAAACAAGATTATATTGTTATGACGTTGTATTGTGTCAAGAGCCATACCAAGATTTCAGAATCTGTATCTCTATAGTCTAGAGCTGCTGTGTCATGACACAGAGGTGTGTCACAAAGAGCAGGGAGCAAAGAGCAAAAGGTGTGTCACAAAGAGCAAAAACTGGCATCACACCACCTTGCTCCCAGGGAATATGTCTACACTGGAGGCTTAAGTTGACTTAGCCAGGCTTAAGTCAACGTAAGCAACTCCAGGACCACATTATGAGTTCATTAAGTCAACTTAAGCACTTGCTTAAGTTGACTTAATAACCTTCACCCTTAAAGTCAATTTTAAGAGTTAAGTCGAGTTTATTATGTCAATTTAACAATATGTGGCCATTAAAGTTGACTTAATAAAGTTGACTTATGGCAAGAGAGCCACTTAAGTCGACTTCTGAAAGTTGACTTAAGCCCAGGGACCTATTTAAAGTTGACTTTATTAAGCTTAAGTTGATGTAAATAAACAGGGACTTTCTAAAAGAACTTAATAAAATTTGACCATATTAAGTTGACTTACCTGAGTCCTCTAGTGTAGACATAACCAGCCAGAGCACCAGTCCCACCAGGTTGCCTTGCCCTGTTCCCCTGCTGAACAAGGTAAAGCAAGCCATCTGTGGCAGTGCTCAGCAGTCTGGAAGCTGCCATGCTCTGAAAGAGTCCCTGGAACATTGTAGCCTCTGAGCTTTGGTGCCACTGCCAGCTCCCCTCGCCTTGCTCAAAACAGGACAAAAAGAGCCTGCATTGACAGCACTCAGCCTGAGTGATGTCCTGAGGCTGCAAGAGTCCCTGCAGCTCCAGGAGGCTCCCAGCCCAAGTTCCTGCTGGCTCCCCTCATCCTGCTTAGAAGTAGGGCAAGAGGAGCTGGCAGGTGCAGGGCTCAGGTTGGGAGCAGTCCTGAGGCTGCAAGGGTCTCTGAAGCCCTAGGAGGCTCCCATTCCTAGTGCTGGTGTAGTGCCAAAACCATATTTCAGCAAATTTTGTGACTATCCAAACAAATTAACAATCTGCCAAAACAGTTTTTGGTGCTACACTGGTGCCCACCTCACTCAGCCCAGAAGCAGGTTGAGGAAACTGACAGTGCTCCCGAGGCTAGATGGGTCTGTCGCTAAGACACTGGGGAGGGGCATGGAGGGGTGGAGCTTGGTGTGTTGCACATAGCTGGGAAGCCTTCCAGCTATCTCACAACCCTGAAAAGATTGAGAACCCTGATCTAGAAGAGAAGACTAGACTATGGGAAAATATTATCATAATCTAAAACATATTCAAGACATCAATTTAAATGAAAGGAGAGAATTGTGGAGTCTCAGATGTTAATAGAATAAAGAGAATAGCTTTAAACTATAGGGGAAACTTCAGATTAAATACTTATGAGAATGTAATTGAATAGTTGTATGAGATACTAAGGGGGATGGTAAATGTGCCATTATGAAATATATTCAAGAACATATGAGATGTGTGAATATGTTCAAAAACACGTGAGATTTACCATTAGTCTGAGTATTTCTGGCTATCTGTGTTTTCCTTCTTTGAAGAGAATGTATGTTTTTCTTTTCCAGTGAAAGAGATGACTGAGTGAAAACAGCTGTTACGTTGAACCCTTTGAATTATATGTATTCAGGGAGAAATTGGCATGAAACACAGAGCCAATCCACATTAATGTCTCTTTATTGAACTAACACTAAAAACCAGCCAGGAGTGGCTGAGCTATCTCCTAATAAACTAATTTTATTCCTGTGGCAACAAATGAGCTTGGTTGGTACAGTAACCCAGGCAATTAAGACACCAACATACACAACAACAAGCTACTGAGATTTTCTTCTGGCACTCTTTCTGATGGAGAAATTGGATTTTTTTTTTTTAAGTTAAGTATTGCCTGCCAACTTAGCAAGACCTTTGCTGGCAGTGACTACTGATCACCTAATTGTGATACTTTTTTAATTAAATTTTGTTTTTAGATGTTTCAAGGAGATTTGATCTTCACAAAGTAATCTTATTTCTTTGCTTAAAATCAAAATGCTGTGCCTAATTGTTTAATTCCATAGTCTAAATGGGGACCCCAGGAGACAGATCCAGCTCTTTTATCAAGGAATGCAGTCATTTATACTTTGACCTAGTATTTTTTAAATAGTTCCAAATGTCTCTCTCAGACCAGTATTCTTCCATCAGTTGTTTCTCACTATGCCGAGTCGTTTTTTTTTTTTACCTTTTTTGTATTCATTATGTACTTAACATGGCTTTATATTTACATGATTAATTCTAAGATAATATTAATTTTCTATATTTAACAGAAATCTGGCATAGTCACCATTGACAGAATGATTTATATTCTCTCCAAATGACAATTCCACCTGGAAGCTGAAAATGTCCAGCAGAAGTGTACAAAACATAGTACATATTGTACAAAAAGAGAACTCAAATTAATTTTCTGATTTTTACTGCTTTTAATATCCACTGAGTAATTTGTTCTTTGTTTGCTTCCATCCCTATGAAATTAATGACAGTGTGTTCCCCATCACAAATTCCAACTCTCTTTCACAGAGTGGTTTCATTATATGCATTTTTATATTTTATCTCCTATCTGTCCGTTATGAGTTAGATCCTGCTCCAATCACAAAAATCCTGTAGATTTCAGTGGATGGGACATAAATGACTGATTTTTAATTACACTAAGGTCACAATGTACTCTAGCAGTGAAATAGGGGTCTTGTCTCTATTTTAAATCCCTTTTACACTGCTAGGGCAGTGTAAAGTGACCCCACTGTTAATGAGTATCAAGCCCAAAAGCAGCAAATAAAAAAAATATTAATCTCTTTGACTATTTCTTGTATGAATGCTTCTGTTTGCTAACAGTGTGGCTCATCTATAAGTAATTTCACTGTTTCAGATTTAACTGTGGTATTTAAGTTGTCATCTTTATTCAATAGTTCACTGTTGATTACATGAGGAAAACAGCCCACTGATGTGCTTACCAAATCCCAAATTGCTTCTATGCCTCAGTTAGCTCTCTCTTGAATGGGGTAGGCATGTGGTACATCCAGCAGCACTACTCCTGGGATGCGGGAATGAAATCTTACTCACAGTATATTGTGCAGATCATATTATAATGTCACATGCCTTTCTTCCTGCTTTGCAGAGCAGTGAAATACCTGCCATTTAAACAATTATAACTGAGATGAACAGGGCAGTTCAAACTTCTGAGCTGTTATAGGCTGTCTGTGAATTCAAGCATCAGTTGTATTTAGTTTGCATTTTCAAGGCTTATTTAATAATCAGAAAAGCCAGCAACATTTTTTATTTAAATGAAAGTTCAGATTCTGAACTAAAATGTAGCAGATAGCAGAAGCATTGATATGCTGTACTTCCATATACTCCCCCCCCCCCGCCAGTGCTGTTTGAACACTGGTAAAAACCTATTAGCTGTTTGCTGGTATTTAATACTAACCACAATATGTACTAGATGGTAGTGCAAGGGTGGGCAAAACTTTTTGGCCTGAGGGCCACACTGGGGTCTAGGCAGGCCAGAGAGAGGTGGGGCTGGGAGGCTGGAAGAGCCGCGGTACTCTGACTAGGATGCTGCTTGGCCATGCACTGCAGGTAGAAGACATGGGGGAGGAGGAGTGGCTGCTGCTTGAGAGCCAGGGTGTGGCTGGCCCCTCGTACAAGCAGGTGCCACACTCAAGCCAGAGTGCTGCCACAGGGCTCATGCAGTGGGAGAGAGCTGGTGCACTGGCCATGCAGTGGAGCGAAGGACAGGACTGGGAGCACAGAGTGGCCACCATGCTCCTGACAGTGCATCATTTTTGCATGCAGTGGGAGAGGATCAGGGGAGAGCTGGTGTCAGGAAGGGCGAGCAGCTGCCAGCCTCTGGCCAAGCCCAGCCGGAGGGCAGGATGAAAGGCTCCTGTGGACCATATAGTTTTCTGATCTCTTTGGTAGTGGATGACTAAAATGGCCCTAGCCCACAGATTCTGCCTTCTTTGGGCATCTACCATGCAGGTTTTTTCTTCTCACTTGAGGAGTTGTGAAAAATCTTGCCTTTATTATGAGTGTGCGTGCATGCATGGGGACAACGCCCTCTGTAAATTTTTGTGCATGAGAAAATGTTTGGGGGTGGTCTGGGAGATGAGTCTGGAGAGAGGGAGCCTAGAGAGAAACCAAAAATAGGGCCAGGGCATCAGTCTGCAATGCAGTGTGACACACCAGTAATGTTTATTATTATTGCTATGTGGTTCATGGTTTCTGATTTCCAAGATATGTAAAATAACATCCTAGTTTTGGAGGATGGTACATAGCAGAGCAGACATGGGCAAACTATGCCTAAAGGCTCAGATCTTACCCAGGAGCATTTTGCCTCTGGCTTGCATGGCATTGCCACTCTTCCTCCCTCTCCCCTCTAGGTTCAGCTGGCTAGTACTGCAGCCAGAATGCTGAAGCAGCTCTTCTTCGCCCAGCCCTCCCAGGTTCAGCAGTAGTTTGTGATGAAGCCAGAATGCAGCCTGTGCTCCACCTTAGGAGAGGTGGCAGTTCTCTAACAACAGCACGAGCCATCACTAGACCTGGGAAGGGTTGGGATTTGCAGGGAGGGAGGGTGTCAGCTCACTTCTGCACCAGAGCATCCCTGCTGCTCCTTCTCCTGCTCAGCTGGGTAGCAGAAAGAGAAGTGGAGGTACTCTTACCCCAGTACAAGCTGCTGCTGCCGCTGTCTGTCACGATTCCAGGTCCAGTGGCAGGTCACACTGGGGCCAGGGCACTGCCACTGCTCCTTCTCCCTCCTTGCTGGACAGAAGAAGGAGCAGTGGTAATGTTCTTGCCCCAGTGCAAGCCACTGCTGGACTGGGGAGAGAGAGACAGCAGAAGCTCCCACCAGGGCCAGAGCACTGCTGCCACTCCTCCCTTCCCATCCAGCACAGCAGTTGAATTGGGGACAGGGAGGTAGTGGAGACCTTTTCTGGGGAGAGGGGTTGGCCACTCCCCCTCCAAGCCTCACCCCTCCATAAACCCCACCCATCCCCATGACCTCCCATGCGTGGCCATTCCTAGCACGTGGCCCTTGGGCCAAAAATGTTGCCCACCCATGTAGTCAAGTGCAACATGCCAGGGCTGAGGGCAATACACATGAGCTTCTCATAGGGCTAGCTTCTTCTTTCCCCACAAACCCGAACACACTAAACCACACATGCACACCAGGCTTTCAGTGATGGATGCCACAAGAAAAGAAAAAAACTATAGTCAATTATGTTGAAATATAGGAATGCAAAAACTCCTATAGAGTCCATCATCCTCCTTAAGTTTTTGAGCCCATCCTCCTGGTTCTTTTAAAGATAGATGCCAAACACAGAAAAAATAAAACTATCTTTCCAACTTTGCTTTCAAAATCATTAAAGACTAACATGCCTAGTAAGCATGCATGCATATTTTCTCAAGTACAGCATTTGTTACTTGGAATACCTGCTTAATGCTACAGATGAAAACTTTGGGTAGTAAATTGTCTCTAACAGCAGTGACAATATTCACTTTAAATACGTTTTAATTTTCTTGTCTCCTTAACTGTATGGAAGATTTTTATTTTATTTTTAAAATGATTCTTCATGCATCAGCCAGTCATTTGATATGTCTTGTCCTGGTCTTTGTGGCACAGAGAAGGAGGATGGTGAGGGACAGGGGGAATTAGAATGCAAAAGTGTGCATTTTAACAAAATATATATATATATATTAATTGTAGTCCTGATTTTCTTTCAGCCCTGGAAGGTGATGTTTGAAAAATTGTCATAGAGTGGGAACACAAGATGATACATTTAGATTTCTGGGTAAAGAGATCTTCTTGCTATTCCTATGCTATTCCATTCATTGGTGTGCTATTCAGACACCAGCACTCTGAATATAACCTCTGCATAAATTGATGGGATCCAACTACTTCTCTGGAATATTGATTATTTTTCAGTCATTCTGCTATTCCTAAAATATTAATGTCGTCAGTGGTTCCCCTGCCTGATAGAAAGCCAGAGACATAATACCCCTAAAATATGAGCCCACCAACCATCAGCCTGAGCCAACGTCTTAATTTGTATTTATGTTGTTGTTTGTATGAAGTAAAATTGTCACTTGCTAATGGTAGAAGCAAAAACAATTGTATTTGAAAATCATTACAGTTTATATCAGCATTCCAAAATGTTGCAAAATTTGGCCCTGTATACAGACAGGAAGCAGAGTGGGGTTTCTGACTCTTTGTGTCCCACTATAGCATTAGAATTAACATACTGTTTATTTCTTTTCATTAACAGGCACTTCCATATCTATTGAATCAAGCCTTCTTGCCAAGACAATAGGTGCTATTACTGGTTAGTGGCAGGCCTGAAGGAGATGTATAATGCAGGAGCTTTTGGGAATAATTTATAAGAAGGAAAAAATAATACTTTTCTTTAAGAGGAACCAAGGAGTAGAGGGAAACACTCCAAGAGGAGATACTGCTCCAGAAGACTATGGGTGGAGATAGGAGAAATAAGGCATTGAACTAATTGCTCCTGGGCAGAATGATGGATATATGGGCAATCAGGGTGGTTCAGCAGTGCTGGTGCTGCTTTACAATAGAATTATAGCAGAGCTCCAGCACCAAGGCATTTAATAGTTGTAATGCCTCTCACTTTGAAGGTTTATGTAGCCATTGCAATGGAAGGGTGTCTTTGGTAATGATTCAGAATGGTTGAAGCATGGAGCTTGTGGCAGGGCTGGTGAGAGAAATCACACTGGGTTTCTGTTCCAAAATATTGACAGTTTTGTTTTTGAGACAAAGATCTTCTGATCCCTGTCCAACAGAAGTGCCTCATCACCAAGAAACAGTGATGTCAGATGTTGTAAAGTTTTTAACCAGTACAATACATATTCTAGTCAACCACGAATCCTCCAATCTCCTGATTATGTTCTTGAAACATTTATTATTAACTTCAGTATAGTCACAATAATGATTATTCAGCCACTCACTTAAATCCAAGTAAGTCATTCCAACTTCTGGCCACAAATCTGCAATTCAGTCCAAATCTGCCCTGCTATATTGTTTGAGGCATAAATTGGGTATAGGCACCAAATGATTTCTGCCCTAGTGAATTTTCAGTGTCCAGTAGATCACAGCTTTTTATGTCACTGGAGAGACACTGTAGAATGGGGAAAAAAACATGATGTGAATACATCACACTTTCCCACCTGAATTAGTCTGCAGTCAATTATTTCCATGTTGTGATATTTTCTGTTATCCCATAAAACTTCTGCAACCTCATGATCCATGAATTGCCCAGAATCCACATATAAGCAATCCTTGCAGTGTGCATATTTCTTTTTTCTCAGCAGTAAAAGTACCTAAATGGTCAGTTCCAGTTTAGACTGCAAAATGATAACTGGGAGGATTTAGCAGGGTCAATGCTGTTAAGTTGGCATATTCCTCTGAATTACCCCTGGTAAGCTTGAAGTGGCTTCATAGAAACCCTCTCCTGACTTTTTGTTGTATTGGTGCATGCACACTATAATCTGTCCAGATTGCACTTCTATGCAAGTTAACATTTTCTTAAATACTATTCACAATTTGGGTCCCCCAAAGATGTAGCAATAGCCATGCACTAGTTTGGGTACAAAATGATTTAAGAATTTTGAACTGCACCACAATAGTTTGATCCCTAGCTGTGCACACATAAAATCCTTATAGAAACTTCCGCCCCCCCCACCCCAGGCTTATTTTTCTTTGATGCCTTTAATGACCCCAGCTTTGGTTCATTTGTCCTCTACCACATTGCCACTAGGTATAGCAAATTGCAAGAAAATCTGTGGAGGATTTCATTGCCCTTAGAAGCACTGAACTTTAAACATGAAGGCTAGAATGATGATGGAGAAAAAGGACTCCCCTTCACATCCATCTTCATGAGATGAAAGGTGTGAAATGCCCCATTAACCTCAATGTGATATTCTCAGATGAATGAAAATACACCTTACAGATTTTTCCAGAGGAGTAGCCATGTTAGTCTGTGTATAGCAACAGCAGCGAGAGTCAGACGAAGTGGGTTGTAGCCCACAAAAGCTTATACTTGGAGAAATCTGTTAGTCTATAAGGTGCCACAGAACTCTTGCTGCTTTTACGTCTTGTAGATGAATACAAACTGAAACAAAACTTCTGAGGTATGTGAACCTCCATCTCCAAAGGGGTACCCATGTTAGTCTAGTTTGCCAAAAAGAAACAAGTAGGCTAGTGGTTCTTTAAAGACTAACAAATGTATTTGTCATATGAGCTTTTGTGGGACAAAAAATTCACTTCATCAGACTCCTGAAGCAGGAGAAGTACATATGAATGGCAGGAAAACAAATGAAGGAAAATGTAAGTCATACGTGTCCCCTCACCCCCTGATTCAGACAGTGGAGAACAGCACATTAGAGGGGAAACTAAAAACTGCAGAATTGGAATTCATATGCAGATCTGACACCATTAACTTAGGGTTAAATATGGACTATGTTCCCCCCCCCACTCAGGTAATTTTGCTTTTCTTTTCCCCTCACCTCCCTCTAATGTACTGTTCTCCACTGTCTGAAGCTAAACAGTCTGTCATGATCCTATGACTTACACATGTCTACATTTATTTTCCTCCCATTCATCTGTACTTCCCATTTTGTCAGATACTTGAAGATGGAGATTTTTTCCCCAGAAGAATTCAAGCAATAAATATATTTGTTAGTCTTTAAAAGTGCCACTAGACTCCTTGTTCATTTTCCATCTCGTGGGTGGTGCTGCCCCCTTCTTGAGTGCTTTAGAGTGTAATACACATGAATTATATGCATTCTTAGCTCTCCACCTGAAGGGGTAGAACTTGGCTCATATGAAGGGCATTACACTATGACCATATTTTACATCAGCAAGCAAAAAGGAGGGAAGTCTGCCTCCCTATCCACAACCTAACTTACTGGGAAACACAAAGGTCATCCTATTCACAGCATACTTCCTCAACAGATAATTTGCTATTACCCATGATTGGATACTCCACCATAGGGTACCAAATTAAATTTTCATGTAATGTGGAACACCAAGAAGAGATTTATTCACTCCTCAGGCCAACAGCAAGTGAACCACACATTGCCCCAACAGCAAACTAGGCAATACTCCCACAGTAATGTTTTCCTCCTCTCTTGGTCCAGCCAGCACAATTATACTTTCCTTCTACTGCATCTTCCATGAGTGCTGCACAAAATCTGACTACACGGGAAAATGGTTATCCTGATTACTTCCTTGTGGCCCAGACAGTTGTGTTGCTCCAATTTCATGTACATTATCTTGCCAACTGATCAACATCCTGATGTTCCCTGAGCTTCTGCTCCAGTGCAAAGGCAAGGTCAAACACATCAATCTAAGACTGGTCCATATCAGGGCATAGTGTTTGGATCAGCGTCATCTCTAAAATGTGGATGTTCCTTAGCTACATGGCATAGCTCCTAGAAAAGTGGTTCCCAAACTTTTTGGCTTGAGGGCCACAGATATCATCTTTATGAACCTATACCATCTCCATCAGCAAATCATCCTTCACTCCTGCAGCCAGACTGAAGGAGTTAGGCAAGGAGGTTGCCTCCCTCTTCACTGATCTCCTGTTTCCCTGGCTCCTGCTGGGAAACTGGACGTGTCCTGTAGCTGTACACAGTCCACCTAGGTCATAAGGCATTAGCTTCCTTCTGCAGCCATGGGAGCCACAGGCAACTCTGAAAGCCCCTGAGGGCCACTTTTGACCCCTGGGCCTCAGGTTGGGAACCAATGCACTAGAATAACAGAAAGGACTCTACCAGAAAATGTTGTTTAGCTAAATGTGAAATACTTTTGTTCCTGGACTCAGCTAAGTGGTGTTAATGCAGAGGTTCCACACAATCTCCTCATCTGAGACTATCTAATGTCTTTAAAGACATTAAGTCTATCTCTCAGATCTCCATAGCTATGTCTACCTAGGCAAATTAGTCCAGACTAATTTACTTTGTGTCTACAGTAGCTTTTGCCTAGTTTGAACTAGTTACCTCAAATGGTTAGTTCAGACTAACTTATTAGTTCAAACTAGGGCAATGTAGCTGTGTTAGTTCAAACTAGCCCTTAGTTCGAACTAAATCACAGTTTGACCTTCATACCCCATGGTGCATGGCACCGAGAAGGAAATCCCCTGGCCACCTCCACTCCCCAGCCTGTCAGCCACACCCAGCTTGGACAGCATGCTCATGCAGCCATGTCACAGGCCAGCAGAGCCAGCCAGCGGTGCAGGCACGCTCCAGGCTGGAACCACAAATAGGTCCTCACCCTCCTGGCTATCTGCGAGGATGACGATAAACTATCCTGGTTGTGAAGCAGCCACTTCAAATAGGAAATTTGTGGAGATATCACCCAGGCCATAGGTGAGAAGGGCTACACCTGAAGCACCGACAAGGTGTGGGTTAAAATAAACCACCTCCACCAGGACTATCATAGGGTCCAGGACAAGAGGCAGTTCCAGGGGGCAGCTCACACCACTAGCTGCCCCTATTATGATGACCTGGATACCTTCCAGAGTGGGGAGAGAACCAGCCTCCCAAGTCACAGTTTGGACTCCACTATGTCCCTCTCCTGGAATGATGACCAGGAGGAGGAGGACTAGCTGGACAAGTATGTTGTCCTTGAGGAGCTGCCCAACACCAGCTGGCAGGAGGGCACCCCACCAGTCCCCAGCTAAGGAGCCAGCCCTGAACTGTTCCCTGCCCCCTGAAGATGGACCACCCACCCAGGAGGAGGAGGCTCCCCTAGTCAAGGAGAAACTGGGAGAGAGGACATCACACCAGAGATCATCAGTGCCTGCTGGTAAGTGCTCCCTCCTTCCCTCTGTTTGGGTATGGGTGGGAATGCCTGGGGGATGAGAAGTGTGAGTAGACATGGCCTGGGGACAGGAATGGTCCCAGGGATGGGGGAGGCAATGAGATCCCCTATGGGGCAGAGTGGCTACACACAATGTGGCAGAGGGGACCCAGACCCAAGTGGTGTGGGGGTCTGTCGACAGAGGAGGTGGGGGGAACCATAGTGGGAGTATCAAGGGCAGACAGCATGCAGCTGACACCAGTGGCATGTGGCATTGGGGGATGCCCCAGGGCCAGGAGTGATGCTTCTTGCCACAGCAGGGACCACACCAAGCGTTGGCAGCACATCATGGCTGCATGTCCCTTGGGGGCCCTGTCCCATAGGACAGGGGATTGGGAAGCAAGGGGACAGTTAAAGCACACCTGCTAGCTGCTGCCAGGCAGCACACAGCACTAGCCAGCTAGCTAATGGGAGTAACACTTTAGAATAGAATGGAAGCCTAGGGTTGGAAAGGACCTTGTGAGATCATCAAGTCCAACCCCCCCCCCAGGTCTTGAACGCATAACCTGCTGTATGTTAAGCAGCAGTGCTAGCCACTACACTATTTGTACATTCTTTGCTTCCATCCAGTAGCTCAGGCAACCATGAGACACATCATTCCTGGACGCCCACCACCCACTGGAGGAGAAGGACCCATCGCACTCGGGACTAGCACCAGAGGGACCTGGTCCACCTAGGGCACATAGCTGTGGAATACTTTGCAGCTTGGCATGAGCGGGTGGACACTCACCATACAGCTGGCCAGGAGTTGCTCCAGTGGGTCGTTGAGCAGGATGAGCACTGAACCACGCCCCTGGAGTTGCAGAGCTATACCCTCAACCACCTGAGTGCTGCTGTCCCACACCTGGAGGGCACCATGGGGAGGCTGGTGGCCCACATCCTCTGCCCACCGGCAGAGGGTGTCACTCCCCCAGACCCTACCATCCCTCAACATGAGTGCCTCTGGACCAAGTCAAGGAAGGTCTGCTTGCTCTTCCTAAATTTCTGGAGCCACTGGTTGTTGTCCCAGGTGGTGAAAACTGTGAGTTCCCACCAGTTGCTGCTGGTTTCCTGTGCCCAGAAGTGACAGGGCACAGAGGGCACTGTGGTGAGTGCAGCAGCTTGCAGAGCCAGCATGCTGGTGGTGCTGCTGTCTGCCTCTGCACTGTTGGCCTCCATTAGGAGCATGCTCCAGGAGATGAGAGCACTGGGCAGTGTATGGCAGGTGGTGGGTACCCCTCTGGCAATTTGCATGAACTGAGTTTTGTCAGTGACCTCCTCATTCTGCCTGTTGCCAGCCACAATGAGCACAGGGCTGAGGTCACTTCTTCTGTTTATGGGATTGGCTGGGAGAATGGGCCCTTCTCGGGTGCCATGATGGTACAATTCCCAAGGTGCCCCCCTCCAGGGCCAGTCTGCCCTTAAAGGTGACCTAGGTGTTCTTCTAGGTCACCATCCCCTAAGGGGCACCAAGGGCTGGACTGGGGCTGGATCCAGAGAGCTTCCTACACTGCTCCACTGGCATCTACCTGTGAGCGGGGAGCCAGCCCTGGGCTGAGGAGTGAACCTGCTGCTGCAATTTGGCACAGCAGCCCACACAGCACTCGCCCACCATCTGGTCAGATGGGGGGGGGTCATGGGATCACCAACCATCTGGCCCAGCCTGGGGCTCCAAAATACCTTGGGCCAGCCCTGCCCCCCTCCTAAGCTAACCTAACAAGTGCCTGAATGGACATGCTAGTTTGACTTATGTTTCTGGTGCGGAAATGCTAATTCAAACTAAGTTAGTTTGAATTAAGCAAAATTAGCTAAAACTGATTAATTTAAATTAACTAGTTTGAACTATCATTTTTAGGTATAGACATAGCCTACATGTCCAGCTAGTGACTATCAATCAAGGGCGAGCATAAGATTATTTATTTGGAATTGTACCTTCTTTGAGTTGTGTGGTCCCTATCTGTATTCCACTACCCTGTTTCCTTCCCCTCTGCTTTAGATCTTCTGATTCACAGAGGAGAAGGAACTGAAAAAGGCAATAAATATACCCCGCACTTTATTGCCTGTGTAGGAAGAACGTGGTGAACCAGTGTGCATGCACAGATTAAGAAACAATGCTTTTAAAATTCTGGTTCTCGACACACCATGTACATGGATAACCCACAAATAGGGATTGCACACTTCAAAGAACCTCCAGTTACAGGTAAATAACTTACTCCTTTGTTCAGTGGAGTAGTCGGGAAGTAACTGAGTCAATCTACAGTACTTACATGACTGTAGTATTTGAATATCAGACTCTTATTCATTTTTACCACATCCCTGTGAGACAGGATAGTACTATTACTCCATTTTATAGACAGGCAAAAAGAGGCTTCAGCTTGCCCTAAACTAAACACGAAGTTTTGCTGGAGCAGCAAATTGAAGCTAGGTATCTCAGGCTTTACACAAGTGCCTTAAGTACCAAAGCATGCTTCCTTTTCCTCAGACATCCTCTCAAATTTTCATATGTGCTATGTAGGAAGTGATGTCTGCTGTCTAAACTTAGAAATTTTCACTTTATAATCCTGCCTTTTGGCTGGTCTCCTAGGTAACTAGCAGCTATCACTCCACTAGGTTATCTAAACCATTTTTTTATAAACAAATCAGAATTATTTCTGTGAAAGACTTCACATCTAAAATGTTTGACAAACTACTGTGGTAAGTGAATTTATTATTGTCAATATTTCTGACATGTGAACACTTTGGAAGACTCTCATAAATGGTAATTTTTAGGTCAGCCTTGTGAATGACTGGTAATGATACTTGGGAACAGATCCAAGTTTGAAGGGAAACTAATACATTACTTCTTGTATACCTGAACATAAGGATTGGGAGTACTGGAATGGTGATGATTAATCTCCAGGATGGTAGAGTGCATCTGGGTTAAGAGGACCATGGTTTGCTCACACATCCTTTTGCAGCTATTTATTGGGAATCACTGCAACATCCATGCTTTTTATGGATGATAAGAGACACTTGGGAATATAGTTGATAAGAGAAAAATAAAGAGAGAAAGGCCTGTCACAGATGCCTTGGACCAAATAATATATATAAAAAAATAAAGTAGATTTCAAAGTACTGGAATGGCTGCCAAATGTATTTGATTCCTTTAAAAATGTTCATTAGAATAAATTGTCAACTACTGGCCTTATGTTTAACTTTGTATTATTCTGTTATGATACAGGAAAGAGTATAAATGTGGTCCTACATCTAAGGGTATGAAAACACACTGCTGACATGCTTTTGATACAAATGTAGAAAAAGGTTTTAAAAGTATGTTGAGATAGAGTTGAGCTAATAAATAAATTATTTTATAAAATGAACAAAAATAATGACCTTTCAGATTGTTCGTATATATGTGTAGCAAGATACAGAGTGTGTCTCTCAGGAGAAGAAGGCTAAGCAATCAAGAATATGGGAACGAGCAGTTAAGAAGAAAACATTAATCTTGGAATCTAAAGCAATATTGTCATACATTCAGAATTCAGTCAATATAACTTATAAACACACATGTAAAATATCATGTATCCCAGAAGATGATTTAATTCTACTCCTTACCCTATCCATTCTCACCCTACAATTATGTAAAATTACACGGTTAATTACCATAGGTAAAAATGACTACACAACATGCAAGACAATAGAGAATCAGATCTAATGTTTATAAAATACTTCCACAGTTAACTTTACAATGATATGCCTGCAGCAAGAAAACTGATAAATAAGTAAATACCCTTGATACATTCATTAATATATTTCTTCAAAATGTGTAAGTGGTTCATACTCCGAACCTCCACATTCTTATACAGATATAGTTGTATACACATATATACATCAGCATAGAAAAATATTAAAAAAAGAAGGAAAAAAAGAAAAAAAACTATAGAAAGGGACATATTCTAAAAAATAAGCATAGTTATCAGAAAATTTAATACCAGGTGCATATATTATATATCATAACAGGGATTAATAAGGTATCAATATTAATGTGCTCTTTCCAACATGTTTGCTTTTGTTCAGCTATGGTATTCCATCCTCCCTTTTTTTCTTCTTTCCACATTATTTCTGGACCTTGTTTCTAGCTTCATTTAATGCCTATTTTCTTGTGAAATGTTCTCCTTTTTTTTTCTCTCTTTTTGTTTAACATTATGCATTATATTAGGTAGCACCTGGAGGTCCCAGTCAGGATCAGAGCTCTGCTATGCCACAGGCTACACAAACACATAAGGAGACAAAATATCTTCCCGAAATAGTATATAATCTAAACAAAAACAAGCACACATGATTCTACGGTCTTTTTTTTTTTTTCAGTCAGAATATATTAACTTATTTTTCATGATTTTCAGTCTCAAAAGACATTTTCCTTAATTCTATCTGATTACTTCTAAAACATACTTTTTCTACTACTTTCAGAAAAAACAACTCCCCATTCATCCTCTCCAGAACCTTTAATGTCTACAAGGCATAACAACAAGGACATGCATAGTTATTTGGATTATATGGTATTATTGATCAACTGCATAAAATACTGTTCATGCTATTTACATTTTTTTAAAAAAAAAAATCTGAAAACAGACTGCTAAAGACACGAGGATAATTACACAGGTGTACCAGACCTGCAAGGAATAGACAAGGTCAAACACTAAACTCTGGTCAAAAGAAAACAAAAAGTTAAGCAATAATTTCTGGTGTTTTACATGAATTACTTAAAATTCATGTGGAAAAATAGTATATAATCATGTAATTGTAGATTGTGTCATAATGAATATGCAAAAGAAGGCTGAATTGAGTTTCAGAGATAACCTTAGGCAAATGTGAAACATTTCAGAGACAGATTACAGTTACAGATTACAGTTACAGTTTCGCCAAGTTATAAGCAGCTCACTAAAAGATCTTATAATAGAAAACTTGGCATCTTTAAGTACAAGAGAGCACTATCATCTCACTATGCAAAACCCCATGCTTTCTTTAATCTGCTTTATGATCTCATTACAGAGATGACACTTAGCTGACCAGGGTTTGCGTGCATGCTGAGAATTTTTTGTTGTCTCATTATTTACATAAAGTCTGGACAAGGACTCTAAAATTTCAAACATATTTCAAATAGTATTTATGCATGTTCTACTCATTGTCAAGGAAAATTGTCCTGTCATTTTAATGGATTTTTAAAAGATATTGCTCTAGGAGTGAATTTACTGCAATGATAATGAAAAGAAAAACATTCAGTAACAATTGTGCTGGTGGCAACAGTATGAATCTTTTACCTGCTGGTCTGAAGAAAATATCATTATCCATTATTCTGTCATCCTATCTTTGCCATACAAAGAGTGAGTGTGTTCTTATACAATCACTTGAAAATTATCCAGGTAGTTACTTGAGAACTTCTGGTGTTCTTGTACCACCCTCTCCCATCTTGAATATGCTCACTTGTTTATCCATTACTTGGTTTGCTTCTATGCCAAGGACTACTCTGGGTTCATATACTTAGTTATGTATGCATTTTCAAGGAGACTTACAAGGCAAAACGAATATGATGGGTATGAAGTGAGAGAGGGGTACCTTGGATATTTGGCCCCTCCTTTTTATAGTTTCAGTTCTCCTCTTGGAACGTATTTCCTGCTGGGCACTAAAGCTATGTCTACACTAAGCCTCCTTAATCCAGATTAATTGGGTCCCTGTCTACACTAGGTTTTGCTTAGTTAAACTAGTTAGTTTGAATGGTTAGTTCAAACTTAGCACTTAGTTCAAAATTTAGTTCAAACTAAAAAAAAACAAGTGTAGCTAGTTGAAACTAAAAAGTTAGTTCAGACTAAAAAGCTGTGGTTAGTTTGAAGTAACCAAGCACCACTTATTCAGGACTAAGCACGTGCAAACAAAGCTTGCTAATGTAGACATAGACTAAGAGACAAAAAAATGTTATTTGGAGGTATCTTCCATGCTAGTTTTTTCTTACTTGTTTGAGCTTCCTTTGTTCCACCCTCCCCTTTGCTGCTTGATGACTGTTTATTGCCTAAATACAAATTAGGTAGAGCATGTGTTCCTTTGTTTAGGACCAGATATTGGGTTAAACTTTCCCGAAACAGTTTACAAACTTTAAATTTCCCTAAAGCTGGATCATTTAAAGGGATTAGTTTTAGATCATTTCCATTGCAGCACAGTTTTATTTTCAATTTTGAATAAACATTTCTACACCACAGTATTTCTCAAATCTGGAATTTTGCTAGTGGCATATTGTTACAATGGTTCTGAGTTTGGTGTTCAGAGCAACAAATGCTGAGTTCTCAAACTGTTCAGCCTATGAGAATTCTCTCAGAGAAAGATTTGCAATATTAATCCCCATCCACTAGAAGTGTTTGTTAGAGCCTGACAGCAAAAACATGTTAGAATGGCATTTCCTTGAATCCTATATCATTCATGAACACAGCCAAATGACAGACAACACATGTTTACAAAAATATAAAACTTAAAAGCAGCTATTGCAAAGGTTAAGTTAAATCAATTTAATTTAATGGCATGCATTAGGCTAAACACAGTTCAGTATGTACTTTGCTGGACTGATATGTTGCATATACAGATGCTAATTTTCTGATAATTTAATTTTAAGTAGCATAGGCTATGTCTACAACTACCAAATTACTTTCAATTAATTTGTTCCCTGTCTACACTAGGTTCTTCCTAATTTGAACTTAAATAAATAAATAAATAGAACTAAGCAAAGCTTAATTTGAACTAGTTAGTTCCACTGGTTACTTCAAACTAACTGCTTAGTTCAAAATAATTTGCATATTTATTTAGAACTAGAATGATGTAGCCATGTTAGCTCAAACTAAATAAGTTCAAAGTAGCAGTTAGTTTGAACTGAGAACATTTTTTTTAGTTCTAACTGAAAAGTTAATTTGAATTAAAGAAATCATTGCTAGCTCAAACTAAAAGTTAATTCAAACTAAAAAAAAAAGTGTTTAGTTCAAACTAACTTTCAAACTACTTAGTTCAGACTAACCAAGTCCAAACTAATAATTTAGGTGTAGACATAGCCATAAAGATGAGCCAAAGAAGCAACATTTATACTCATGTTAAATTTAGGCAAGATTCCCATGCATGAATGCAAGTCAGGTGGAGTTCAGGTTCAAGAACATGAGAAAAGCAGAAATGTCTTTTTGTCAACAGATTTAATCAGATTTAAGCATCTTGACTGGTAAAAATCTCACAAGATTTTCTGTTCCTTGCCAGATATGCTACCTTTAAGCTGCAATCAGAAACTAGTTCCCTTTCCCTGTAGCACCTGATCTAAATCCTAATACATTGTTTGGATCTTGGGATTCTAATCTAGAGCTACTAACTCCAAAACTTGGAACTGGAACATATTTGTATTTTAGAAATTTGTTTTGATTCAGAAGTTGCTGTTCAGTAATGACTCTGGTGGTTTACCACACATTTAGGAAAAGAAGTTTCTTTTGTCAACAAAACTGAACTTTTTGTGATATTCTGGTCTCCAAATTATGATGAAGTACTACCCTATAGCTGAATAGAAACAGATGTATGTGGTGAAAATAACAAAAACAGACACAGATGGCATATCACATGTATAACTTCCTAATTTATCCCTCTTTGTGCAATACAATTATCCCAGCAAGTAAACTGTATTCATTCTCTTTTCACAAAATCAGCCAGTTCCTAGGGGACACTTTTCTGCATCATGCTGCACACTGCCACAATAACAAAAGAGAATTCTTCACTTTTTTGCTAACCAACATTTCCCCTCCCCTTTCTTTCTTTCCCCCACTGTTTCCTTTCCTTCTTCTAAAACAAATATAATGAGGATAACAGAAGAGTTGAAGAGTTTTCTCTTTCTTTCTTTCTTTCTTTCTTTCTTTCTTTCTTTCTTTCTTTCTTTCTTTCTTTCTTTCTTTAAGTCATCTGTTTCACCAAATTAGTGTTGGTTTTTTCTCATACGGAAAATAAAACACATTGGCTTTGTCTACACTTGGCCTGTCAATTCGAATTCCTGAATTTGAATTGGTCAATTTGAATTAATAATTATTAATTCAAATAGAGTGAATTCGAATTTACATGGCCACACTAGAAACTCTAATTTGAATTGGAGAGGGGCACCATATTAGGTGTGGCAAGATGGCCATGAAAAATAGCCACTGCCATAGCCAATCCCCTGCTAGGCTCTGGCACTCTGAGCCAGGCACAGGGAAAAACATCCCCTGCCCAGGTGCACCTCAGAGTGCCAGAGCCTGGCAGGGGAAGTTTCCCCTGCAAGGGAGGGGGGACGGGCTTCTCCCCAGGGAGCCGCCCGTGGTGAAGAGACCCCAGCGGGCGGCTTCTGCCATGCTGGCCACCCACTGGGAAAGAATCCCCGGCGGGCAACTTTTCCAGCGCTGGCCACCCGCTGGGGTGTCTTGCCTGTGGCCAGCAGGGCTGGAGCAGGGGATGGGGGCCCTGTACCCAACCCCCTGACAGGAACTCCATTGCTCCCCCGCAGCCCCATGTGGCTGGGGGTGAAGGCACCTTTGAGGCTGCTGCTCCAGGTGCTGAAGGAATGGTCTTTCTCCCAGGGTGCATGGCACCCTGGGAGGGAGGTCATCACTTGTCAATTCAAACTCAGTGAGTTCAAATCGACATGGCGACATGGGGTCAATTTGAACTCCTCAGTTCGAACTGACCCTGACTTCGATGTTAAACAAGGTTTGACGGATTCAAAGTCAGCTTTCATCAATTCAGAGTGAGGGGTACCTCACTTTGAATTGAGGAAGGTGGGCATATACATGTACTTAGTAGAATTTGAATTGATAACAGTTCATTCGAATTCTGCTCTAAGTGTAGACGTATCCATTAAGTTTCCAATATATTGTTTGCAACTGTTATGCATATTGACCTTGAAATGATGACATTTTAAAGTTTATATTCAAAGTTCACATTTACCCTATGAAATGTGTATAAACACAAACTAATTTAAATTATTTTTATTTTACTGTGTACTGCTCAGATGAATATTAAAATAAAACTTGCGTATCTGGTTCATATTACCAAGTCACACTACAGTACCCTTTGAATATGCAGAGCTAAATATTGCGCCAGACTCTTAGAGGAAGTTTTAAACTGGTGAGCATCTTAAAAAAAAAAAGAAAGAAAGCCTAGAATAAAAGTTGCTAACTTGTTTATGAACCTAACATCCATGCCTACTGTTTATGAAAAAGTAATGATGTGCACTAAAGTAGGTAATTAATAAGAAATGGCAAGAGAACATATCTTGTGGAATGAGAGATAACAGCACTTCTTGTCCTTTTATTTATTTTTTTTTCCAAGCATTTACAGTCATTTTCACCTTTTCAGTCATTGCCTGGTGGTATTAAATGGATAGAGCTAGGTCCTCAGCTAGGAAAAATTCAGGCAGCTTCAAAAAAGTAAATGGAGTTATGCCAGTTTTCTCTGACGATCTGGCCATGTTACCAAACTGAAAGCATTCAATCAAATTTTACCTTCATTAGACCTTCACCCACTCACCCAATGGAAAACAAAAAAACAAACAAACAAACAAACAAAAAAAAACCCTAACAATATTCAGTTGATATTAGCACTTGTCTTACTTTGATTTATGTCTCCACTTTGTAACTGCAAGCTTTGTCACTAAATATTTCCTTTAAAATGTTCAGTATGCATTTCTGCTGGAGATCAACTAAGATACAGTTCAAGGTAACCTTGTCAGAAGCAATCCATATTCACTACCATACAATAGAAAACTCTTCATGATTTTGGGTCATGTCTGCTAAAGAAAAGTGAAAATATTTTTGTCATACTAATACAAACTATAAACCCATTAAAATTTCCCTTTATCATCTTGGTTAACGAACCATTTCTGAAGATCAAATAAGTAAATTAATATTACAAAATTAATTACAAAAAGAAACTTACATGAACTATTCTTATATTTTATCTCTGTAGTCAAAGTGTTATGCTAAAGTCAACACTGACCAAAAGTTTATCTGATCTCCTTGTGAAGAAAGCACATTGGAGCACCAACTATTCTCTTTCTATATATCTACATTTATTGTGGTAAATCTGAAAATGTGATACCAATAACACCGTTTAGCTGCTGCCTTCTGCCTCCTCTAATATTTCAAAGAAAGTAGCAGTCACTCTGAGTGAAATCCTGGCTCCACTGAAATTGATGGCAAAACTTAATTGACTTTAATGGGGACAAGACTTCACGGTCTCTTTTTTAAAAGTGTCAGGCCTCTGGGACTTTCTTTAACTGGACACCAAATGGAATGGCTGTGGTGACAAACAAATGCTTTTCCTGAATGAAACAAAGGAGCTTTTTTGGTAAATGAGTTTCTTTGATTGCTGTTCAATAAGCATCTGCCATTATACCTTGCTTCTTTACTTATACACCAAAAGCCTTTGTACTCAGTCTTCACGTTTTGTCTATGCGCAGTTGGGGTGTGTAACCACTGAGCCTATGAGGAGTACAACTAACTAATGGCAGTCTACTCCATAGCTTTCTAAGGAACAACCTCGTTGTTTCAAAACAAACAAAAACAAAAACATGTTCACACGACGCACCGTTGTTTCAAAACAACAGGAACCCGTTGTTTCGAAACAAGTTAAACCCCATTTGGGGGCGAAAGAACCTTGTTTCGAAACAACTCGTGTAAACATGTCGTTTCGGAACAAGGTGTTCCGAAACAACAGGTCAAGGGCTGCCCCCTCAGCACCCTGGCCAGGGAACACTCAGCACCCTGGCCAGGGTGCTGAGGGGC
>ML681993.1:17381913-17401075 GCA_007922195.1 Podocnemis expansa | reverse complement strand
ATAGATAGGAAGGCCTATATGATCAGCTGTTGTGCTAATGCTACTCCAAAGCGGTATCTGTGCAGTCTTCCTTGGTTCTTCAAGAAAATAAACCCCTTCAGTATTATCTGTGTGTGACTCAGTTCTCTGGGAGAAGAATCTTTTGGCTGTGTTCACACACATGGTTATTTCGAAACAAGTTGTGTCGGGCAGCACTGAACCCCGCCGGTGCCCGCAGCCCAGCTCTGCAGGCGCTGGCCAGGGGACACCCCTCAGCACCCTGGCCAGGGTGCTGAGGGGGCAGGCCTTTAAATGTTGTTTCGGAACGTCTTGTTCCAAAACAACATGTTCACACGAGTTGTTTCGAAACAAGCGTTTCGAAACAAGGTTGTTTCGCTCCCAAATGCGGTTTAACTTGTTTCGAAACAACTCCCTTGTTTCAAAACAATGGGTTCCTGTTGTTTCGAAACAACAGTGCATCGTGTGAACATTTTTTTTTGTTTCGAACAACAAGGTCGTTTCGAAACAAAAGTGCTGTGTGAACACAGCCTAAGATTTTTAGTGTGCCCATAACAGTAATATTTTTATACCAAAGACAAAGTTAAGCAACATCTCCCCACATGCTCTCCTAGTCTTTCACCCTGCATCTTCCTGAACCCATTCCTCTGCCCTGCTAGCTCTCTGAACCCCTTCAGCCTCCATCCCCCGGCCCCCACCCCCACCCCCACCATCCCGAGGTTGAGCTGCAGGAGTAGCTAGAGTTGTTCCCTGCCAGGCTGCTCCCACTCTGAGCCACACATACAATTTGAAAAGGCCGCAGCCTGGTCCCAAACACCAAGGTGCCCTATGGGCCAGATTCCAGCCCCTGATGGGCCAGATTCTGGCCCACATGCCATTGATTGTATGAACCAGGTCCAGAGGCTCTGGCATTCGGATATGGAAGAGCAGAGCTGTAAGATGATCTTTTGGCATGTCTTGAGGAGTGCTAGCACCCTCAGGGAAAAATTGGTTGCAAAGCAAGTGATACCTGGAGCCAACCTACTCTACTCATTCCAAGTTCAAGGCCCTAACAATGATGGATGGTTCTGCTACTTGTTCAGTAGTGGTCCAGCCTTAACACAATGACCTGATTTTATGCCACAATGCAACTGAACTATTGTCTGGTTTCTTTGGGCTAACTACTATACTACCTTGAGGTTACATCTACATTGTAGAGCATTTCAAAAGAAAAAAAAAGTTTGCAATATATTCAGAATAATTATCTCAAAATAGCTTTTTGCAAAAATGCTATTTCAGGAGAATGGTCCAGGGATGGCTCTTTGTTGCAAAATTCCACCTCCCCCCGCCAAAGTGAAAGCCTACACCAGACTTTTGGAAGAGATAGGGAGGCTTTTTTGAAAAAAATTTCTTTTCCGCATCCGGTGATGGCTTTTTTTTTCAAAAAGACTATATCAAAAAAAGACTTTAACTTTTGAAAAAGCTGTCAGGTTTAGTTTTTTAGAAAAAAAATATGCCAGTATCTCGAAATACTGAAGTGTTTTTTTGCCAACACTAAACCTGATTACCTTTTGGGGGGAAAAAAAAAAAGCCTTTTTTGAGATAGCTTGTTCAAAAAAAGCCATCGCCAGACATGGCAAAGGCTTTTTTTGAAAAAGCCTGTCTATCTGTTCCTTTGGTTATTTATTTATTTATTTATTTAGAAAAAGAACATCTTGTGTAGACTTTGACTTTCAGAAACAAACAAACAAACAAAAGAAACTCTGCAGTATTTCAGGACATGTAGCTGTCTCCAGACTGTTCTCCCAAAATAGCATTTTTGAAAAAAGTTATTTTGAGGTAATTATTCCAAATATATTTCAAAGTACTTTTTTTCTCAAAAAATGTTTTGTTTTGTTTTGTTTTGTTTGAAAATGCTCTGCAATGTAGACATAGCCTGAGGGTGTACCTGTATCACAGGGGCCTCCTTCATCTCCCCATGCTACCCTGCCAGCAGCAGTCCCAACAGATCCTACTGGTCATCTGGGAGCTCCAGCAATACTAATGAGTCCTTTGTGTCATCTGGATTGCCTCCAGGTTCTGGCTCCAGCAGTGGGCAGGAGAAATCTGTCTCCTTTGGTAACTCCATCCCAGTGGAGCTACAAAGCTTGTTTTTTATACTTCATATCTGGGCCCTCTGACTCCAGTGGAGTGGACATGGCTTGCCTGGCTCTACCCACTAGGGATGGAAAGTGGTGTCCCCTTGTCCCTCTTAATCCCCTTGCTACCATCATCCTTGTCTATATAGTTCTTCACATCCCCAAGAAATCTTAAGAGATTGGTGAGGCATGATTCCAATTTTTGTAAGCTGTGTTTACTCTTTCTCAACATATCACATTTATCTATAAATTTGGCAAATCTGTTTTTTCCAGAATATGTTGTTTTCATCAAATTTATGTTATGGCTTTATTAAAATGATCAATATGACTTTTAAAATAATGTTAATTAGTTGACAAATTTGTAACATTCATAAAATCAAAAAAATTTTAAAAATGCAAACACATTCATAAAATGATACAGATACATATACTAATAAAGCTTGGAATACCCACAGAAGATTGCAGTCATAAACCAGGATTTCTTAATGATGTATGCAACATGTCTTCAGCCCAACTGGTAAAAATTACTTAAATACAGTTTTCATCTTTTTTTTTAATTCTTTCAAATTTCATTCTTCTGCTCCAAGTAAATAGTAATTAATTAGTGTACCTCACTTGTATGTATCAAATATGTAAGGTGCTTTCTGAATAAGAAGTGTAGTGATGAACAATGTACTAGCTGAATTACAGAACCTCGTTGTTGTATTTTTCTTTCTGAAACTGTTTATATAACAAGCTATAGTCCCAATTCTCTGATGAGCTGGGGCACTCATGCATTCATTTGGCCTCAGGATTGGGGAAAGCAAAGGTAGCTTAAAGGCTCTCAGACTCTGGAACTTGCTCACGCCTTTGGCACAAAATAACATGATTTTTGTGAGCTTCTGGTATAACTGCAAAACCATTTCTTTACTAAAGTGATATTCCTGATTATGGTTTGGGGGCAAAAACAGTTGTTGTTTTTTTTGGAGTTTCTCTATTCTTTTGCTGTCTACTCACCAAGCTAAATTATTACCTCCATTTAATTGTTGAAAGCTATTGGTTGGTGCAGTTAATGTACAACAGATTCCTTGTATTACATACTAATTGGAAACTGAGGAAATCATAGAATTGAACATTTCAAAATTTCACTTAATATAGTGCCTAACTTGCAGTCTGGTGAACTACATCCCTTCTTTTCTTCAAATCCTTCAAATCACTCAAAGCAATTTCCAAAGCATTAAAGGCATCACAATGTGAAGAGATGTCAGCTTGTCCTACAGTACCTTAGAAAAATGGTTTATAAGACTGGTGGTCATAAAATCTGTATCCTGTTGTGTTTGTAAATTACTGCTAATGATCCTAGATGATTATTGTAAGTCCAACTATTGTTCAGGTGTTCCAAGCTTTAGCATGTGCATTTTGTTTAATTTGAAATCTAAGGAAATACATAAAATACATTTAAAATGGAGCCTATACATTTATCCTACAGAATATTGACTGGAATGCAACTATTAACAAGTGTAAATAACTGTCATGTGATCAAAATGTCTCAAGTGCCAGACCTACATCTTGTAAAAAAAAAAAAAAAAAAAAAAAAAAAAGTACCTACCCATGCAAACAGCATATCAATATGTATATTTTTTTCACTTTACAAACTCCTCTGCCAAGCCAATAGCTAACATTTAATTATGTACTGAATCTGGTGGCTATATTGCAACAGGGAAGAAGAAAAATTGCATCCCCTTCACTGATTCATTAATTAATTAATTCGTGTTCTTCTTCATCTTCTTATGTTAAGGGTTTTTTTTTTTTTAAAGCTACATTGAACTGTGATTGTTATAAGACCTTGTCTGTATTTAAAACGCAACAGCAGCACAGCTGCAGCACTGCTATTGCTCCATCGTAATGCTTCAGTGTAGCAACTACCTATGCTGATGAGAGGGGTTCTCCCAAAGGCTTTGTTATTTCATCTCCCCAGGATGGGGTAGCTTGGTCAACAGAAGAATTCTTCCATTGACTTTACACTGGTCTACACAAGAGGATAATTTAACTTAATTATGTCACTCTGGCATATGGATTTTTTGCAAACATAAGTAAAGTAGATAGCTTAACCTAAATTTTTAGTGTAGAGGTGGCCTGAGCAACTTCTCTGTTGATCTGTACCACACCTGGCCTGGCTCTCTAAGGAATTATCCGTTGCACTCCATGGATATGTCTACACTGGAGTCTTAAGTCAACTTAATCTGGCTTAAGTTGACTTAAGCAACTCCAGGGCCAAATTTAGAATTTATTAAGTTGATTTAAGCATGTGCTTAAGTCAATTTAATAAAACCTGCCCTGCAATTAGACTTAAGCTTTTAAGTCGACTTTAAAGGGCAGGGAAACCCAGGCCCCTCCCCCGACCCTCCTGGATCCCGATCAGGGTTCAGGGGCCAGATCGGGCTCCAGGAAGCCAGTCCAGCCCCAGGCACTGCTGGCAAGTGGCCGGGAGCCTGATCTGGCCCTAAACACCTTGCAGAAGACGGTAGGGGCTGGGACCCAGCTCCTGCCACCGGCAGCAAGTACCTGGGAGCTGAAACCAGCCCCGAGCTGCTTGCCACAGGCAGCAGAGGATGGGAGCTGGGTCCTGCTACCAGTGGCAAGTGCCCGGGAGCCCAATTAACCAGACTGGGTCAATAGTATTGCCTGGTATGGGGGGGGGGGGAGCAGGACCCCATCGAGGTAAAGTTTACTCCCAGCCATCTGCCAGTAGTGACAAGCAACTCAGGGTCAGATCTGCCTCCCAGCCACTTGCTAGCAGTCTCTGGAGCCAGATTGGGGCCTTGGAGCTGGATCATAGCCAAGGGCAGGGCAGGAATCAGGGCCCAAGTCCTGTCCTGAGGTAGACTTTAAAGTTGACTTTGTTAACTTGACTTTAACCCCCCCCCCCAGTGTAGCATAGCCCATAAGCCAAAAGCTAAGATGTGAACCAGGAAGGCTGCATTCCTTGTAAGTATAACACTATTTTTGTCTATTTTTATACAGTGCATATTCCCTACTTCACAGTCTCATCACTTCGACAAAGACCCTCAGGGTACTGTTCTCTGTATTTCAACTTAATGGGAGTCTGATTCACATAGCTCCAAAGTGACAAATAATTGAAAAGTTACCATCATTCTGTTGTTTTTATTTAAAGTGTTGATATAGAAAGTGGGATATCAAGTATGTTAACAATGAGCATCCAATTAAGTCATCAGCAAAGTTTACAGCATATGTAACTCAAAGAAAATTGCTGACCTTCTAGACTTTGATGTACTTTTACATTTGCTCCTCACTACATGGCTACAGGAATGTATCATTTTATAAAAGTAAATCTGATGTGTTGTTTATTGAAATAATTTCACCTTTACCCCTTTTGATCTGGCACTTTGAATTATACCGCAACTGTTTGTCCTAAATATTTATGTCTTTAGAGTTCAGTCTGGTGTTATTTAAAAAATTGCTATACATGACAAATTAGACTGAGCAGACAAATTAGAAAGAGTCCAGCAGAGGGCAACGCAAAAGATTAGGGAGTTGGGGCACAAGACTTATGTGGACAGATTGAAGGAACTAGGCTTATGTAGTCTGAAGAAGAGAAGACTGAGGGGTGATTTCATAGCAACCTTCAACTACTTGAAGGGGTGCTCCAAAAAGGAGGGAGCTAGGCTGTTCTCAGTAGTCAAAGAGGACAGAACAAGGAGCCATGGATTCAAGCTGCAGCTGGCGTGGTCGAGGTTGGGTATTAGGAAAATCTTTTTCCTTAGGAGGGTGGTGAAGCATTGGAATGGTTTACCTAGGTAGGTGGTGGAATCTCCATCTTTGGAAACATTTAAGGCCCAGCTAGAAAAAATGCTGGCGAGGATGATTAAATGGGAGTGTTCCTGCTTTTAGCAGGGGGTTGGACTAGATGGCCTCATGAAGTCCCTTCCAATCCTATGATTCTATATTAAAATTTTGTTTTCTAAAGAATACTTTTCTTCTTTTCCATTGATTAATGCTTGTTCCTTTTTAGTGGATTTTGCCTTCATAGGTAGAGATCTTCTAAAGTGATCAGATCTTTATTCTTGACATTGCTGTAAATAATTTTGCACCCCTGAACTGATGGATTTTTTACATTATAGCAAGTCAAAATGCAAAGAGACACCTCCATTTCTTATCTCATACTCATCAGAATTCAAGTTCTTATTTATGTTTTTATGTTTTTCCAGTTCCACTTTCTATAGCAATCCTGAGCTAATGCCAGGTCTACATTCAAAAATTAAGTTGATCCAGGTATGTTGCTCATGGTTGTGAAAAATCCACTGCCCTAAGCAAGGTAATTAAATTGACCTAATCCTCTTAGTAGACAGAACTAGGTCAACAGAAATATTCTCGTATCAACCTACTTACTGCCTTTTGTGGTGGATTAAGTAGTCATATGGGAAAACCCTACCTGTAGTGTCTTCAGTGACATGCAACAATGGCACAGCTAAAGATCAGTCAGTCTGCCACGGTAGCTTTTCAAATATAGGCAAGACAAAAGTTTATTTGGTCAGTTTGTTCAAATGGCAAATACTGAATCTAATTTCTTTCAAATAATCAGTCAGAATGAAGTTCTTTCTGTGTTCTGTTTAACAAGAAAATGTAACATCAGTCTTGTATATTTCCTGTTCCAACAACTGTTATCTTGGAAACTATCCTGCTTGTGATAACATTTTGTTCTCATTAGTAATTGGTTCAGACACCTAGGGACAGTATGGCTATGTCCACACACACACACACACAGTAAAATTGATTCAACTTGAATCAATTTAAGCTGAATCAACATAAAAGTCATTATATCCATTCATGTGAAAATGATTTAACAAGTCCAGACAAAGAAAAAAAAAATCGAACTAGCATGTCTGGACACAGGACTTGCTCATATGATTTGGGAGAGGGGCACCCTGGGAGGTGTGGCAACATGGCCCCTGATAGGGCCATGTTGCCACTCAATCCCCTGCCTGGCTCTTCCCAGGAGACCCAGTGGCAGGGGAAAAAAGTCCTGAGGGCAGGGATTGCTGGGGGCCCCACCTTCCTCGCCGCTGGACGAATGGTGGGGGAGTGGAGCCCGAGGTGCTCTGCATCCCCCACCACTGGCGGGATTGTGGGGAAGGGATCGCCGGGCACCCCGCATCCCCCGCTGCTGGCCAGAGGCAAAGGATGCGGGCGCCTGGGGCTCCATTCCTGTGCCACTCGGCCAGCAGTGGGGGAGGCTGGGCTCCTGCCTAACCCTGCCCCGACTACCCTGGAAATGGCTGGGGATGTGGAGTGCCACGGGGATCCCTGCCCCCCACTGCTCGGGGGATGTGGTGGCGGATGTGGTGCACCCTGGGCTCCATTCCCCTACCCCGTGCACCCCACCTCCCTGGCCAGGGTCCTGATTCCCACCCTCGACAGGGTGCTAAGGGGGGGGTCTTCCTTCCAGGGTGCCATGCACCTTACGAGGAAAGCCAAAGCCATACAATGTTGATTCAAAACAACACATCTGAATGATGTTCCTTCAAAAAAGCCATTTTGCTTCAACGGCTGGTTTGATTACTTACTAGGTTTTAATATTTTGATTCAAGTTTTATTGTTTTGATATGACGGAGCTCATCATATTGAAACAACAAAACATCGTGTGGACCTAATTTTTTTAAAGCTAAACAACCCATGTTGTTTCACTTTAAAACCTACATGTGGACATACCCTATATGTTTTAGGGATGTTATCTTAGGAATGCTAAGTGTTTTCTGCTTAACAGTTTCTAAATAAGTTTGTAAGGTGACTCTGTGTCATGTTACCATGTCTTGCATCATTAATATGATATGACATGGTTTAATGAAGCATGTTGCTTGTAATGACTCCTCAAGCTTAAAGATGGAAACATAAAAATAGAAAGAGAGAGTCAAAGCTTTGTGAAAAACACACCAGCTATCCTTCCTTAGACATCCTGTGGAAGTGTTTCCTAAGGAACGTGGAGTTAATATACGTATCAATAGCAACTACATGATTGTCATATTTTGCGAATAGTTTCATTGCAAAGTGTTATAACTAAATGGAACACAATACAAATGAGATGGAAATATACATACTAATCAGAAATGGGGATAAAATTAGTATGAAGATTATAAAATTAAGGGTGTGTTAGTAATAGAATTGTTCAAAGTTGACAAAGCTCGGATTATGACAAATTTTGTAAACTGCAGATTCATTTCACAGAGGACTGGTCCAGGGACTGGAATGTTTGGGTGCTTAACTAGCCAGACCCATTTCTCCTCAACTAGTCCATCACTAGTGGAGAATGTCAGGGACATGGTGTCTGGTGGTTTTTCTGCTGTACTCAGGTAGAAGAGCTAGGACAACATCATCCAATTTGTTTTCATTTGTGACTTGTTCCAGTAATATTTTCCTCTGGTAAGGGAAATCTGTGTGTCTGCATATACCAACAGTATGGATATCATCATGAAAGCATCCAAACAGCCATCATCAATCACTCTATCCCATACTGTGGCTGCCTAGCCACACAATTATTAATTATTTTGGCCAAATTCTGGCTGATTTACATTGATATCCAATTAACTGTTGTAAAGTTGAATAACTATTACTATGTTCTATGGATTTTTAAGCTCAGTGTAGTATATACCTAAATAAAGCAAAAAAAAAAAAGCATACTGAAGGACATAGACAATTCTGAGTCCATGATAGAATGCCTAGACTTGTCAGTGGGACTTGTGCACACTGATCAGGGTCAGTGTTTAGCCCTTTGGGTATGTCCACATGTCTTTTTTATTTCAAAATAACACTGGTTATTTTGAAATAAAAAAGATTAGGTTCACACAACTTTTTCTTATTTTGAAACGACGGGCTCCAGCATTTCGAAATAAGAACAGTTGTTTTGAAACAGCTTAAAACCAAGTAGTTTTGAAACAGTGGTTATTTCAAAACAGGTTTTTTTGAATAATGCCGTTCAGACATGTTTTTTCAAAATAACCATCTTTTCGAAATAATGTGTCTGACCTTCCTCCTAGGGTGCACAGCACCCCCAGGAAGGAGGAAGTGCCATTTCCGGCCCGTGCTAGCCAGCGTGCTGACAGCTTTGATCAGGCATGGCAGCACGTGGCTCTGGTGGCCCTGAGGGCAGACACCATGCCTCTGTCTGGACCACAGAGGAGGTCCAGTTCCTCCTCACTATTTGGAGCAGGTCTGACATCCTTACCCGGTTCCGGGCCAGCCACTGGAACCAGGACCTATACAATGACATAGCCACAGAGCTTTCTGCCCAAGGCCACGAGCGTAACACTGAGCAGGTGCTCTCCAAAATCAAGGCCCTGAGGCACGACCATGCCCGCATCAGGGAGGCACACAAGCTCCAGGGGGCAGGTAGCACTGCTACCTGCCCTTTCTATGATGAGCTCCATGCTTTCCTGGGGGATGAGCCCAGTGACCTGCTGGCTTGGGCCATCAACAGTGGCCAGCACCCGAGCGCAGCCTCAGCCATAGAGGGAGGGGACATGGACTCTGAGGCATCCATCAATGTCCACCAGCCTGCTGGTACACCACCACCAGCACCAGAGGCTGTGCCAGGGACTCTGGAGCTCTCCTCTGCCCTGAAGGATAAGGAGACCAGCAAGGAGGAGCGGGGCCTCACAACATGCTGGCCTCTGGGGCTTCCAAGGCCAAGGCAGCACATCCTGGTGGACATCTGGAGCCCCTGTGAGTGAGTCTTCCTCTCCCATAGAGGCACACAGGGATGGGCCTGCCCAGGTCATGGGCAGCGAGGGGGTACAGCACTGGGACAGGTAGGGCACAGGGCCGGGGGGTGCAGAGGTCCTCCCATCGGCATGGGTACCTGAGAGACATGTGGCACCAGGGTCACAGGCATCTGTGTGCCTGGGGTTGGTTCACAGGGGATGGGTGTAAAAGATGAAGCTACATCTTAGGCAGGGTGGAGAGCATGTAGGCCACATCACTGGCAAGTGCCCTTGGGAGACTCCCCAGAGCAATTCTTAGGTGATTCCTGCCCACCATTGTGGGCAACACTAGGGCATGTGTGCTTCCATGACAATGTCTCACAGGACCCAGATCCAGAATCCTGCTGACAGTCAGGGCAGAGATGTGTGCTGCAGACAGTCTGCATGCAGACGAGGCCAGCAGGCAGCAGAAGCCAACCCTGTTTTCTGCTTCCCTCCAGCAGGTCACCCAACCACCCTCTGTGCACCGGCACTGAACCCACCTGGCACCCCCAGACTAGTGCGGAGGAGGAGGAGGGGCCACCAGATGCATGGAGAAATCCTGGAGAGCCTGGACAAGCTTGGCCACCAGGCGGAGGTATCCACCCCGGTATGGCGGCAACAACAGGCCGGGTGCCATGAAGCTGCCCTCCTCCTGCTGCAACAGGCAGCAACCACGAATGACTGCATGGTCACTGCACTCGAGCGGCAGGCATTGGCCATGGAGAGCCTCAGCAACTGACTGACCACTGCGGTCGAAGACCTGGCCGGCAGCATCCATCAACTGGTGGACCGCATGGCCCCTCCAGCGGCTGCTGGAGGTCCTCTTCATGGCCTTCCCCGGAGGCGGCCCCAGACACGGGGTGGCCATGGGCAGGTGCATGGGACACCACCACCCCGAACCCCCCCACAGGACCCACCTAGGAACTCCCCTCCCACCCAGACTCCCCAACCCCCCTTCCCCAGTCTCTCCCTCCAAGTTGCAGGCCCTCCCCCCAGGCTCCCCCCACATTTCCACATCCCCTAACACTTCCCGGCCCTTCCCTGCCCCAACCCCATGTTGTGTTTAATAAACAGTTTGAAACACGTATTATTGGTTGGCAGTGGTTTTATTGGGTGTGGTTCACAGTGCAGGTGGATGGGTGGGGGCTGGCTGTTGGAGAATGGGGAAGAGGGTGGGGTGGGGTGGGGCAGGCCTTGACCTCAGAGTTGCTGTGTGGCAAAACTGTTGGTGAGTGCGTCATAGACTGTGACAGCCCTCTGTGACGCCTGCTCCCATGGGGGCAATGGTGTGGGTTGCTTGTAGTTGCCGGTGAGAAATTGTGCCTCAGCTTCTCAGGCAGCAGGAACAGTCTTGCCCCGCAGCTCGCAGAAGTTCTGCAGGGTGATGCATAAGCTGATGACCTCCAGGATTGTCCCCTCCGCAAGGTGGAAGTGCATAAGGAGGCCAAACGCCCGCTTGACCAGCTGGCGGCAACAGCTCAGATGTGAGTTGAAAAGCTGCCAGCGGGGATCAAGGGGCCTGTGTCTGGGCACATGAGCCATGGGCAGAGGAGGTAGGCTGCATCTACAACAATGAGGACAAGCACCTCTATCCTCCAACACTGATGTTATGGCAGGGGAAGAAGGTGCCCACCTCCATGCCCTGAGGCAGAGTTACGGAGGACCCTGGCATCATGGGCCCTCTCTGGCTGTCCCACATAATAGTTTTGAAAGATGCCCCGGTGGTCCACAAAGGCCTGGAGGATAACAGAGTAGTATCACTTGTGATTCTGGTACTCAGTGGCTCGGTACTCCGGGGCTCGCACAGGGATGTGTGTGGCATCCAATATTCCCACACAATTGGGACATCCCAGGGAAGCCATGCCAGAAATGGTGTCATTCAGCTCCCCTTGAGTGACCAGGCATCACAGCAGGATCCTGTTGATGGCCATGGTGACCTCTAACAGCACGTTCCCAGCGGTGGACCTCCCTATGCCAAAGAGGTGTGCCCCGGACCTGTACGACTCTGGAGTGGCCATCTTCCACAGATTGATGGCCACTCTTTTGTTGACAGGGACAGCAGGTCTCATGCTTGTGTCCCCTCAGCGCAGGAACAGGGTGAATTCTGCTATGAGGTAGTTGAAGCTGGCCCTGCTTATGTGGAAATTCCTCCGTCACTGCTCGTCACCTCAGGTTCCAAGCACTACCTGCTCCCACCAGTCTGTGCTGGCCTTCCTGGCCCAGACCTGACTAGGCACAGAAGGGGGCAGGGGAATTAGGTCTGCTCTGCAGCCCAGATGGATGATAGCCTAGGGCACAGGCTGGGAACCATGAGGGTCTGCAAGCAGAGTGTCCCACAGCAGCAGGACACTCTGCAGGCGAGCAGAGGGTCTATTCGCAGCATAGCGATGGCTAGGCAGCCGGGCAGCGTCGATGTCTGTGTCTCACAGTGTCCTGCTAGCCAGAATGGACAGCGAAGTGAAGTCAGTGCCCACTTTTATAGGATTGGCTGAGGGGGCCATGTTGCCACACCTTCCATGGTGTCCCTCTCCTAAAGCAAAATAGCAAGTCCTATGTTTGGACATGCTATTTCTCTTTGAGCTTTTTCCTTAATGCAAATTAACATTTTCTTAATTTGAATTAACTTATTTCAAAATAAGAACTTCATTTTGAAATGACTCATTTTGAAATAATATATTTCAAAATAACTAGGTATGTGTGGACAAGCCTTTGTTTTTTATTATCAGTATTAATTATAGATGTTTCCATGATCTTGGCTATTATTGTATTTTAGTTATAACTAAGTCCCCACATGTTTTTGAATTTTCACATTGCACTTTCCAGTCTCCTCTCTCCATTTCTTCACATAAGGAGGTAGGAGACAAAGGCTGTATAAGGAGACAGACACTGATCTCATTTAAAATAATGTAACTCTATTAACAGCAGTGTAGTTACACATGAAGGATCAGAGCCTCACACCTAGAGTTGTGTCTTACCAAGCGCTGCTCAGACTGCAGCTGTCATTCATCAGATCACTAAGTCTTCTAAAGAAGGGAGTTAGAAGCTCAGGCTCACAGAGGGCTCCACAAAGCTTCTGATTCAGGAAAAAGTCCAGATTGGCTGGGACACACTTCTTAAAGGGGGCAAAAAGCACAGGAGGTTCACAGAGCACTTAGATAGATGCTTCCTCTTCGCTGCCCCCTGAGACCTGGCTCCCAGCCTCTTCCTTCTGTGCTTGTCCTATAATCCCACATGCTTCTGGTTGCTGCTTTCATGCTAGATTACAGATCCCTGTGTCTATGCTCTGTCCCTGGCTCGAGCCCTTGACTTGATTCCTGGCTCGGATCCTGGCTCCAGTTTCAGGCTTCTGATTCTAACCATTAGGCCTGACTGTTCATACACCAAGACTCATTGACACAGGTGTACTTGAAGTTAGCATATGATCCAAAGAATACAGGTCCATGGTGTTTTACAAGAGTTGATGTATAAGGAGATGGTCTATTCAATGTTGGAACTTTAGGTGACCTCCACAATGTTAGCCCTGGATGGCGAGGTTCAGGCTGTCAGCTCAAAATGGTGGGGATTCTACAATTTATTGTTTATTTCCTAGCCTGTGACTTTTACAAAAAACAAAAACAAACCAAGAACAACACCACCTTTGGCAAAATCTCAGCTTTAACCATGAATAGCAGCAGTCTCTAAATTTTAGTATTAAGAAAGTAGTTCACCTTAAACAAATAAAAAACTGTTAAAAATTTATTTTAATTAGGGCATTAAACTTACCTTAGAGGATATCTATAGCACTGCAAGTAAAGAGCATTTCTGCTGTCTTCGCTAACAATATTTGTTTATTCAATTATCTCTTCTTTTATGAAGTTGCTTGGCTAGATATTGAGTAACCCTGAATGGAATAAGAATATATTAGGATACTAACATCAAATATCATCTTGTGTAACTTTTCAAAACATCAGAATGCCATTTTGCTGCAGAAAATTAAGAAATAGTTTTATGATTAAATTCAGACATGACAAACACTTAGCAAATTTGATTTTGAAATATTTCTAATTTTTTTTTTAAAGGAAAACTTTAAAGAAATTAAGGACAAAGTTCCCAAATGTACAGGAAACATCTTTATATGAAATGTTATTAGAAATGTTTCAAATTAAAGCGACCATATATGATTTGGGGAAAAATTGTTTTGTGCAAAAAGCAAGCTTGAAGGTTATATCTTTAATATAATCTTCTGTACATTGCAACATGTGAAATTAAGTGCTGAATTAATTTTGTGCTCCGTTTATCTTTGGCCACACAATGTGACAATAATGTTAAAATCATTGTTTTACTGATTTTAGTGTCTTTGGCATGAGGGCTGGATTTTTAGATTTGGCTAAGAAAAACTCAGCTGCCAGGGAGAGGAGAGATTTCTTTCATGACCACCTAATTTGAAGATGATCACATACTTGTCCAGTCTCCAGCATAAACTAGTGCAAGCCAGTGGCCTGAAAGACCCATGCCAAGTGTAAGATATTGGTATATTGTAGGTTTATCCTTTTGGCTCTGCCAAACGCCCTGTGCTGGAGGCTTGGTTGGGGTGAAGAAGAGGCTACTAGTATTCATTTCCAAAGACTTCCCCTTAAGCAAGAGGAATGCTTCTGGATGCACTGTTTTTAGGGCTGCTTTATATCCCTGAAGTAGTAGAAACCCAGTCAAATTTTAATTGAGCAACTGGTCCAATAGCTAAATAACATTAAAACATGTTTAGTGCAGAGTAAGGGAGCCTCCTGTATTGTAGTCATGTAAAAAAGACTCAATCATCAGACAAATTCAGTTATTTCAGCCAAGTTTTGACTGTTTTTCTAAATTTTATCAGTGTGGGGCAAGATAGTTTGAAAGGTGAATAATATTATAGTATTTAAACCCTGTGAAAAATGCATATTAGATCAGTGGTTTTCAACCAGTGTGCCACAGCACACTGATGTGCCAGAACTGTTCAAGTGTGCCATGAAATTTAGTACAAAGGCAATGAAACCCAGTGTAAAACCTTGTTTCATCTTAAACAGTATTTTATCCAACCAAAATTAGAATTCATAAAACTCGTGAAAATGAATCATCAAATGAAAAGTGAACTATCAGGTTTTGTTTGTTTGTTTGTTTGTTTGTTTTTTGTTTTGTTTTTTTTTTTTATTCTTAAGCATGAACATTCCAAATTCAGATGGCCAAAGGCAAAATTGAGATGGCATGTTTTTTTTTTTAATGTGGATTTGAAACATTAATGAATTTGATGCCTCTTTAGCTTGTTATATGCACTATGTTGCAAACCTCTATAGTAAGATCATAACCATAGTAAATATAAGTAAATGTGATATTTATGAGCAATCAGTTCAGCTGAAAAAATGGGTGCATTGTGGAATTGTTTGTGTCATTGAAGTGTGCCACATTATTGAAAAGTTTGGGAACCACTGTATTGAACCGAATGAACTCTGACACAATTCTACTGAGGTACAATTTATTAAAAAAATACCTAAGTAGTATGTTCCTTTGATTTCATATCCTGGAAAAGTCTCATCTTCACTGACTTTGACGGAGATCTTCTGAACACTGATGCCCTACTCCTACTAACCCAGAAGTATCAGTTGCAAAGGTTTAGCAACAGAGTTAGGGTTAGGGTCTTCTATAGGCATTTTGTCCCCCTTCTGAGACCTGTTGGGGTTTGGAGGAATTACTGCCACATGAAATTATTGAATATTGGTCTTTGGGCCAGAAGATAGATAGATAGATAGATAGATAGATAGATAGATAGATAGATTGCCTTGAGGATGTGTTACAGTCTAGTCAGTTACCTCAAGATGATGCTGAGGATTTCTTTAGTGGCTTTCTTCTCCTTTTTTCCTCAGAGTCTAGTTTATATCTTTGTTGATTGTAACCCAAACACACATACATGGGAACCTGGTAGAGTCAACAGTTGTGACTAATAATGATGACAGGTTGGCTCACTAAGGTAACCACTATTGTTGCCCCAGACTTGACAAGTCAAATATAATGATATGGTAACCTCTATATTGTATTTTGTTTGCTATGTGTTCTAGCTCCTTTTATCCAAATGAGGGGAAAACAGAATGAAGAGTTTAGCTGAATGACTGTTCAGTCCTAATTTCAAGATGTCTTTTGTTATGTTGTTCTTTCACTCTATCTTTCCACATAATTCAGGCTTTACTATTGCATCCAGAATCACTCGATGTTGCCCGTGTGGAAGTTACTGACAATTCCCAGATTCTCACTGAGGGCAAGCTTCGGTAAGAACTATTTTTTTTTTTAAATAGGCTCAGAATTTCATATTAGCCAATGTAAATTTATGCTGAGTCAGTATGTCTCCGCTGAAATTAAGGAGTTTACTACAATTTACACTATTCTAATGAAGGACAAAGTTTATACTTGAATGTATTCATTGGCTAATGCTTAATTATTGTTCGGTTTGTGTTTAGGCTGCTACATATAAATATGCCCTGGGGGGGGTATTTTTAGTGTATTTTCCTTTGGGTGCTTGATACAAGCGGAAAATCATGTCCAAATGAGATTCAATTTTGAGAAAGAACATCCAGACTAATCTGTGGATGCTAAAGGTTAGGATTACAGTATTACCAAACATTATGTTGTGCTACAATGCAAAGCAGTTTCCCAAGAGGAATACTGTTAGTTGCCTTCCAACAGCATGGAGAGAAAAGTCCACTCTTCAAGGCTCAAGATTGAAAGAACTACAGTCCAGATTTTTAAAGGCATTTAGCAGATGTGGACATAATGCTTCAGACAACTAATTCAGCAAAACTGAAATGTGTTGTGCAAGATATCTGTCATGTTGTTTGGACTGGTTCTTGACTATGAATGCCAACATCAAGGTAGACTGTTAAAAATAGGGCAGACACACACATTGGCGAAATGGATTTCAAGAATCCAGTAAAAATGTAACCTTCTGGATCACTTGTGTTCAACATTAATGTGTACACTAGCAATTTAGGTCAACTTAAGGACACATGAGTCGACCTATTTACCCCATGTCCACACAGGGCTTTCATTAAGTCGACTAAAGGATGTCATTAAGTCAACTTAATAACTGTGGGTGCTTAGGTCAACTGAAGGATTTAGGTCGACCTTATTAAGTTGACCTAAAACTGATGTAGATGCCCTAGGTCAACTTAATTCCTTAAGTTAGGGCTGGGGAGAAGGGACATGTGGTTCTGAGAGCCACAGCTCAGGGACAAAGGAGCCCCCTGGAGCTCCTGTTGACAAGGGAGCCACTGGGGATCCCCAGAAAAGTGAGCCACTGGGGGTACCCAGACAAAGCAGTCCCTGAGAAATAGACTGCTGGGTCTTCCCTGTCTGTGGAGCCCCTGAGAAGCCAGTTGCTGGGGCTTCCCTTTCTGGGGAGCTCTAGGAAAGCCAAGTGCCAGAATTTCCCAGGCAGGGGACCCTCCAACAAGGACAAGGGAGCCCCAGAGAAGCCAGCTGCTAGCTGGGTGTGGGTGGATTCCTGCACTGCTTGAGCCCTAGCCGGGGGTAGCGGGGTGGTGGGGGAATCCCTCACTGATAAAGGTCAGGGTGGCGGGGGAATCCCTCTCCACTGAAGCCAGGGGCAAGTAGTCCCACATGGCTCCCTTCTTGAAACTCCCTTGTCTGGGCAGGGTCATTGGCCGGCATCCCCAGGGTTCCACTCACAGGGAAACCCTAGCAGCCAGCTTCTCTGGGACTCCCCAGACAGGGAAGCCCCAGAAGCTCTAAAGGGTCCCCCTCCCCACAAGTGGTGTCTCTCCTGAGCCATGGCTCTGGGTCAACCTAACCACTGCCTGTGGAGTGCCTAGTACAAACACTGTAAGTCAACTTAACAAGGTTGACTTAAGTGGACTTAAGTTGAACTTGTTAAGTTGACTTAACAAAGTCATCTTAGGGGTTTTGGGTTTTTTGTTTGTTTGTTTTTAGTGTTGACATAGCCTAAGTCTCAGAGAATCCCCATAGGCTCTCCCGTCTTTCTTGCCACCAATGCAAACTGAACTAAACAATAAGTGGTTGCCTATACGAAAAATAGCAACATATTCAGTTTGTTTCCAGTCCCAAGAAACGAATCATTTACTAAGATCAGTTGGTACCCTAGATCTAAGACCAAAGACAATGGCTATAGTCATTCCTGTAACTAACTATTTCAAGGTTTATTAACTAGGAAAAGGATAAGAGATTTATTTACAGATTAAAGACAGCAAATTTATACACACAAATAAACTGTGGTCTCAGACTGGTGAAAATTGTATTGCTATAGCTATTCAAAATACCTTTCAGGGCAAGCCCAGAGATAACCCCAGGGCATCTTTTATTTCACATTGGAGTCTCTGGCCTTATAAGACTTCAAACAGCCAAAAGATGAAGAAATATCTGGTGACCCAGTTTTATCTTTTACATTTACTCTTCCAATCTATGAGACAAGTTCCCTTTCACATAGCTTTTTCAAGGGGTATTTCAGAAATCTTATGTTTTATGATGTTCCTTAATGGCCCATTGAATCTTGGTAGCCATCCTGAATGAGTGGGGAGGGGCATGATTCTCATGCCTGGGGTCACAAGTTGAGAGCAAACATTTAAAAAGTTTTTAAGCTAAACTTACATATATCCTTACAGCATGGAGTATAGACATTACAAGTGACATAATGCATGCAGCAATTTACAAGCATTTAATGAATTCTGAACACCAAATATATTCTTATACATACCTATTTTGTATTAATCTGACATACAGATGAGTTGTTCAGCTTTCCAGCTATGAGTTTGTCAATTCTTAGCTAATAAATGGCAATGGCATTGGGCAGCACTGGCCCTTGATTTACCAGAGTACAGGACTGACATGGTCTTTTTGTCCCTGGATATTATCAAGATATTTCATTTGAAGTTTTATGTTAAATTATACAGCTAGTCCTCACTTAGTGACCTACTCGTTTAGTGACCCCTCGGAGTTATGACCAGCTCTCTGACGAGTTGGTATTATGGCGATGTACAAGAACTCGCATCAACTCTCTCAGATTCATCTCATTCCCGCAGTCAGAACTAGCGTTTTTCATCTATGTATTTTTACTTTATTGTGCACCCCAAAGTACAAGATGTCGGCGAAAAGGAAGAGCATGACTTCACCCGGAGAAAGCGCCAAGAAACAAAGGAAGGCTATCGATCTTGAGACAAAAATGAAGATAATAAACGAATATGAAGCTGGTAAGAAAGTTAAAGCGATAGCACGTGACTTGGAGCTGGCGCATTCAACTGTATCAACGATCTTGAAGGATAAAGATCGAGTGAAAGA
>ML681993.1:17365935-17381513 GCA_007922195.1 Podocnemis expansa | reverse complement strand
GTAGATAGTTTTAATGTCACCTTTGCATCATTTATAACATTTTTAATATATATTTTAAATGTTTTAAGCTCTAATGTACTGAACTTAGTTTGCATAGTGTACTGTAAATATAGGTAATCTGAGAGAGTTGATGCGAGTTCTTGTACATTGCCATAATACCAACTCATCAGAGAGCCGGTCATAACTCTGAGGGGTCACTAAACGAGTAGGTCACTAAGTGAGGACTAGCTGTATTTCTTTTCACAAATATTCTGTCATTAACTTTCCCCTCAGTTTGAGATAAATCCAGTTATGAGAATTTCAGAATTTCTCCCATTAAAAAAAAAATTGAATTTCAGCCAGCTCTATCATTTATGCCCCTAAACATACAGCTAGGCATCTAAATGTTTTGTTGTTATTGTTGTTGTTGTTAATCTCATTAAGTGCTTATCTGCTTCTGCCCCAACTCTCATTGACTTAACTTGGCATTGAAAATGATCAGCACATCGTAAGAGTTCAACCATAAACTACTTCCTTTGAACATACTTGACTAGGAAAGTGATTAAAATCCTTCTGTTTTGTGGACTATCTGTGGAACTGGGAGGGATGTGAGCAGGAAAAGGGAAGACAGTATTTTTTCTAGTTTTTAGTTAAGCCCAGTATTTAAACTTTTGCAGAGCTGCAGATTTTAAGTATGAAACAATTAGTATTTTTTTAGCATTGTTTTGGTTTGTATTCTAAGGGTCTGTGACATATGCTTTGTACATCTGCATTACTTCAGCGTAAACTGTGTTATGCGATACTCATAACCTAATGTGACCCAGCATACTGGGATGGTTCAACACATTATCTTAGAAATCTAAAGAAGGAAGTTTAAAAAGTAAGCAGAATCAGTTTATGACTCTCAGATTGAAGTATTTTGCCTCAATTTATAGATAGACAAGAAAAATAAACAGATTATAAGTTAAAAGCATCTGATGCATTGTCTTCATTCTCTATATTTAACTCAGAATCTAATAATAACATTAGTGTCATCTCCAGCTATTTACTCAGGATTCGTGAACCCAATAACTTTTAGTCTCTGCTAGCCAATATCAGGAAATAAACCAAAGGAAATACAGTACCTCTGCCTTTTATATGACTGACACTTAAAAGCTGAAAGTAAGTGTTCTTAATTTTAAAATTTTGCTTTATTCGTCTCAGCAATGTCCATTGGAATACTTTTGCCAGACACCACTCATTAGTCTTAAGCACATTCAAATACAATGCATATTCAAGTGTCCTGCCGTGTTAGTGGAGTTGGATTGGTCAAATCTGTGCCAGATTTAACATGTCAGGATGCTCAAGCAGAAAACTGCTTCCACTTGGAGTATCAAAGTCATTAAAGTGGGATGCAGAGCTCATTTAGAATGTCATGGGGGGAAATCAGTCTAATAGTACTTTCTACTAGGGGTTTCAATGAGCGTGTGCTCGTCCCTGAATATGCTGCAGAGTGCCTCGAATCAGCACATATCACCTGGGAGCTCAGCTAGGGCTGGCAGGGGTGAGGCCTTTATAAATCTCCTACCTGTAGCAGTCCAGGCACATAACCCAGATGAAGACAGCAGATTCCTGATGGCAATCTCTTCTTGAGCCGTAGGAGCACTGTAAGAGGGTAGGTGGCAGCTGGGTGAGATGGAGACCAGGGAAAAGGAACCTTGCCGGTGGCAGGGTGGGGGGAAAAGCAGCGAGAATGGCTTCAGGGAAGTAGTGCAGTGGCCCAGGGAAGAAGCCAGGGAGCAAAGGAGCAAGGTGGTACCAGGCCAGCTATGGCAGGGGAAGCCACCAGAAGGGGAGGCATGGGGAATAGGGCCATAACAGTGGAGGAAATAGGGGGGTGGGGGTGGTAGAGGAGCAGATTATGATGGTGGGGGATGTATTCAAGCAGATTGTGGGCCTGTGCCCTGAATCTTTTTGCTACATAACAATGACCCTGCTTTCCACCAATGGTGTTCTAGTTCCTTATCCACCTTAGCTGGTCGCTGAGTAACTTTGTTGTCTGCATCAGGCATAGTTATCATGATTCTGTGCTTTTTAACTAGCAATGTGCAAATGTTTTTGTAAATCATGGTGCGTAAGCAATGCTTTTACAAGAGTTAAAGTTCATTCTAAGGGGTTACAGAAGTTGTAGGAGAACACAAGTTATATTTCACTTTTAACTCACTAAATTTAAGTTCAGGCACTTGAAACTTAAAATAACAACCTTAAATAGTAACAGGATAAAAGCATTCGTTTTCCTAGGGGTCATGCTTGATTATATTCATTTGAAGAAGAGTTAATTGCATAACGCCATGTCTCCTCTCTCTCTCTTGTAATTTTTTCAATATGCACATAGGGGATAGAGGATACCTTTATTGCATTCATACCCAATCCCCAGCTTAAAAAAAAAACAAAAAAAAACAAAAAAAAAAAAACCAAAACAAAAACAAAAACAAAAACAAAGCCAGAGTTCCAACTTTACTGCTTTTTATTTTTATGTGTCTTTTTCCACCTACAAGCTATGATTCATAGGTTCCATTATGGTCTGGTTGACATTAAGGCTTAAGGCTATGGTAAGGAAAACTCACTTGACTTCTGCTTTGGAAAAAAGGTGGTGATTTCCTTGGATTGCCATTTATAGGTGAAATTCACCATTTTCCACTAAGCCTGTAATTCCCTCTGGGTGGCATATTTCCAAATGACGCTTCTGATCTACAGTGGGAGTAAGCCACTTATTACACTATGGATCATATTATTTACTACATTAATCATCCATCCCTGTATTTTATACATCAGTGCTAAAGAAACATTGGCCAGGAGGAAACCTATTTTTCTTGAAATTCAGAAGTGGTCTTTTCGGGTGGATTTTTTCATTCCTGTAGAAGCTGTGCTATTCTAGCTTGTATGGTACTCAATTGATGAAAAAGATACTTTAATAGGTGCCTCTAATCCTTTCATGTTTTCATTCAGAGCCAGGGGTTAAAGTAGGGTCGAATGCACCAGAATGGCATTCCAGAGCCCATCATTTTTAGGGGCCTTGTGTTCCAATACATATTAGAATCCAAGGCCTCCAAAATGCAGGAAAAGAGAACCCTACATTCCTTTGCTGGAGTCACTATCTGTATTATGGTAGCCTTCTCTAGATTTTTCTGTCTGGAGTTTTTTTCCTTCTGGTTCTGTGTACTTAGGAATGTTCATCAACAAAGGAACACAAAGAGATTTATGGATGGGAGAAGAACTAAATTTAACCTAGTATTTGTCACCCAGTTTCAGTCCCAAAGTCCTGTACTGGTGTTCCTTTTTCCTTCCCCCTTCCCCCCCAGTAGATGGCCCTTTTTTAAAGCATCTGGTGGTGTGTCCTTGCTCAGGTCATTTTTTGTCCCATTGACATTTAAACATTTTTTGGAGGCACTGCCATCTTAACTTTGGACATCTCCGACCCCCCACTGGAGTTGATATGAATTTTCACTGCATCATTTTCTTTGAATACCACAGTCATTCACAAGACATTTTTAGATGCCATAAGAACTGCAATTTTAGATGCATTAAGGACTGCAATGCCTTTAAGGATTGTATCTTTGTGAAAGTTGCATAGGCCCCCAAGGATATGCCAAGAAGTATCTCCAATAGGACCTTGTTAGCAAAACCAATCATCAGTCTTAAAAGTTAATGTCCAAGATTCCTTCTCCTTTTAAAGATTCCTTCTCCTTTTAAAGTCAGCAGCAGCAACAGCAGCAGCACAGAACTCAGAAGAGTGGCCAACCCTATTTTTCAGTCTTGTAATAACAAAGAAGGAGGGGGTATCAACTCTTTTGAAGACCTGTGCCTTAAGCCAGTCTTTCCTAAACTTCTATGAGTTTTGACACACTTTGTGCCATATTGTGACCCTGCAGGACTCACCAGCCCAATGCCCCAGACTGAAACCAGCCATCTCCACAGCTTTCTGTAACAAAGTTACTGATGCATGGCCCGCAGTAATGTGCCCTGACACAGTAGCTGAGAAGAGCTGCCTTAGGTAATGTCCAATTTCCCTCTCATTGTTGAAATAGAGACTTAATGATTCTTTGCAGTTTCTGAAGTCTAGAGATGAATTCACCAGAGGATTGAAATAATCTCTAAGAATTGAATTCACTCAAAAACTAAGTGAAGCGCAGCATAAGTTGGTGCCTTGGGCTAGGAGAGCCTCTTGCAAGCACATAATGGGTGTCAGCAGATAGTACCCAGTGGACAGGGTGAATGGCTAGCAGGCAACGAGTGGATCCTGTGGTGGCAGAAGGCAGCAGGAGGGGGCTGGCTTTACAGGTGGATGCTAAAACTATCATAGTTAGTATGTGGGTAATGGAGAAGTGAAGGACATGCTCTTTATACACTGGGGTGGGGTGAGTTCAAATTCTTGGTTTTTGTGTGAATCCTGCCTTGTCTCTGAATCAGTGCTGGTTTTGATATTGCCTCTTCATTTTCTCTTTGTGTTACTATTTAAAGTTTTATGTACAGCACTCAGACTTGTGCTTGTGAGAGGGGAAGCATTGCCATCTGAAGTACCCAGGGAATAGTGTGTGATTTTTCAGGGTACTGGGGTTTGTCCTGGTTGGTGTTTAGAACCCCTGGATATAGAACTTGGCCCTTTGCTGCTGCTGTCTTGGCCTGGAAGAAGAGTTACGTTCATTATAAGACAAGTGCATATTCCACTAATTCCACCAATGAAAGAATTACATCATTCAGCAGAGGGTAGGAACCACTGAATCAGAGTCAGGAAGAACTGAAATTGTAGGATGGACCTGCAAAGGGAAAAATATGGAGAAGTAAGTGTTAGTGATGGAATATAAATTATAAAAATCTAAAGCTAGAAAGACTCTTCTATAAGCAAAAAAAAAAAAAAGTGAATTGCTTAATTATTAGAAGGATTTGTGGAGTGAGTAGTTAGGGTTATGCTGTCTTGTTTTGTTTTCAAATTACTAGTTCAGATTGGTCTGTCTAGAGCTTGAGTCTTGGGCGACTGCTCTATCTATGAGCAACTGGTGTTTTGAGTCTCTGGTGTTGTTCCCAATGCCCTTCTGAGCTGTGCTCATGTACTGGCCCATGTGGTCATGTAGCTTGGCGGCTATGATGCACAGCCTGGATTGACTACAGGAAAGCCTACAACTCAATGCCTCACACATGGATCTGTGAATGTCTGGCGCTATACAAAGTTAACAGGACACTAAGGACCTTCCTCATGAACTCAATGGGACTGTGGAAGACAACACTGGAAGTCAACTCAAGACAGCTTGCACAAGTGGCCATCAAGTGCGGCATATACCAAGGTGATATGCTGTCCCCGCTGCTGTTCTGCATTGGCTTGAACCCCCTCAGCCAGATAATCACAAGGACTGGATATGGATACAAGTTCAAGAGTGGGACTACCATCAGCCACCTCCTCTACATGGATGACATCAAGCTGTATGCTAAGAATGAACAAGACATCGACTCGCTAATCCACCTGACATGGATCTACAGTGAGGATATTGGGATGTCATTCGGACTGGAGAAGTGTGGCCGGATGGTAGTAAAGAGAGGAAAGGTAGTCAAGGTACAGGCAGGTACTGGCCAATCAACCAGACATCGTGGTAATAGACAAGGACCAGAAGACAGCGGTGGTGATAGATGTAGCAGTGCCAAGTGACAGCAACATCAGGAGGAAGGAGTATGAGAAGCTGGTGAAGTACCAGGGCCTGAAAGAGGAACAAGAACGGATGTGGAAAGTAAAGGCCAAAGTGGTCCCAGTGGTGGTAGAAGCACTCGGGGCTGTGACTCCTAAGCTGGGAGAGTGGATCCAACGGATCCCAGGAACAACATCAGAGCTCTCTGTCCAGAAGAGTGCAGTGCTAGGAACAGCTAAGATACTGCGCAGAACCCTCAAACTCCCAGGCCTATGGTAGAGGACCCGAGGTTGAGGATGATACATACCACCCTTAGGGGTGAGAGGGGAATTTTATATATATATATATATATATATATATATATATATATATATATATATATATTAAATTCCAGTGTAGCATGTTCAAAGAGAAACACTCTATTCTTGGTTCATCATGAGTTATTCTAGTATTGGTGTGACTCTGTCTGAATCAGCAGATTTGGAGCAATTCTGTGAAGATTCTTTCACTAATGTAAGTTAATAAGAAATATTTATCTAAACACTGTGTGTGTCCTTCTTTTTTTCCATTTCCACTTGTTTTACTTTAAGTTTTCTCACCAAATCCTAAGGTATTCAAAGGTCATGGTACTGTACATAAACTGCAGTATGGTGTCATGTATTTTATCTTTACAGTCAGCTGCATTCATTCCCTAGCTCTGTGTGGTTGGTCTGACTTCAGTTCATGTCAGAAATGACTAAAGGTTTTCTGTGAAATGAGCTGTGCAGTTCTTAATTGATAGATATTTGTACAACTAAATCATCACCATGACTGGAACCAATTGGTGTCTCTACTGCCAGTTGTCATAGTTGTCTAAGACTGGGGTTATATACCTTTTCAGCCTCAGAAGGAATCAAGCTGCGTTAAGAATGAGTTACTAAGTCAGGCCTGTGTGCTGTATTTTTCTGTCTGTAAAGAAAAGGTTATCCAATGATATGGCCTTCAGCCAGCTCTAGTTTAAAGATAATTTGTTATTTTTATTAACAGAAAATATGTATCAGCTGCTTATTCTCATTCCAATATGTTTAAAATGGACACTGTACTAGCCCATCACCTGAAATAAACAAAAATCTCTGAGCAATTTGTTGCATCATGATCTTTTAATGAGTTTAATTAAACAAATCGATGATCCTTGAACAAAGCTTTCTCCTAAATAACAATTTGTTTCTTCAAGATTGTTTAAACAATTTGGTTATAAAACATTTTAACAGTGCCTTTGAAACGCTGAGACAAGAAATCATATATGTTTCTCTTGCAGTATTTTTGTACCTTAGGCTATGGCTACATTTAGACTGTTAGTTCAAATTGACTAAATTTGTACTAATCAAGTCAAACTAATAATGGTTATTCAAATTCATTCAATTCAAACCAACATGGCCACAGGAGGAAAACCATAGACAGGACTTGCTAGTTCGAATTGGAAGAGGGGCACCATAGGAGGTGTGCCAACAAGACCCCTTGGCAGGGCCATGTTGCCACCCAATCCCCTGCCGGGCTTCAGCCCCTGCAGCCCAGCACAGGGAAAAGCATCCCCTGCTGAGCTCTAGTTGTGGTGCTGCTAGAGCTGAGCATGGGACGCTTTCCCCTAGGCAAAGCTGAGAAGGTAAGAGTCTGGCAGGGGATATTTTTCCCCAGCAGGGCTCCTTGGGGCCAGAGCATCCACCCACCACACACAGCCCAGTGGTGGGGAGGAGAAAGGACTCCCCCAACCCAATGCTGTCAGCAGAAGGCTGGGGAAATCCCTTCTTCCCCGCTCCAGCTGTGCTGGCTGAGGGAATCCTCCCCCCCCCCCGCACTGTCAGGAGGAGGAGGTGAATCCCTTCTCTCATCCTGTCCCAGTACTATCAGCACTGGGCAGGGCGAGTCCCTTGTCCCTGCGCTGACAGCACAGGCAGAGGAGAAGGGAAGCCCTCACATGGCTCCCAACCCCCCTGGCTGTGCTCGGGGAAGGGATCCTCCGCAATGCTATAGCCACACTGTCTGAGCTCAGGGAAGGGAACCCCCCACACGGCTCTAGGTGCACACAGAGGGTTCCCTTCCCCAAGCCCTGGGAGTGCGGCTTTACCCATGTGCAGGGGGGTTCACTTCCACTAGCTCAAGTCCCTTCTCCCAGTGTGGCTCTAGGCATGCAGGGGGCTTCCTTTCCCCCACCCAGGCAGCAGAGCTCTAGCTGCATGGGGGTTCCCTTCCCCCAGCTCGGGGAAAGCCACATGCTGGGGGATCCCTTCCCTGAACCAGGCTCTAGGTGTGCACAGGGGTTCCCTTCTCTGAGTGCTGCTCTAGGCCAGTGGGTTCCCAATCAGTGTGCCGGGGCACACTGGTGTGCCATGGCAACACCCAAAGTGTGCCGCAAGCATCTTGAGAGTTGGAGTTAAAGTTCCCTCCCTGCTCAGCCCAGCCATGTGGGCTGTGCAGGGCTGGGAAAAGGCAGGGGTTAAAGTAATGGGGAAGGCACTGGGACACATTTCTATTTTAGCTGCCCTAGAGAATAGCTACACATGGACAAAACTCAAGGCATGGTGTCAGCCTCCCTTGGAATGCGGAGTTCCAGGGGTCCCCCTAAAAATAGCATGAGCGGCCCGAACGCAGAGTTCTGGTTGCTCCACCTTAAACCCCGCTCCACCTTAACCCAGCCAGCAGAGAGCTGCGGGAGGCCTGGAGTGTGTGAATCTCCCCCCTGCAGGGCAGAGCAGCTTGTGTCAGCCAGCCTGCAAACAGCCTGGGGTGGGCTGCTGGGGGTTGTGTGTGTGTGTGTGTGTGTGTGTGTGTGTGTGTGTGTGTGTGTGTGTGTGTGTAGCAGGGGGGGAGTGGGTGTGTAACAGAGGGTGTGTAGCTGGGGTAGTGGGATGGCTATATGGTTGGGGGGGTGTAGCTGGGGGCTGGAGGCCTAGTTCTGGCCCCTGCAGTGATGGGAGGGTCCATCACAGGCAGCAGGGGGTTGGGGGAAGGGAGGACGGGACCTGCTGAGGTGGGAGGGAGCAGCAGTGGGGTGAGGATTTGCCCTGGGTGGCAGGGAGCCACTGTGGAGAAGGGGGAAGTGGGTGCTGCACCAGGCTTTCCCGCCCCACCTTCCCATTCCCCAGGTTCTCTCCTGCCCCCCCCCCCAACCTACTCTTGTTCTGCCTTCTTCTCTTCTCTCTTGACCCTCTTATGCTGTTTCCCACATGGCTGCACTTGTCCTTTTTTGGCACCCCTGCCCTGCTGTGCTCCCCACACTCACTCCTGCCACTGCACATGACTCTTGACCTCCCGTGTTTTGCCAACTCTGCTCTGCTACCCCTACAAGCCCACACAGCAGCATTTCCAAAACACTGTACTAATGTATATTTGGTTGAATTAAACTATGTGGGTAGAGATACCCTTAAAGATTGATTAGGGTGAACTGTACAGTGTATAACACAGAACAAAGAGCTCCACTACAATGTTTTTGAAAGAAATACAAAAAAATGGTGTTGGGGGGGCGGGGCAGGGGGGAATCTTATGCTTTTTTTGATTCTGGTCATATAAGAAAGATGCCCGTCTACTATCCTTAATCTTTTATGCCCAGGAATAAAAGATGACAGGTCAAAATATAGCCGATATGGAAAAAAAATATATAAGTCTTTGTGTATGGTATGACTTGTTCAATCCAGTGTTTATTAAGATATTTTGGAAGGCAGAAACATCAGTCTCTTTATGCTCTTGACTTACATTTTTTCCTCTTATTTTTAAATGTGAGCCAAAATTGTTACTCAGTTTCCAAAACTCTTGCTCACTTTGAGTATTATTGATTTTATATTGGTATAAGTAGCTTAAGAGTTAAGAAACAGATTATTATTGTTTGTTTTACACACTCTTATATACTATGGAACAGTGTTCTATAAGAATTGGCTACTATAGAATTTAAAAATGTGAATAGTTTAATTTCTGCTAAATTTCTCGTAAGTAATATGTTGATAAAAGACCATTATTTTGCAACAGCATTTGGACTAGAAAAAAAATTAGGTGGTCTTAATTTTATTAATTTTAAGTGTTGGGCTAATGCCTGAGGGTGAATGAAACATCTGGTGCCATCTGGTCCTCCACCTTCTTTTTCTCCACAGTATCAAAATTATAAGAAAACATATAATTTTGAACCTAATAATGAAGATTAGAAGATCTGAATCATGAATATTGACTTTTCCAAATTGTTTCTAATGGTAAAAATTTAAAGCTGAATCAGCCCAAAGTCATTTTATTCTTTGCATACCATCAGTAAAAATTATTATCTATCTTCATTTGTTCTCCAGTCACAACTCCTGTTCAATTAATGGTCCTGTAGCATTTGCATCATAATGCATCTTATGTTCTTTTTTTCACCATCTCTTTTTGTCTTTTTTTTTTTAATTTTTGAGATGTGATTATTCCCAAATTACTACTAGAAGAATTATAACTAGCTCTCATTCACTTCTCTGCATGCAGATTTTGTTGTGGCCAAGATGAAAATCAGCCAGTTGTCCTTCAAAAAGTTCTCCTCCAGTTTTCTATGTGAGTGAATCAGAATGGAAACCAACATTTTAAAAAGTTTACTTGTCAGTCTATCATGGGTTTTTAAACATGATAAAAAGAGAGAAACTTGATCCATACACCTCACCCCACCTAAGATTATCTGAAATTTAGAGTTGTTTACCACTGAAGCCTAAACAGGATTCCAATATTGAGCTTAAGTGCCTATACAGTGAAAATAGGATTCAGGCCATGGTCCTAATAATTTGATTTGGAGGCAACATAAGAACTCTTTCTCAAGCTCAATGTCTAGTCATTGTCATTTTTTAATTACTGAAAATTGCAGTGAATAGTCAATGCATTATAATCTGGTGATTAGTGTATTAGCTTCACATATAGGAGACCAAAGAGGTCAATCTTTTCTTTGGCAGAATGGGAGAATTAAACATTGGTGTCTCCTAGCCCATCTGTGTGTTCCATGGAGATAACTGTCACAAGGAGCTGTCTTCCTCTAGCATGTGCTTTTAGAATGATATATAACTCACATAGATCTTTGTTTGTGAATTTGATGTGAATTTGCTCAATAGTTTTGACAAAGTTTTGGGTTGACCAAAATGGCTTTTCTTCCTGAGAATAAACTTTAAAAATTTCATTCAACTCTAGTGACAGGCTTATATTTGAACAGACATGAAAACAGAAGTTTCCCTTAGAAGCTATTTTTGCAGATTAGACATATGGTTGAGTTGCCAGGGCATTGCCTATGAAAAGATTAAATTGTCAGTGCTCTGTTTTATGTAGATCAATGTCTTCAGTGTTCTATCATGACCCTGCCATCTGAATCCTGCAAGCACTTAATGGACATATAGGGTATGCCTACACAGCACTTTTATTTTGAAATAACACTGGTTATTTTGAAATAAAAGATATTTGGTCCACATGTCATTTTCTTATGTCAAAAGGATGGATCCCGTCCTTTCGAAATAAGAACCATCTTTTCAAAACAGGTTAAACCATGAGTGTTTCAAAACAGCTGTTATTTCGAAATGGTTATTTCGAAATATGGCTGTTTGGACACGTTGTTTCAAAACAGCATGTCCAAATGGCCTTATTTTGAAACAACCATTTCAAAATACCAGCCATTTCAATAGCAGGCTTTCTCTTAATTCGAATTAAAATTTTCTTAATTTGAATTAACTTATTTCAAAATACTTATTTTGAAATAATGATGTGTGTGTGTAGACATAGCCATAGTGTTTTAAAAAGCATGTATCAAGATACTTGGGCTACACCACTAAACACATGACTTTGGTATTCTGTAAGATGTACTGAAAATATCTTTTAAATTTGCAAACCAAATCACTGATGACTTAAATAGTTTTTGCTTGTTTGTTTGTTTTCTTCATAAAAGCTCACATGCTTATTTTGGTCCAGTGGAGCATGATTCAGTCATTAATTAGTGGATAAGTCTTATCAGGAATTGCTGTCAGTCTGAATACAGAGATCCTGCTTTCCAATGAACACTGAGTAGTTTTTTATGATAGAAAAGTCATTGACACTATTAAAAATACCAAAAACATCCAATAGATATATACTTTACCATTTATATTCTCTTCCATGTTGCTCCATATGTTCAGTAGGAAACCTTCCTGTATATGAATATTTAAGTTCATCTGTTGAAGAGTGTTCTTTGAGAAAAAAAAAAATTGCTACTACTTTGCATATTCTCCTGTTAAGTGGCTCTGAGTTTCTGTGTGTCTTAATTATTTATCTTGAATCTGTTTTCTTACTCTCTATTAAACTGATCCTAAATGATTAGGCCTCAAAGGATGTGACTATCTGACTTTCTTTGGAAGTGTCAGTGTCAGCAATAAAGTGTCTGTAATAACAGCTGTTGGTGGAACACCTATTATCCTTCTTAGGAGGATATTAACAGCTGTTATAACTGATGCTTTACAAATGCTATACTGATATGTTACTTAAAGTAGAGAAAGGATACATGAGTAAATGGTGCAAGCATCAGGGATAAAGCATTCTGCTCAAAGCTTCTCTCTTATTATATTAGTATTGTGCTCAGTTCTGGATGCTACACTTAAAGAGGTGTGTACAAAATGGAGATTGGCCAGATAAGAGCACCCCAAAATGTTAAAAAGGGTGGGAAAATGAGAAGAATTTAGAAACTGGGAATATTTTGAGAAAAAAAGACTGAAGCCAAAAATATTTAGGGCCATTAGAGAAAGGCATATGATCAATACTTCTCCATGTCCATGTTTCTCCATGAAAGTAGGACCAGAATTAATTAGCTCAATCTACAAAAAGGGAAATTTAGGTGAGATCTCGGGAAAAGCTTTCTAACGATAAGGGTAGTTAAGCTATGGATAGGGTTACCAGACATCTGGCAAAAGGAGGACATTGTCCTCCTTTTTGCCCTGATGCCCTCCATCAAGCAGACATTAGTGAAAAAAGTTAATTTTGCTTGGCTTTTTTGCTGGACACCAGGACTGCAATCTAAAAATAGAAGCACGTGGGAACATGCTGCACTGGAACATGTTTCACTGCCTTTTCAGGGGGCTGTGGTGGTTGCATGGCCTCCCAAGGCACCAAGAAGGGAGAGGAGAGGTAGCCGGGTTTGCTCCTGCCCACCGCAGCCCCCTGAATCGGGGGGGGGGTTGGAATGCATTTTGGAGAGGCACACTCCTGCTCACTTCAATTTTTATAGTGCCACCCCAGCATCCGGCAAAAAGCCAGAAAAAATCAACTTTTTCACAAATAACTGCCAGGTGTGGTGGTGGGGCAAGTAGTTGGGGCGGGGCAGTAGCTGCGGTGATGGTGGGGCAGTAGCTGGGGTGGTGGGGGGCAGGCATTTGGGGGGCAGTAGCTGGAGTGGGTGAAGGGGCCCCAGGTGTGTGTGTGTGTGTGTGTGTGTGTCCTCCAATGTCTTCCTTTTTGGACTTCCCTGTTCTCCTTTCAATGCTTGATATCTGGTAACACTAGCTATGGAATAATCTCTGAAGGAGGTTATGGAATCCCTGGTGCTGGAGGCTTTTATGAAAAGGTTGGACAAACATCTGTCAGGGCTGGCCCAGGTTTATTGATAAGACAGTTTAAACCCCTGTTGTCATCTCTTCCAGACAAATGTAATAATTTTTGTACAAAATATTCCTTATGACATATCATTGGAAACTCATTATGGTCAATATTGTCCTGATAAAATGTGTGTGCCAGCATTATCAGATTCCGCAGTATGGTATTAACACATATGCCAAACCACAGCCCTGCCCAAACAGAAGCTGGCAAACAAGTCTGTCTCAAACAAAAGAAAGTGTGCTCTGCTTAATTTGCATTTAAGCAATAAACAGAGTCATCAGTCTAAACAGAGGTACAATAGGTAGGAAAACCAGCACCAGGTGTTCTCTTCTTTAGGTTGGTTTATTTGTCTGTCTGATCATTTGTTTCCTGAAACTTAGTTGTAAATTGAAAAGGAGAACTGCCAGTGTACAAATAAGGGAGAAACACCCAAGGCATCTTCCTTCCCTTCCTGCTCTTTCATTCTCTGTCAATTGACTGAATCAGAAAAAACAAAGAAAATAACAATTACACAGAAGAAGGGACATAGAGCTAAATGTCTGACCAGTACAATTCCACAGAGCATGTGATGACAGAAACTTTAGTTTGAATTTAAGATAATTTATTAATTTAGGTTTTGGAATTAGTTGTGTTTTGTCTTTATTTCTCTTGTAACCATTTCTGACTTTGCATGCTTCATTGCTTGTGTTAATTTAAAATCCATTGTTCTTTAGTAAATAAACTTGTTTTATTGCTTTCTCTCAGTCAGTGTGTTTGAACTGAAATGTTTGGGAAACTCCTTTGGGGATAACAGGATTTGTGCATATCATTTCTCTAAATAAAATGGCAAACTTTACATGAGCTTTTATTGTCCAGGAATCTATCTATCTATCTATCTATCTATCTATCTATCTATCTATCTATCTATCTATCTATCTAAAGAGAGTTGGGAAAAAGTCTGGGACTTTGAGTATGCTGGTATCACCCTGCAGTGTAACTCAGGTTAGTGAAAGTCACTGTGAAGCTGACTGGCTGCATTTCACATACACAACTGGACATGACTTACATGCTGGAGGCTGCTTGTGAGCTGTTCAGACTGGAAACTACAAGCACAAAGCAATGTAAAGGTCGCTCTAGGTAGGAGGGGTTGGGTGACACAGCTATGCATCAGACTAGATCAGTGGTCCCCAACCAGTGGATTGTGATAATTTCTGAAGAACAATTGCGGAAGGATGAAACCTCAGTGTGTTACACCAGAGGCTGGCAAAAGATTGGACACCACTGGTCTAGATTGTACTGTGATATGTCACACTGGTTCTGCATCAGCTTATTGGGTGGACTAGATGATTTTTTCACACTCCTGTCAACCTACTTTTCCATAATTAGCTATCAGTAACTGCCCAATGCAAATGTCAGTAAATGTCCAATATATTTAAAATGAGTGACTAACAAGGCTTTTACATGAGATATAACTGTATTATCAATACATTGCACAGACTGCTACTGTTGCAGTAATCATAATATAACATAATTAACTGATAAAAGAAATAAGTATTTCATACAAATATTATTTTTAAAAGTCATGCTGTTACAACACAATTATACAAAATGTATTATTGTGTATGGAAATAAAATCATGGCTAAGAAATTACAAGGAATTTATTAGAATAAAATACAAACATGAAGGACAAGAGTTCTTCATGAGAAATATATCAAACATGAAGGACAAGAGTTCTTCATGGGAAACATAATGCAATATGTAGAAATGGAACTTCTATTAACAGTGATGGGAGTTGTGTATTTAATTCAAGCACACCAGGCCTTGAAATCTGTCTCTTGGTATACATTTCAAAATATTTTTTTCTACTATTATAATTTCATTTTCTTATTGTTTTCTATGTTTGGAGTGCCATTCAGGACTATAATGTTGTATTGCAATATAATTATTCCCATACAATATGTTTGTTATCTTAATGAATCAGAATTGACTCACAAATTTAAGCACTTTTGAATGGGCATTTGTTAGTGTCTTGTATATAGGTAAAGTATTTTGTTTCTAGCAATGTATCTTCTGATAATCATTCATTAATTTATCTTCTATTGTTTATAGGGTATGGCCACACACACTTCTTATTTCAAAACAACAGGGGTTGTTTCGAAATAAGAAGTGCCATGGCCACATGACGCATGGCCATTTCGAAACAAGCAAACAGCTTGTTTCGAAATGGCCATGGTTCTACCGAAACAACTTAAACCTGGTTTGCTTTCGAAACAGCCCTGTTCAGACATGTTGTTTCGGAACAAAGTGTTCTGAAACAACATGTCAGCATCCTCCCAGGGTGCTAAGCACCCTGGGAGGACGGGCAGCCCCCCCTC
>ML681993.1:17232140-17357743 GCA_007922195.1 Podocnemis expansa | reverse complement strand
TCTTTCTTTCTTTCTTTCTTTCTTTCTTTCTTTCTTTCTTTCTTTCTTTCTTTCTGTTCTGACATATCCATGCTCTGTGTTTTTAAAGTACTGTACCAACTCATCATCTTTTTGATATTTTCTTAGGGAAATCCTATTCCTTCAAACCCTGAAAAGAAGTTGGGGAAAGATGGTTTTAGCCAGGATAGCTATTCCTTTGATCTATCTAAGTAAAATTTATTAAGGAGATATTAGTCTGTAAGAAGCAGTTCATTCCTAGACAGATGCCACATCTGCAGTCCCATGCCTGTGTCCATGCCTCATGGAATATGGAATAAGAACAGAGGAAAAACTAACAGGAATAAAGATATGGACAGTTCATAACATCAAATTAGAATTAGTACATTGTATATAAACAGATTCCTGAAATTGTTACAACTTGTGGGGGGATATTTGTGACTTATTTTGTAAGGGGTTAAAATATATATTTCCTCGATATTGGAATTTCTTCTAACATTCATGGCATTTCATATTATATCCAACAATTAAACAAAATTAATAATATGCTTAGGAACACAACTTTATAAACATAAAAATAGTTTTATTGAATGTCACAGCAAAAAATAAACAGGAATGGTTTTGAGCATCAATTGTCAAAGCTCTGTACTAATCAGTAAGGGTATGTCCACACATCTTTTTTATTTCAAAATAACACTGGTTATTTCTAAATGAAAAAGTTTTAGTTCACGTGACGTATTCTTATCTTGAAACGGTGGAGTCCGTCGTTTCGAAATAAGAGCCACTGTTTCGAAACAGCTTAAACCATGTTCATTTCAAAATGGCAGTTCTCTCGAAACCGGTCATTTTGATATAACACCATTTGGACATGTTACCTCGAACAACCATTGTTTCAAAATAAGATTTGACCTTCCTCCCAAGGTGCTATGCACCTTGAGAGAAAGGTCCCACCCCCACACAGCACCCTGGCCAGGGTGCTGAGCAGAAGTGCAGGGGGTGGCGGGTGACCCAGCCAGCTTCCCTGACGCTTGCCTTTGCCGGGGGTGGGGGGAGTTTGGTGCCTCAGCCCGCTTCCCCTGCCTGACCCCAGCAAAGGGAAGCAGCGGGCAAAGCCAGCTGGGGCACCCAGCAAGGGGAAGCGGTGGGAGAAACCCGCTGCTTCCCCTTGCCAGGCCCAGGGGGGGTGGCAGGTGCCCCTGCCAGCTTGGCCGGCTGCCCTGCTCCCTAGTGGGACAGCCCGGGTGCCCTGTACGTGGCCACCTGGAAGCGGCCAGGGAATGTTTGGGCTGGGGCTTCCCTAGGCCCTTGTGAGCAGTGGGGAGTGGGGCCTGCTAGTTCCCCAGCCCCTCCAGCCTGTGAGGGGCTGAGGAACTGGTACCGCCCCCCCCCCACTGCTCAGAAGCAGCCAGGGGAGCCCCAGCCCGCACCTTCCCTGGCTGCTTCCAGGCGGCCTGGTGCTGGGGGAGGGGGTGTCCTGGCTGCAGCGGGCTGAGGCACCCAACCCCCCCGCTCCATGCAAGGGGAAGTGGTAGGGGAAGCCCCCCTGCATCTCCGCTCAGCACCCTGTCCAGGGTGCTGATCCCTGGCCAGGGCGCTGAGAGGGGGTGGGACTTCCTCCCAGGCTGCCACGCACCCTGGGAGGAAGTTCAGACACCTTATTTCGAAACAACAGTTGTTTTGAAATAACGTGTCCCAACAGTGTTATTTTGAAACCACCAGTTTCGAAATAACCGTTGTTTCGAAACAAAAGTGGTTTAAGCTGTTTCAAAACGACAGCTCTTATTTCGAAATGATGAGCTCCATCATTTCAAAATAAGAAAACGTCATGTGGATAAAACTTTTTTATTTTGAAATAACCAGTGTTATTTCGAAATAAAAAAGATGTGTGGACATACCCTTTGACCAATGACATGAATATACCCCTACAATTTCTGGGATGATCGCCCCATATCTGGGTGATAGAGGTAGACCTACCTTGCTCTATGTTGAGAAGGGTATAAAAGCCCAAACCCTGTTATTAAAGGCAGCCTTTTATCTTTTATCTTTTTGGTTTAAGCTTCTAGCTTTTCAGATTTCTGCTTTTGCTCTCAGCTTTTAACTCTGATCTTCTTTGGCTCTCAGCTAGTCTTTTCTCTAAAAGAATACAGACCAACTTTATTTTACTTCTCTTGTTAGCTAGTTATTTTAAGTTACTTTCATAAGTTTAGAGATATCAGTTAAAGTTACTAAACTCTTTCCTGAGAACAAGGACGAGGTCTTGGATGAATTAACATCTTGAACGTCTCCCTCAACCAAGTTGAGAAACCAGGATGTGAGTATCAGCTGTAGGGTTTTAAACATCAAACTTATAAGATTTCTTGTATGACTCAAATGGAGGTTAATTTTGATTTGGTTAGGGATATATACGTATTGAATCGATTAACACTTTCTTAATTCTGTGTGTAGCATTTATGCTTTCAGCAATAAAAAGATTTTATAAAGTTAACATACGTTTTGTGTGACTTTTTTTACCAAGCGTTCGAGAGGGGGGGCTCTTATTTTAGATATCTCGATGGTCATATTTGGGCAAGAACCCTAAACTCCCTAAACAAACTCATCAATACTAATTGACAATATTAAATCAAATTTCAGACTAAAAGATTTGGCTACATAAGGCAGGTTCCAAAGGGGTAGCCATGTTAGTTTAATTTATGAAAACATCTGACAAAGTTGGATTTTCTCCCATAAAAGCTTATGCAATAAATATATTTTTTAGTCTTTAAAAGTGCCACATCACTCCTTGTTTGTTTTGTAAGGCAGGATAGCTTAATGATTAGCATGCTAGTCTGGGTCCTATTCCTGGCCCAGATGTTAGACAACTGTGTAATCATGTTACTGTCCCATGCCTTAGTTCCTCACATGTAAAATGAGGATAATCATATTAATGAATATGATCTATTGATAAAATTATATGCCATTGTAATGCAAATTACAATACATTGTAATGGGGTGGACTACACCCAGTTGCCTCCTGTCGGAGGGCTCAGAGTCCTTCCTCATCCCATCCCAAAGAGGAAAAGAAGAGAGGAACTCTAAGCAGCCTAATAGGGTTGCATGGAAGCAAGCAATGAGGGCCAGTAGATTCACATAAAATGAGTTGAAGGGACAGAATCAAGTCAGTTACAGCCTGGAGCTATAGTAGAGAGAATTCTGTTCTTGCCTTACTGAAGGAGCAGCAGCACCATAAACACCTCAGTGCTGTGGGGATCTGAGGATGGAGAAAATTCCTATTCACTGCTGAGGCTGACTAAGGACTGAGCCCAGGGAAGGATGGAGGAAGACTGGGATTCCAAGGGGGAATTTTGGGGGTATGGCCTCATAATATAGCTGGGGCAAGTTAAAAACCATATACCCCCACAGAAGTTTGTTTTCTTTCACATACAGTTGTGGGGGAAAAATCTAACTCTGGCCCTCAAGTTCAGAAAGAGGCACACCAGAGCCTCCCCAATGAAGCAGACCCGTTCCCAGCCGAGACTCCAATGAGCAGAGAACGAGGTGTGGTTCAGAGTTTATTATTCAGCTGAATAACAAAAGGAACTGCAGCAGAGGGCAGCAAAGAAGTGCTAGCCCCTCTGAGCAGGCCCCCCCCAACAACTCGAGTGCAAGAGAGAGCCCCGAGGGGCAGCATTACAACACTTTTATCCAGTACAGTATGATAATACTATGATAATGCTTACATGATTGACAATGTTTTAGAGACCCTTATATGGTTACATTAACATTATTAAATATATATTAATGATTAAAGAATGCATATAATTATTCCCGCCTCTGTTTATTGTTGACATCATTTGCATTATCCTGGGCAGCCGCAGGACCTGCAAACTCATTAATTTCTGCCTAGAAATGCTGACCTTACATTTTTGTGAGGCTGTGGTGCCAAGAAGGGTGAGCAGGAGATAGGAGGTAATACTCCCTTTTCAGTTAGAACAAAGACGGACAGTCTAGCTTACATTCCTTGTCCAGATGGTCAGGAGAAAAAGCATGAGAAAGGGGAGATAACACACTTTAACTATCAACTCTAGGCCACTTGTTAAAGAAACTTAGATACATGACTTGCCAGAGAAACGACCCCACTACCATAGCAACCCACAGCTCCAACGAGGCCTACACTTCAGCACCTTTCTCACTGTCCTACAGAAGAGATTACATATAATTTTTCTTACACAGTGCATGTGAATTGGTTACAGGACTGAATCACTGACAACCTGCCTACGAACCACTGACAGCAGTTACCATAAACTGAGAGACAGTAGGTACATGTATAACCCATATGCCTAAAAAGGAGCTATCTCTTTTAGGGATCTCTTGATGTTGTAGTATGTTGCTGGGCAAATTTGGCTGCTTTTTCCAGAAGTTTCTGGAAATTAAATGGGTAGTAGCATTAAGCATGCTCCACAAGGTTTTCTACTGCTCTGCTCAGACACCAGGAGAGCAGCAGCCTGAGAGCAGCAGCAATGCAGAGTTGCAATGAGAGGAGACCATGTGCTCAGTGTTCAGGAAAGAAGCTGAGACAGGAGTGGAGAGCAAGATATTTTCTCTCTGCGGTGGAGCATTCTGTAGCAGTTTTCTCTTATGTGACTCATTGCTGGTTAACCAGTAACCTGACTGCATGGTGCTGGCTCCAGAAGAAAAAGAAAAGCCTGCATGGATCCCTCCTTAAGACCCCTGCAAACAAAGATGAGGATTTGTGTTTCTTGGAACTCAAAGACTTGAACAGAGACAGCAACTGAGATATGAGTGACTCCACCTAAACTTTGGGACTTTTCGGTTTCTTCTCTACCATATTTCTGTGAGGACTGCTCTATTTAAATACATTTTGTTTTCTTAGGATAAAATGTATTAAGTTAGTAGTTAATAAAGTTAATCGTTATATTTATTCTAAGTAGTATTTTGATGTGGGATGGTAACTCTGAGCAGTTTGTGCTGTGAGTCTTTTACAGGCTGGATCCTAGGTCTCCAGCTGCTTTCACCCTAGGCTTTGGGGTTTATCTCGTTAGGCACTGGAGAAGGGCAATTAAACGTATTCTAGCCCACCTGGGGTTACACATGCACTTGACCCGGGGAACAGTTACAAGAGACATGTGGCAGGCCATTACAGCTTCTCTTTCATTGTTAATGAGAAGAAGTTACTATGGAGGACTGGAACAAACTTGAATAATTTTCATTAAAATAAAGATTTTTTTTTTGACCTTCAAATGTTACAGGCTTATATCTTAAATATGGCAGATTTTTAGATCACTTCCAAGAAAAAAAAGCTGCTAGTGCCATCTCTACCATATAGGAAATACCTGAAAAGAAAAATCAAATTATTTCAAAATAAGTTATTTCAAAATTAAAACCTTATTTCAAAATTACTTATTTCAAATTAAAAAAAAATAATTTGAAATAAGTCAAGCCCCTCCAATTGAAATAGCATGCCCAGTGTATGGACATGCTATTTCAATTCACAGAGAGGGGCACCCTGGGAGGTGTGGCAACATGGCTGTTAGTCTTTAAAAGTGCCACCTGTTTGTAATGCTCCATAGACTTTGTGAAAAGAAAGAAAGTAATATTCTTCTGTTTCTGTTCCATATAATTACATAAATACAGTCCAAGATGGAAAGATAAGCTAAACAAGTTTGGAAATAAATTTACAGTGATACCACAGAATAATGTATGTCCTTCATGATAAATCCTGCTTTACCAATTATATTATTTGAACAGAATGTTACTTTTGGTCTGATGTGTCTATCACCACTTATTTATCTCCTTTCTAAACCGAATCATCCTAATAATTTCAATTTCACTTTCTTATTGAAGTTACTAATTATTTTCTTCTGCACATTTAAAAATAAATGTTACTTCCTTTATGAACTATGGCTCTGAAGACAGAAAAAAACATTCAATATAAGCAAGCATCTTGGTCTGAATAATAGCATTATAGGCTTTGTCTACACTAGCAAATTATCAGGCAAGCTTAGTCCAGACTAATTTGAAAGCTTAGTTCAAACTAATTCCTTAGATCAAACTTGCCTCTGTGCTAGTTTGAACTTAGTAAGTTTGAACTAGCAGTTAGTTCAAACTAAGCAGATTTATTTTAGTTCAAACTAATCTTTAGTTCAAATTAGCCTCACTTTTTTTAGTTTGAACTAAAAAGCTCAAACTAAAAATAAACTGCTGAGTTTAACTAACTTCAAACTACTTAGTTTGGAATAAGCAAGTGGAATAAGTTTTAGATGTAGACATAGCCATAATGTCCTTAGAGTTATGACCCGTCTCTTCCTTAACACAGTCTAACATCTTATTTATTTGTTCAACCACCAAAGTTCATTAAGGAGATGACTTAATTGAGCTGTTTTAGTTTAAATCCAAGTATTTTTCCTTAGCTAGTAATCCTTGTATTGGCATTATGCTGTGTAAATTTGTTCAGTCTTCTTTTCCCTCTTTATAAAGATTTCCTAGCTCTAGTCTACACTGACAGAGAAGTTCAACATAATACTGCTTACCTCAACTTTCTGCAATGTCAGTCTTCACTGTTAGAACAATAAATTGGATTTAAATGGTGTAATTCGACTTGATAATCCCACCCTTGCAAGTGGCATAGCACTAAGGTCAAAATCTACAATTCAAATATAGGCTTGTGTAGCCAGAGAGCAGCTCTAATCTTGATTTTCCTTTTTTTCAAGTCTGCTGCACCATAGTAACACAGCTTCTCGCATGCCTGCAGCCCCATAAAGTGTTCAATTAATTCCTCACTCTGCATGCAGCACTGTGCCTCTCTGTCATGACTGAGGGAAAAAAAACACACACACACACACAAACAAGGAAAGCTTTTCCCATTTTGTTTTCTTTAGAGAAGAGGGGAAGGGGAAAGTGTGGAGGATGACTGTATCCCCACAATTTGAAGGACAACTGCATCCCCACCAGCATCTGTGCCTACTTCCCACAGTGCAATATGCATTTCTGGAAAAAATTAAGCAATGGGTAGAGGAGACCACAGCAAGGAATTTTCTGTGTGATCGCTCATCTTCGCTTTCTCGATTCAACAGTCTATGATTGAATTACAGGCCTGCCTCCAGGGTAGACAAAACCCCTAGTTTCATAAACTGATCCAGTGCTTTTTAAGAAGGAAAGTTGTGATAAACTGGGGCTATATGAATATAACTTGCCAGTTCTGATTGATATTGTGAAGTCATTTCATGAAATCTGCTATGTAATGAGTACCTATATGTAGACAAATTCACCATTTCTGACAAGTCCTGTAGCTGCTATTCAATAAGCATATATTAGGTGTTTGAAATTGAATGAATCTATTTGTTTTATGACTGCAGTCTTAAAGGATAGTTTAGCTGTATCCTCTGAAGAAACAGGAAGGCAGGCACAATGGAAAATTACCAGGAGTAGAACAGAAGAGCCCAGAAGGGGTTTCAGTAAAGAAACATGAAAGAATAGAAAGAAACACACCTACAGGCAGAAAGAAGCAGTGGGGGGCAACAGAGTGTAAAATCATGGAAGATGGATAATGAGTTGTAGGAGGGAGAAGTCACCCACCATGTAGCAAATTCATGTGGCAGGGAGGGAGAGTCTTCCAGCTTTCCTGAGCCTGGATGACTCTGAATTACTCACGGCAGTTGGATCCTAGCCCAAAGAAAGGAGAGTGGTGAGGAACCAAGGCAGTGTGATGCTTTAATTCTGTATTTTTGTCTGATCTGTGCTCTTCAGAGCTTTACATGATTAAATATAAAGGGACATAAAGCGATTTGGGTGGGCAAAGTGTGCATATGTGTTAACTGTTTCACAAGTGCTGAATGTTTCTGAGAGAGTTAAACTGTAAAACAAAAACTTCACATCTTTAGGATGGAGTTTTGAAAAATGGATGTGTTTAAATAACTAGAGGATCTCTGTGGTTAGAGCAGGTCCAGGGACCTAAGGCAGATAGATTGAGGAGACCTGTTAGGATTAAGAGTATCAAATTTAGGCTTCTATAAGTATTTAGGTCTGTCTGTCTGCTTGTGATGGTATTCTGGGACTACTTTGGGGCCTGCTTGCCTTCTGGAAACCTAAGGTCTTCAAGATACAGAGGTAAACAAAAAGCAAAGAAAATGTGTGTTGCTCTTTGCAAGGTGTAGTCAAGTCTTGATATACGAAACAAGCAAATCTTTGATGAAGATTGTCTGATGAAGTGGGATTCTCTCCCACAAAAGCTCATGAGGTAAATAAATTTGTTAATCTTTAAGTGTCACAGGACTCCTTGGTTGTTTTTCTGAACTAGACTAATAGAGCTACCCCTTTGGAACTTGATATACGAAAGTGTAAATGAAAGAAACCTCTGGCTCCTCTTCAAGACAGAAACTAGAGCAAGATTGAGCAACCTGTTTGAGAGGAGTGAAGGGAGTAAAAGATGTGGGATAAAGAAACACTAAAAGGCCATAAAGTGAGCAATGCCAAACATAACCTTACTTCCTGCCCACCCCATTGAGTTCAAAAGGGGAGATACCAAACACCCCAAACTCAGCACTTCAAAATGAAACATGACCATAAATTGTAATGGTTTGTACTGAGTGGGGGTACTAAATCATAAAGCCTATCAAGAAGAAGGAAGTTGCGAGTGAGCTCTGTAGGCATATGGAACTATGATTAGTGGGGACAGAAACTCTATCAGTGTACAGAGGTATGATAAAGGGCTTAAACTCTGTCAGTATACAGAGATACAGTTATGGGAAAGGAAACCTGACTGGTGCAAAGAGCTACGGTTTCATGCTTTCTGATTAGCCACAATAAAAATGGCATTTGGACTCTGGCTTATTACTTTCTATCTGTGAACATGTCTAGGAAATGTGGCAAGGGTGCCCTAACAATCCTCATTTATGAGTAGGGTTAGCAGGCTGGGAATCAGCATTCAGAAAAATGTTCCAGAGAGGCCAAGGGATGCTGCCTGTTAGGTCTGTAGTAGCCTACTGATACTGCCTGCTAGGTCTGTAAAAGCCTAACACACTCCTGTGGATCCAGAGCACAGATGTTTGAATTCCTCTCAGAGGAATCCTAGTGGATGTCCAGCAGTGACCAGTTGCTAGAATCTGTCATAGAAATGTTGTCATTATGGGCACTTGAGAGAAGATTTAGGTTTTTCCTCACATTTCTGAGATGATGTTCAAGCCAGTGGCATTTTTTAGTTTTAAGATGAACCTCTAGATATTTGAATCCAAGTTGCTGAAAAAAGCTGGCAGAAGAATTACACACATAGGTTTATAGATTTTTTTTTAACCTCTTTTGGGGATTCTGTAGAAAGAGACACTTTGGTGAACAAAAAGGTGGAACAGACTTCTGGAGTTTCATGCAGGAAAAATGATTGGATCAGTGCTTCACTCCAGAAACTCTGGCCATCGTAGAAAAGCCTTAAGGATTATCTTGACACCCTGACCTCCGGACACTAGTGGGAACAACTCAGCATCACTATTGGGACACCTAGGTTTTATGCTTTCTCTTGTTTTTTTTTTTTTTTTTTTTTTCACATTTCCCTTTTCTGTCCTTTACTGTCTTCCTTGTAGTCTTTGTCGCAATCTGTGTACTTTTTAATCTGATCCCGACACCAACGTAATTACAGAGTACCACTATGATGAATGGATATGAACCATTCAGCTCTTCTCAAACTGTGAATAAATGGTGGAATGGAGGGACCTGCCAAGACCATCCTGCTGATGTCTCAGGCCGCAGAAGCAAACCATAGTTCAGAATACCAGTTCTCATGGCCAATTTGCCAGCCCAAAGTATTTGATCTTAACTTACTAGTCACCTCAAATTCTAAGAATATCAACAAGAAGCAATATTTCTTCCTCCATTACTAAGCAACCTCTTCTTCTTCTTCTTCTTCTTCTGCTGTGTCTGTCTGTTTTACCAAAGCAGGAAGAGCAACCTTGAACTCCTAGAGGTCAATTTAAAATTAAAGGACAAATACTAAACCTTTCTTCCTCACTCAGAAAGATTGTTCGAAAAAGTTCTTACCCTGATAAGAGCTATGTATTAACAGACACATGGATTCATGTGACTTCCTTGCAGAATTTGGGTATAAGTTCTATAGTATATATTTCCGAAAAAATTATTGTCATAGTATATGAAATGGCGGTATGTAAATTACCACACAGATTTTAAGGATTTCAATAGTTGTAATTTTAACTTCCTAATTTGCTTCCTCGTATTTAAATATTGTAAGTTTAGAGACTAAGTGTAATGTTTTGTCATGATTCTTCAGCAGGGCTACATTATCGCAGGGGATTGAGACCTCAGGCTCTGGCCCCTGAAATCCCTGCAATAATTTAGCCCCTGTCCAGCTCAGCCGTAGAGTACTAAAGTGCTCCTGGTCTGCCAGTGTTGTGGCTGAGAGGCAGGGGGTGGAGCCCTGGTCTGAGGTCCCTACTAGGGCCTTCTAGAGCCCACTGGCACACTGTGTGCCATCAGACACTCATGTCCAAGGACCAGCCAGGAGGGCTGGGGTGGAAGTACCTGTGCAGTCGTTCCCACAGTCATGGTCAGCCTGGGGCCCCTGCAGTGGGGTGAGGGATCCAAAGATGGGGGAGCTAAGGCAGGGAGGCCCTGCAGTGTGGGGCAACCCAGGGCCCCCAGGCAGTTAATCCAGCCCTATCCTTCAGATATTCCTAGTAACTAAACTGAGTTTATTGCTTGAATCATTTTTTCTGGGTTATGTGCCTAGCTAAATATTATTATACATACTTTGCAATTTATTTTATTCATTTGAGAAATGAAGACTGTCTAGGCAAATGCAAATATATGGACACACTCTACATTTCCAAACACCTTCTGAAATATTATAATTTTCAACAGTCAGGAATAAATCTGATTTACTAACTACCATTCAGAGTGACAGATCAAAACTGGGTTTTCTTTTATTTAAAAAATGTAAAGATCATCTATATTAGTAATTAGAATTTTCACATATTTTAGACACAATTTTACTCACATTTCAGTTGGTAATGAAGATGATTGGGAACAGGATCAATTTAATTAATATTATAATCAGGCTGTCCCTTGGGTAGGGCAAGTGGGGTGGTTGCCCAGGGCCCTGCACGGTTGCACTGCTGCCCCCCCCCATGCCAGGGAGTGGGCGAGCTGGCCAAAAGGGTGGCTGAATTCAGCACTGCTGGTCCAGCCACTATCCGTTCCTGCCAGGTGTGCTGCTCTCAGCTCTGTGCTGGAGCAGCATGCGTGGGGCTGGGAAGCAGCGCGGAGCTAATATCACTAGCCCCTCCCCCACCTCCCCCACGCTACCTCCCTCCCCCTCCCCACTGTTCTGGCACAGAGCCCAGAGCAGCATGTGTGGGGGGAGCCGACTGGGAGCTCTGCACCAGACCACCCTTTTGACCTCTTGCCTGGTCCCCAGCATGGGGGAGGCAGCACAGGTATCTGCCCCTCTCCTGGGCTGGATGGCCCCGCCCCACAGTGCCAGGGCGGTGGAGGGGGTGGTGGTCCCACAGTGGACAATTTGCCTGGGGCCCAGCACACCCCTAGGGACGGTCCTGATTATGATTATGATATTAGTGTTATGATTATGATATATATTTTACTTATATATTGAGTTCCTATTACAGTGGGATCCTGGGCCATGAATATGGAAGTATGGATAATATTATTATTATTATTATTATTATTATTATTATTATTATTATTATTATGTCAGTTTTCTGTATACTTTGAGTAGAACAAAACTCTGAAAACGTAAAGACAAATAACCTCAAGTGAGCCAGAACACTTTAGGTACCTTGACATTCATCTGTGCTGTCATTTTCATTTTGTTTTCCTTTTCAGACTCATAGAATCATAGAACTATAGGTTTGGAAGGGACCTCATGAGGTTATCTAGTCCAACCCCCTGTTAAAAGGACGACAAATACTCTCTAAACCATCCCAACGAGGTTATTGTCTAACCAGACCTTAAATATCTCCAGAGACAGAGATTCCACCACCTCACTCGGCAGCCAATTTCAATGCTTCACTACTCTCCTAGTGAGAAAGTTTTTCCTAATATCCAAACTTGTCCCACTAGCTGCAACTGGAAACCACTGCTCCTTGTTCTGTCCTCTGCTACTACTGAGAATAGCCTAGGTCCCTCCTCTCTGGAGCACCCCTTCAAGTAGCTGAAGGTTGATATCACATCCCCCCTCAATCTTCTCTTCTTCAGGCTAAATAAGCCTAGGTCCTTCAGTCTTTCCTCATAAGTCATATGCCTCAGAGCCCTAGTCATTTTCATTGTCCCTTGCCAGACTCTTTCTAATTTGTCGATGTTCTTTTTGTAGTGGGGAGCCCAAAACTGGACACGGTACTCCAGATGTGGCCTCACCAGTGCCAAATAGAGAGGAATAATCACATCCCTCAATCTGCTGGCAACATTCCTGCTGATACAGCATAATATGTCATTGGTCTTTTTGGCTACAAGAGCACACTGTTCACTCATATCTAGCTTCCCATCCACCATAACCCCGAGGTCCTTTTCTACAATACTGCAGCTTAGCCAATTGGTCTCCAGCCTGTAGCAATGCATGGGACATTTCCGTCCTAAGTGCAGGATTTTGCACTTATCCTTGTTGAACCTTATAAGATTTCTTTTGGCCCACTGCTCCAATTTGTCTAAGTCTCCTTGGCTATGTCCACACACAAGCCCTTGTTTCGAAACAAGCCGTTTCAAAATAAAAGCCTTATTTTGAAACGTCTTATTTTGAAATAACAAAAAGCTATTTTGAAATAAGGAAAAAAGAGGGAATCGAAATGGCATGTCCACTGTGACATGCTATTTCAAAATAGGGGAGCGGAGGGGCAGGGAGGCCTGTGCTGGGCCGGGGATGCCCTGCCCCTGGGATTCCCCTGCCCCCTGAGGCTCCTGCCACAGGCGGGGGGGCTTCCCCGGCACCCCCACCACCACTTCTGCTGTGGGTAAGGGGGGTGCCAGGGAATCCTGGGTGGGAGGCAGCCCTGGCCCCAGCCCCGCCCGTGGCAGAAGTGGTGGGGTTGCACCGGGGAAGCCCCCTGCCCATGGCAGGAGCAGCAGGGGGGCAGGGGAAGCCCCCTGCCCGCGGCCGAAGAGGTGGGGGAGCAGGGAAAGCCCACCCGCCCCCTGCAGAAGTGGCGGGGGAGGCAAGGGGAGCCCCAGGGGTGGGACGACCTGGGCTTGGGGGTAGCCCCAGCGGCGGGGCGAGCTGCCCCTGGAGTGGGCACCCCGCAGGGGCTGCAGTCCCCCTGACCGGGCTGTGGGGCCGGCAGCTCCCCCGCAGCCTGAGTGGGGGCAGAGCCCTGGGGGTGCCCCAGCTGGCTTCCCCCGGCTTCCCCTTGCCGGGGGTAGGGGGGCAAAGGGGGCTGATGTACCCATCCCCCCCCTGCTCCCAGCAAGGGGAAGCGGGGGGGAAGTGAGCTGGGGGACCCTCGGACGCCCTGCACTCCACTCAGCACCCTGGCCAATCCTTGTTTCAAAATAACATGTCCAAACGGCTTATTTCGAAACACCTGGCTTCGAAATAACCCTCCTTTCAAAGCAAAGTGGTTTAAGCTGTTTCAAAAGGAGGGCTCTTGTTTCGAAACGAGAAGCTCCCTCTTTTCAAAACAAGAAAACACCGTGTAGACATAGGGACTTTTATTTCGAAACAACCAGTGCTGCTTTGAAATAAAAGCCCTGTGTGGACATACCCCTTGAATCCTGTCCCTACCCTCCAGCATGTCTACCATTCCCTCCCAGCTTTGTGTCATCCGCAAACTTGCTGAGTTTAATTTAGACTGGAGCATAAGCAGAAACAATCGAGACTAACAAAAACACAAAACTGCATTTATTGCTTTCAGTAACACATAGATATGCAAACTTTCATAAATATCAGGCATACGTACATTTTTGTTTGAAGCTAACTTTAATCAAAAGTTTATAAAATCAATTAATATTTTTCCATTGTCTGCCATGTTGATTTCATTGCCGGACCTTCATCTTGAAGGCCAATGTTTCTTGAGAGACTCTGAGTACTAGTTGATGCTCTCTGGTTTAAAAATAATCATGATTTGTTGTAATTTAAAGGGTCCCACAAGGCAAATGGAGTTCAGTCAGCTTTGTTGGGCCCAGGAATGGTGTTCCTTGGTGTTCCAATGTACTTTAACCCCTGCTAACAAAGAGGAAGACAAAAATTGAAAAGAAAAGAGTAGTTTAGAACCAGAGAACAAACATATGGAAGAACAGCTAATTCTTCCATAGTGTAAATGGAGTACTCCACATTTTTTTTTCCCCCAGTACTGTTAAAACATACACACAAGAAAACTGGTGCTGTCTTTCACTAAATAAGTGACAGCAAGTCTGCAGACGCCTCCCCCATCTCCATTGCTGCTGCCACGGCAGCACTAGGAGGGTAAGGGTGGGTGAGATTTGGCACATACCTTCCCAAATGTTGCTGACCCCTATTCTACATAGACTCTCTTCTCTCCCCTCCTCTGGATTCCTGGGCAGACTGAATCTGCTCTTGGCTTCCCCTTTCTACCATGAACAGTGTGCTTCTCTCTGAACTACCAGCACATAAAGCTCCAAGAAACTAGGTAAGCTACTTGAGTGCTAAACATAGGCAAAGCAAAAAGAAAAAAAAAACAAAAACATGGGACTGAAAAGCACATTCATGCCCAAATATTTACATGAAAATCAGTGCTTAAAATTTTTCAAGAAAAGTAATGAGGAAAGCAAAGAAGATGCATTGTGGTGCATGTACTACAACACTGAGGTCAGTCCTCACACTGGTTATGTCTACACTGTGGCTTTAAGTCGACTTAAGGGCCCTTAAGTCAACTTAAATAAAGCCCAGGCCACACTGCAAGTCAGCAAAGTCAACTTTTCTGGTTGCTAAAGTCAATTTTATAGTTTCTGCTTATAAAGTTGACTTTACCATTAAGTCGACTTGATTAAGTTGACTTCACGCAATGTGGCCCAGCAGTTGCCTTAAGTCAACTTAATTGGCCTCCTAACCATAGAAAACATGGGGATGGGGGGTGGAGGGAAGGCAAAACACAGCTGGGAGCATTCCCAGCTGTGTGCACCACATCCAAACTCCTCATATTCCCCGATTTGATCCGGCATATTTCCGCATTCTCAGCCAGACCCTGCATCTCCCCTGCTTCTCATCCTGACCTGGCATCTCCCCATTCTCAGCCCCACCCAATATTTCTCTTCCATTCTCAGCCCGACCTGACATCTCTCCCTTTCTCAGCCAGACCTGACATTTCTCCCTGCTTCTCCAGCCTGACCCCACATCTCTCTCCTTCCTCTGACCTGATCCAGTACCTTTACTCCTTCTAAGCCCAACCCCCTCATCTCTCCCATTCTCCAGCTTGAACCTGCATGTATCTCGCCTCTTGCCCTTCTCCAGCGTGTCTCTACTCCATTCTCCAGTGCGATCCTGCATGTCTCTCTCCCCTTCTCCAGCCTCACCCGCTGCCCCTCCAGCTGCTGCTGTAGCCTGCGCAGTGGGGCAGAGTGGGAGTGCCACTCCTGCCCATCGGGCAGCAGCCCCTCAGCCACTCCGAGCTTGGGTGGGGGGGAGAGTGGGGAGCTGCAGCCCGGCCAGGGGGAGAGTCAGGCACCGGTTCCTCCCCCCACCCGGCTTCAGGGCAGCCCTGGGCAGCATAGCCTGCCCACCCAGGCTGCCCCACACTCCCTCCCTCCACAGTGCCTTCCCCACTGTCCCTACACCAGCAAGGGACAGCAGGGCAGGAGGATCCTTGCCCTGGGGACAGCTTTCCCCTGCCTGGCAGGAGACTGGCTGGCAACATGGCCCTGCCAGGGGGCCATGTTGTCACACCTCCCATGCTGCCCCTTTCCTGAATTGAAATAGCATGTCCATATGCAGAGCATGCTATTTCGATTTCAGGGTGTCCCTTATTTCAAAACTAAAAAAAATATATATATATTTTGAAATAAGTCTTTGCTTGTGGACATAGCCCTAGAGTGACCTAGCAGCTGCCAGTGTGGATGCAGGCAATCTCCTAGCATTTTGAGTGTGGACTCTCTAAGCCAACTTAATAAGGTCTACTTTAAGCCTGCTTAAAGTAGATCTTATTAAGTTAGCTTAATAAAGCCCTGTAGTGCAGACATAGCCACTGAAAGAAAAAAAGAGCATGTTGAAAGCAAGCAACATAAGATGTTTACAGAGGAGCAGTGGTCAACATCAGAAGCTTTCTCCAGGTTTTCAGTGAATGAGGGGACAAGCATGACTGTCAATATCTTTGCCTGTGTTGTTTGTTTCGCTGGACAGCAGCTGTTAATAAGAGGGGTCACTGGTGACTTTATGCAACAATACTGTCCAGCAACAAAACCCCTTCCTAATACATACAGCCTCACTGATAAGTAGCTGAAAGGAAGTGACACTGCTTTAGTATCTAAACGGATAGAAAGAATTATTGGAAAAATGATGTCTAATCTGATTACTGATGGGTCACCTGACACTTTGGACCATCCTTTTTTTTTTCTTTTTCTTTTCAAAGTGAATAAATCTTTTTTTCTTTTTTTTTTCTTTTTTTTTTTGGTAAATGCAGCAATAACTGACATGTTTGAGATGTACCAGCTAACTAGAGAAAAGGCACCTGCAACTAACACAGATTCTGCTTAGTACATAGTTAAATATGTATGGGAGATTAAATGAAATCAGAAACAGGAGATGCTTTGTATTATCATGCTCAGCTAACTAATATTGTGCTGACAGCAGCTACTGCTGCAAAAGAAATGAAAGTAGTAAATTTTTACCTCCACGGATTTGGGCCTTTTTCAAGCATGCAGACAAGTTGAAGGGTTTGGTTTACGTTGTACAAGATGAGGGTAAAGCCAGCTCTCGATTATGTACACCTGTTGTGCTACATCAGTGGATGATCTTGCAATTTTTCTGCCTGTCATGTAAATAACACATGCGTTGTACAAGTGCAGCTCCTAGATCATCTTCGGTTTGATGGTTCTGAAGTAGTAACTCTGAGCAGACTGGCAAATAACCAAAATTACTGTCAGATTCTGCACACCAGGGTAATGATCATTGCTGAAAACTAGGAATCACTCTGTGACACAAAAAAACACTGGAATTTTCTTTCACTACTGCCAACACATTTGCCAGTGCAGGTGTTTATTCTATCCTGACAGTGAAAAGTCTCACCTGAACTTGGAGCAAAGGCTGGAGGAGAAATATACACAAACAAAACCCAACTGTTTCTGGAAATCCATGTTATATAGCCATAGAAGATGAGAAAATAAGAAATCTTTCAAAACCTTCAGCATAATGCTTAACAAAGAATGGGATCTGACTGTGGTTCTGAATCTGAGCCCCAAAAATTTGGTGCCAAAGATTTTTTTTCTGGAATGTTATCTAGATGTACAACCCTTCCACAGGGTCAATTTTGCTACAGACTGTGGCTGTTATGCCAAAGTATTTCAATAGTTTGTCATTAAATATGAAAATTCAAATCCGAAAAGGAAATTTACAATTCACATGAATTCACCTAATCCAGACAATATGAAACTGGATCTGCTGCCTTTTTTGAACAGTCATGAAGGCACACACCAGAAAAGGAATGTCAAGCTTTGAATATTTCCCCTTCATCTACTGATGGGGAGCACATATCTGCAGCATTTGACTAGCTCCAAGAAAGCACAAGGCTCAGCATGAGTGAGGCTCCTTTAAGAAAATTATGCAAGTATATGACAACCAAGATACCTGGAAAATGACTAGATTGGAGAAACAAAACATACCTTTATATATTATAAAAATAACTTTAAATTGTAATCAAATAGTATGTGTATGTTCAAATGTTCTAATGGCTTTTCTCTTCCTCCAAACAAACAGAATATGTCCCTCACAACAGAGATCAGAAACAATGCACAAAAAGTTTTGTATATCTGTTTTGGAAATATATGAAACTGAATCTGTCAACTATGTTAATCAGCCAGAAACCAGAACACCATGTAGTTATCACCCACAGGACTCAGAAGAAATGGAGTGTCAGAAGGCCTATACACTAATCCTCTACCACAACCTCCATTTTTGAGCCAGTACTCCTAATTGTCCCCACATCTTTGAGTTATAGTTATTTTGTTTGCCCTTTCAAACTGGCTGAGTAGGAGACTGTTTGGCTGGAATTATGTGCACACATATCTACATAGTGCTCAGAGACTCCATACGGACGAGGTGATTAATGTTACTTCGTGCTTTTTATTTCTATCATCACTTTTGGGAGTTTGAGAACACTTTCAGTGAAGTAGACAAAGGTGAAAGGAAAGTGGACCATTCCTAGATATTGTGTGATGTTTGTGTGTTGATATACCGTAATAGTACAATTCTGTTCCCCATGCTAAGTTTCCCTAGTTGTCACAGTTTGCAAACCTCTCACTTACAGAGGTAGTAACAATACATTAGTTCCTTGGCTTGGCTTCAGTATTGTAATAGTTGAACAACTTGGGTGGGTGAATTCCATGTATGGAACACAATGAGAGGTTATACCTTTCAGTATTATTTCCTAGGGTTTTTTTGTTTGTTTGTTTGTTTCTTTTTAAGTTACCATCCAAGCATTATTTCCACTGTTCCCTTAGGCGACAATGAATTAACAGCACAAGCATCACAACATATGCAGCACCACTTTTGGGATTTCTAGCAAAAACAGCTTTTGTATTCAGTAGTTCTCGCCAAACTGCTTTTTGGTCTGCTGATTCTCCCAGAGGCTGCTTTCAACAACTGTGTCACTGGCACATAATGTGATCCCTAACACATCAAAGTCCTGTTTAAATATCATATATTTGGGGTATCACTCTTCTGCTTTGATTCATGCCAGTTCACCTGGGGTCGTCCTGCTAAAGGTTTCATGAAAACAAGTGAAATTCCCTCTTTATTATTGTTTAAACTGCACATCCATTTCCTATAGAATGATGGTAAATAAGGCACACGGGGAGGCTAATCTCTGTCCAAACTAACCCGTAGTCCTATACGTGGGGCTTTTTCAGCAGCAGTTGGCTACTGTTTACGCAAGGAACATAAAATTCTTTGTGTAAATGGCAGTGGCTTTTTAAGCCACCGTTACACATTAGGTGAAAGCTGACTGAAAATTGCTTGTGGTCGGCTTTCCCCTATGCCCCCTGACCTCCAGGACTTCTGGGGTCAGCTTCCAGGAGCAGCAAGGTGAGTTCATAGTTGCTGTAATCCACTCCCTCTTTGCCGCTGTCAGCACAGACATATGCTCAATGTCCTCCAGCTTTGTATCACACAGAAGATGACAATTCCCATGGCAGAGACCTCATGGGTTGGCAAAAAGATGGAGTAGGAATAAAGTACAAACAATAGCTATGCCTACACTGGGGGTCTGGAAGTTGACTTAACAAAGTCGACTTTAAGTCAACCTTGTTAAGTCAACTTCTGGGTATGTCTGTGTATACAGCGACCACACATACCCAGGGTGCCCCTCCTCCTACCCCACCCCCTAGTCCGGATTGCATAGCCTGAGCTCTATTGGCTCCAGGGGCTGATCTGGATGAGGCCTTGCTTAAGTCAACTTAATTACTTCTAAATATAGATGGGGCTTTATTTAAGTCAACTTAAGGGCCCTTAAGTCGATTTAAAGCCCCATTGTAGACATACTCAATGATAGGGACGCCACACAAACACACTGGGACTTTACTAAAAGAGTCTTTTGGCACTATGAAATACTATCAAAGTTATTTATCACATTAGCTTTTGTAGGAGAGAATCCTACTTCATTAAACACATGAAGATGGGGATCTTATGTCTGATGAAGACTGCACTAGACTAACACCATTACCACTTTGAAACTGGATCTTTACTGTTTCCTGTCCAATGGCAAAAGAGGCTGGTCGCACCTATTAGGTAAGACTGTTAAAGAAGCAGGAATGCTGGAGTTCTCTGTGACATCATTTCTTTTGCTCCCAGTGCCACTGGATCTTTCTGGGAAACTGGGATCTACTGTGTGAGTGGGGCAAGCAAGGAGTGAAAGTCTCTTTTCGTGTCTTATTTCTCATAACTTTGCAAAACCTTTATTTTACAATAATTTTGACATTGTGAACAGTAGTTTGCTATTTCTGAGCTGCAGGACAAGCCCCTGAAGCAGGGATTATAGTAGACTGGAACATGCCAGAATGGTGTTCCAAGGCACAGTATTTTTAGAAGCTCAGTGTTCTGGGGCCCCTGAACTAGAAAATGTGCAAATTGAGATTGTTGCCACTTCTTTAGCTTGAAAATAAATTTAATTTAATAAAGAAACCTAGGAGTAGAGAATAGCAGAAGACAATCTAGTAGAAATTTTCATTAGAATAAGTTAGAATATAGCATAATTCATATACAATTGTTACTGCTTTACTTAGCAATAAGTATTATCTACAAGTGTTTCAGTATTCAAAAGATAGTAAGTGAAATATGATCTCCATCCATCTAGATCATAAGAGGTATATTGTTTGATTGAAAAGGGCAAACCTAAGAGATATATCTCTTGCTGGAGAAAGTAGGTCAAGATGACGGAAGACTTAAGCTTTTGATCTCTCTCACTCCCCTCTTTTGATCTTTCTCACTCTCCCTCAGAGAGTTGAAGCCAGTTGAAAAACTAGATAAAAGCCAAGTAAGAATGCAAGGATGAAATCATCCTTTCTGTGATTTGGTTGATGATGAAATCACCCTTTTGTGATTGGTTGAAGAGATGTGATTAGTCATTCAGAGATGTATAAAGGAGCAGTGGTTTCAGCAGAACTTTGGAGATCTCTCCCACTCCTAACAGGTACCAAGGGCCTTGTGGCTATTTGGTTCCTATTGCACTAGGATTCTCACTCTCAGCCAACCCCAGAGAGTGTAAGAACATCTCTGGTGGATGACGAGGGTATCCTAGGATCGGGCTTAATTCAGTGGCCTTGAACACTTGCTCAATAAAGTCATGGATGTAAAATAGCCTCCAGAGGGTATACTGAGTGCCTGAGCAACACAACCAGCTGAGTCCTGCCTTAACACTCAGAGTCTCAGTTTCCATCTAAAAGGGTACTCTAGTGTCAGGCTCGACTGACGGCCTTAAACTTCACTCGAGAGTCCTGGGTATCACTCCCACACACATTCATTGTGTGATGGTAAAGTTTCCCTAAAGTGCACCCTAGCATCAGCCTCAACTCAAGGCATCAGCCTTGAGCTTTTCTCAAAAGTCCTGGGTAGCATTCATGCATACAAAGGGCATCCTAGCCCAGGCTTTTTTCTGAGTTCTGCTCTCTTCCAGAGGGTACAGCAGAGTGAAGTCTCTGCTGAAGGACTTTTGGGTCTCACCATCTCTGTCAGGAGCTTCCAGAGGGTACAACCGGGACTTTTTCCCAGTTGGGGGACTTCGTGTCTCACTGTCTCTGGTACAGGTTGTGTGAAGGTTTCGTTCCAAGGAGGCTGCACTACTCGGCCCAACTGAGTCCCAACTCTAGGTGCATGCTTCTAAGGAAGCCCAAACTGGTTGCATGAAGGTGTCGGTCCAAAAAGGAGTCCTAACCAAGTCCCAGGGCTCTGAAACATCAGCATTCTAAAAACTTCTATAAGCGCATCAGAGACCTCTGCTGACGCAAAGTGATAACTGCAGCTGTAAGCTTTAGTGAACCCTCTGAGCCATCATCTCTCCAGTCATTGAGGAGAACAAGGTAGAAGAAACCATCTGACTAAGCCTTCTTACAGACCAGATTACATCTAAGTGTGGTAAGAAAAGGATCCCAAGAGGAAGTAAAAAGACCAAAGGCGTCAGTCAGAGATTGAAAGCTGCAGTTAGAAACCAAAAGGCTGCTTACAATTGCTAACTGCTTACAGGGGCCTGATCCATATAAAACAGGCTGCAGCGTTAGGCAAACCAGTAGATAGAGATTAAGGTGGAAAACCTGCATTGTGCTGAGCAGAGAAATAGTTAAGACCTGAGATCTCCCCATTCCACAGGTGACTGGCCATCACTTGTGGAATGTTATAGTTTGTTAAGTGTTTAGATACTTGTTTATGATGTCTTAATGGGGTTTTGTTTTACTGTTAAGCCTGTAATTATGCATGTGTAACTTCAAGAAGTGTAGCCCAGCAGAGCAATATTCCATTCTATACTGTCACTCTGTACTGCTCGCTGTGATATACAGGTATTAATTGGCATTTGTCAGCCTCTAAATCCCAATATGATTCTGTAAGATCCTTTAAATAATTGTTAATATCTGTTTTTCAAAGAATTCCTGGCTCTGGGTTTCTTCATTGCTCTGAATCTGTTCTTGATCGGAAGGCTGTAACCGTATTTTCCACCAGGGGTTTTACCCATTTAAGCAGCACTGATCCCTGCCCCTCCATCCCAGAACTAGTCTGGTTTGGAGGCAAAGAAATATTTGCTGCTTTCAGGTGGCTTAAAATCCCACATTTGAGTTCTGAGGTAATAAACAAAGCTGGAACACTGCATTCTAAGGCCCACCATTTGAAATAGTGGGCCCCAGAAGGCAGCTTTCTCATTCTATTTTCTATTTTAAAGGACCTTGGAATGCCAAGCCCCTAAAAATATTAGGCCCTGGAACACCATTTTGGCACATTCTGGCAGAGCAGGGGAGAGCGGGAAGGTGTGTCAGCCTCCTCAGCTCCACTGCACATACGCAGGCTGCCCTAGAGGGAGAAGCCTCAAATTGCAGCCTGCAGGGAAAGGCAGGGGAGTTAGGGGAGATTCTTCACTGACCCAGCATGCAGCTGCCAGTCAGTGTCACAGCAGCCAATTTGCGCTCCCCTTTGGGAGAGGGGAGCTCATACTGGGGGGGCTCATACTGCCCCTGCCATGGAGCATCCAAGCTAGGGTTGGGTATTGGGGGAATGGTGTAGATTTTGGGGGTGGGTGTTAAGGGCTGGGGGAATATTGGGGACAGGAGAGTGGATATTGGGGGCATTAGCTGGGGTAGGGGGCAGGAATTTGGGGGGGCAGTAGCTACAGTGGGTGAAGGGTGCCCAGTCTCGCATGAAGGAGTCTTGACCTGTGTGATGGTGGCCTTGAAATTTAGGAGGGTTCCTGGGCCCCCAAATTATACTTTAACCCCTGACATGAAGGATATCGGGGGGGGGGGGGGCAGCAAAAGTCCAAAGTGCTTTTTAAGCAAGAATATGCTAAGTCAGAGATCTGGGAATCTGCATATCCGCCTACCTTCTTATGCCATGTTCTTCACCATGGTCTCAGAAAACTTCTTAAATTTCTTTTTCATTAATCCCATAATCATTCATTTTAAAAGGGTTCACTTTTAGAGGCTGTAGATTTTTGCTAGCATGAGACTTGCCTGATAGGTGCCTCCTGATGATGTTTCTGGGGAATAGCTTGAGTGAACCCCCATCTGGTGACATGTGCTCTGTTTCCCTCAGTTTCTGTCTGCTGCCTCAGCCCTCCGGCCTAGCCCTTCTACTAGGTTCCCCTTTTCCAGACAGGGTCTATTCCAGACAGCCCACTCAGTGTTCATTGCCACCACTAGTCCTGGTGCAACCCACTGGCAGTCTGAGGGAGAGGCATCTGGGCCCACCCATTTCTCCAGGCTCCAGTCCAGGGACCTGATGTGTCACATCTTGGTGATACCTTGTATCCCAGCACAGTCCTTTAGGACCCATGGATCCCATTCCATGCTGCACCCAAATATCTTCCACCCTTGTATCAGGGCTATGAGCTCAAGCTCCCATTGAGCCCTGGCAGTCATCATGGAACTGTTCCCTTCTACAGTCAGCCAAACAACACATCTCTTCATCACACCCCTATATCCCATGTACCGGGGGGTGAGGGGGGGGGAAGACTGCCCAGAGCTGTGGCTGCAGCCTTCTTTTATTCAGAGCTCCTGATCTCTGATTGACTCTAGAGCCTCCTGATCATTCTGATTGGCTGCTCCTTTCCCAGATCCTTTAATGCCTTCCATCATGGAGCAGAGAAACCACCCCACTACAGGCACAAAGTAACCTTGCAGATCTTAACTGGCTGCTGTGAGATATCTTCATGTTCAGAGTGTCTGAGAATGAGGCCCTTTGTTTCTTTTTCTACCCCAGCACAAAATTATTATAGTAATATAATCTAATGGATGTGCAATAGCTTATTCAATTTTCTTTTGCATTTTGCAATGGGGGGGGGTGTTAGCTCTTATGGATCACTGTCTTGGACAACCTATCCCAAGATAATTAAGCAACATAAATGAAGGCTATACCAGGCCTACTCCATGGACTGGAAAAGTCATTAGACTTAATACATGGAGAGATGATGGCATCATAAATAGAAATAATTTAAAAGTATGTCTACACAGCAATTTTATTTTGAAATAACACCGGTTATTTCAAAATAAAAGATATTTTGTCCACATGATGTTTTCTTATTTCGAAAGGATGGATCCCGTCCTTTTGAAATAAGAACCGTTGTTTCGAAACAGGTTAAACCCAGATTGTTTCAAAATGGCTGTTATTTCGAAATAAGGCCGTTTGGACATGTTGTTTAGAAACAACACCATTGTTTCAAAACATCTGTTTCGAAACAACATGTCCAAACGGCCTTATTCTGAAATAACCATTTTGAAATAACAGCCATTTCGATAACAGGCTTTCCCTTAATTTGAATTAACATTTTCTTAATTTGAATTAACTTATTTCGAAATAAGGACTTTATTTCAAAATAACTCATTTCAAAATACTTATTTCAAAATAATGATGTGTGTTTAGACATAGCCTAAGTGACTTTATATATTTTTTCTTTCTTTAACACATAGATGCAAAAAGAACAATTCTTAAGGGACTGATCCTGCAAAACTTTAGTATTCCTTTTACATGTGAGAAAAGAATACTTGTATGTGTAAAGGTTTCAGGATCAAGCTTTATAGCATTCTGAATGTACTTAAAAATAAATTCTCTATTGGGCTTTATCCAGGTCTTTAGAGATGAAATCTAAGAGGTTTTTTTTTTTTTTTTGATTTTTTGATTTTTTCCCCCCTCCTGCTTACAATCTAGCAAAGACAAAGGATTTTCTTTTCTTTTCTTTTCTTTATACATAAGAACAAGTAGGAACAAGTATTCTTTGAAATAATGTATGGAATGATCTAATAAATTCATCTGAGACAATATGGGATAATCGGTACTATTATTCTTGATAATAGCTCACTTGAAATTCTAATTCTTTACAGACTTCCTACAGTATTTTTTGGTGTTCCATGATTAATGTTCATGGGTATGGGAATGGAAATAAAAGCTTTCAGCAAAGTTGTCAGAACACAGGTAACTTTCAGTCATTGAATCCTTGCTCTACTATAGCTAATCTGTAATGTCTAAAGCCACTGATTACTAAAATCTAGGCCATAATAAATTTTGGGAAACATCTCAAAATTGAGATATACAAATAATCAATCTATCTATATCTATATCTATATCTATATCTATATCTATATATTAAGAAAATGATCATTTTCATCATATTATTTTTATATTACTCATTGTTCTATTACTGTTGTTCTGAAATCCTTTGTCACAGACCCTTTGTGCACAGCACTCAAGGATGGATTAACCCATGGACCAACTGGGCCTGGGCCCACCATAATGTGGAGGCCCCTCTGTCCTGCCAGGAACTGGGGAGGGAAAGGGAGTGGGGAAGACTGGCCAGGAGGTCGAACTACTCACTCTCACCCTGCCCGTGGGAAGGGTGGTCTATTCCACAGGGATGGGGTGAAGCAGCCCAGAGTATGGACTCTGAGCTCCCAGCCTGCCGCAGGGCAGGCAACTTTGCCCCCCAGGGCAGAATGGATTGGGTGCAGCCTAACTGGTTGGCTCCCAGGGCTTGTGAGGCTGACTGCTGTTTGTAGCCTCCAATGCAGCCTTCACTGGGCTCCACCAAAAGCAGCACCCACATGCACCAGCCTCATCACCCCTGGGAGCTGACCAGCCAGGTCGCAGCTGTCCTCTGGCCAGAAACCCAAAACAAGCCCCCTGCCAGAGCTGGCCTGCCTGCAACAGGGCCCTAGGCTGGCAGGGGAGGCACAGCTGGGGCCAGGTGGGGGGAGCAAACATGGCAGCAGACCAGGGGCCCTGCAGCCTCTGATCCACCACTGCCAGCACTGTGCAAACACCTTATATTTAAAATAAATAAATACAAACACACTCAACCTGAATCTAAGAAGGTAAAGGAATAAAAGTTGCTTAAAGTGATCTTGATCTATGTGTTGCATAGGTTAATTTGGCTTATAATGATCTATGATGTTCAGAAGTAAACCTTTTGTACTATTTATTTCTGATACTCCCCTTGCAAAAATATTAATTCGTGAAATTCTAGTAGCTGAAGAAAGGATGGCCAGGGTGAGCGTGGCCCCGGGTTTCCCTGGCACCCCGCTCCTGCAGCAGCGGGCTGAGCCGGGCACCCTCGACCCTGCAGTGGGGTTTGGGGGCAGCCCGGGAGGCCGAGTGAGCTGGACGCCCCTGATCCTGTGGCGACATTTGGGGGCAGCCTGGGCGGGCGGGTGAGCTGCCCCGCAGTGGCTCACTCCCTGCCAGGGGCTGCAGCCCCCTTTCTGGGGCTGATGGACAGCCCTCAGCACCCTGGCCAGGGAGCTGAGGGTCAAAGGTTGTTTCGGAACACTTTGTTTCAAAACAACATGTTCAGACGGGATAGTTTCGAAACATCGTTTCGAAACCACGTTGTTTCGACACCGAATGGAGTTTAAGTTTATTCAGAACAATACCGTTGTTTCGAAACAACGGAACCCATTTTTTCAAAACAATGGTGCGTTGTGTGAACATGGCATTTCTTATTTCAAAACCACCTCTGTGGTTTCAAAATAAGACTGCTGTGTGAACACACCTTTGGTGTTAAAGGACCTATAATGCTTTGAAACTGACGGTGTTTTTATTGCCCAGTTGGATAAATCCAGATTTCTAAAACAGTTAAATAACAAGTAAAATAAAAAGAAAATTCCCAGGTGAATTTTCAGATACAAGAGCATTTATTCCAGAAGATGTAAACCTTTCAGGATTAACAATTCACCAGTAAAGTGGTAAATCCTGCTAAAAACAAATGTGACCCCACTCATAAAAGCACCATGAAATCACCATATTTATTTCTGATTTGTCAAATGTTTGCAGAACACGTTTATATTATCCATGTGACTATAAACTCATTTGTACTTATGCTGGGATGCTGTCTGAAGTTTGTGAAGAATACCTAAAATGATCACATGGAAATGGTTTGATGTGATTTCATTGTTTTTGAATGGGACTTAGGTATTTTGCCACAGGTGGAGTCCTGCATCTAATTTTTCAGATCAGTATTCTCAAGTGTAAATAAACAGGAAACAAAAAAACAAACAAACAAAAAACCCATATAAAATATTGGCTTCAACTTATGTCTTTTTTGATAGACTTAAATAAATGGTTTGTTGTCTGAGTTCAACAGCATCAAAACACTGTGATTGATTAGCTTTGTCATTACCCTGCAGTTATCTAGCTAGAGGTGCTGTGGACTGCACTTCAGGATCCCATGGGCTGTACAAGGTCCCTGAGACGCACACTGAATTATGAAAACTATACACTTTTAGGGATTTGGTTAAAAAATATTCTTAGGATACCTAGTTATTGATGAGGTAGATAAAGAGGTATGTGAATCACAAGCATCTGTGTGTCAAAAATATTTCCTGTGATAATGTGCAGAAAAATGGACCTTGTCATATGAACCTAAGCTCAAGTAACTCAGTCAGCTTACAAAATGATGATTTTTCTTGAACACGAACAGTCTTGTGCATTGCTAGAGGATTCCTGCAGGCAGGCATTCTGAACTGTGAAGGACAGCCTGAACTTGCATCTTTTCATGATTTCATTTTATGATACATTTGAAAATCAATGGCTGGATTTCAGATCAAAATGTATTTAATTACTGACAATGTGATAATTAAATGAAAATGTAATATTTAGGTTATTAGTTTTATATCATAAGAAAAGTATCAGAAACCTTAAAAAGTAATATTTGCATATATTTTTGATCTTCTAGAACTTGGCTAATTGAACAAAACAAAGTAAACATGATTGTTAACTAATTTACAAGATACTGAATAATTTTTAAAAGGCCATTTCACTACCAGTGAATATGAACACTGAGGCATGCTTATGTTCATCTGTGGGTTATTATATTATAACTTCTATGTCTTTCTTGAAAGCTCAACCCATTTTTCAATAGAGCATTTAAGTGACCTTGCATAAGAAGACAATGGCAATTGCACAAAAAACAAAAAACAAAAAAAACATGTCTTATGGAGGTGCTTTGGAAACTTTATTTCCCCCCTTACCTTAATATAAGTAAGATGGTACAAAAATATATCGTATGAGACCTTCATTAGACCAGAACTGAAAGATATTCTGTACTAGTATGCTGTCTATTGTTTGGTTCCACTTACTACAGTTTTACTTGTCTTTATCCCCCTCGACTCTGTCCATGAGTATCCTGAAAAAAAAAAATGTCTTCTCTATATAGGAAAAAACCAAAAGAACCAAACCAAAAAAAAAAAAAAAAAAAAAAGACAAGAACAAAGTAACCCTGTTACTTTATAATTTCATTTCAAATAATAAAATAATGCTTATTTCAAAAGAGCTTCTAACAAATTCCTCAGTATTATACTGAAAAGTTCCAAAGAGGTAGCCATGTTAGTTTAGCTCAGCAAAACAAAGAAGGAGTCCTGTGGTACTTTTAAAGACTAACAAATTTATTTATCACATGAGCTTCCATGGGAGAAAATCCCACTTTGTCAGATGATAGAACATACAAAACTTACAGTAGAGGAGGTGAAGATAAATGCAGTAAAATGTACATCAAAGGATCCGGTCAGTATTTTTTAGCAAATCAAACACGATGTCTAGAACAATATCTTATAAGGTAGAGAGATTGAGAAAGGTGAAACTCACCATCTGTAATAAGAAAACCAACCAATATCTCTATTCACAGTCAGGTTAATAGTGTCAAATTTCTACAAAAATTCTAAAACTGCAGAGCAAACTTAGTCCGGGCTAATTTAGTCCGTGTCTATGCTAGGATTTGCCTAGTTCGAACTAAGAAATTTCTTACTTCCAACTAATGAAAGCTTAATCTGCACTAATAAGTTTGCCTTGTTAATCTGTACTAAGCATTTAGTTTGAACTAAGCATGATGTAGACATGGACTATAGCTTAGTTCTAACTAAAAAAAAGATTGAACTAAGCTATTTGTTTGAACTAGCCACACAAATTAATTTGACAGATGCATAGTTAGTTGGAATTGGAAAGTTCCCAACTAAATGGGAACTGCTTAGTTCAGACTAAGGAAGTCTGAACTAAGCTTTGTAATGGAGACATAGCCTAACAGACATATCTGTCCAAGAGTGAATGAGGAGGTTGAAGCGTTCCCCTATTTGTTTTTGAATGCTGACATTTCTGAAGTCAGATTTGCGTCCATTTACTTTTTTGTGCAGAAACAGTCCAACTTGTCCAATGTATAAAGCCAAGGGCCATTGTTGACACATGATGGCATATATCACACAGATGCATGAGCAAGTGAATGAGCCCGAGATGGAGCACTTGGTTTGACAAGGTCCGCTAGTGGTATCACTAGTGTTGATATGAAGGTAGAACTGGCAATGGGGTTTGTTGCAAAGATATGTGCCTGCCTTAGTGTTTCTGTTGTATAGCGCATATACGTACAGCCCTGCGTGGATACAAATAAGTAGATCCGTATCCAACCTGCATCCACAAGAAATGGTCCACGGATATCCATGTTGTAGCTGCAGGTGCGGATATAAGGCAGATATCTGCAGATATAAGGCAGATATCCGCGGATTTGCAGGGCTCTACATATATGCTGGTGAGTATCTGCTTAAGGTTGGAAGGCTATTTGTAAGTGCGAAGAGGTCTACCTCACAAGGCTTGAGAGAGTGAGGGATTGTCTTGTAGGATAGACTGTAGATTCCTAATGATGTGTTGTTGAGGTTTAAGTTGGGAGCCATAAGTGGTTATGAGTGATATTCTGTTGTTTTTCTTCCTGGGCTTGTCCTTTAGGATTTAACTTCTGTGTAGCTGTCTGAATCTATTACCTATATCCCTTGAGCTTTCATCCAGGACAGATTACATGATCCACTGGCTACAGCTAAGATCTAAGTTACAATTGTGTTTGCTCTGTTCCCTCGGACAGATTCAGAAACCTTTAGGATCTCTATCAATCATTCTTAAAACTACAGTACCCACCTAGGGAAGTGAGGAAACAGACTGGCAGAGCCAGACAGGTATCCATAAGCCAATATTCTTAATTCAGGCTTCCATTCTATGTGATTTGATTTGATCCCCTTCGATTCTAGATAGATAGATAGATAGATAGATAGATCCTGATATCACCTTTCTTAGCATAGGACTTTCTTTCTTTCCAGTCATGCATTCAGTGAGAATGAGCCATGCACTGTGTCAGAAGGTTCTTTCCACCAGATAACTTAAGGGAGACCTCCAAAAAACCTGTTTTCTTTATATGTGACTATCTCCATTTACTCAAGCAGTTTTTGAATCAATCTCTGTATACACAGTGAAGAATCTCTGGGCTTCATTTTCCTGGCTGATTAACTCCAATTTCGGAGGAAAGTCAAAGTGAGAATTTTTGGGCTTCAACCTTCTTATTTTTTTCCCCCATTTTTGTCCCATATATGTCATTCACATGTTTGTCTCAAAAGGATAGCTATGTGTGCAGTGAGGTGTGCTGCTCCTGCAGGATTTCTCATATAATATGTCCATGCTGCTACAAGTTTATATTAGAGAAGAAAAAAATGGAAGAAGTACTTCTTGCACTTGCTCCAGAAGGTGGTACATTTGATGATACTTCATTCCTGTTGGAGTTTTGCCACAGTCTTGGATTGTTCTTCTGGCAAGCTCTATCTACTGAAAAGATGAACTATAATCTTATGGTATAAAGTTCAACTGTGCCTAATGAGCAGAGCCGTGAATCAGAATCCTCATCTCAGGGCTTTAAACAATATTTTCTATAACCTGGATGAAAACCGTGGAGCTCCTTGAAGATAAGGGCCAGGACCTTGGACTTGACTTGATAGTCTATTGAAAGGCCAGTATAGAAAACACAAGAAAGATTCAATATGTTTGATTAAATATAAAAGCATAAAAAGGACGCTTACAGGAAGTGGAAGCTAGGAAAGATGACTAAGGAGGCATATAAAGACATTGCTCGGGACTGCAGGGATAAAATCAGAAAGGCCAAAGGACAAATGGAGTTGCAACTAGCAAGGGATGTGAAGGATAACAGGAAGGGGTTCTACAAGTATATCAATAACAAGAAGAGGATCAGGGATGGTGTAGGTCCCTTACTGAATGGGGCAGGCATCCTCGTGACAGAGGATGAGGAAAAAGCTGAAGTGTTCAATGCTTTTTTTAGTTCAGTTTTCACAAGCAAGGTCAGCTCCCAGCCCACTACACTAGGTACGGGGGACTGGGGAGAAGAAGAGAGGCCCTTGGTGACAGAAGGTCAGGTTAGGGACTGCTTAAGGAAACTAGATGTGCACAAGTCCATGGGGCCGGATGAACTGCATCCGAGGGTGCTGAGGGAGCTGGCTGATGAGATAGCAGTACCGTTGGCCATTATCTTTGAAAACTCGTGGCGAACGGGGGAGGTGCCAGAGGACTGGAAAAAAGCAAATATAGTACCTATCTTCAAGAAAGGCAAAAAGGAGGATCCAGGGAATTAGAGACCTGTCAGCCTCACCTCAATCCCTGGAAAAATCATGGAGCAGCTTCTCAAAGAATCCATCCTGAAACACTTGGAGGAACATAGAGTAATCAGGAACAGTCAGCATGGATTTACCAAGGGTAAATCATGCCTGACCAACCTCATCGCCTTCTATGATGAGATGACTGGATTTGTGGATGCGGGAAGAGCCGTTGATGTGATATACCTTGACTTTAGCAAGGCTTTTGATACGGTTTCCCACAGCATTCTCATTGGCAAATTAAGGAAGTATGGGTTAGATGCATGGACTGTAAGGTGGATAGAAAACTGGCTAGAACAACGGTTTCAGCGCGTAGGAATCAATGGCTCCATGTCAAGTTGGCAGGCAGTAACAAGTGGTGTGCCCCAGGGGTCGGTCCTGGGGCCAGTTCTGTTCAATGTTTTCATTAATGATCTGGATGATGGGATAGATTGCACACTTAGTAAGTTTGCAGATGATACCAAACTGGGGGGAACGGTAGACACCCTAGAGGGAAGAGACAGGATTCAGGGAGACCTAGACAAACTGGAGCAGTGGGCCAAGAGGAATCTCATGAGGTTCAACAAGGATAAGTGTAAAATCCTGCACTTGGGACGAAAAAACCCCATGTACTGCTACAGGCTGGGGAGTGATCAGCTAAATAGCAGCACTGGAGAAAAGGACCTGGGAGTCATGGTGGATGGGAAGCTGGATATGAGTCAGCAGTGTGCTCTTGCTGCCAAAAAGGCCAATGGCATGCTGGGCTGCATCAGAAGAAGTGTTACCAGCAGATCGAGGGATGTGATCATTCCCCTCTATTCTGCACTAGTGAGGCCACATCTGGAATACTGTGTCCAGTTTTGGGCTCCCCACTACAAAAAGGACATGGACAAATTAGAGAGAGTCCAGAGGAGGGCAACCAAAATGATCAAAGGGCTGGAGCACAAGCCCTATGAAGAAAGACTGAAGGAACTAGGCTTATTTAGCCTGCAGAAGAGAAGACTGAGGGGGGATTTGATAGCAACCTTCAACTACTTGAAGGGTTGCTCCAAGGAGGAGGGAGCTCGACTGTTCTCGGTAGTAACAGAGGGCAGAACAAGAAGCAATGGCTTCAAGTTACAGCTGGGGCGGTCCAGGCTGGATATTAGGAAAAACTTCCTTACTAGGCAAGTGGTGAAGCATTGGAATAAGCTGCCTAGGGAAGTGGTGGAATCTCCATCTCTGGAGGTGTTCAAGTCCCAGCTGGACAAAACACTGACTGGGATGATCTAATGGGAGTGGTCCTGCTTTTTTTGGCAGGGGGTTGGACTAGATGACCTTGTGGGGTCCCTTCCAACCCTATGATTCTATGATTCTATGGAGGTTTCACAGAACCTGACAGAGGACTGATTATCATGTAATTCAACAAATTAAACATAAAAATGAAGTTTCACAGGATTATTCTTTGGCTGTGTTCTCACACAGTGGGTTATTTCGATACGGTTGTTTTGAAACAACCGTATATCGAAATAACTCTTATTTTGGAACAACTTATTTCGAATTAACAAAATGTTAATTCGAAATAAGGGGAAAAAGCGAGAATCGAAATAGCAGGTTTGCACTGTGAACTTGCTCTTTCGGTACCTGTGTTAGGGGGCTGCAGCCCCCTGGGGGTGAGCCGCTGCGGCAGCTCACCCTGCAGCCCCAGAAGGGGCTGCAGCCCCCTTTCGGGGCTCAGGGACAGCCCTCAGCACCCTGGCCAAGGTCCTGAGGGTTCCCTGGCCAGGGTGCTGAGGATCCAGTGTTGTTTCAGAACACTTTGTTCCGAAACAACACTTTCACACGCCTTGTTTCGAAACAAGGGTTTTGAAACAAGTTTGTTTCGACCCCAAATGGGGTTTAACTTGTTTCGAAAGAACATAGTTGTTTCGAAACAAGGGCTTCCCCTTGTTTCGAAACAACTGTGCGTCATGTGAACAGCTGAAACCTTATTTCAAAACAACCTCTGTTGTTTCGAAATAAAGAGGCTGTGTGAACACAGCCTTTGAGTTTATCCATCTATGAACTTGACACATTTTAATACTTTCTCCAGGCAAATAGTCTTTTATGTAGTAGACTGGATATTTATTATTATTGGCCAGTGATATTAATACTAATAATTACGTCATATAAATGGGGGAATTTTTCCCCAGCTAATTAAAATATAAATAAATTCTAATTATTATGTGACAGCTGATTAAAAAGGCTTCATTTTTTTTTCATATGTTGTCATAAAGGGCAAGGCTGCGTTATTTTTGTAGAGAACCTCCCCTGAGATTTAATTCCATCACATGAAATCTATGGTTTAGTGACTTTTTCCAGTTTGTAGTATTAAATTTCTGTGTGACAGTATGTGTGTGAGAAGGTTCTTTCCACCAGCTACCTTTAGAGACACCTCTGAAACACTGTTTTCTTTATATGTAAATATTTCCATTTCCTTCAACAATCTTTGGATCAATCTTTATATACACAGTGGGCAATCTCTGGGGTTCATTTTTCTGGTTGATTAACTACATTTTGGAAGAATTTCAGGGCGAAAAAATTTGGTCATCATTCCCAACAAAGTTCACAATAAAGCACATAAATCAGACATTGTAGGTATTAATTCATGTAATATTTCTAAAGTGCTCTGAGGTGTTGGATGAACAGTTCAAACAGATAAACAAGAGATTTTCCAACTGCACGGATCTGAAATCCAGACAACCCAATGACTGTGTTCACACACAGGCATTATTTCATTAAAAGTTGTGTCGAAACAACTTGTATTGAAATAATGCCTTATTTCAAAATAACTTAATTCGAATTAACAGTTTGTTAATTCGAATTAAGGAAAAAAGCTCAAAGCGAAATAGCTGTTTCAGGCAACAGTTATTTTGAAACAAGTCACTGTTGTTTTGAAACATGTTTGGACGGCATTGTTTTGAAACAATCATTTCAAAACAACATTGTTTTGACCCCACATGGGGTTTAAGTTGTTTTGAAACAACGCCGTTGTTTCAAAACAACCGTGCATCATGTGAACAGGATATTTCTTATTTTGAAACAACCTCTGTTGTTTCAAAATAAGAGTGCTGTGTGAACACAGCCAATATGAACTGTCCCATTGTAGCCTTTGGCTACAACTGTATGGAGCTTGCATGCATAATATTATCCTCCATCTATTTTATATGGGTATATTTTCATTTTCTTTTGAAACCTAGAGCCTTTGGTTCTATAGTAAGGAGCCTGGTATTCTTTCTAGAAGCTGAAATGCATGTATCCTGATCTTTGCAAAAGGAGTGATTTAGTTTGCAAAGATTCTGAGTAAGTTTGCTATGCAGTAGGATGAGATCCTGCAAGCTTTGTAAACCAAGGTTTGCATTTGTCTGATACTGAGAATTAAATGAGGGTAAGGGGCTCATTTTTAGTGTGTAGGAATCAATGGCTCCATGTCTTACTGGCAATCAGTAATGAGTGGTGTGCCCCAGGGGTCAGTCCTGTTCTGCATTTTCATTAATGATCTGGATGATGGGATTGATTGCACACTCAGTAGGTTTGCGGATGACACACACTGGAGGGCATGGGCAGGATTCAAGGAGACCTTGACAAATTGGAACAGTGGGCCAATAGAAATCTCATGAGGTTCAAAAAGGATGAGTGCAAAGTCCTGTACTTGGGATGGAAAAACCTCATGCACTGCTACAGGCTGGGGAGCAATCAGATAAGTAGCATTACTGTAGAAAATGACTTGGGGGTCATGGTGGATGGGAAGCTGGATATGAGTCAGTAGTGTGCTCTTGCTGCCAAAAAGGCCAATGGCATACTAGGCTGCATCACAAGAAGTGTTGCCAGTAGATCAAGGGATGTGATCATTCCCCTCTATTCGGCTTTGGTGAGGTCGCATCTGGAATACGATGTCCAGTTTTGGGATCCCCACTACAAAAAGGATGTGGACAAATTATAAAGAGTCCAGCGGAGGGCAACAAAAATGATCAAGGGGCTGGAGCAGAAGGCCTATGAAGAAAGACTGAAGGAACTAGGCTTATTTAGCCTGCCGAAGAGAAGACTGAGGGGGGATTTGATAGCAACCTTCAACTACCTGAAGTGATGCTCCAAGGAGGATGGATCTCGGCTGTTCTCAGTAGTAACGGAGGACAGAACAAGGAGCAATGGTTTTAAGTTGCAGCTGGAGAGGTCAAGGCTGGATATTAGAAAAAAAAAATCTTTCTAGGCGACTGGTGAAGCATTGGAATGGGCTACCTAGGGAGGTGGTGGAATCTCCATCTTCGGAGAGGTTTAAGGCCCAGCTGGACAAAAATGTGGCTGGGATAATTTAGTGGGAGTGGTTCTGCTTTTTTGGCAAGGGGTTGGACTAGATGACCTCATGAGGTCCCTTCCAACCCTACGATTCTATGATTCTATGAAATCAGCATGGCATGAACTCCAATTTTAAGCATTTATTTTTTTAGCCTTCAACTTCCACTAACCTGTTAAATCTAAATTAAATATTTATTTGGGGGGCACATTCTGAAGTGTTATCCTTTTATTTGTTTTAATTGAGTTCCCAGATGACAAATTCAATTGGTATTCAAAATATTTTCTTTGGAAGTACACTGAACAATAGTCTGAAGTCTTCTATTTATTTATTTATTTAAATGATGGATTGTTTTGATATTTACATGTCTATAGACAGTGAGTTAAATTTATCCTTGGTGAGATCCCTTTGCAATGAAAGATGGTGACAAGAATTAATTTGGTGCATTGTTCTAATGAAATTATTCTGATATAAGACTATATGAAGAGTATTTCTAATAGCAATAATACAGAAATTTGTCCCACACTATGCCTTTAGTTTAGGTGTTTCCAAATGGTTACTATATGTTCCTTTTTAAGAGGGAAGTGAGTGTATTGTGTAAACCACAAAACAATTCCCCATACACATAAAATACATTTTACTTTGGACTATTTAAAATTTTAAGAATATAAGAACTGCCATACTGAGTCAGACCAATTTCCAGCCTACTATCCTGTCTTCTGACAATGTCCAATACCAGGTTCTTGAGACATAATAAATAGAAAATGTAAGCATCGAGTGATCCATCCCACCAGCTATTTCCAGTCTCCTGCAAACAGCAATATGTGTCTAAGCTACCTAATACTGTAGTCATTCATGGACAAATCTAGTCATTTTTGAACCCCATTACAGTCTCAGCCATGACTACATCCGCTAGGTGGTAGTTCCACAGACTGGCTGTGTGTTATGTGAATAAATACTTCCTTTTGTTTGTTTTAAATCTGATGTCTATTAATTTCATTTGGTGACTCCTTTTTTTTTTTTTCAGTTATGTGAAGGAGGAATACTTCCTTATTTGCTTTCTCCACACCAGTCAGAATTTTACAGAGCTCTGTCTCATCCCCCTTCACACCTTAGTCATTTCTTTTTTCAAACTGAAAAGCCCCAGTCCTATTAATCTTTCTTTATATGAAAGGTTTTTCATTCCCCTAATAATTTGTGTTGTTCTTTTAAGTACCTTTGAAAATCCCAATATATCTTTTTTGGAGATGGAACAACCAGAACTGCACACAGTATTCAACATATAGGCATACCATGGATTTATGAAGAGGTGATATGATATTTTCTGTCTGATCTATTTCCTACTGATTCCTAACAATGTGGGGTTTTTTTAGCTTCTTTGACTTCCACTGTACATTGAGCCCATATTATAAGAGAACTATCCACAATGATTCTAAGATCTCTTTCTTGAGCAGTAAAAGTTAATTTAGACCCCGTCACTTTATCAGCATATCTGAAATTTTGGTTTCCAATATGCATTGCTTTGCATTATCAGTATTAAATTTCATCTGCCATTTTGTTGCCCTGTCATCCGGTTATGTGAGATCTCTTTTCAGTCAGGTTTGGATTTAACTATCTTGAATACTTGTGTATCATTTGCAAATTTTGCCACCTTATTGTTTATTCCTTTTTTCCCAGATCATTTATGAAGAAATTGAACAGTTTTGGTCCCAGTACTGAGTGCTGGGGGATACTACTATTTACTTCATGTAACCCATGTGCCTAAATAGGTGCAATCTCTTTTAGGGACCCTTATGGCTGGGTTATGTTGCTGGGCAGATTTTGCAGCCCAGAAACCAGAAACTTCTGGTAAGAGGGTGAGGGAACACACTGAGCATGCCCCACAAGTTTTATTGTTTTGCTGGAGTTGCATACCCAGGGAGAAGCCTGAGAAGAGAAGCCTGGAGAGGAGCTGCAGAGGACATTGGCTAAGGGACTCAGTGAAAGGAGCTGAGCAGGAGTGGACTGCAGGATGTTTTCTCCCAGCTTTCGACTGCTTTGCGGGGGAGTTGTCTGTGGTGGAACTGAGAGCTGGATCGCTAGTGACTTGATTGCATGGTGCTGGCTGCACAGGAGGAAGAAAGGACTGCATGGCATCTGCCTGAAGATTCCTGCAGCTAGAGAGGATGAGGATTGCTTTCGTTCTGCATTCAAGCCCCAAGGACTTAAAAGACTGCAACTGAGATAAGGGTGACTCCACCTGAACTTTGGGACTCTTGGGTTTCTTACTGTTTTGTTTAAAAGTATTATGGTTCCTTAGGATAAGGTGTGTTTAGTTAGTTAATAAAGTTCATTGTATGTTTATGCTGAGTGATAGTTTAATGTGGGATGGAAACTGAGCAGTCTTCGCTGTGAGTCCTTTTGACAACTGGATCCTGGCTCTCCAGTTGCTTTCATCAGGGGTTTTCTCTGTGAGGCACTGGAGAGGGGCAATTGAATTAATCTGAGCCCACCCTAGCAGGTTACATTCACACTAGTCTGAAAACTGACAATTGTACCTACCCTTTTTTTCCTGTCTTTTAACCAGGTGTTAGTCCAGGAGAGGACCTTCCCTCTTATCCCATGACAGCATACTTTGCTTTGAGTGAGGGACACTCTTTGGCAACTGATCTTTTTAAAGGCATTCTGAAAGTCTAAGTACACTATATCCACTCGTTGACGTTGTCCATGTGTTTGTTGGTCCTCACAAATTATTCTAGTAGATAGGTGAAGCACAATTTCCTATTGTGAAAACCATGTTGATTGTTCCCCAAAAACTCATATTCATCTATTTGTCTGAAAATTTTGTTCTTTACTAATGATCCAACAAATTTGCCTCGTGCTGAGGTTAGGCTTACCATTCTGTAATTGCCCAGTTTGTCTCTAGCGCTCTTTTAAAATACCTTATTGTTGCAGTCAATACAATAATTTACAGATGTTCAATTGAAACTTCTACTTGATTTTAAGAATCCCATGCTATATAAGGAATAACTAAAAGCTGTTCAAAAGTAATAGATGTGGCTGCATTGGCCTATTAACTTCCCATTTTAACTTCCCAGTAGTAGATATTTTAACATTGCTCAGGTCTCCCTTCTGGAAAAGAGAGAGAAAAGTTTAAAGCAGAGAGCAGAATGACCAGTGAGATGTAAGAGATTGTCTACTTCATTTGAGACAATACAGATGAGCATAACATTTTGAATCCACATCCTTAGCATGATGAAAGTTGGACATTTGAAAGCTTTAGATTCTTAGGCTATGTCTACAATAGCAAATTAGTCCAGACTAAGCAAGCTTAATCCAGACTAATTTGAACCATATCTACACTAGCCTTCGGCTAGTTCAAATTAAAACTTTTTTTTTTTTTTTGGTTCAAACTAGCCACTAGTAGCCATAGATCAAAGATCAGTCAGTTTCCAAAGTAGGCCAACTCATCATACCATCCCCTCCATAAACTTATTTAGCTTGGGTTTGAAAGCAGTGTTTTGCCCCCACAGCGCCATTTGGAAAACAATTCTAGAACTTTACTCCTCTAATGGTTAGCACCCAGTGTCTAGTTTCAAGCCCAAATTTCATGAGGGACATTTGTTCTAGTGACTACACTGGTGCTGTACTCAAATGTTTTCTCTCCCTCCCTGATATTTATCCCCCTGATATATTTATAAAGTGCAATCATATCACCCAAAACCTTTTAGTTAGGCTAAACAAGCCAAGCTCTTTGAGTCTCCTCTTAGAAGGCAGATTTTCCACTCCATGGATTATCCTGTAGCCCTTCTCTGCTTTCTCAATATCCATGTCAGTCTTTTACCCATTTCTTTTGTTTGCTTATTGAAGATGTTTGCACATTTCATTTTTTTGAAGCTTTACTTTGCAGTCTCTAATTTCTTTGGTAAATTTTTTTGCTGGAACATGTCCAATCAGAAACAATTGCCTTTCTTTTGGCGTTGCTAATGGCCAGGTTTCATTCCAAGGATGTAGGTGGGCAATTTTTGAAAGGATCACAGTATGTCATTGGGAAAATACAGCCTTTTTATTCCCAAACCAAACAAATCAAATTAATGCCTCATCAGATAACATGAGACAACTAAATCCTGTGCCAAGAGTGAAGCCTGTTCCAAACTCTCATTTTGAATAATTGAAAACCTGTGTTTCTCTTTCCAGTTATGTCACTCTTCTCCTAGAAAGAATAGATTGTGTGACACTGTCTTGGTTCAGGGGACTGTTTATGATTATTTTTCATATTAATATTTTCATGTTTGCAATAATCGATATCTGATATGCCATGTTCGGTATCAGTAGAAAGGCTATAATCTGCTAGGAATGATTATATGATTTATAGGTAGATATCATATTTGTATTAGAATCTAGGAATCTTATCTGTTTTATGTATGTTCCAAGTTGTTTGAGTTGATGCAATCCCAGACTGGGCATCTGCAAACTATTGTCCTGTTAATGGCCCATCAGGAGGGGGCTCCCAGCTACAGAGGGCCCAAGAGGAAACCTGTTTGACCAGATACCCACACTGACCATGTGGCCCACCTCCATTTTGATCTGGAAAGGACCCTGAGTTAAGAGGCCACAGCCCATCCTCCATTTTGTGTTTAGTCTTCAGTCTGTCTGAAACCAATATCCACCTCTGGGACTATTCTCCTGGGACTGAACAAAGGACTGAGACCCACCCACCTCCTGCTGCTTCAGGGTGCACACCAGAGGAGTGGGACTAAGCTGTAAACTATAGGATCTTCAAGGATTTGCTTTCTATGAACTCTAGATCTTTTGTGTGTATGTGATTCACTTTGTCTCTTTAACATTTCTCATATTTTGTTTGTTATCCTTATATATTAAACCTTTAGTAGTAGTTACTAAAGGATTGGCTGGCAGGGTGGTATTTTGAGTAAGATCCAAGTCTATATTGTTCTGGGTGATGTGGCTGGACCTTTGGGGTCAGGAGAACCTATTTCTTACAGAGGCCCAGTGGCTAGAGGGGACCATAGGAAATAATTTGCCGTAAGGGGGCTGTTTCTGTTTTGTTATGCTTAGTGATGACCAGAATGGGGAATCAGAACCATGCTTTCTTGCTGACTGGGAGACTGGTTTAAGTACCACCTGTCAGTGGCTTGGGAGTTTGGCACCTGGTTTTGCAGCTTGCCCTGATTTTGGCACATTCAGAAGGCCCAGATCACAAATTGTATTCACAAATTTTATTATATGGGAATTTACTAACTGGAGATAATACAAATATCATTATGATTCAGGTGTGGGGAGCGTGTGATTCTCTAATCAGTCAGGGTCATAATATGAATAATAAATAACTGTTTTGACGTAAGGCAGTGAATTTGCCAAAATCAGCTTTCATACAAACTTGATAATTCTGGTGCAGTAATAGAAATGAAGTCCATGAGGACTGGATGGTCAAAATTAGAACAAAATCAAAATAGTCAGTAGTGACTAGCATTTTTGGTAGTATCTCAGATTTTAACCTAGCAGCCTAAGGGGGTAATATTCAGGAAAAACTGAGCTTATATTCCCTTTGAAAATTACATTTCTTTAAAGTGTCTCAAGGTGAGCATCCCAATACAGTATTAGCCAAAATCAATGGCCATATTTACAATATTTGTCCCAATTTTATTCCTTTGGGGAGGCAGCTAAGGGGAGCCTCAGACAGACTAGACATAAAAGGAAATAAGAATCATGTATGCATTTTTGAAAAAAATAGAACAATTTAGAATATTGTTTGCATTGTTTCTTATAAATATTTAGTCTTTTCATATATTTTTCTATTTAAAGATATACATGTTATAATAGTTTCATGTTAACCTTCATTTTCTGACAATGAATTCTGATACTTACACATTTTCCAATTTTTTCAAGGAATGACATTTCCTCACTTTTGTTCAGTAATTAATGGAAAGATATTTCAAGAAGGGCATTCTTTTGGGTACTGTTATTTCTCCTCTTCTTGTAATAAAGCATAGATTCCTCCCAGGTAAGTAATAATTCTGATTAAAATCTTAAATGTGACATTTTTAATTAATTAGAACAAGAAAATTTGAACCACAAGAAGTGAACCACAGGGTAAATGAATAAATTAAATGATAAGACTTGGAATTCTCAGCTGACTGTCAGTTTATTCTGAATAACTTTTTTTCCCCTCTGCATGAACATTTATAAATAACCAGTGGACAGTGTGGCTTTAATGTGTTAAATACACTAGTCTTCACAATGCATGAATTATTTGGAAGTAATGTAGTCATCTTAAAACACAGCGGTATATGGGTGCCATCACTGTGATCTTAGTAGCTAATATTCTTTTTGGTCTTCCCTCACCACTGAAAGATAGCTGATATATTTGTTTATACTTTTATGAAGAGAATGTAATAAAATGATTTTTGGATTAGGGAGTGTTTTACATGCAGTTTTGGATTATTTAAATTCACAGATTCCAAGGCCAGAAGGGACCACTTAGATTAACATTTTTCAATGTCTGTATCATACAGATCATACAACCCTCCCAAATAATGCCTAGACATATATTTATTAAATAAATAAATAAATTAAATAAATAAATAAATAAATCCATTCTTGACTTAAAAGTGGCCAGTGATGGAGAATCCGCCATCTCCATGTGTGTTGTCCAACTGATTAATTACTCTGCTTAAAAACTACAATTTATTTCCATCCTTAATTTATCTACTTTCAACTTTTTGCCATTAGATCACGTTATACCTTTCTCTGGAAAAAAACCCAAAAAACTTATATATGGCTTATGCATAGCTACTAAAGAACAGAGCATCCATTTCTTCCTTTGAAAAATGGAAGAAAAAAAAACAGATGGGGCTATGCTATCATGGCTGACGGGCAGGGAAAAAGAACAGTATGCCTAATTTCTTCAACCCTGGCCCAGGGATAAATATCTTTCTGTAAAACAAGGAAAGGAGAATCAAAAGAAACCATAGGACTCACAGAGCAGGCTTTGGGTTTCATTGTTTCAAAACAATGGCGTTGTTTCGAAACAACTTAAACGCCATGTGAGGATGAAACAACGTTGTTTCGAAACAATTGTTTTGAAACAATGCTGTCTGAACTTGTTGTTTCAAAACAATGGTGACTCGTTTAGAAATAACTGTTGTCTGAACTTGCTATTTCGATTCCTGCTTTTGTCCTTAATTTGAATTAACAAACTGTTAATTCGAATTAACTTATTTTGAAATGAGGCTTTATTTTGATACAACTTGTATTGAAATACCCCCCTGTGTGTGAACATAGCCATAGATAATAGACTCAGTAAGTGAGAGCCATGTTTGTTTCAGCTCCATAAGGAGGAAAGAATGTCACTGCATATCTATTTCCTAGCCAACTCCAGCAAATCCCCACCCTTGGAAACAGGCTGAGGATTTTAATTCACTTCTAATGGAATGGAACTTTTTGGTGGGACAGAGAGAAAACTGTATAATTTTTTATTGAAAAATAAAGCCCACTCTGAAAAAGGGATGTTTTGATCAGGTAAAATTGGCTTACCTTTTTAAGGCCTGGATATTTTGAGGCAATTTTTCAAATTGAAATAAAACAAATATTTTATTTGGAAACTGCTGTATTTATAGATTAAACAAAATGTATGCAACAGTCAAACTTATGAAATTTCAAGATTTTTATGTGGTGTTATACAAAACAAGGCCAGATACTGTAATTCCATGTATAAATAACGATTATTAGACCCAGGCAGGACCATGTTAACATCAATGAACTTTTCTGTGGCTGTTTTTCTATGAAGAATTGACTACAGAATCACAGAAATGTTCAGTATACCTTATCCATCAATGAATTCCACAGATTCCAAAGAATGCACATTCCTCACTCATATCACCACTGAGTATACAAAGCCATTTCTAATACCTGTACTCACAATGATTATCTCTTTATTCCATGAAAAGAGCTACTGAAACAATTATGTAACTGTCTGGTAATATAAAAATCCTTAGCATGTTCATATCCAATTAATCCTGTAAATAATGTCATTGACTTCAGTGGGACTACTCACATGAATAGATGACTGCTTATGTGGGAAAGACCTGGAGATTGTAATTATCTCAGATTTATGAAATACAACAGCCTTTGGTGTTTTGGCTATCCTTAAATTTGTAGTTTATTGTTAATGTCTGTGCACAAAATCTAAAACATATTTGCTATTTTAAAAAAAGAAGAAATGTCTAAAATACTGTGCTCTTTAATAGCTATATTTAAGCCTAAGAGCATGAATAACTACAAATAAAATGTTAAATGATCTCAGCCTAATTGTAAATTTCAGCAACAAATCTGATTTGCTTAAATTTGCAAAACAATCCACTTTGCATCCTCCTCATATTAATTCATCCTGCTTTACAGCTATTATATATTCTTTCTTCCCTGCTCAGATTTAGTTACACCAAGGTATTATAAGTCCTAATACTATCTTAAGAACACCCTCAGAATATCTTGGAGTTCTGCTCTCAAATGTTAAGGTCAGATAAAGGAGATTGAGAATGAATATTTAGGGGATATATGATATTTTGCGCTTTCACTTCAGATGACTGTCCCTTTAGGGGAAAACGTATTCTTATTTTTATGGGTGTAAAGCTTTGCATATGTGCAACTAGTAAATAAAAGGAAGAGAAATATGTTCATTCATAATATAAAACTTTAATACTTATGTTTTCCATTTTCAAATGAAGTCATTCATCTCAAAAGACTTTATCTCAAATACTATCTGAGATAGAAGTCATAAATATATTTCATCTCATTTTTAGGAGTTAGTTCATACTGATCTATGTGACTTTCACACAGATAGATAGATAGATAGATAGATAGAATGTAATTTATAATTATCAGTAATGTAAAATATATCAATTGCTTATAGGGCTGAATCAATGATACAACAAAAAGAATCTGGTTTCTGTGGTTGCAAGGGGAAGAGTTCTCAAGCTGAAAACAGCTAACCATTACTAACCATCATATCCTGATGAATTTATGGCACATGATATTCTTGCAATCTGGTTTACACTAAAATATAGCTATGTTTAAGAGCTTGCATTATTTGATTTGATGCAATAATCCAATTAACTACATTTTACAGTAAATCTAACAGCTATATAGGAAAAAAAAAGTTTGGGAAACCATACAAACAATTAGAGCTATTTAAAGCATTGTAAGAAGATATCCATTAAAATAATCCAACTCAGCTAGAGACAGTTTGGTTGCTAGGAGACCATAGCTATGAAATCTCATGATGTGTTGTTATATGAAATAAAAATAGCAATTGATAAATGGACACTTAATAAAGTTCCCTGTTATGGCAGAGACTGAATGAAGCATTGCATTAATCTGTTGAGAAGCCAATGAAAAATTCTGTCACAGCAAGCCTAACCAATGTGTGCCTTAGAAACTGAATGACCACAGATGCCATTCTCACTGCTTAATTAGGAGTACAAAGACATACTGATCAGAAACAAATATATATCATTCCAGCAAAATAATCAAATAAGAATATATGAGAGAATAAACAGTTGCTGATGCTTAATATAAAGGTTTATACAGTCAGTTCATTGTGATCATGTTGAACCAAGCTAAAATAAGCTGGGCTTGATCCAAAGAGAATGAAAATCAAAGAAAAGATTCCAGTGGAATAAAATGAGTTTGATATCAAGACCTATAGGACGAAAGTGATTTCATGTGGCAGAATTATTTAAAGAATTCACACAATTTTCAAAGAACATGAAGACAGAAGTGTCAATAGGGAGGTACAGTTTATATCAATAAAATCCATCTAGAATTAAAAGATAAGGCCTGATAGACAACAGTTTAATTGCTAGTTTTGTTTTTGTTCAGGTTTTCTCTACTTCTACTTTGCAGTTACCATAGTAGTTCCATCTTTGCTCTGATTCTACTTTGTGGTTACCACAGTTTCGTTCCAGAAGTTGGCCTGTTTCCTGCCTGCAGAAAGATTGCCCTGCAAGGAAATGGCTCAGAAATAGTACCTTAGTTCGCACAACCATGTCTCCTCAACAACACCATTTTAATTGGCCTAGCTAATAAGTGACAGTGTTCTGTCAGGAGGAAAAAAAAACAAACAAACCACTAACCAGTCTAAAAATCTATAAGGTGGTGGTGTAGCTTCTCAAAGGGTGCCAAATATGGTAAAATAATTGAATAGTACCTTCCAGAAACTGAAACTGGAGTTGTGAAACATAATAAAACTACTGAAAAGCCCAGGCAAAGTGGAGGGCTGCAGAGGCATAAATCTACTGCCAAACTGAAGGCTGATCAGCCAAGGTTCCCTCCCCAGTGACAAATCTTTTCACCAGCAAGCTTGCTGCATGAGAGTGAAATGTCCCACCTGGGATAGGACTGGTGCACCAGAACTAAATCTGAATCTGAATCAAGACTGAATCTGAATCAAATGAATAAGCCATGGTTTTGTCAATATAAGGGATAATACTTAACAATACTGATTGGAGCCCAGTATGAATTAAGGGCTTAGCAATAGGAACAGGTTCAGGAATTATAGTTATACTTTAGCTGTAATAAACCTTTTGCTATCTTTTTGTTTTTTGCTTTAGAACACTAAAAGAATAAGAAAATATGATTTATTCTAATTATATGTAAATAAGTAAATTTAGTTATCTAAAGAAATCAAATTTACCCAGTGTCTGTGTCAGTGTCTCGTCCCCCTTAACAGTAGCCAAAGAATCCACTATCAAACAGCAAAATCTCATGACAATGAGGATGGGATATGGTGAGGACTCTTGTCTATTTGATGGAGTTAAGAGAGAGATACCAATCAACCATTGGATATATCACCATAAAGAAAATGGACCGTTAAAGGTCCGAGCAACTTTAGTTTCTGATTAGTGGAACTATGGATTGTAACCTACATATGAAACCATTAGTAGTCCCAGTCGCAGTGACAACAAGGAAAGAACAAAATGGGAGGACATCCCAAACTTAGTGAGGAAAACTTTGAATAAGAAAATCCAAAAACTTCAAAATATACCATTTTTGAAAGAAGGAAAGAAAGTTGCTGATGGAGAAATTTCAGCCTAAGAAAAAGGATGCATCGTTGTAAGAAAAGGCAGAGTGTCTTCTCAGAAGTGTTGGAAAAGCTGAAGAACTGGTCTAGGCAACAACAACAACAAAAAATATGATTCAGAAAATGTTATGGTGTCTGCTTGTTAAATGAACAGTTGTAATTGTCATAATTTTGAAAGTAGAAACAGTATGCCTTCAAACCTTTTACATATGAAGAATTAAGATATTGGTTCTGTGAAGAAAGCCTTCAAATACTGCTGTGCAGTTACAAAAATGAACATACAAAAAAGATACATTGTTTTCTCTTTGGTATATGAAAAATTCACATATGAAGCACAGTTTAAACTCAGATTGGCCCACATCACTTTCTTGTATGACGTGAGGATGGCATCCTGAATTTTTCACATCAGTTTTCAAAAAAAAGTAAATATAGTCATTAGTCTGAGAAAATGTAGCTTATGACTTACATAAAGTACCGAACATGAAATACTAGGAACAGAGACAAAGTTGTATGTGTTGATTCAACATGAGGGCTCCTTTCTGTTGCCGAAATCTAGCTTGTAATGGACAATTACTTTAGTAATTCTCTTCAGATTTATTTCCTACAGGAAATCTGCATTGTTGTTGAAACAAGGTTACAGCTAAAATTCCACCAAGAAAACAAAATGGAACCTCTTCCTATCTGAAGAAACCAGCATTTGTGGAAGGCCACATGAAGCTGGAGAATTTACCTACACACTGTTCCGCTCCCCTTCCCGTGTAATAGCAATTTTTTATCCTTTCTTATCTAGTAATGACATAGTTATTCTAGGCCAAATAGTTCTCAGGAAGTATGCTTTTGAGGCACAGAATCCTTTAAATAACTTAGCTTTTAGATGTGTATGTGTTTTGCAGTAACAAGGTTTACCTTTCCAATTTAGTAAAACAAACAAGGAGTCCAGTGACACTTAAAGAATAACAAATTTATTTATTGTGTGAGCTTTCGTGGGAGAAACTCCCACTTTGTCATCTTCAAAGCATCTGATGAAGTGTGATTTTTCTTCCATGAAAGCTCATGTCATAAATAAATTTGTTTGTCTTAAAGTGCCATAGGACTCCTTGTTTGTTTCACTGAACAGGACTAACATGGCTGCCCCTTTGGAACTTGCCTGCTTAGCAATAGTTTTATTTAGAGCAAAGATTCAATGGGTTCTGCTGTATGTTCAATACATTTGAAAAACAGCCTATTGAGGAGGATACACTGGTGAATGAAAGTTTAACAAAGGAAAGGATTTAACTAACTGTCTATAACTTTATTTTACTTAACATTGGGGGGGGCACCATCTGTCCCCTCTCACATACCATACCACCTGAATTTAGTGAGGTTACAGGACTCCTTTCACATAACCAACAGCATGAGGCAAACTCTCTCTTGCCTAACTCCTAGAACTTGACTCACTTCTGAAGCCTCTCATCTTCCCCTCTTTCAGTGTGATAGAGGTACATAGGGGGACCTCATGTGTAAGATTTCACACATTTCCCTCTCTGCTTACAAGGAAAATATCATCATCAGTTTGGACAGATTAATTTATTTGTTGACTTGACTTGAACACATGTTAATATAGTCACCATAAATTTATCTTGCTCATATTGCTAGTGTTATAACAGTGTTCTGAATGTATTTAACACCTGGTATTCATCATTGAAGAGACAAACTGAAATGACCAGGGCAAATAGAAGTCTTTATGATGTACCATGACAAGCACCCACTGTATGATTGATTGAGTCATAGTAAGAAACTTTTTAGTACTCTCACAATTTTCTATGGAGGGTAGCTATCCCTGAAAATATGATGTATGATGTTGTCCTAAATTTATGAGACAATTCTTTCTTAAACACCGGGTGAACTCTAGAAGTCAAGTCACCTGGGATTGAGGTGGGATGAAATACATATTTTCTGGTGGGATGAAATACATATTTTCTCCTTTAACCAAGTTTACAAAAGGACAGCTTGAAACTAGCTAACAAAAGTCCTATTTTAATGTGGTTACTACAGTGTGGTGTAACCCAGGTAGCCAGACAGTTAGGGAAAAATGTATTCTCTAAGTTTCAAGGAAGTAGGCCATCTAAGAATGAATTCCTTATCCAGACTATCTTGTTGGACATGAGACAAAAACTGAGGCAGACATAATTGTTTTAGGCAGAAGCTAATAATAATGATCCCATTCCTTCAAGATACCATGTGACTCTAGCTATGATTGGTCACTGAGCCATATTGTAACACCTGGACCTGCAGATGTACTCAGCTTGGGAAGTCAATTGTAAAAATATGTAAACATTTATAACTCATTTCAATAACCTATAATGACAAAAGTTGATGGAAAGAAAAGTGTGAAAGGAAAGTAGACTAACTGAATTAGTCTAAAGAAAAAATGATAACTTGGTATGATTCAAGGAGCATGTGTAAATTGTGCTTGTTAAAACAAGCAAATGTTGAGCTGGAAGTAAAGGAGCCAAAAGTGCAATGTTAAATATTAGGCCTAATATGTCAAAATAATAAGGCAATGGCCTATTATCCCCATCACTCCATTTTTGGGGTCTTAGATGAAAGAGATTTTGTGGGGAAACAAAGAAAATTATTAAAAAATAAAAAAGGAACAGAAGGAAAGACCAGACAAAGGCTGCCAAAGTAAACTTCATCCCCCTCAGTTTCCTGGGACCCAGTACCTTTATTATCTTGATCTCGATAGGTGTCCTGAGTAAAGCAGGCCAGAGACAGAAGGACCCAGATGATAAGTGCTCCCAACAGGCTCCATATGAATCTTAAACACTGCATGGGATAATAGTTATCACTGTCTTTAATTCCATCTAAGGCAGGGGTCTCAAACTCAAATCACCACGAGAGCCACATGTGGACTAGTACAGGGCCGGATGAGGACTAGTACATTAACCTGAGGGCCGCACCACTGAAACCTTTTCACACAATGATATTGCAAATATTGGTAACAATAGTGTCATCGTGGGCTGCAGGAAATAGGTTTAGGGGCCACATGCAGCTCACAGGCCATGTGTTTGAGACCCTGATATAAGGCTATGTCTACATTAGGAAAACTTAGTTTGAGTTTGTTAGTTCAAACTAATAAGTTCAAGTTTAGTTCAAACTAATCTCAAACATATTAGTTCAATCTGACAATGTGGACTAATTTGAACTAACGTTAGTTCAAAATAGCCCACTTTGTTAATTCAAACTAACTTACCTTAAGTGCTTAAGGTTCAGCTAAGGGTTAGTCCTGGTCTACATCATTCTGAGTTTAAACTAATGATTGCAATTATGGGCTTAGTTCAAACTAACCGTCATGTTTTACTAAGGACTTCCTTAGTTTGAAATAAGAAAAGTCTGATGTAGACAGGTAAAATGTTAGTTTGAATTAAGCCTCCTTAATTCAAACTAACTGGTCATCATAGACATAGCCTGAAACAATAGTAAACAAGTGTGCTTTTTCTTCTAAGACTGGACTTAAGCAACAGCAGCAATTATATCTCAAATCCATCTCAACAAATTCCTCATTTTCCTAAAAAAAAGACAGTCATAATAATAAATGATACATTCTAAGAGACTATCTATTGTCCATAGTTTCTTTACATAAAGTGCTGGTGAGAATTCATCAGGAATATTGTGTGCAGTTATAGTCCCCCTTGCTTAAGAAAGATGTTCAAACTGGAATAGGTTCAGAGAAGGACTGAAAACATGATCCATGGAATGAAAAAACAAACTTATGAGAGGAGACTTAGAGAGCTTAACTTGTTTAACTTAATCAAAAGAAGACTGAGGAGAGATATGATTATTTTTGGAAAATAAATCAGAGGGTTAAATACGACAGAGGGAGAGGAATTATGTGTGTTCATCTCCAATGTGGACACAAGAACAAATGGATATATACTGTCCACTTGCATGGGCAGCAGCTTTTTGTGGCAATGGAGAAAGGCGTCACTGAAACTGCCCATGGCAACTGATTTTGTGGCACTGAGGGCTAATCCTGAAACCTTCTGCCACCAAAATTTTTCATGAAGGAAGGGATTCTTGGCAATGGGGACTAATATAACTTGAGCCTCCATCAAAAGTGTTGCCATTGTTGGTGGTAGATGGGGACATTGACAGCAGAGGGGAGCAGTAGGGGAGCCTTAGCCCCTGTATACAGGAAGTGGGTGCCCTTGTGATACACAAAGTTGGGAGGGTTCCCAAATGTGTTGTGACACTTAAGGGGTTGAAACTCTTTCATTAGTCTATAGGAAGCTCCATATAATCTTGGCCTTGGTTGTACTAAGTAAAGGAAGGAGTATTTCAGGTAAATATTTTGAGCGTCTTCCAAAAATCCCTGCTAAATTCTTAATGCATCTTTTCAGAGCTTTGTTTCAAATTCCTGGTTTTATAATGCAGTAGAAACATTTAGGAAACAGATTAAAATAATATCAATTATTGGTTAAGCCTTAAAAAAGAACAGTAGATTTTCAGAATATATAAAATGCCATTTCTTATGCTGTGATTTTTGTTTTAATTTAAAAGCTACAGTGTAATTAAAATATTAGGCCAGAATTAAAAGATAAAACAAATTTTATATTGAAACTAAAATCAAATGGGCCAATCCACAGCTAATATAAATTGATACTGGATCCACTGAAGTCACTAATCTCTTTGGCTATGTCTACATTGTAAAAGCTAAGTCAACTTTATTAAGTCAACTTAATAAAGTCTACTTAAAGTCGACTTTAAGTAGACCTTATTAAGTTGACTTAGTGAGTTCACACTACATTAAGTCAACTTTATAAAGTCGACTAGAAATGGGTGCCCTGGCTTAAGTCAACTTTATAAAGTAGAATTAATGGCCCCACTGCACTAAGTCAACTTTATTAAGTCGACTTAGTGAGTCTACATTGCCTTAAGTCAATGTAATAAAGTCAACTTAACAGTAAAGTCAACTTTATAAGTGGACCATATAAAGTCGACTTTACTGGACCCTATAGTCGACTTTATTGCCTTGCAATGTAGAGAGGGCTCTGTTTAAGTCGACTTAAGGGCCCTTAATTGACTTAAACACATAGTGTAGATGTACCCTTTTATATTAAAGATCAGATATACCACTCAGAAGTTTAACAAGCCTTGTGATTATTTACATTAAAGCCCCCTTTACACAACTATGCAGTGGATTCTCTTTAAGGGCCTTTTTATACTGACTGGAGGATGTAAAGGAGCCTCTCTGTACAAAAAAAAAAAAAAAAAAGTCTATATTTTATGACCTGTTATGGTTGTGATTTGCAAGTACCATAGTATCTGGCCTAGAAATATATGAACATGTGAAATGTACTGCATGAGAAAATTCACTCTGGAAACTAAGTTCACGAGAATCAGAATTCTTTAATAAGTAGGTTCTATTTTAATCTTCATGAAGTACAGAGGGTCACTCATGGAAGGATCCATAAGCTTGGCTGCCTGTTACTTTAAAGGTACAATGATCAATTGCAGATTCTCGCAATTTGTATGCAAGTGAGATTATCTTTATTCCTAATCTTTATATCAGGAACAGATAAGTATTTGGTATGTGCTTGATTTGTATAACCCTCTAACCATGCCTACATCTCTCTAGAACTGAGTTTATAGATGGTATATTACTTTTTGCTTGGACAACCTGGTCCTAGGAGGGACACAGTTTTATAGTATGGACAACCAGCAGATGTTTTTAGATGACAGGCCTGGGTTCTCATGAAGGATTTCAATTAGCCTGACATCTGCCGGGAGGGTGATAAAGCAGTGCACAGACAATTCAGGAAGTTTTTGAAGATTGTTGAAGGCAGCTTCCTGGTACAAATGCTAGAAGAACCAATTAGGGGCCTTGCATCTCTCCACCTCCTGCTCACAAACAGAGAAGAACTGATTGGGGAAGTAAGAGTGAATGACAACATGGGCAGCAGTGACTATGAGATGGTAGAGTTCAAAATCCTGGTCAAAGGAAGAAAGGAAAGAAGCAAAACACAAACCCTGAACTTCAGAAAAGCAGATTTTGTCTCCTTCAGGGAACTGATGGGCAGGATTCCCTGGGAGGCTGGTCTGAGGAGGACACACATCCAAGAGAGCTGGCTATAATTTAAAGAAACCCTACTAAGATCACAGGAAAATACCATACCGATGTGCAGAAAGAACAGCAAGTGTGGAAAGCAACCAGCATGGCTTAGCAAAGAACTCTGAAGTGAGCTGAAACATAAAAAAGAAGCTTACAAGAAGTTCAAGCGTGGACAGATGACCAGGGTGGCATATAAATATATTGCTCGGGACTGCAGGGATAAAATCAGAAAGGCCAAAGGGTAATTTGAGTGGAAATTAGCAAGGGATGTAAAGGATAACAGAAAGTGTTCTACAAGTATTTCAGCAACAAAAAGAGGATCAGGGATAGTGTAAGTCCCTAACTGAATTGGGCAGGCGTCCTCATGGTGGATGATGTGGAAAACGCTGAAGTAGTCAATTTTTTTTTTTTTAATTTAAGTCTTCAGAGGCAGTGTCAGGTCCCATGTTACTACACTGGGTAACACGAAATGGAGAGAAGGAGAGTGGTCCACGGTGATGGAAGGTCATGTTAGGGACTATTTAAAGAAGTTAGATGTGCACAAGTCCATGGGGCCGGATGAACTGCATCTGAGGGTTCTGAGGATGTTGGCTGATGTGATTGTAGAGCCACTGGCCATTATCTTTGAAAACTCATGGGGAATTGGAGAGGTCCCAGAGGACTGGAGGAAGGTAAACATAGTACCTATTTTCAAGAAAGGGAAAAAGGAGGATACAGGGAACTACAGACCATCAGCCTCTCCCCAATCCCTGGAAAAGTCATGGAGCAGATCCTCAAAGAATCCATCCTGCAAACCTTGGAGGTAAATAGAGTGATCAGGAACTGGCAGCAGGGATTCACCAAGGGCAAATCATGCCTGACCAACCTGATTGCCTTCTATGATGAAATGACTGGATTTGTGGATGCAGGAATAGCTGTTGACATGATATACCTCAACTTTAGCAAGGCTCTTGATACAGCTTCCCACAGCATTCTTGTTGGAAAGTTAAGGAAGTAGAGGTTGGATGAATGCACCATAAAATGGATAGGAAACTGGCTAGATTAACGGGCTCAATGGGTAGGCTCAATGTCTAGTTGGGAACCAGTAACGAGCGGGTTGTCCCAGGGTTTGGTCCTGGGGCCAGTTCTGCTTAACATCTTCATTAGCAATCTTGATGATGGGATAGATTACATACTTAGTAATTTCACAGATGACACCAAGCTGGGGCAAATGATAGACATGCTGTAGGACAGGGACAGGATTCAAGGAGACAGACAAATTGGAAAAGTGGGCCAAAAGAAATCTCAAGTGATTCAAGAAGGACAAGTGCAAAGTCTTGCACTTAGGATGGAAAAATTCCATGAACAGCTACTGGCTTGGGACCAATCGGCCAAGCAGGAGTACAGTAGAAAAGGCCTTTGGGGTTATGGTGGATGGGAAGCTGGATATGAGTCAACAATGTACTCTTGTAGCCAAAAAGGCTAATGGCATATTGGGCTGTATCGGTAGGAGCATTGCCAGCAGATCGAGACATGATCATTCCCCTCTATTTGGGGCTGGTGAGGCCGCATCTGTGGTACTGTGTCCAGTTTTGGGCTCCCCACTACAAAAAGCTCATGGATAAATTAGAAAGAATCCAGCAGAGGGCAAATGCAAATGATTAGAGGGCTGGGGCTCATGACTTATGAGGAAAGACTGAAGGACCTGCGTATTTAGCCTGAAGAAGGGAAGACTGAGTGGGTGTTTGATAGTAACCTTCAACTACTCGAAGGGGTGCTCCAGAGAGGAGGGAGCTAGGCTACTCTCAGTAGTAACAGAGAACAGAACAAGGAGCAATGGTTTCAAGATACAGCTGAGGAGTTCGAGGCTGGATGTTAGGAAAAACTTTCTCACTAGGAGAATGGTGGGGCATTGGAATGGGTTGCCTAGGGAGGTGGTGGAATCTCTGTCTTTTGAGATATTTAAGTTCCAGTTAGACAATACCCTGGCTGGGATGATTCAGGAAGAGTGGTCCTGCTTTTAGCAGGGGGTTGGACTAGATGACCTCATGAGGTTCCTTCCAACCGTATCATTCTATGATTCTATATTGAAACAATTAGTTTCCTTTTTTAATATCATGAAAGTCTGTTTAGTTAATGTTTATAAACATTTTTGTACATGTAAATATAGTGACAATTTTAAATATATTTTCATATCTATGCATTAGATATGTGCTGAATGTTTCCAGACTTGTACTGTGAAACACCTTATATGTGGTAATATTTTCTGTTACTACTAGTATTTCAGAATCTGGGATTGTTTGAGATGTGTACATGCATCTTCCACATACATATGGTGGAATGTATTTGATTTCAATCAGACTCTGTGGTCTACAATTTTGAAAAATTTGATGTGCAAAGGATTGTTCTTGCACAACTTGATACCAGAGCATATAAAGTAGAAGTCCATAAATATGGATTACATGATAGATGATAATCATTCTGAATGAGCTGTTACAATATAGTGTTCCACATTTTTAAATCTGTGTCTCCCTCAAAGTATATTAACAGAAGATAAACTATATTTTAAATATTCATTTATATGATAAATTCAAGATGTTGGAAGATCCCTATCAGATACAGTTACCTAGGTCTCCTATGTCAAGTATATCTTGGAAGACTGCTTATTTTTGGTATCTAATAGGCCTATCTATTCAGAGAAAATCCATCTCTATGATGAACAGAAAGAGCACCAGCTATATGCTGAAGAATTGTTAAGATTCTCAAGAAGAAGGGACATTTTGTAAGTGAGCTTCTTACTTTCCACAACACATTATGATCCTTTTATAAACATTAGAACTAAAAAGGGAAGAGGATTTACTACTGTCTGCTGTACAGCCAAAATATATGCCCATGCATGGTACAGACTTTGTAAAATATAGTCCAGTTTATTATTAATACACCTGAACGTAAGACCCTTTTTTTTTCGGTGAGAGAAACAAATGCCATTTGTTTGCAAACACTGAAAACTCAAAGCCTGCTTAGCAGTGCCATGCCAATGGTAGTCTAAGAAAGTTCAGAGACTGAAATTTGGGATTCCATCCCCACCACTTTTATAACTATAGCTTGCTCGACATCTCCGAAGCAACCTCTTCAGGTAGGTCATCCCAGTTGATCAACCTTGTTTCCAAGTTCTCTGTGGAAGAATCTGCTTGAAAAAAAAAATGACTGGGTTTTCCTGATGTCTTTATAGATGTGGGAGGTCCCAAGTGTTTCAGCTGCATTTTAAAAGGTCCCCCATGTGGGAATGAATTGCTAATCTATTTGACAGATAGTGAGCCTCTGAATATTCCATGCCCTTTGAATCCATGAAAAGGATTTTTCTAGAGCTCTAAAACTTGGAGTGATTTTCAGCCTTGCTCTTCTACCCCTTCCCCTTTAAACCTCTGAAGCTATGGCTTAAGAGGGAGCTGTACTACCACAGGCTGAGTGAGCCCTTGATAGCAGCTCAATAGTGAACACAAACAGAATTCTGTAGTCATTAATGGTCTTTAGTCCAAACTAAAACACTCTGAATATTCATCTGAACATCAAGGAGGTGAAAAAAGGAAGCACCAGGTCCCCTGCTCTAGTCCCACCTCACTTGACCCCAAACCTACAAAACACCAGTCCTGAAGTACCCCAGTAGAGGTGCATCTACACATTTCCAGGGGGGGGTATATGTTATTTCCTTCTTTGGCATAAGGACAGCGGTCGTATCAAACCTGTGTCTCTTCCACACACTTTCATATACTACTCTAAGCAAAGTGAATTACAGGTACCTATGCTTTTTAATTTTATGCTGTTGGAGTTGTGAAAATATATTGAAAAGAAATTGAACTCCTGCTCCTAGTTCATAATGCAAGATGAGAAAATTCTATATGTGCACACGGAACAGAAAGCATTCTAAAGCCTATTTGTTTGCTAAAGAAGGCTAAAAGAACCTTGAACTAGACAATATAATATCTCATTCATTTGAGCTAACACAACTGTAATATAACCTGAGAAGAGGGGGAGGGTAAGTGACAAGTCTGTGGGTATGCCTACATTAAAGATGGAGGTGCAAAATTTCCAACTCATGTAGGCATATCTGCAGTAGCTTTGATCAGCCTAACACACTAAAAACAGAAGTGTAGCTGCTGTAGCACAAACAACTGAGGTCCAAGCCACTTAAAAACAGCTTTTTGTACTGGGATTTAGATTGGATTATATTTCTAAGTGTATAACCCATCTGGTCACATGTACTTCACTGATACACTTTTCTTTCTAATATACTCATCTGATCAGCAATCCTGTCAGTTTGTCTACCAAAACAGGAAATTATGCCTTCAGTTCAAGATTAGTAGACATGCCCTAAATTATCAACAAATTCCTTAAAGTATTCATGGAGATGCTTGAGAGAAGATGAGCTAATTTCTTCTGGTAACATTTCCTCCAATTTCTGAGTATAAATAAGTTTCTCTATATAACTTTAGATTCTTCTTAAAACAAAATTAAGAGTTATACAGAACACATATGCTACTGGTACTTTGTGGACAACAGCCTTTAAAAAAGTAAGAGGGCAAAATTCCCTGGAAGTACCACTTCACTGAATCTCCATCCTTAATGCATACTATGGAAGTTTGAATAATCAGTGCATTATGCTATGTGCAATATAAATTTCAAGAGACAGTGCAATAATCTAAAGCCAAAAGAACTGTCTTAAGACTGAATTCCATATTTACAATGATTTTGCCACAATCTAAGTTTTACTTATATGCAGACTTTGACTCAATTTTTTAAAAGCAGACAGCAGATTTAGGAGCACAATGCCTGTTGCTTTTCAGATACCTTTGAAAATAATCTTTATTTTTAAAGAGTTTACTTGAAAAGTGAGGTGGCACTTTAAATAAAATGATTTAAAAAATACACATTGAAAAAAGAAATAACCAACTATTCTTATTTGTAAAACAATGTTCACTGGAATGTAGAGAGTAAGTAATTAAAAAAAAATACAGCATCCTCTTTCTTCAAAACCTAATATATAATAGACCAAAACTTAATTATGTTTATGTTGAATTCCTGATGGTTATTATTTAATCGGTCAATTTAATCAAAAAGGTAATAAATAGTCCTTTTAGAACTGCAATGAATTAAAGATGTTCTTATTCATTACTTATCAATTTATGAAATTTAACTAACAGTTCTAATGATGATTATTTGATTTATATATTTATAGACAATGTGGCATGTAATGACTTATGAATAGTGCTCTTGCCTTGCAGAAGCAGGCCAAGGCCCTGACATTCAGTTTAAATGATTTAATATACAGATTTATTCATATTTTATCATGGCTCATGGGATTATCTAAGATACCCTGTAATTTATATATAATAATAATAATAATGGCATAATTCCTCAAGTCTAGACCTTCACACCTTCTATTAGGGTCATAGAACAGACATAATAGTCACAGCTTTCATTTCAAGTCAGGGCAAGCAATATTACATACAGTTTCTCAGACCAGTGGTTTCTTAAAAATGTGATGTAGGTCAGGCTGCATAAGTATAAAGCAAACATTTGTGTTTTAGGTTTTTTTTTCTTTTTAGTTAATGTCCTTAACATATCTATGTTCCTTTTATAACTCTAGATGTCATCCTCAGGGATTGTCCACATTGGGCTCCCAAATGTTATTTTTGGAAACATGTTGTCTAACACATGTTAACTAACATTTAAAAACTCTAGTGTAGATCTAGCAAAATGTATTTTAACATATACTAATGTGAACATGTAGTGCAGGATAGGTGTCTAAGTTCATGGAGTTTGAAAGCTTGTCTCTTTCACCAACAGAATTTGGTCTAATAAAAGATATTGGGTATGTCCACACAGGCTTCTTATTTTGAAACAACAGAGGTTGTTTCAAATAAGAAGTGGCATGTCCACACGATGCACCATTATTTCAAAACCGTTAAAACTTGCATCTAATCAAAATAGCCGTTGTTTTGAAACGACTGTTTCAAACCATTGTTTCAAAACAACTATTTCAAAACAACATGTCCGAATGGCCTTCTTTTGAAATAACAATTTCAAAACAAAGGCTATTTTGAAAGCAGGCTTTCCCTTAATTCGAATTAATAAACTGTTAATTTGAATTAACTTATTTTGAAATAAGGACTTTATTTCGAAGTAACTCATTTTGAAATGGGTTATTTCAAAATAATGATGTATGTCTGGACATAGCCATTATTTCTTCCACATTGTCTGTCTTATATACTTGGACCAACATAGCTACAACATCACAAAATATTACAAAAAAAGGCAGATACAGTTTCAACACGTGCAGCTGAGTTGAATTAAACACTTGGATCCTGTACCTGGCTTTACTTGTATTTTGTAATATGTTAGAAACATAGAAGCCATTCTCTACACTAGTATTTTAAGATATGATACATAACATGATTTCTGTAGATTTGATATAGTCTAAGTTTGTGTATGATGATGTAGTTTATACCAATTTAGACTTTCCACTGAATTTACCTGTATGTATTTTTTTTTCTCATTTAGTAGGTTTAAGGCTTGTCCATATGGAAACTTAATGTGTGTGTGTGGGGGGGGGAAGGCATGCACTTACAAGATTCAAGCCTGCTGCACATTTTTTTTGTCTTTTTCTGCTACGCTCCATTAAAAATTCTCTACTGCATTTTAACATACTGATCCCCGAAAAGGGAATCAAAAAGCATTAGAAAACTTTTAGTTCATGGGAGTAGAATGTTCACGGCAACTTAGTGTGCAGCAGGCTAGCGAGTAGTAGCTTTATTCTCCAGCTTGTTGTACACTAACATCTAAGGCATCCTTACATAGAAGGCTATTAAAAAAAAAGCTCAATATTAAACACCGAAAAAATCAGCTAAACATGCAAAAATTAGAGAGGATGGACAGAGTATATAAGCATGGGAAGTTCTGCTAACTACATGAAAAAATACTGGGATTTAACAAAAACACAAAAATGCTTTCCCACAGAAAATTTTCACCTGCCTAGTCTTGTTATCCAAGGTTCTTTCAACCCAAAGCTCTTGGTAATTTTACTCTGTGCAAAGTGGTGCCAGGAAATAAATCAATGGAGACACGGCCATCTGACTGATAGATGGCTTGAGCAAAAAGTACAATACAGAAGGGCTCCCACTTTAAGATGCACTTTATTTAGTTTCATGCACTTACACACATCTGCAAAAAGTTAGTAAAACACATCAGACTCAGTAATCACTGCACATTGGTGTGGCTTTCTAATGGTACACTGACAGCATGCTGATGGCTAATCTTCTGTTTGCTAGTAGGACCCCTAAAATTCACCAAGGAAGTGATCTAAATAGCCCAAACTTCCCTCCACTTTATTTATGCTTGTTAGAAGTCAAAAAGCAAAACAAAGCAAAGAGAAAGTCATTACACAAGCAATTTTAAAGGCTAGGTGAGAGCTCACCTTAATTATTAATTAGATAAATGTATTGCAAAGTCCATATGCCCTGACGATGTGACAAACACACCCGAGAAGGCAAATGTAGATAAGCTTCTTGTTTTTCTCCTAAAACACAGTCCCCAGCGTGTTTAATAGAGACTTCATACAGAAAGGGAATTGTTCCGACAAAGGTGAGCATGGTGTTTGATCCTATGGGCACCCTCCCTAATTGGCTTAATCATACTAGTACTAAATTTTCACAAATGCCTGTTTGGTTGTTTTCCAAAAAAAAGTATAAAAATTGGCATTCTAGTCATGAGCAATGGTTCAGGCATGTTACTGGGCTCTAAGCTACCAAAAATCTGTTCCTATAGTCTGATGTTGGAGTTCTCAATGGCATGCCTTTCTACGTACGTCTATAATCCACAGAGAACACATTTATTTATTTTTAATAGACAAAAGTTGTTAATGCTTTGCATATTATAAACTCATTCTGCCATCAGATAATGAAGTTTATATCAAGTCTATAAGGCTGTGTCTACATTGGGGGACCCTTGGAAGTTGACTGAAGAAGGTCAACTTTAAGCTGGCCTTGTTAAGCTGACTTGAAGGTATGTCTGCACTGAATACAGTGCAGACATACCTGGGCTGCCCTGCCCCCTGCCCTGCCCCTGGTCCTGATTGGGCTCACAGATCTAGCTCCCAGCCCCTCTCCAGGGCACTGTTCCCTCCAAGCTATGCGCATGTGTGCATGCACACAGGTCATGAAACCTGTGCACACAACAAAATAAAGTGCGCAGAAAAAAAAATCAATAGTGCTAATATTGGTGCTCACAAAGAAATGTTTTTGCACACACAAAGAAATTGTTTGCACACACAGTCTATGAGTAATTAGAGGGAACATTGCTCCAGGGGTAGCAGGAGCCAGCTCCCCACCCCAGCTCCCTGCTGCAAGGGGTTGGGAGCTGCAATCGGCTCCCAGCCACTTGACTGGCAGCCAGGGCCACCTTTGGCCCCTTGAGCTGGATCAGGGTCCAGTAGCCCAGTTTGGACTGGGGTGGGGTAGGGGTTGGGGTCAAGTCTTCCTGCCCTCTAAAGTCCATTTAAAAGCTTAAATTGACTTTACAGGGCAGGAGTTATTAAGTCGACTTAAGCAAGTGCTTAAATCAAATTAATACATTCTAAATATAGCCTGGCTTTGCTTAAATCCACTTAAGCCTGTTTAAATCTATTTAAGCCCCTAGTGTAGACCTAACCTAAGGTTGCACATAAATATTTGATGGTCAAATTTGGCTCTAATGAATGAAAACACATAAAGACCATGAAGAAGAAAGTTGTAAGAGATCCTCTTAGATAGTTCTCTCCGTATATCCAAAAAGTCCTTTTATCTCTCTTTATTCAGCCTGGTGCAAAAAAAAGTATCATCTTTCCTCATGCGTGGAATTAGTGTCACACTAGATCCAAGATAGTCAATATTCAACTTCATAAGCCACAGAAATGGCATTAAGTTAAAGTCCTTGACCGTTGCAGATAAAAAAAAAATGCCATTAAAAAGGAGATATTCTCAGTTCTCTACTGCTATGTCTACATTATCAAATTTGTACAGATTAAGGAGGCTTAATCCAGACTAATTTGGTCCCTCTCTATGCAAGGCTTTGTGTAGTTTGAACTAAAAAATATGGCTAGTTTGAGCTAAAAAGCCACAGTTGTTCTAGCTAACTTGCAGTTAGTTTGAACTAACTAGGAACTGTTTAATTCGGACTAAGGACGTCTGTAGTAAGCTTCCTGGTGTAGACATAGCATATGAGACACACAGCTCTTGATCTAGCTCTGCAAGGCTCCAAGTTAATAGACTTGTTCAGTTATACAAAAGCTGTTTTATGATATGTTGAAAGTTTTTATGGCTCTTTCTGAGTACTGCACATTGAGAATTTGACTACTGGTCTCTAAGAAACCTGGGTTTATGTGATGTGGATGTAGAAGTGGTAGTGGGAGCAAAATGAAGGCTGACTATAAAGACCCAGAAATCAGTACCATGAAAAATTACTTCTCTTAGATGAGAAGAAGATGAGCAGCTGAACTAATAGTCTCTGTGCCATCAACAAGCATAGGCCAGGGAGAAAAAGTGAAAAACAGATAAATAATAGCCAGGGGTTAAAGTATAATTTGTTGGGCCTGGAACCCTCCAGCATGGGTGCCCCCCCCCAGCATGGGTGGGCTCCCCAATACCCGCCCCAAGAACCCACCCCCTGCCCAATACCCAGGCCCAGATACAGACACACGCGCACAAAACCCCCAGCAGCCCCGCCCCCTCCAAGCCCTTACCTCATCTGTTTGCAGGCTGGCTGACCACCTGGAAGCTGCTTCCAGTCACAAGCTGCTCCACCCTGCAGAGGGGAGATTCACAAACTTCCAGTCTGGTACAGTTCTCTGCTGGCTGGGCTTAAGGTGGAGCAGGATTTAAGGTGGAGCCACCAGAATGCTGGGTTCAGGTTGCTCATGGTATTTTTAGCGGGGCCCCTGAACGCAGCATTTCAGTGCCTTTCTCTAATTTTAGGGGTGCCAGAATGCTGCTAGCCTAAAAATAGGGGGCCCTGAAACTGTGTTTTGATGTGTTCCCACTTACTTTAACCCCTGGCAATAGCTGGGCACATGAGTTATGGCAGGATCCTGGAGATCAAAACATTGTGTCCAAGAATACTACCTTTGTGTTGCATTATCTCATCACATTGTGAGAAAGGTAAGCTTCCTATTTCATATGGTTGATTGTCTGCTTGTGGTCCCCTCAGGGGGTTACAGGTATCACGTACAGTGCTCATTACTTTTGGGAGCTTCATCATAGCATAGAATCTCTCTGTGCTCCCGTGTATTGGTTTTTCCTGAGGCCTTGGAGTCCTATAATCTCTAGTCTCTCATGCATTTCAGGAAAGGCCAAACATTGAAAGATAGGGTAGTCTTTTAAATAAGGTACTAAGGACTTCAGTTCTGGCTACCTCACAGGTTTCATATATTATTTTGGACAATTCACTTAGGCTACATCTGCATCTAACTCCTTAGTTTAGATTTGCCTAGTCCGAACTAAGTAGTCCGGAATTAGTTTGAGCTAATCAGAACTTTTTAGTTTCAACTAACCATTCAAACTAACTGGTTTGAATTAAGCTTTTCTTAGTTTGAAGTAAAACAACAACAAAAAAAACCAAAAAAAAAAAAAAAAGTTCAAATTAAGCCAAACCTAGTGTAGACAGAGATCAAAGTACTCTGGATTAAGCCCCCTTAATCTGAGCTGATTTGCGAGTATAGACATAGGCTTACAGTCTGATCTATATACAATCTGAAAAACTCTCATTGATGTATGTATTCTTTGAATCGGGACTTTGTTGTTAACTTCTAATTTCCACTAAATTCTTTATGTGGTCATTCAAATGACTATATGTAGCACATCTGTGTTACATGCAGAAGGTCCTGGGTTCAAACTCAAGGGGGTTGCACTAGATGATCTCATGAGGTCCCTTCCAACCATATGATTTGTTTTGATTCTACATGAGTGGTCTAATCTACAAGTAAAATTTGCCTCCCTCACATTCCCATGAGTTATATGTGTGCCTTTCAAAAGTGCCAAAAACAATTCCATCATACATTTTTCTGTACCACTTACCATACATAGGGAAAATGTGATGGTGCGGTTTAAAGATCTGCAAACTTTTATTTGGGCTGGCCAACATAATTCACTCCATTCATGATTAAGGCAGTCAATCCACACCCAGATTGTTGAAACCTTTATTCTCCTTGGTCATTCACTCTCTTATCTTCTGAATGGCATTTTGGAAACTACCTTAACCCTTAAGGCAGTTACCACTGACATGAAAAGGTGTGCTTCAACGAATGAATGACAGTCATTACATTACAAAAATGGTGACTTTTCACAGAATTTTGACATTTTAACAGTTTTGCTGTAGGTATGAGTTTAGCAGTACCTGAAGTGGTAAACTTCCATTATATAATCTATTTGCCTTAGTTATATTTATAATGACAAATTGTGTTTTCCCTTAGGAATAACACAATTTTCTTTGATTACATCATAAATGGGAAAAAAATGAATATATGAACATTCAGATAAAGTTATTTTGAACAATACTACTTCAGAGCAAGTTAGAAAGCTCATGTAAGAAAGGGATTTAAAATTGGTTAGAATTTACTTCCTTATACTTTACAATGTTTCACTGTATCTCACATTTAATTAAATTAATGTAGTTTCATATTACATTTCCATGTCCACAATTTATACATACACACACTGTTCCTACAGAGGTTGGTGGCTTGTAGTGGGCATTTACCCCTAGGGAAGGCGGCAGTGATATCACTACTCTCTTAATAACCCAGAGATTGTCTTGTGGAGACCACCTTTAAATATCAGTCAGGATCCCTGCAGGCTGGGTCTGCTCAGAAGTATGTTGGAAACTTTGTTCTCATATGTGGGTTGAGTTCTGCAACATTTGGCGCTCACCTAGCAACTTCTAAGCTTCATCATGGAGGTTAATACAAATGATATGATTAGTTGATCTCTCTATTTTATTTTATTTTATTTTATTTTATTTTATTTTATTTAACAAATGCTTACCAGGATCTGGACTGGCCAAATCTTGTCTCAATCCAAACTTTTTACATACTAAATCCAGCTGAGATCTAGTTTGTAAAGGAGAGTAGAATGTTAAGTGGGTTTCCAGGAAATTGCTAGGAGGAGCAATATGTAAATAGAACCTTTCTGGGTATGCAAGAACTTGGCCTTTTGTAGCTTCTCCCTGAGAAAGTGACCTTGCTCTGGTCATCTGCTATGTTATATGAGGAAAAGATCAGAGGCCCAAACAAGATGTAATGAACTTGTAATCATAGAATATCCCTTGTGTGAGTGCGAAGAACCAACACTTACCACAGCCCTTACTAGAAATGTGTTTTTTTCCTATAATCCTTTCACCTTAAAAATAAATGTACTTGCTTAGGAAAATCTGTGTTGTCTCATATAACTCTGGACAATAATGCTGTTTATAGCCTTTGAGGATAAAACAACACAGGCCTTGCCGAGGACTCTCAGTCTTGGCAGGGAATTGTGCACCCAGGAGAATCCCTGGTGAGGAGCCAAAAGGCTAAAAATGGGTGTTCATCCTCTATTACAGAGGGAAAATACAGTTGCAGTTGCTTTGTCTTAAACATACAAATATTTTATCTATAAAAACATTTTATCTCACTGGTTTTGTCACTGCTGTGAGAATGATCAAAGTGAAATTCCACAGTGGAACTGGTTGAAATTTTTAAAATTCTGAAAAATATGTATTACAAATAGGATGCATTGTCTGACAAATTCCTCTTCTCCCTGAACATTTTTGATCAGTTCTTGACCACAATACTGGATAAAGGAGGTGTTTTATTTGTTTGTTTTAATTTAAGAAAATCAGAGCAGAACTCATGTAGAGGATTGGACAACGTTTCTTATAAAAGTGTAGCTTCTTTTTTTTTATTCAAATCTGCCAGTAGCACACATTATTTCTGATGTTTTCAGAATATACTTTTCCACACATTTTGAATTGATCCAGTTATTCATTCAGGTCAGCTTCTACACATGGTCAGGAAACAGCATATTCAGCACATTCATAATGGGACAGAGAGCCACATAACATTCTCAAACTGCCCAATCTCTGCTTGATGGTTGAGTGTGCTGATGTACATATAGTAAACAAGTTGTGGCCATGATATGAAAGCTACAAAAGAAGTGATACAAGTAGGATTAAAATTAGGGAATGCCAAAAATCCATGGCTACACAATAGCTTATTTAGTCAACTCCCCCCACCCCCAATGAGGAGTGTTTGAGCAAGTCCTAAGAAAAAGCAACATTTTATATCAGCGGGAACAGATTGTAATATTTCACTTCTGATAAATAAAAACCTCTTCTGTCTTATTTTATCATTAGGTAATTTTCAAAATTTGCTTCAGAAACAAGATGCCTCTCCTTTTAGACAACTTGACAAAATACAAAGTGGTGTTGCTCTTGGTGGTGGTGGTGTTTGGCATTTTTTTACCATTGATTCTCTGTAGAGTTATTATTAGCTCTTTTTGCTTTCCCAAAAAGTCGATGGGTCTTGAACAATGATTAAATCAAACAAAAATACATTAAATGCTTAATGAATCCATTTATTTTTTTTTCTCTTTTAAAACCATGATAGTTGTGGGGTAGATTTTACAGTGAATTTGGATCCATATGCAAAAACCAAAGGAAACATAGATTGAAATATCTGTTAAAGACACCACAAATAATTAAATACACAGTCTGACAATTTATAAATATGAGAGTACAGTCATGGTGATGATTTTTTGAAATTCAAAATTTAAATTGTCAAAGTTATGAGGACATCTTGTGGTAAACGTGCAAACTGTATGTCTTGCAGAATCAGTGCATTCTCAAGAATATTGTTCAGTGATTATTTCCAGAAGACTTTTTTTATAGCACCTATAAATACATTGAAGACCTTATTTGTTTAATGTGGTTCTATGTTTCATGTGTTTCAAGAAAAGAAGATTTTTTTTAAATGAGAGCGGAATAGTATTTGATACTTTTATAGCTATTAATGATTTAATGCACTCACAGCTTATTTTAGTAGACAGCATTATAAAAATGCATTTTTACATCATTTTCTAAAAAGAAGTAATAGTCCCCCTCTCCCAGGGGGGAGAAAATAATAAAACAGTCCTTTTTTTTTTTTTTTGAGGATAGTTACAAACCTTCTTTCAGCCTGATTTTTTTTTAATCTTTTGATAAATGCATTGTCTATGTTATCTTATAACAATGTATAGATGTAGGCACTTACTTACAATGCATTCTTATATGTAGAATAAAGGATAATTTGTTACTATGACTGTTCTTGTACCTGACTCAGATTGTAGTGCCATTTATTTCTGAAAAGAAAACAATAAGATGATGATGGTGATGATGATGATGATGATGATGATTGATTGATTGATTGATTGATTGATTGATTGATTGATTGATTATTTTCTGGAGCATAAAGGGTGCTGTAGAGTTATATTTTTACTGTTTCATTTAATGCTAAAATATTTACTGAATTAAACTTTGATAAATATGTTTAATTTAAGTTACTATTTCTTACTCTTTAATTGTATGTATATGTTTTTGATTGAATGATTTTCAGTTACAGTCACACAGCTGAAGTTAAAGTAAAATCAGAGAATCAGAGAATCATAGGGTTGGAAGGGACTTCATGAAGTCATCTAGTCCAAACCCCTGCTAAAAGCAGGATCACTCCCACTATATCATCCTAGCTAGGGTTTTGTTTAACTGGACCTTAAAGGTTTCCGAAGATGGAGACTCCACCATCTTCCTCGGTAACCCATTCCAATGCTTCATCAACCTCCTAGTCAGAAAGTTTTTCCAAATATCTAACCCTGACCTCCCCAGCTGCAGCTTGAAACCATTGCTTCTTGTTCTGTCCTCTGTTACTAGAGAGAAGCCTAGCTCCCTCCTCTTTGGAGCACCCCTTCAAGTAGTTGAAGGTTGCTATCGAATCCCCCCTCAGTCTTCTCTTCTGCAGACTAAATAAGCCTAGTTCCTTCAGTCCCTCCTTGTAAGTCTTGTGCCCCAATCATTTTCATTACCCTCTGCAGGACCATTTCTGATTTGTCAGAACCCTTTCTGTATTGTGGAGCCCAAAACTGGACACTGTTTCAGATGCAGCTTCACCAGTGCCAAATAGAGGGGAATAATCACATCCCTCGATCTGCTGGCAACTCTCCTACTAATTCAGCTGAATATGTCATTTGTCATTTTGGGAACAAGAGCGGATTCATGACTCATATCCATCTTCCTATTCATAATAACACCCTGGTCCTTTTCCAGAGTGCTTCTACTTAGCTGATTGGCCCCCAGCCTATAGCAGTATGTGTGATTTTCTGTCCTAAGTGCAGGACTCTGCATTTTTCCTTTTTGAACTTAATGAGATTTTGTTTGGCCCAATGCTCCTATTTGTCTAGGTCTCCCTGAATCCTATCCCTGCCCTCCAGTGTGTTTACCATTTCCCTCAGCTTGGTGTTGTCTGCCAATTTACTGAGCATCCAATCTATTCAATCATCCAGATCATTAATGAAGATGTTGAACAGAACTGGCCCCAAGACTGACACCTGGGGCACTCCACTAGTTACTGGTTGCCAGCTAGACATTGAGTCATTGAGCCTGATCCACTGAGCCTAGCTAGCTTTCTATCCACCTTATGGTCCGTTCATCCAAACCATACTTCCTTAAGTTGCTGACAAGGATACTGTGGGATACCATACCAAAAGCTTTGCTAAAGTCAAGGTATATCACATCAATGGCTATTCTCACATCCAGATATCCAGTCATCTCATCACAGGAAGTAATTAGGTTGGTCAACTACTATATGCCTTTGGTGAATCCATGCTGACTGTTCCTGATCACTCTATTATCCTCCAAGTGTTTCAGAATGGATTTCAGGGCCTGCTCCATGATTTTTCTGTAGATTGAAGTGAGCCTGATTGGTCTGGAGTTTTCCAGCTCCTACTTTTTCTGTTTTTTGAAGATAGGCATTACATTTGCCTTTTTCCAATCACCCGGGAGCTCCCCTGTTCGCCACGAGTTTTCAAAGATAATGGCTAGTGGACAAAATCATTATTGTACAAGTGAATTTGAGAAGAGCATGTGGCCCATCATTTTGTTCTGAAGTGCTGTGTTGTGTCTGAAAGTTTTTCATTCTGCCATCTAATACGTAGTTTTTCCATGAAGCATTGATATAAGAAATTTAAGGCATTTAAAATCATAGATTTATTCAGGAGAAAGTGTTCTGAAGAGCAGTAGGTTGGAAGATAATTCCTTGGCTCTATTCCTAGTTGTGTTGCTGTCTGATCTCACTGTTCCAAAGGAGCAGCTGTGTTAGTCTAGTTCAGTTAAACAAACAAGGAATCCTGTGGCCCTTAAAGACTAACAAATTTATTTATTGCAAGAGCTTTCCTGGCAGAAAATCCCACTTTGAGGTGGGATTTTTCTCTCGCAAAGCTAATGCAATAAATAAATTTGTTAGGCTGTGTCCACACCAGGTTTTTATTTCAAGACAACAGCTGTTGTTTCAAAATAAAGCCAGGCATGTCCGAACAACATCTCATTATTTTGAAATGATGGGACCTCGTCATTTCGAACTAACAGCTGTCATTTTTGAACAGCAAAACCTCACATGCAATCAAAATAGCCTTGGTTTCAAACCGGTTGTTTTGAAACAACACCATTCGGACATGTTATTTCAAAATAACAGTTATTTCAAAATAACACTTTTGCCCTTCTCCTTCCCAGGGTGCCTTTCTTTTTGTATATATTGGGTGGCGGCATGGCCTAGTGAGGGGGCCATCTTGCCACTCCTCCCATGCTGCCCCTCTGCTGAAGCGAAATAACATGTCCACACACAGGGCATGCTATTTCACTTTGAGCATTTCCCTTATTTCAATTTAGCATTTTCTTATTTCAATTTAAGTTATTTCAAAATAAGGATTTTATTTCAAAATAACATAACATATTTTAAAATACTTATTTCAAAATACCAGTGTACATGTGAACACAGCCTTAGTCTTTAAGTTCCATGGGACTCCTTGTTTGTTTTATTGATGTCACTGTGTGATGTTACACAGAACTTTCAAGCTGTCTTTGAATGAGTTTTCCAAGCTGTTGATCAGGATGCTGGGTAAATCAAGTCAAGTCAATGGAGGTATCTTTTCTTAGAAATATTTAATTATATAATCTGTCTAACCATTGCATCATGTCTACTAATACAGCATCTGAGTACAACTGGGAGTAGGTGTAAAAGTTATTTTTAATCTGTATTTGCCATTGGTTTGACAACTACTGGAATAGCATGCCAGTTTTGGCATACACAGTACAAGAAGAATGCTGATAGATTGGAGAGTTTCAGAGAACAATTCTGAATATTTAATTAGAAAACATGCCTTAAAGTGATAGACTCAAGGATCTCTATCTACTTTTTATTACAAAAAAGATTAGTGGATTACTTGATAGTTGTCGATAAGTATCCATATGGGGAACATATATTTAATAATAGACTCTTCAGTTTATTAGAGAAAGTTTTAACATGATCCAATGACTGAAGCGGAAGCGAGACAAATTCAGCCAGGAAATAAGGCATACATTTGTATGGTGGGAGTGATAAACCAAAGGAATAACATACCATGGGTGTCAAGTTCCAAAGGGTAGCTGTGTTAGTCTGGTAGTAGATTCTCCTTATCTGACAAATTTTAAATCAAGGTTGCAGGTTTTTGTAAAATATCTGTTCCAACTATTATGAAGCCAAAGATGCATTATCTGCTAAATAATGGAGTCATTAAGTTTTGTATTTACCATTTATTTGTACATAAACCTAAAAGAGAAGTAAGCATTCTTGAAGAATGGAGAATAGATGGCATGTAAGTTTACTAATTGTTGCTGCTGCTTTTGTGCTGACATTGAATAAACTAATGAGCAAGTGTACATGGACAATGAAAGAATGAAGTTTTCAGTACAGTTTCATTATCTCTGAGCTAGTTTAACTAACTCAGACACAGACACACACACAACGATTACATATTGTGTATTATATATACAAATAAAGTGATGTAAAGAATGTTCTTAGAAAACACTTCAAGGCCATACTTCAGACCAACCATTGAGCTAGGCTGCTTTACACTGACAATCTTGCCCAAAATATTTATGCCCTTGTCTAAAACATACATAAAGGAAACAATTCCTCTTGTTACTTTCTATTAATAACTTTTTACATTTTTGTGAGAAGTGATGACAGCCTTGGAGTCCATACTGTATAGCTAAGAAAGCTAAACCTTGAAGAATTTGAGAACCTCCTATCTACAATATTTTTACCATGACTAGTAAAATAGGTACAATGTGGGAGGTAACAGCAACACCTTTACAAATTGTTTGGAGATTCATACACAGAAATTCATAAAATAATAATATCCAGTGTGCTGATAAGGAAGGACTAAAACCTGCCCATTTATCATGGTTGTGCTAAGAACTCACATAAAGGTTTGGATAAAGTAATATGGGAGGGGAAAAAAAAGAAGAAAAAAAAAGATGACAGAGTTATTAGCAAATCGAAGCTCAACTCTGAGTTAGGTGGAAACCCGCCTACGGGAATGTCTCCCACAGTCATTCCTCAAACAAGTATAAATGACAGTGCCATGTGGAAAATAAACATGTTTTCTGCTTAACTCTGATTATAACAAATCAGAAGAAATCAGTGTTTGGGGACCATAGATTTTTCTTACAGATGCATAGGATTACATTGATTATAATGGTAACCCTAGTGTTTGATTGGTTAAAATTCTTGTTTTAAAATCATTCAAACCTTTGGGGTTCAAAGGTTAAAGTATTATGATACTTTGTTATGTTGGAAATTTAGAACAAACAGAATAGATAAATATTTTCAACAAGACTGATATTTGAATGGATTCAGTGGAGCCAGTCACATCATTAATCATGGATAGATAATAATATGGGATAAACATTTTGTCTATAAAAGTCAGTTAAAACTGGTGTAATGCTGAACAGCCTAGGTTGGGAGAGCTGGTACCACAGGATAAATTACTGTGTACAAACTTTCTGTAATGTGCTATCTTTTCTTTGTTTGGTGCAACCTGATTTAATTTTGACCAGGTGGTTTCTTCTTCAGTAATCAAAATGAATTGATTTTAGAGAAGTAGACCTCATAGGCTGCTTCTAATTGCACAGTCCAATAAAGTTGAATGTATTTATTTTTCTAATTTATTTTCCTCATATGTGCACAAATGTGTGTTCACTACATTCTTAAATGAACTCACAGCTAAATCTAACAAAATGATTTGTGTGTGCTTAGGATAGAGTTTGTTATCCACTGAGTGTACTGCTGAGATTAATTCCTCATAATGGTTGAGCATCCCAGATGACATCCTTCAGCTAAAGACATGAGGACTGCCCCAGGCCCAGGGCTTAAGAATAAGTTAGAACTGCAGAGTCATTTCTCTTCCATGCTTCCTCCTATTTTTATAATATATATGATTCATAGTTTCCAAGGCCAGAAGGGACCATTGTGATCATAGTCTGACTTCCCATACATCACAGGCCATAGAACTTCCCCAAAATAATACCTAGAGCATATCTCAAAAAAAAAAATCTAGTCTTAATTTTAAAAAATTGTCTGTGATGATAACATTTGGTAATTTGATTGATAAGAAGTACAGTTTCTCTTTGACATTTGCATATGATTTTTATTAATCTTATTGGGAACTACTGTATGTCCAAATATCAAGATGAAGGGGAAAAAGTGATCCCCTCAGAGGCTCCCCTTTTGTTTTCTCTGTCTCTGATACAATTCGCTTTTCCCATGTAGACTCAGTGAAGCACAACATGGAAGACAGGTTCTTCAGATAACTATAATCATATAGCATAAGTTAAATAAGACAAATGAAGCTTTCATTTATTCAAAATCTAGCATGAGTATTGCTAATGCAACATAATAGGCTCTGTAGATGCTGACTTTCATTTTCAGTCCTGCTTTATATGAAGTTCTCATTATTCTAAACAATTTTACAAGACTTTATTTATCTATTATTTTTACATGATAATCATAAACCCACTTCATAACTCACCATGATTTTTCAAAGTATTTCAAAATCAAACAATACAGTAAGTAAATAAACAATTTAAGAATTCCTGATATGTGCAATGCATAGTGGTGCAGCATGATTGAACAAAGATCTTATTAATGTGAGTTTGGGATAGTTGCATTATTCATGAGTGAGCTGTCCAGGTCATCCCAAAAGAGTACTAAGACAATATTTTTCCTTCTTCACCCTCATATTAATTCTGTGTTTTGTATTGTTGTCACTATTTTATAGTTGAGAGGCACAGTGAGGCGAAAAAAAAACAAAAATCCTGTGGGACCTTAAAGACTAGCAATTTCTTTGGGCATAAGCTTTCTTGGGAGGCAACCCACTTCATCAGATGCATCTGTCAATGTGGGTTGCAGCCTTCAAAAGCTTATGACTGAAGAAATGTGTTAGTCTTTAAGGTGCCACAGGGCTTTTGTTGTTTTTGCTGAAACTGCTGAACTGGAATTAATATGCAAATTAGATTGTGTGGAAAGCAGGATTAAATCCAGACTATGGCTTCTTTTCCCATTTCAACAGGTAGTTTGACTTCAGCCTTCTCAGGGTTTGAACCTTAACAACTGCTCTGATTTGGTGTTACTGTATGACCTGATCCCATATTTTACACTCCCTTGCATTTATTTTCATACCATTCTGTAGTTTGCCCCATCCTCAAAGCATCTGATGAAGTGGGATTTTCTCCTACAACAGCTCATGCAAAAAAAATGTTAGTTTTTAAGTGCCACAGGACACCTTTTTTTATTTTTTTTTAAGTGGGTAAAGCTGTTGCACTGAAGAATGTCCATTGAATTCTAAGTATCTCCAAAGAAACTGATCAACTACGATGTCTTTGGAAACCAAAAATGCGTCTCGCCATAGTAGCATTGCTTTATGTTTCTCCATTTGATGTGCCTGGCAGCATGCAATGCCTTGGTATATGTGGCATGATTTGTAAGGTAGAATAGAACTTATTACCCACAAGGAATACCCACAAAGAGAGGCTGCCCGGGAAGTGATGTCATTCCTTGCATGTAGCTTTGAGGATGAGGAAAAGGAATTTTGTCATTTTAAATGCAATTGGTCATAGGCAAGGAGATAGCATATCTCAGGCAAGGAAAAGAAAAGCTATCCCAAATAAGACTGAACTTACCCAAAGTGAGACATGTAAATAGCCTTTCAGTGCTCCCTGGAACAAGCAAGTTTTTAGAAGTTTCTTAAGTAGCAAAAATGGAGCTTAGCTTATATTGATAAGGACATTATTCTAGGCATATACTGGTGAGCTTGAAGGACTTGGAGAAAATCTTGTCAGTGTTGTGTTAATGATTCAAAGATAAGCGTGCTTTAGCAATGTTTTATTTTTTGTTGTGCAGAAGTGCCCCCCCCATCTTCAGGTAACTATAATACTGTTGGACTAAGCTATTAAAAAATTTGTTAGTTACACTGTATCGAAGAGTCACATTCTCTTCCTTTCTATATTGATGATGGCAATAAGCAGTAGAAAAAAGAAACAAAACAGAACTTAATGTTCTTAAATTCATTCTAATCAGGAAGATCCATGTTCTTCTTTTAAGAAAATTAGTGTCTGGCTTTAGTTCTACATCAATTACGGCCAGCACTTCCATTCTTTAGTTATAACTGTGCAAAGCGATTATTTAAAAACAAGTATTTAAGTAAATATATAAAAATATTTATATATTTATTTATGTAAAGCAAGTATGTAAAAGCAATTATTTTCAACTTACAGGATCAAGTTTTTCCTAAAAATTCCTTGTATATCCCTTTTGTGGGGCAAATTCTGTTTTCATGCTTAATGTGTTATGAGGGAATTGCACCTTCCTACCAAAAATTCATGGGTGAAGAATTTGGGTGCGAAAAGCCTTGGGGACAGAATTATTTGCAGAATTTTCCACTGATTATCTATCAGTCTATCAAAGGCTAGAGGAAGTGCTTACCTATCTGGGGAATAAGCACAGTGTTGCATTCTAGGACAAAAGGACCTTGGGCATCCTCAACACAAACTTCAGGATCAACTTCCCCTCATTTAAAGCACAATCTCTGCAATTGAGACACACAGCTAGGACTTCTTCCACTGGCAGATGCCCTCAGAATCACCTGTTGTAGGATCCTTGAATGTGCAGTCACCGTTCAAATGTTAATGTAGCCTTAGTTGTCATCATCTTTTGAGTTGATGCATCACAGTAGCTTATAGACAGTTTTCCATTGTCAGTAAGGAAATAAACCAAACATCCTAGCCATATGACACAAAGAAGTGAATGAAGCGTGACATATACAACAGTGCTGCAGAGATGAGCCACAGGGTTCACCTCTGAGGAAAGTGTGGCAATTAGGAAGCCACATACTGTCCAGATGTACAGTACATGACTATTATTGAGAGGCCAGGGCACTGACATACATTTCTTCTGACAAGATAGTTGTGGATGTTGTTTTGCCTAGATGTAGACTAGCATGAACAACTTTGTATACATCTTCATTGTAAACTAGTTGATTGATTAGCAATACAATGTAAAAAAAAATGAAATTATATCCATAGATGTGGCAAATAAGAGAAAATCTCTGATTAAATTATCATAGATTGATTTAGGAACCCACCCCACCCTCCCACAACATATTGAGCCTTCTGGCCCTAGTCTATCAAAACACTAGGCCCTTGTTTTCATGTAAATATACAGGAAATCCCACTGACTTTATTGCCCAGTGCTTTGCTGGATCAAGGCAAAGCACCATGCAGAATTTAATTCTTTATGTCCCATCCCAAAACACAGTTTGCTACTTATCAGACTAGGATGTCACTGTGTTCCATAATACAAAAATATGCAATAATCTTTCTCAAATGTTATTTTAAAAAGCTAGAACTTCTGAAGCCAAATTCTAAAGCAGAAACTAAAATTTATCCATGTCTCTTGTAAAAATAATGCATTAAAACACAAGAGGCAATTAATTAGTCAAAACTTTCTTATATCACATAGCGTCTAAATGCTGATTCTTTACTGGAATATGCCATTGGTATGTCAACACTTGCAGTGGTGCTAAATTAATTTAGATTGAATATATGGACCAAAGATTTATCCATAGCCCAATCACTTTAAATAAAGTTTGGGATTTCAGAAAGAGATATAAGACTATTTGAAAGAAGGGGAAACACATCATTTAATTTTTTTTTAACCTTTTTATTAACCACAAAGAAGGAAAACCTTTTAAATCACATGAAATGTAAGGTATTAAAATTACCCCTTCATTTTAACAGCATCTTGTTCCCTTTCCTTTTAGCTGGAGAGAACTTTTGAGGACAACCCCCCTCCATGTTATTGACAAGAATAATAACTGCCCCTTTTGGGAAAAAAAACAAAAAAGATAAGTTAGCTGAAATGGGCTGGAGTTGGGTTGTTGCTGTTCTTATTAAAAGTCTGATAGCCCATCCTAAAACAAAATAAAATGAATACACATAAGAGATAAGAGAAAATTATCGCAAGGATAGAAAGTGCAGCTTCTGTCTCTGGTGTTGACTCTCACTAGTAGCATCACTGCTGAAGAAACAGTACACAGTCTTATCTTTCACTCTGAGACCTGACAAATAAGCACTAGCATTGGCCCATCTTATGCAGAGTTTGTAAGTGGTCTAGGCAATTGAAGCCAATCTCTTATTAAAGAGAAGGAAGACGGAGACAGATAGAAAAAGAGTAGGGAAGGAAAAGGTTGTGGGGTAAAGTGTGCAAATAGATAAAGTGTAACATTCCAGGTGGTATTTGGAATGCAGCTGGAGCTGGTAGATGAGATGTCATCTGGGTCTCTGTGTCTGGCTTGGTCTGGTCAGAGTATCCTTCAGGATTAGAATAAGGTCCGGAATCCCAAGAGATGGGAGTAGGGCGCAAAATAATGGTAAAATGTGCTGTAGTCATTTCTTTCTCCCAAAAATATCTTTAAGGAACCAAGAGTGAGAGGGACTAGGCCCAATTTCTGAGACGTCAATTTTGTTTCACTGATTTGGTAATAACATAATCTTTGAATTATATCAATAAACTTTTTTTTTTTTTTTTTTTTAGTCTGGACTAATTCTGTCTCTCTGTCTCTATTTCTCAACTTTCCCCATCAACATTTATTATTATAAGTTATCTTGACCTTTCAGGAATTTGCACTCATTTATTTTTATAGTTGACCTCATATTTGGGTAAATTTTTAGGCCCAGTGATCACAATACTAGTCATCACTGAGGAAATCTGTAAAAGACTGTGCAATAGCCAAAACACTCTTGTGCTACAGTTATTTTCCTTTGAAACATGATTTGTTGGAAGCATGGGTAAAGCCTGAGGTACTTTTTTTTTCAGACAGATTTACTTAAAATGAAATAAACCATATGTGAACATTTGCTTTCTTCCTCTTAATTCTCATAACATAGTGCATTCTCTCAGTAAATGCATCCTTCAGTTACTTCAAGAATGTCAAAGTCTATATCTATATATACCTGTTTTTGTGTATTGCTGTTGTTTTATTCTAGCACTAATCAAACTAGTGTTGTTCTGCCTTACCATCTTGCTAAAACAGCACCCATTGGATAACTTTGCACATCACACAGTGGACAGAATAGTAAAATTAAATATGTTTTTCTGTAATTAGATCTAACTAACAGACTAAAGCTGAAACTATTTTAAAAAATAAACTTTTTTAAATTACTTTAGTTAAAGCACTGCAAACTCTTGTGTGGATAAAGTTAAATAAATGCAAAAAAAACCATTAAATTAATGTATCTTAAATCAGTCCACAATAACTTCACACCTAAGAAGTTACTATTAAATACCATTTGGCCTCTTTAGTGCTAATTTTCAGAAATTCTATATTTAAGCCTTCTTTTGTAAGGAAATAAATCTTTTTTCAATGAACAACTTTACAGCAAGCAGAGGCTTACTGCAACCTTTTACTCTGAAACAATTTGAGCCCTGTTATATAGCTCATTATTAAAGGATTTCCTATCTTTGCTATTGTTCTCTGTGCTGGTCTTCAAGAAGTCACAATAACAACATTGAATGTTGCCAAGTTCCGAATGGGCAGCCATGTTAGTCTTGTAGAATAGATCTTGTATATCTTTGATGATGTGTTGTAGAGGTCTGACTTGGGTGTTGCAGGTGATGACTAGTGGTGTTCCGTTGTCTTCTTTCTTGGGCTTCTCCTTTAGTAGTTGACTTTGGGGTATACACCTGGCTTTCTCAATCTGTTTTTTTCACTTCTACAGGTGGGTACTGTAGTTTCAAGGGCTATGTTCACACGTAAACTGTTACTTTGAAATAAGTTATTTTGAAATGAGTTCATTCACATTAAGAAAATGTTAATTCAAATTAAGGGAAAGCCTGCTATCGAAACAGCTGTTATTTTGAGATGGTTATTTCAAAATAAGGCCATTCAGACATGTTGTTTTGAAACAGTTGTTTCGAAAAAATGGTGTTGTTTCGAAACAACGTGTCCAAACACTGTTGTTTCGAAACAAACCATTTGGAAACAATGGCTGTTTCGATTTCCTACTAGGTTTTACTGCTTCTGAATAGCGACCATTATTTTGAAACAACGGGACCCGTTATTTCAAAATAACAGTATGTCATGTGGACATAAGAATTTTTATTTCGGAATAATGGGTGTTGTTTCAAAATAAAACTGTCGTCTGAACACAGCCAAGAATTCTTGATAGAGATCTTGAAAGTGTTTGTTTCTCTCTGAGGGATCGGAGCAAATGTGGTTATATCTTAGGGCTTTGCTTTAGACAATAGATCATATGGTGTGTTTTGGATGAAAGCTCAAGGGATGTAGGTAATTATATTCATCAGTAGATTTTTGGTATAGGGTGGTGTTTACGTGTCCATCCCTAATGTGTACTCTAGTGTCTAGAAAGTGGATCTTCTATACACTCTGCAAAGGAGATCTACTTTCTACAAGACAATCTCTAATTCTGTCAAGCCTTGGGAGACAGACCTCTCCTCGCTTACAGATGGCCCTCCAAACTTAATCAGATACTTACCAGCAATTACAGTTCTAACAACAGAACTATTAAAGCGGGCACATATCCCTGTAACAAACCATGCTGCCAACTTTGCCCACATATTTGCATAAAAAACATTATTACAGGACCTAATAAACCCAGCTAGTCCATCAAAAGTTCATTCATCTGTTCAGACACCAATGTGATTTATGCCATCATATGCCAGAAATGCCCCTCTGCTAGACTGGACAAATCAGACAGTCTCTGTACAAAAGAATAAATTGGCACAAATCTGACATCAGGAAATGCAACATTCTAAAATGAGTGAGTAAGCATTTCAATCTTCCTGATCACTCCATTGACAATCTACTAATTGCTATATTCAGACAAATCAAAGCTTCAAAGAGAAGCTGTAGAGTTTGACTTTATTTACAAATTTGACTGTATTGCTTCAGGGCTTAATAGGGACTTTGGATTTTTTTTTTTTTTAATACTACAAGTGATTTGACTTCATCTACCTCTAGATGCTGTTCTCCAGTGTTTATATCTTAATAACTGCTTTGCTTTGCTGTTACAGTGTGACCTGATCCCATGATTTATACTTCCCTGCATCTATTTCCTCCCATTGTGTAAATTCCCTCATCTTCAAAGTATCTGAAGAAGTGAGATTTTCTCTCATGAAAGCTCATGCAATAAATAAATTTGTTAGTTTTGTAAGTGCCACAGGACTCCTTTTTTTTTTACAACACCATGTGACTCAGTTTTCCCATTTTTGAAAAGGAAGCTAATAACTTTTTACCCACTTCTTTTGAGACTTGTAGGTGAAATGTTATTTTCAAACCATGATAAGTGAGAAAGCACATGGAAACTTACAGGTATTTCATAAAGTCTAAATGCTAAACACAATCTTATACGTGTAACAACCATTTTAACAATGGCTATGGTTCTGGCTATGAATTTGTCAGTGTTCAGCTGAGACCTATGGACCTTTGTGTGATCTGGCACCTGGATTACCAATGTCACTTCTAGCTGTCAGGTATGTCCCCCATCCAGGTATCTTTTGTTAGCTTCTTTGTTATAGGCAAAGCGGTATGCAGTTTGTCTTGTCTGTCAGAGCCAATAATCCACTGAGAAGTCTGGATCTCAGAAATAGCTTTTCAGCTCCAAGTGGTGGTCTTAATTCTCATCACACTGATGCAACAGGATTAGATATCAGCTGTCTACTTTTTTCCTCCTGGCTGAGGATCCAAATGTAGGCTATAGCAGCTAAATAGTCATCTGAAGTGTCCACCAAAGAGTAACTTCCTTCATAATGGTATGGTAGGCCCTGTGGGAACCTAAATTAATCAAGTGTGCCAACCAATACATAGGAAAATAAAATAAAAATAAATTTAAAAAATGGACAATGAGATCTGGATGTTCCCTTTCTATATGAATTTCTCTGGCACCATCTTTCTATTTATTTTCCTTTTCAAATGATGCCCTAGAGAGAAAAACTTTTTTATTCTCTTCCAGATTTCTGGTATCTAGGGTAAAGAATCAATCAGAGATCCCTCTTTTGATGTATCTACATCTGCTGCTTTAGTTCCCCACATCCCTTCTCTTTCTACGTAAGAAGAGTGTCATCTGCTAATGGGCAGCAGTACTTAATGGATGCTATCTTCAGCCCTGATCAGGTCCACATACATTGCACAACATCCTTTGCGCTAAGTAGGTTTGATGGATCATATAAACTGAAAATATAGTCCTTTCATTTAGCAAATGAAAGTATAACAAGATTCAATGACTAGCAGTTGATGTTAAATCAGCCCAATTAGAAATAAGATGTACATTTTTAACAGTTGTTGTAATTAACATTTGAAACAATTTATCAAGGAATTTGGTGGATTCTTCTTTATTGGCAATTTTAAAATTAATACTGGGTGATATTTTTAAGATATGATTTAGTGGGAAAAGAATTATTTTGGGAGAGTTCTATAGCCTGTGTTATATACAGGAGGTCAGACCAGATTATTACAATGGTCACTTGTGGCCATGGAATCTATGAAGTAATTGATTTTGGTCTATGCAATCTAATTTTCAGTACAGTCCTCCACAGAACCATAAGAGGATGGCAAAAGCAAAAGTATACTTTGTTATATTTAAACATAATACCAAATAAAGTTACACTCCTCTATGCCTATGTAACCCATGGGCTTAAATAAGTAGTGTCTCTTTAAGAGATTTGTTGGGGTCTGGGTTGCTCTTGCTGAGTCAGTGTTGCTGGGCTGATTTAGCTGCCTAGACTCAGAAGTTCCTAGCATATGGTGTATAGCTTTGAGCATGCACCACAAGGTTCCTTGAGTGCAGTAGTCTGATGCCTGAGAACAAGCAGCCAGCCCAAGGACAGTGGCATTGAAGAAAGCATGTGTGCTCTGTGGGAGGGGAGAAGCTATGCCAGGAGCAGACCGCAGGACGGTTTCCCCAAATCTGAGGCATTTTGCTTCAGGTGAGTAGCCTTTTTAACCCTCCAGCAGGGAAGTCTGGAAGCAGTGATTGTAGAGAAAAGACCATTGGGAATGAAGGGTGGTTTCTTTAAACTGTATACTTTAGGTTGTGAGCTTAACTACAGTTCTTTTATGCGGTAAGGGAAAAGAGGCAATTATATTTTGTTATTCTCAGAGTTGTACTCCATCCTGCAGTGCAACAACACAATAACAGCAGAGCCACCAACAGCAGAAACTGAACAGTACTGGAAGAACATCTGGGAGAAAGAGAAGACTCATAACACCCGTGCAAAGTGGCTTCAGGACCTGAGAAGTGACCACAGCAGTCTCCCGGAACAGGAACCAGTCACCATCACAGTAGCCGACATCCAACAGCGGGTCAAGAACATGAAGAGCTGGACAGCACCTGGCCCGGACATGATCCACACCTACTGGCTAAAGAAACTAACAGCAGTGCCTGAACGTCTAGCAGCACAGATGAACCAGCTGCTAGCAGCAGGCTCCCACGCAGACTGGCTAACACAAGGAAGGACAGTGCTGATCATGAAAGACCCCCACAAGGGAACAGCACCATCCAACTACCGGCCAATAACCTGCCTCCCCACAACATGGAAAGTGCTATCAGGCATCTTAGCCGCCAAGCTACAGGACCACATGGGCCAGTACATGAGCACAGCTCAGAAGGGCATTGGGAACAACACCAGAGGCTCAAAACACCAGCTGCTCATAAATAGAGCAATCACCCAAGACTCAAGGTCTAGACAGACCAATCTGTGCACAGTCTGGATTGACTACAGGAAAGCCTACGACTCAATGTCGCACACATGGATCTGTGAATGTCTGGCGCTATACAAAGTCAACAGGACACTAAGGACCTTCCTCAAGAACTCAATGGGACTGTGGAAGACAACACTGGAAGTCAACTCAAGACAGCTTGCACAAGTGGCCATCAAGTGCGGCATATACCAAGGTGATGCACTGTCCCCGCTGCTGTTCTGCATTGGCTTGAACCCCCTCAGCCAGATAATCACAAGGACTGGATATGGATACAAGTTCAAGAGTGGAACTACCATCAGCCACCTCCTCTACATGGATGACATCAAGCTGTATGCTAAGAATGAACGAGACATCGACTCGCTAATCCACCTGACACGGATCTACAGTGAGGATATTGGGATGTCATTGGGACTGGAGAAGTGTGGCCGGATGGTAGTAAAGAGAGGAAAGGTAGTGAAGACTGATGGGGTGGAACTACCAGCAGGCCACATAGCAGACATACAGACCAGCTACAAGTACCTTGGCATCCCACAGTCACATGGGACCCACGATGAGGAGGCAAGGAAGACAGCAACATCCAAGTACCACCAAAGGATAAGACAGGTCCTGAAGAGCCAGCTCAACGGGAAGAACAAGATCCACGCCATCAACAGGTACGCCCTGCCAGTCATCAGATACCCTGCCGGTATAGTGAGCTCGCCAAAGGAGGATATGGAGGCTGCCGATGTGAAGACCCGGAAGCTCCTCACAAATGTACGGAGGTTTCCACCCCAGGTCCAACACCCAGAGACTGTACGCCAGCCGGAAAGAAGGTGGGCGGGGTTTGGTGAGTGTCAAAGCCACTGTCCTGGATGAAACCCAGAGCATCCAGGAGTACATCAGTAAGATGGCACCCAAAGATGAGCTGCTGAGAGAATGCCTGAGGCAGCAGCAGCAGACATGGGAGGAAGATCAAGCAGAAGAAGTGCCATGGCAAGACAAGACCCTGCATGGAATGTACCATCGACAGATAGCTGAGGTGGCTGACATTGGGAAATCCTACCAGTGGCTGGAAAAAGCTGGACTAAAAGACAGCACTGAGGCACTGATCATAGCAGCACAAGAACAGGCACTGAGCACCAGATCCATTGAAGCAGGGGTCTACCACACTAGACAGGACCCAAGGTGCAGACTGTGCAGAGAGGCCTCAGAGACAGTCCAACACATAGTGGCAGGATGTAAGATGCAGGCAGGAACAGCATACACTGAACGGCACAACCAAGTAGCTGGCATTGTGTACAGGAACATCTGCACAGTGTATGGGGTAGACCCTCCCAAGACCAGATGGGAGATCCCACAGAAGGTCATGGAGAATAACAGGGCTAAGATCCTGTGGGACTTCCAGATCCAGACAGACAGGCAGGTACTGGCCAATCAACCAGACTTTGTGGTAATAGACAAGGACCAGAAGACAGCGGTGGTGATAGATGTAGCAGTGCCAAGTGACAGCAACATCAGGAAGAAGGAGTATGAGAAGCTGGAGAAGTACCAGGGCCTGAAAGAGGAACTAGAGAGGATGTGGAAAGTGAAGGCCAAAGTGGTCCCGGTGGTGGTAGGAGCACTCGGGGCTGTGACTCCGAAGCTGGGAGAGTGGCTCCAACAGATCCCAGGGACAACATCAGAGCTCTCTGTCCAGAAGAGTGCAGTGCTAGGAACAGCTAAGATACTGCGCAGAACCCTCAAACTCCCAGGCCTCTGGTAGAGGACCCGAGGTTGAGGATGACACATACCACCCATAGGGGGTGAGAGAGGAATTTAATTTATTTATGTGAGTGTGTATATGCAACTGAGTTCAGTGTGTAAGCTGTCTTGCCAGCAGTGCTCCAAGCAGTGGAAGAAAAGTTTTCAAGGACTCAGACTGAGGATTTCTGCTGCCAAAGAGCCAGACAGCTGCTTCTTCAACACAAGCCTTTGGACTTGGTGATTAGAGACCATAATAGATTCATGTGGATTTATTAAATAGCCACATCAGCTCATAAATCTGGGTTGTAATTATTTTGTTTTTCTTTTATCATAAGATTTATAAAATTAATGTTTAATATAGTTCACTGCTTTTGTTTTCATTAACTTTGAACAGTCTTTGCTGTGAGTCCCTTTAGGATTGAATAGTTGTCGCCAGGTGCTTCACCATAGGAATTGTGGTTTATTTTTGTTGGGCACTGGAGAAAGACACTAGATTTCAATTCTAGCCCAACTCAGAGTTACGCCTAGGCATACAAAGTGAATTATTTTGATGGTATTCTAATGCTTCAGAAGAAATTGCTTATACACACTGATGTAAGGCAACAAGTCAAATGAATTTCATAGGAGTATGTTGATTAAGGAACTGTTGGATGTTATTTAATCTGTGGAATAATATCAAATGCTTAATACATCATAACAATGGTTTTCTGATGATGGAAATTGTTGTCCAAGCAAAAGCTTATTTGTTTTTAGCTGTGGGGGTCCACTTGTGGGCATTACTTTGAAGGACCAACATTATGGTGGCCTATTCCTCAGAAAGTTGTCTGTGACAAAAAGATAATATAACAGTTTCCTTTAATTGTTAAAACAAAACAAAACAAAACAAAAAACATATCCAATTACACTAGATTGTTTGAGATATAACGTAAATGTGCTTTTACCTTTAAACTTAATTTCATTCTATGATTAATGCTGATAGTAAAGACTGTCAAACTTTTAGGAGAATACTGAGGAAATAATCACATATCAATAGGTTGCTAACTGCCATGGTGAATACCAGTGAGTGCTTAGAGCATGGAAAACTACAGAAGGGACCATTTTGTGAAGTTTGCTCTCTTTTGTTTTTTTTCTTTCCCTGTTGTCGGTTAGAACTAGTTCCACCTAAAAATTTTGCAGATCCTGCCATCCACACGAGGACACTATGCATCTGATGCAATTGTGGTCCCTGACAAACTCTCCTACCCCATTTTTTGCTCTCTGGTCACGACTGACCTACAGATAGAGAAAGAAGGGAAGGGGTAATTAACTCGTCCACCTAATTTACATGAGGTCTGGGATTGTTTGGGAGCAAGAAAGGAGATCTCTTCATTACAATTGCAGGTGTTGCAGTCTTTTTTCAGTTCACTATGTCTTCCCCTGCAAAGATAAATGAACTCAGGGGACCTTCTCAGATTTGGAAAAGGGAAATTATTTTTTCAGGTGCTGAATTCCCTTCCATATGGGAAGAGGAAATCCAAACTGAAATTACGGTAACAGGAGTGCCTCATGTTATAGTTTATTTAAGAACTACCTTTGCTCTTACAACTTGCCATAAATTCAGAAGCTTTCTCTCGCTTTCAGCTCAGTAGAAGTAAAAACTGAAACTTGATGACACAGAAGTTTTGCAGTTCTATTAGCATTCTAAGTGATTTGTAAGCTTCTTACTAAAATGTTTCAATGATTCTGTATATTAATTCTAACATTCAAATAAAAAAATGGGCTGTGATTATATTCAATATAAAATATAGCTTTCTATTTTCACACCCTAATTAAGGACAGGTTTGATTTCACCCTGAAAAATGCATTAACATTATGACTTGGGAAGCATATGTCAAATGTAAATGATCTGGCAATTAGGAGCCTGGATCCAGAAAAGTGTCCATCTAAGCGCCTAGAGAAAATGTACTGTTGACCTTGTTAGGCATATTTTAAATTAATACATAATAGATGAAGAAAAAATGGAAAGCTTTTTTATGTTATTTTTTTAATTATTTCATAAGTACTGCTGATAATCTCAGTCATACAAACATTCAACAGGTTAAAACTTTTGGAAAATTGAAACATTAGAATACCAGGGGAAAAAAAGAAAGAAAAAGAAAGCCAGAAGCTTTGCAAAATATTTAACACATTATTTTAAATGATAAAACTTACCGAAGTATTACTGGTGCACAGTGGACAATTGGAAAATAGCCTAAAGTAACAATTACACAATATGAAACACCATGCAAATGAAGCGGCTAGATATAAATGATTCTCTTAACAACCTTATATATGTGTACAAACTATCCTGTTTGTTTAATTTTACTTTACCAATTAAATTTTAACTATGTCTGTATTTATGAACTCAAGGATATCTGGTTCTCAGCTCATACATAAGCAGTCTTTCCATTTACCAACACTCTCCACTCCCTCATATTTACCTATATTTTCCTGGTATTAATTTTCCAAATACTGAACAGAATTCCAAATCTGATTAAATTTTCCAAGTACTGCTAGAATCCCGAGTCCAAGAGTTCTGGATAACAAGCTCTGGACTCACTGGACAAATTGAACGACAAAGAAGCATATCCAACTAAACAAAACAACTTTAGTATTAACATTTACCAAAATGCTTTTATAATAAGGATAAGACTGAGTATAATCATGAGTGTTCACATATCTCAATGATAATCTTTCAAAACACTGGGGGTAAAATCAAATAACTGGAACTGTGGATTTTTCAACTTATTTACCACCGTGGTCCTCCTATATGCATCCAATATTACCAGCTCGATGGCCCTGAGGATGTCACATGGTGCAGCTATGTGCTAACTGAGACACAAACAGACTTCAGGACACGGGGGGAGAACCACTGCATTAGACACTTTTAATAATAATCTGTATTTGCCTTTTCTTTTCTTTTCTTTTCTTTTCTTTTCTTTTCTTTTCTATAAAAGAGTGGTTTAAACCATATACATATTGATATTTCTGCAGTGATACAAATATGGTTGTATTATTTATAACTGTAGCCTTGCACCAAATTACCTGAACACAACACCTTGCTGCATCAAGACCTACAACAAAAGGCACTTATGTTACATATGGAGGCACTGACCATATAATACGGAGATCCTGAGCAGCACCCTTAATTTTCACTGAAGTGAGTGGGAATGGAGAGCAGGTGAACAATATCCTTTTGTTGAAACTGAGTTCCGTCATGGAAATTTATGGGTTTCAATGGACATTTTGCCTGAGAGTTTTCTCAGGTTCAGGGTGGAATTACTGGTCAGAGAAAAGACTCCGGCTATGTTCACATGTAAACACTTATTTCAAAATAAGTTAATTTGAAACAAGCTAATTCAAAATAAAATCCTGACTTTGATTTAAATTAAATAGAATTAAGAAAAAACACCAAATCAAAACAGCAGGTCCAAACACAGGACTTGCTATTTCGATTCAGCAGAGGGGCACACTGGGAGGTGTGGCAACATGGCCCCCTGGCAGGGCCATGTTGCCAGCCAGTCCCCTGCCTGGTTTTTACCTGGAGAGCCAGGCAGGGGGAAAAGCCCCCAGGGCAGGGACCCCCTGCCCTGTGTGCCCCGCAGCTGGTGGGGAAGTGGGGGAGGGACCATGGAGCATCTTGACAGCCACTGAGAGGCAGGTCCCCCACCCGCCTAGCCACGCAAGAGGGGCTTGCCAGCTGCCACCTCCATGGTGGGGCCGGGAGCTGACTGGCCCTCCAAGGGGGCCCTGCCAACAGCCAAGGGGGCGGCAGCTCTGGAGCCGGATTCTCCCACTGCCCTGGCTTGCCGCAGCAGGTTGGGTGGTGGGCACGGGAGCTGGCTTCACCCACTGCCCCTGCTTGCCAGCAGCAGGGGGGGGGGAGCGCCAGTCCTGCAGCCAGCTTCGCCCACTGCCCCCTGTGGTGTTTTGGACTACCTAGGGTCATTGAGGTTGTCATAGTGATAAATGGGAGAGTCGTTTAGGTGCTAGGAAAACCTGTCTGTCTCCTCTCTCTCTCTCAGTTGTCTTCCAATAAAGACTTCTTATACAGCTCTGAATATGCTGTCCTTTTTATTGGATTATAATTTCCCTTAAAACCCTACATCTGGTGACAGAGGATGGGATTTGTGATGGAGTGGCTATCCTCAACAATCCTGGCAAGTATGGAAAACCAGAATACAATGTAAGAAGCAAAACTTTATTTTACTGCTTGCATGGGGGTTGGGTTGTAGCTGTGAAAGCTGATCTGTTTGCCTAAGGGCTAGCTGGCTATACTGAAAGTTGATCTGCCTGCTGTTGAGAGAAGAGACAAACAATAACCACATGAGGGCATCATGGCTTTACTTACTACAACATTTGAAGCATATGATCATTCGGCAGATTCATGGCAGACATATACAGCCCAATTTCAAAATTTTGTAATAGCAAACAACATAACTGATGAGAAGGTACCAGTTTTTCTAACGGTCATTGGAGTTAAGACTTATAATTTGCTATGTGATTTACTTTATCTGGAGAAGCCAGAGCAGAAGCCTTACGGGGACCTAGTGGAAGTTGTGGGAGCACATTTTTCCCCAAAGCCACTAGTAATTTGCAGAGAGGTATAGGTTCTACCAAAGGAGCTAAGAGGAAGGTGAATCAGTTGTACAATTTCTAGCAGCTCTGTGGAAGCTGGCCACACACTGTGACTTCAAGAACATGTTAGAGGAAATGCTGCATGACAGGTTGGTGTGTGGCCTCCTCAGTGAATCAACACAAAAACGCCTATTGACTGAAGATCAACTCACCTTGCAGAAGGCTGTGGAAATTGCAGGTCTCCATGGAACGCGTCACCCAAGACATGCAACAGATCGGGGTCAGTGTCCATAAAGTATCCTTACAACCTGCCCCCAGGGCACTGGGGAGACAAGAATGTTACCAGTGTGGGAAGCGGGACCACCTCGCATCTGAGTGCCGGTTTAAAGAACTACTGTGTCGACAATGTGGTAAGAGAGTGCACATTGAACATGCTTGCAAACAAAGGAAGGGTGAGCCAAACAGAAGAGGCAGACCTGAGAAAAATAGGCCGTTGGTTTGGTGGACTAAGAGGGAAATTCTGCATGCAGTAGAGCAGAATACAGGTGATCATAGTGACACCCAATTGGAAGATGAAGATTCCCTCCATGTTTTGTCTATAACAGCTGGCCCACGTAAATTCTGGGTAACACCTGTGTTGGAAGGCAAACCTACACGCATGGAACTGGACACTGGCACAGCAGTTTCATTAGTTTCTAACCTTGTGTATGAGAAGGACTTTAGGCATCTGCCACTTAAGCCGACAGTAGTCGTTTTCAAGACATATACTGAAGAAACTGTTCCCCTGTTGGGTACTATTGATGTGAAAGTAGAACTCAATGGACAGACCACAAAGCTACCACTGTTTGTGGTAAAGGGGAATTACTCAGCCCTAATGGGAAGATCTTGGATCAGGAAAATCCAACTTGATTGGTCACAAGTGCATCAATTGACTAAAGAAGAAATGAATCTAGCAGCGGTACTAACGCAACATGCTGCTGTTTTCGGTGAACACTTAGGCAGTATGAAGGGAATCACTGTGAAATTAAATATAAAGCCTGATTGCCAATCAAAATATTTGAAGGCCAGGATGGTGCCATTTGCCATCAGACCCAAGGTGGAAGAAAACTTGGAGCGGTTAGTCAAAGAGGGAGTTTTGGTGCCAGTAACTCACAGCTAGTGGGCGACACCCATTGTCCCAATAGTGAAGAAGGATGGCTCCATTTGGATTTGTGGAGATTTCAAGGTCACTGGTAACCCAGTGTTATGTGCAAAAAAAAATATCCTCTTCCCCGCATTGAGGACATCTTTGCAGGTTTGGATGGAGGACAAAAATTTAGCAAGATTGATTTGAGTCAAGCATGCTTACAGATGCATGTTGAAGAAGAATCTCAAGAATTGTTGACAATCGTAACACATACGGGGTTGTACAGATACTGTCATTTACCTTTCGGCACTACTTCAGCCCCAGCTTTGTTCCAAAGGGCAAAGGATCAGATTTTGAGTGGTTTATCAGGAGTACAGTGCTATCTGGATGACATCCTGGTCATGGGCAAAAATGAGGAGGAACACCTTACGAACTTGGAAGCTACTCTGAAAAGACTGGAAGAGTATGGTCTACGTGTTCACAGAGACAAATGTAAGTTTTTCCAGCCCTCAGCTGAATATTTAGGACATATCATTGATGCTGATGGTCTCCATAAGTCTCCAGCCAAGGTTAAGGCTATTGTGGATGCTCCGCTACCTCAGAACTTAAGCCAACTTCACTCTTTTTTAGGCTTATTAAACTATTATGGCAAGTTTATTCCACAATTAGCGACACTCCTGGAACCCCTACATGAGCTTCTAGGGCCGAAAAAGGCCTGGAACTGGACTGAAGCCTGTGATGTTGCATTTAATGAAGCTAAACGCTCACTGGTAAACTCTAAGGTTCTGACACATTTTGACCCATCCTTGCCCCTACTGTTGGCTTGTGATGCCTCCCCTTATGGAGTTGGGGATGTATTGTCACATATTATGCCTTCTGGTGAAGAGAGGCCTATAGCTTTTGCTTCATGCTCCTTGAGCAAGGCAGAAATTAACTATGCCCAAATTGAATGCAAAGCACTGGACATTGTTTCTGGCATTCGGAAATTTCACCAGTACCTGTGGGGAAAGAAGTTCACACTTCTGACTGACCATCGACCCCTGACATCAATTTTGGGGCCACACACAGGCATCCCACATTTGGCTGCCAGTTGGATGCAATGATGGGCATTGATACTTTCTGGATACACATATGAAATCAAGTACAGGCAATCCTCTTTGCATTGCAATGCTGATGGCCTTTCAAGGCTACCCTTACCGGCAAACCATCAGGATCAGGGCCAGGAAGGAATCTTTTACTTTGAACAGGTGGAAAACATACCCATCACGGCTTCTCAAGTGAAGAAAGCAACACGGGTTGACGCAGTACTCTCACGAGTTATGGATTTTGTGATGCATGGAACGTTTTTACCTGACTCTCAGGTCTCTCCTGACCTCCGCCCCATGTGTCTAGGAGGACAGAGTTATCGACCCAATCCGGGTGTTTGTTGTGGGGTATGCATGTCATTATCCCACCTTCATTAAGACCACGTTTGTTGGAACAGCTCCATTCAAGTCACTGCGGCATAGTGCGCATGAAAGAAATTGCACGGAGCTATTTCTGGTGGCCAGGATTAGACAAGGCCATTGAAGAAATGGCTAGAGCTTGTACCTCATGCCAGAGCATCCAGAACACACCTCAGTTGGTACCTCTTCACCCATGGGATTGGTCTGAAAGGCCATGGCAACGTATCCATGTTGATTTTACTAGCCCGTTTGAAGGATGTATGTTCTTAATTGCTGTGCATGCCCATTCAAAATGGCCAGAAGTCTCTGTAATGCAGTCCACTACTACGGAAGCCACTATTCAGACCCTGCGTGACTTTTTTAGTCATTACGGTCTTCCAGAACAGCTGGTGAGTGACAATGGACCACAATTCATTTCTCAGGATTTTGAAACTTTTATGAAGGCCAGTGGAATACATCACATAGGGTCAGCACCATATCATCCTTCCACCAATGGACTTCCTGAAAGGTTTGTACAGACTATGAAGCAAGCTCTAAAATCTGCAAAGGGACGTTCACCTCTTCATAAGCATCTGGATGACTTCTTGTTGTCCTACAGAAACACTCCACAGGCTACAACTAAGGCATCTCCAGCTTTTCTTATGATGGGATGGCAGTTGCGCTCTTGCTTTGATTTGTTGAAACCACAAGACACACGGCAAGTGGTTCAACGCCAACAGCAGGACCGGGTCAGCAGACATTCACCAAGAACAAAGGGCTGCACCTTCAGTATTGGACAGCCAGTTCTTGCTCGAAACTATGCTTCAGGAGCTAAATGGATCCCAGCAACGGTCATTGCCCAGACAGGACCTTTTTCCTACTCTGTCCAGACAGCGAGTGGCCTAGTTTGGCGACGGCATGTAGATCAGCTGCTTCTCTGTCATATCCACCCAGAAGATGCATCTCCAGCAGACATATCTGACTTCACACTTACTGATGATACAACATCAGAGCATGAAACTACTATTTCTGTCTCTCCTGCTCCAGCCACCCCTTCAACGCCTTCAGCCTTCCTGGACCAACCGGACATAACATCTTCTCAGTTCCGGCTACTTCCCCAGTACCTGTGATCCCACCACCACCAATACCACCTTGTGGGGTAGGCATACCAGAAGTTCGCCGTAATCCACCTCGCAACAGAAGGCCTCCTAATCAGCTGGATCTTTAGCTAGTGGTGACCCCCTCTTCATGGGGCAGAATAATTCCCCGGGGGTTTGCTAGAGATGGGGCAGTCTACCCTCATCTCCTAGTTTAGTTCTTATTCTTTCCGGTGGGGGAGGGCTTTATTCTGGGGGAGGGTGTGCCTTAGAGGGGGAGTAATATATGGTGTTTTGGACTACCTAGGGTCACTGGGATTGTCATAGTGATAAATGGGAGAGTTGTTTAGGTGCTAGGAAAACCTGTCTGTCTCCTCTCTCTCTCTCTCAGTTCTCTTCCAATAAAGACTTCTTATACAGCTCTCAATATGCTGTCCTGTTTATTGGATTATAATTTCCCTTAAAACCCTACACCCCCTCTTGCCAGCAGCAGGGGGGGTGGCCAGTTCCACAGCCAGCTTCGCCCACTGCACCCACTTGCCGGCCACAGTCTGGGTGGTGGGTATGGGAGGCGGTTTTGGCCACTGCCCCTGCTAGAAGGCAACAGAGTGAGTGGCGGGTGCAGAGCTGGCTTTGCCCACTGCACCCACTTGCCGGCAGCAGTCTGGGCGGTGGGTATGGGAGGCAATTTTGCCCACTGCACCCGCTTGTTGGCAGTGGGGGGGGGCAGCTGGTCCTGCAGCCGGCTTCACCCACTTCTCCAGCTTGCTGGAAGCAGTGGAGGTAGTGGGTGCAGGAGCTGGTTTCGCCTACTGCCAGTGCTTGCCAACAGCATAGAAGGCGGCGAGTGTAGAGTCAGTTTCACCTACTGCCCCCGCTTGCCAGCAGCAGGGGCGGTGGCAGGTACAGAGCCACGTTGCCTGCTGCCCCAGCTTGCAGGCAGCAGGAGCGGTGGCCGTTCCACAGCAGAGCTTGCCTGCTGCACCCTCTGGCCAGCAGCAGGCAGAGGGGGTGGGTCAGGCAGCTGGGTTTGCCCACTGCACATGCTTGCCAGAAGCAGTGGGGGTAGCAGCTGCAGGAGCCAGATCTGCCTGCTGCCCCGCCTTGCGGGGAACAGGGTGGGTGGCGGGTGCGGAGCCGGCTTTGCCCACTGCACCTGCTTGCCAACAGCAGGGGGGCGGCAGGTGCAGGAGCAGGCTTTGCCCCGCTGCCCACACTTGCCAGCAGCAGGGAAGATGGTGAGTGTGGAGCCATCTTCACCCGCTGCCCCAGCTTGCCGGCAGCAGTGGGGGGCACCCGGTGTGGAGGAGGCTTTGTCTGCTGCCCCCGCTTGCCAGCAGCAGTATGCGCAGCCGGTGCTGGAGATATTTTCGCCTGCTGCCGCCTCTTGCCAGCAGCAGGGGGGGCGGTGGGTGCGGAGCCGGCTTTGCCCACTGCCGTCACTCGCCAGCAGCGGGGGGGGAGCAAGTCCCACAGCCAGCTTTGCCCACCACTCCGGCTTGCTGGCATAAGTGGGGGCGATGGATGCGGGAGGCGGTTTTGCTCACTGCCCCTGCTTGCAGGCAACAGGGTGGGTGGTGTGTGCAGAGCCGGCTTTGCCCACTGCCCCTGCTTGCCACAAGCGGGAGGGGGGCAGTGGGTAGCTGCTTCCCCTGTAAACCAGCTTGCCAGCAGCAGGTGGGGTAGCAGGTGTGGGAGCCAGCTTCGCCCACTTCCCCAGCTTGAAGGCCACAGGAGGGCAGTGGGTGCGGAGCCAGCTTTGCTGGCTGCCCCCACTTGCTGGCAGCAGATGGTTATGTTGATGTAGCAGCCAGCACTCCCGGGTGCACCTGCTTCCACCCCCGCCACTCCCCCTTCTGCCGGCAAGCCGGGGGAGTGGGCAAAGCCGGCTGTGGGATCACCTGTCACCCCTGGCTGTGGGCAGAGGGCAAAGCCAGCTCCCGCCAGCAAGCCGGGGCAGTGGACGAAGCTGGCTCGGGGACCAACTGCCCCCCCCCCGTGCCCCTTGCTCCTCCCCTCAATACCCTAGCCCAGTTGCTGATTGGCTTCTTTGCCAGGGTGCTGAGGGGGAGTGTGACAACCTCCCAGGGTGCCATGCACCTTGGGATGTGGGTCATTTGTTATATTGGTATCTGGGTCATATAGTTGTAAGAGAAGCAGACATGGTTATTTCAAAACCACAGTTTCAAAATTACCCTCATTTTGATATATAGAGAGGTTTTATTACATTGAAATTATTTTCCTTATTTCAAAATAAGGGAGCTCCTTATTTCAAAGTAAGGAAACCTCGTCTGGACAAAGGCTTTTTAAAATGGAAATAACAAGTGTTATTCTGATTTAAACACCTCGTGTGGACATAGCCCCAGACTCAGACCTCAGAACAACCATGAGTAGGGCATTCACCTGGGATATGGGATACACAGCTTCAAATCCCTGCTCTAAATTAGACATAGCAGGGACTTGAAGCTAACTCTCCTACATCCCCAGTGAAGTCTCTAACCACATGGCTATTGGATAGTCTGGAGTGGGGCTAACATTTGGATTTTTTCACTTTTTTTTTGAAGTTTTTATTCTTGTTCAACATGAGAACTAAAACAAAATTTTAAACCTCAAAACTTTTCATGAACAAAGCTTTTTATGAAATGGAATTCTTGTTTTGTGGATTGTTTTCTAGCCTTAACTTTGATTGCCTGGATTCTAAGATACTCTCTGTCACACTCATTCGATGTGAGTGAACATAATTTACTCACTCAGGACATGAGCACTCTATCCACTTTTTTTTTTATGTTTAAACTCTGCAAAACCTCAGGATCTGACTTAAGCAAATTATACTTTTGTACTTTATATAAATAATATATAAAGTAAAGCATAACAGATTTTTTAAAAATATATATATATATATTAATAGCACCTAAATAGTAATGTCAATTAAATACACAGAAAGAAAGAAACTAATATTAATTAAACTAGACTGTGTCCAAAAAATCTCAGTGCCTTAAATAAGAATTTTAGTTGCAAAATAGAATAAATAGTTAAGTGCCCGAAAGGCTGGAGAGTCTGCATTTCTGTTTGTACATCTATATTAATTCATTTTCTGCTTGTAACTATATATTCATTGATTCTAGGCATGTTTACAGAAATATATGATCTTTTTGAATGAATTATCATAACAAATCAACTGCCTATAACAAATATCCCTATAACAGAAGTGTGTACCAGGTAATCTTGTTCTCCAAGCCATTACTTTCTGTTCAGCCTTTTTTAAAGGTCTTCCCTGTAGTAACTATCACTTCCCTTCTGGATTAGACCTTGTCTAAACTTGTGGCACTTTTTGGCAGCAGTCAACAGGAGATCTGTAAGGGATGTAAAATACCTTGTGTATCTCCTGACAACTTACTAAGATCTCCCTATACTTACTAAGAGCTCCCCCTATTCTTCACTAAGTGGACTGAAAGTGTGTTCCAGTTGGCTTACCACAACTCCAGTTCCAGAGCTGGAGTTGCTGTGACAGTTTATGGATGGATTGAGCACGTCTACACAGACTGCTCAATTGAGCCCAGAAAATCATACTGATGGAGGTAAAATGCGACCATCAATCTAGACTTACTCAAAGTCTCCACTTCTTTAGAAAGCACTATTACTGAAAAACATGTTCTACGAATAGTCAGAGTGATGATCCATTCCTTATTTTAAAGGACATCTTTTATTGGAGGGATATTCCTTATCGGTAGAGTTCGAAGGATTAGATTTTTATTGTTGGCAAGTTCCAAAGAGGCAAGCATCTTAGTCTAGTTGGGTATGTCTAAGTTAGTTTGATTTAACTTAGTTCTAATTAATTAAATTGATCTAAGAATGCTTAATTTGAACTACCTTAATTAGAACCAATATGGTCCCACTAAAAACCCAAATCGAAATAGCGTGTCCATGGACAGGTCTTGCTAGTTCACTTTAGGAGGGGGACACCATGGGAAATGTGACAACATAGCCCCTGAGAAGTACCATGCTCGCACCCAATAGACAGAAAGAAAAAGGCACCCTGGGATGAAGAAAATAAAACTGCATTAATTCAAACTAAAAGTTACTTTGAGTTAATGTGGCTCCATTGGATTAATTCAAACTAATAAATTGAATTTAGCCATTACCTTGAAGTTAAGTGAGGTTTTATAACTTCAAAGTAAGCTTTTATTAATTCAAACTAAGGAATTCCTTAGTTTGAATTAATGAAAGCCAGTGTAGCCATGCTTTAATTTAGAGCAAATTAATCCTCATTCATTTGAACTAAATCGTAAGTGTAGACATATTCATTCAGCAAAACAAATAGGAAGTCCTGTGTCACTTAAAGACTAAGAAGTTTATGTATTGCATGAGCTTTCATGGGAGAATATCCCACTTTATCAGATACATTGAAGGTGGGAGAACTTACAGAATAGGAGGAAATAAATGCAGGGAAGTGTAAGACATTGGATTGGGTCACATTGTAACCACAAATTAAAACAGCTGTGAAGATTCAAATACTGGGGAACAGCATACAGAGGAAGATGAGCCATGAAGTGATAATGTCAAATTTGCATATGAATTTCAATTCTGCTGTTACTCTTTGAAGTCTTGGTATGTTATTCAATTGTTTGAACACAAATATTAGTAAATCATCAATGGAGTGATCAGGAAGACTGATGTGCTCACCTACTTTTTTTTTTCCCAAATGTTGTGATTTCTGATGTTAAATTTGTGTTCATTTATTCTTTTTCATAGAGACTGTCTTGTTTGTCCAATATATAAGCAGGGGTCATTTCTGGCATATAATGGCATAAATCACATTGGTGGATGAGCAGATGAATGAGCACTTGATGGAGTAGCTGATTTAATTAGTTCCTCTGATGGTGTCTTTTATGCAGATATGAGGGCAAAGTTGGCAGCATGGTTTGTTGCTTTAATATTTCTGGTTTAGATCTATAGTTGCTGGTGAGGATTTGCTTAAGGGTGTGGGTCTGTCTGTAAGCGAGGCAAGATCTGTTTCCAAAGGCTTGAGGGAATGAGGATCTACCTTGTAAACTAGGCTATAGATCCTTGATAATGTGCTGTAGAGGTCTGACTTGGAGGTTGTAGGTGATGACTAGTGGCGTTCTGTTGTTTTCTTTTTTAAGAATCTCCTGTAGCAGTTGACTATGTGGTACCCACCTAGCTTTGTCAGTCTGTGAAGTTGACAATTTGTGTTAGTGGCTGTGACACTGTCTAGGTCTAGGGGACTGTGTATGATTATTTTTCATATTGATATTTCATATTTGCAATAATCCATATGTGATATGCCATGTTTGGTATCAATAGAAAGGTTTTAACATGCTAGGAAGGATTATATGATTCATATGTAGGTATCATATTTGTAATAGAATCTAGGAATTTTATTTTCTTATGTAGGTTCCAAGTTCTTTGAGCTGAGGCAATCCCAGACTAGGCCTCTGCAAACCATTATCCTGTTTATGGCCCATCAGTAGGGGACTACCAGCTAAAGTTGGCCCAAGAGGAAACCTGTTTGAACAGTTACCCAGTCTGACCATGTGACCCACCTTCATTTTGATCTGGCAAGGACTCAGATAAAAGGCCATTGCCCATTCTCCATTTTGTCTTTAGTCTCTAGTCTCAACTCTATCTTCAACCAACACCTCCCTCTGGAACTATTCTTCTGGGACTGAACAAAGGACTGAGACCCATCCAGCTGCTGCTGCTGCTGGGTGCACACCAGAGGAGTGTGACTAATCTGCAAACTACAGGATCTTCAAGAATTTCTTTTCTATGGACTCTAACTCATTTGTATGTATGTGATTCATTTTGACCCTTTAACATCTCTCATATGTAGCTTGTTCTCCATTTACATTAAACCTTTAATTGTAGTTACTAAAGGATTGGCTGGCAGCATGATATTTTGGGTAAGATCCAGGCCTATTTTATTCTCTGTGGTGTGGCTGGCCCTTTGGGGTCAGGAGAACCTAGTGGCTAGAGGGAACCATGGGAGCTGATGTGCATTAAGGGGGCTGTTTCTGCTTTGTTTTGCTCAGTGATGACCAGAGTGGGGGAATCAGGAGCATGTTTTGTTACTGACTGGGAGACTGGTTTAAGTACCACCAGTCAGTGGTTTGGGGGTTTGGCCCCTGGTTTTGCAGCTTGCCCTGATTTTGGCACATTCTGAAGGTTATCCCAGGAGGCCCGGGGCATATTAAAGCTTTAATGTTTTTAATATTATTGGGTATGTCTACACATCTCTTTTATTCCAAAATAACACTGGTTATTTCAAAATAAAAGAGATTAGGTCCACACAACATTTTCTTATTTCAAAATGACAGGATCCGTCATTTTGAAATAAGAACTGTCGTTTCAAAACAGCGTAAACCCCATTCATTTCAAAACAGCTGTTATTTCGAAATGGTTATTTTGAGATAAGGCTGTTTGGACATCTTGTTTCGAAACAACACCATTGTTTTGAAACAACTGTTTTGAAACAACATGTCTAAACAGCCTTATTTCAAAATAATCATTTTGAAATAACAGCTGTTTTGATAGCAGGCTTTCTCTTAATTCGAATTAACATTTTCTTAATTCAAATTAACATATTTCATAATAAGGAGTTTATTTTAAAATAACTCATTTTGAAATACTTATTTCGAAATTACGATGTGTGTTTAGATGTAGCCATTGTCTATCATCATTAAATAATTATTGCCTGACTCTCATAATTTTGTAATGACCCATAATTTCCACAACTGTAAGAATTAAATAAAACTGGGAACTGTTTAAAAATAAATACAGTAATCATCTGTTAAAATTGAAAAGATAAAAAATTAAATATGTTCAACCTACTTCTTTGATACCTAATGCTCCTATAAACAGGTGATCTTCCAAGAATGCTCAAAAATAAATTTGTGCGCTATGTAAAGTCAAAATGAATAATGTACTGGGATAATTAACAAAGAAATTAATAATTGCATATAGTTCAGCTCATGCCTTTTAGTTACACTTGACAAACCCTACCAATGGGTTCTGTCCTAAGTCTTCTTTCTAAAGAGGCACTACCACCTCCCTCAGTGAATCAGCAGAGCCTTTTCTAGCAGTAACACTGGGAGCCAGGATGGCATGTTTCAAACAAATATTACCATCTGTTAACAATTGCACATCTTGCATCAGGTCAATAAAGGATACACAATACAATATAGGATATGGAGTAATGATGAAAAACACCATGCATTGTGATCCAAATGTCATACTTTGTTGAACTACAAATAAAATATTTCATTAGATTTTTCATCCTGTTGTCCTGAATTCATTGAAGCCTTTTTAATATCTCCAGCAGCTTCAACTTTACAATATATATGAACATGCTGTTACATAGTAATTTTATATTCATTTGATTTGCTGTTTCATTTTCTTCCCTCCAGCCTCATTCTAATATCAAGCTTCATGGTCTATGCTCCTGTTCCATTCTAGAATCTAGTTTTATCTTCCACATGTTGGACCACATCCTCCTGACTTCAGTTACCTCATATGTTTTTTTTTTTAATGTCCTAGGGCTATAGCTTATAAATCTGCCATAAATTTTAAACAACATATAAAAATTGGCATTTTGCATGAACATGTACAGAAATTTTTAGAACTTTTGGGAAAATATACATCTGGGTATAATCATATTATATTTAACATTGTTTACATTTGAACAGGTTCTTCTGAAATCAGGGAGAGTGATGTGATTTCCCTACATAATGATCTTTCACTTAATAATTGATATTTTATTCAGTTATTATATTAACATTTAGATTATTGTAGATACAGTTATAGTATTTACCCCAGATATGCCTGCAAGCCTGAAGAAGTTTTGGAGTCATTTTTTTACCCTTATCAATGTATAAATAATGAAAACTGAAAATTATATGCAGTCAGACCTTAGGGCTAGTCATGTAATTTTAATGAGTTTAATTCTATCATTGACCAATGGGAAATGAATTTTGCAGGGACCATCATAATAGAAGAAGCTGAAATACTTGATACATTTTGAAGTCAATATTTTTGGTGTAAATGGCCTGCTTTTGATGTGAGCTACATCATTTTCAAACTGGTTTAACTCCATGGTCTTCACTGAAGTTATTGGCTAATTACAGATGAGAGAATGGAGAATCTATACCCCCATTCCCCCCACACACTTTTCCACTGGTTCACAGCTGAAACAATAAAAACCCTTCTTCTCTGCGCACAATTGATGGTTATAATTAAAAGTCTGCATTGAAATATTATTACCATATTTGTTGTGTGCAATCAGATAGTGATAATCAAATATTAAAGTGTGTTTAATAACATATATTCAGGACTAATCCATCTGTTTAATATTTTTTCTTTTTTTAAGGATGCAAATAATATATTTTATTTTCTAAAACAAATAGAAATAAAATATAAAAATACATCTAATTTATTTTATTTCTCATTTTTGTGGGGGTTTAAGTCAAACTCAATATCATCGTATAGCTACTGATCATAGGTAAAAGGTGTTTGGGGAGCAAGTGAGTCCCCCACCCTTCTCTGAACTATTACTGCACACATTTGATTAAAGAGGTTAATTCTTGTGTAATTCCACTCATTTCTGCAGTTAACTTTTTGGCTATGTGAATCTGGATGTCACTACAGTACTTTTGGCTATGTCTACACTGGCAATTTAGTTTGAATTAAGGAGGCTTAATTTGAACTAACTAGTCCGTGCCTACACTAGGCTTTCAATAGTTTAAACTAAGGAATTCCATAATTCAAACTAAAGAAAGATCAGTATGAGCTAGTAAAACCTGTTGGTTAGTTCAAACTAACAGTAAGTTGGAACATATTAGTTCAAACTAGCCCAATGGAGACTCGTGAGTTCGAACTAACCATTAGTTTGAACTAAACATGGTTTGACCTTTTTCCTCCCATGGTGAATGGTACCAAGGTGGAAGTGCCTGCCCTGGCCATCGCCTCTCCCTACCCTCACAGGCACACCCTGCCAAGATAGCCTGGTGTATGCAGTCTGGACAGCCATGATGGAGGCAAGCGCTTATAGTCAGGGCCATCAAAGGGCTCCAGTCTGGAGCCATGAGATGGTCCTCAGTCTCCTCAACATTCAAGAGGGATGAGAATATCCTCTTCCAGTTGCAGGGAAGCCACCGTGACTAGGAAATCAATGCAAAGATCTCCTAGGCTGTAGCTGCCAAGGAACACACGTTGACCACTGAGCAGGTGGTGAACGTCCTTGTTCTAACATGATTCCTAAAAAAGTTCACCTGTTGTCGACAGATTTGGGCCTTTTCAGGGCTGACCTTAAAACTTGTTTCTTTTATTTTCTGCAGAGCTTTATCGAGGGTTTCTAAATTTTCTTTTGTGTTTTTTGTACTGATTAGTATGTCTTCGACATAAAATATTATGTTGTCCTTTTTAGGCATGTCATCCCACATTTTGATTACATACATATGGCATATCATGGGTGACAGATATTATCGAGGGCTCAAAAAAAAAATAGTTGTCTTCCGTGAAAAGTGAATGCAAATTTATACCAGCAGTCTGGGTAAAATGGTATTGAAAGGATTGCATTTGCTAAATCTAAAATGGTAAGCCATTTTGCTCCTCCTATTATAGAAGTCATCACTTCTGGGTATTTGGCCACTACTGGTGCAGTCATTCGAGTTACTTTATTTAATGGTCTAAAATCCATAGTTAATCTCCATGAGTATGTCTACACTTACAATTTAGTTTGAATTAAGGAGGCTTAATTCAAACTAAATTAGTGCATCTCCACACTTGCTTTCATTAGTTAGAGCTAAGGAATTCCCTTAGTTCAAACTAAGGAAAGCCTAGTTCGAATCTATAAAAATCTCCCTTAAGTTTGAATTGATGGTTAATTCAGACTCTTTATTTTGAATTAACTCAATGTAGCTGTATTGATTTGAATTAAACTATTAGTTTGAATTAACCACAGCTTGATTTTCCCTATGCAATAGCACCCCCTGCCTGATTCGAACTTGTAAGTCCTGTGCATGGACATGCTAGTTCGAATTAAGGTTTCTAGTGTGGCTGTTAATTTGAATTAACTTAATTTGAACTAATAATTATGAGTCCAAATTGATTAGTCTTTCCATCTGCTTTTAGAACTGTCCAAATAGCTGCATTATTCTTACTCTGCTTTTCTACTAGAACTCCTTGGTCCATTAGACCCTGAATTGTTTTTATTAAAATTTCTTCTGCTTCTTTAGGATATTTATATTGTTTCTGAGGTGGGGGATCAGGTCCTGTAATTAGAACTTCAGCATCTATTCTTGCACATTCTGCTTTATTCTTTGCCCCCACTTCTTGATATTTTAAAGCTATTTCTAAAATTTCTTGTGGCCAGTCAGGCCATTTGATTTCTTCAGCTGTGTTTATAGCAGCTAGACTATAGGCTGCTCCTATAATAATGGATTCCTTTGGGACATATTTTCTTTTTGTAACCTCTGTTTTTCTTCTATTAATTTTTCTACTTCTTTGTCTAAAACAGTTGCTACTAAATATAGTCCTTACATAGCAGCCAGTTTTCTCTCCTTTTTGCTGGGCTTTCCTTTGAAAATTCCTTTCTTATCTTTGTGGATCAACTGATCCCATTGCTTAGACAATTGTTGGAAAGTTCCTGGTCCCATGAAGGCATTTTTCTTCTACAGATCTTTTCCTATTTTCTCTGCACAAAATCCTCCAGACTATCTCCTAGCATCTTATCAGAGTTACTAGTACTAACTTCAAAAGACTTTTCTTTCTGTTTCCTTAACATCTTACAAGCTTATACTAGAATTTTCTACTACAGATCTTATTGAGTTTTTAACTATGGCCTTCTAATTATTTGGAGCTCAGGTATGCTAAGATTCTGAGAATGATACACAATGATCTGGACTTCTTAGGTCCCTCCTATAATTAGAAGCCTTAACACAAAATTAACCTTTTTTGGACTATTTTCCCTCAAAGCTTAAACTTCTGCCCACTCAAAGTGACCTAAAACTTCAGTACTGTTGATCAACAATACTGGACACCTTCTGCAGTGGGAAAAATTACCTTCTATCTTGCCTTAAGCAACACTAGGGCTAGACACCTTCTCTAGCAGGAAACTGCAGGTTGATTAACAGTATTGGACCGATCACAGATGGACAAAACTCACTTTATACTAGGGTTGAACAACCCCTGGAATCCTTGATCTGATATCCACAGCCGACCAACCTCAGAAATCAAAGCTAGAAAGCTTATACTCAATCCTGCTAAATTAGTTTTATCTACTAACCATAAATTCCAAAACTAACTTTAAAACCTGCCTCATTCATAGTGATAGCTCACTTCACAGTGGCCACAGGCCCTGTACCCCTCAAGCGATGCTGTCCTATACTCTTACTAGATTGGTTACAGATTTACTGGCTACACTCTTCCAGTCAGACAGAATCTAGCTAGGTTTTATAAAGTTTCAAATTTCACACCTATATTAACTAATTAAAAATCTTAAGGCAAGACCACAGTAATCTACTCCCTAGGATTCTCAATAATAGTCTCTACTTTTTCTGTGAACCTTAACAAAACTTCTTTTTAGGTATACCTTATTAGCATCAATAAAACAACAAGTTTTAAAACAATAAATCTTTCACTTACCTACTTATGCTTTTCCTTTTATATGCGTACACAAGAACTCAACACTTACCTGTTGCAGGCAAACATTAGAATCTTCAGTTTTGAATCACCTCAACATTCTACAGTTACTTAATGACCATTAAACAGACAGAATTCCATTGCTTCGGTGTCTGTTGATTTAAAATTTAGGCAAGCAGTGCCCGTTTGAGATAATTTTATTGCTCCAAAGTCTGTTCAATATCCCTTTTAGGCAGCAGGGGCCCCACATCGGGCACCAGTTTGTTACCCCAAAACTCACTCCCCAGGCTGTCCAGCAGCCTGATTCTCAAACGTACAACTCTGGGATAAATGGAGTGAGACCGGTGCTGCCCAAATGGTTCCCAATGGGAAATACGGCTACAGCCCGCCAATCAAGAACAGGCACAAGGAGCAACAAAAAGACCCAAGACCCAGAATGCAATGAAAAACAGGTGGTAAGTTTATCACAACACTTATTCTGAGAATTTAATAAAGACTGTTCTACTTAGACTCAAACGCAACATACATATCTTAGCAGTGATACACTTACACTGAACACTGTAACAGTTAAACTCTTATGAAAGTTAAACATGTATGTATTTATAAGCTATAACATGTGGCAAGTGGGGATCAGTCACTTACAGAATGGGGAGATCTCAGCTTTTAAACCTATTTCCTTCTTTATCATAACGAGGATTTCTCACTACAAGCTTTTCCCACTGGTTTACCTAGCTGTATGGGGTACTTTTGTATGGATTGGGCCCCTGTCAGTGGTTAGTGTTTATAAGAGGTGTGTTAGTTTCTAACGTCAGCTTCTAGTTTAGGACCCTAGCCAGTGATCTTTTGGTTCCTTAACTTTCCCAGGGGACCTTTTCCCTTACCAAAAGTCTGATATAATCCTGGTTAAACCTTTTCTGTTCAGCCTCTGTCTCCTCTCTCAGTCCCGTCACAGCCGCTTCACCACAACTCTCCTTAGTGACTGGTGAGATGGTGGCTACACAGGGTCACTACAACTCAGAAGGCTCTATAAGACTCACAGCTGCAGTTACCACTTCACGTCTCTGTTGTGCGGTGTTCTCTGCTGTGCTTGTGGGCTTGGAGATGGTCTTATAGTGTGAGAGCAGAGTGAGAGCTTCATGAATCTTAGCCTTAAGGTGGGGCTCAGTTATCCACATGGCTCAGATCCTCCAGCTTATGGGGCTTTCTTGGAAGCGTGCACCTTGAGTCAGAACTCAGTTGGCCATGTGGTGCATCCTCTTTGGAATGAGACCTTCATGCAACCTGTGCCAGAGACAGTGAGACACGAAGTCCCCCAACTGGGAAAGAGTCCCAGTTATACCCTCTGGAAGCTCTGTCCAGAAACGGTGAAACATGAAGCCCACAGCAGAGACTTCACTCTGCTGTCCCTTCTGGAAGAGAGCAGAGCTTGGCGCTCAGGACAAACTTGTTGTTAGTATGTCCCCTGTATGCAAGAATGTTATCCAGGACTTTTGAGGAGAGCTCTAGGCCATCAGTCGAGACTGATGTTAGGGTGCCTTTCATCCATCAGAGACGTTGTCACTCTCTCTGGCATCGGCTGAGAGTATGACTCCTAATACAATGGGAACATAGCTAAAGTCCAGTGGAGCCCATTAGGAGTGGGAGAGATCTCTGAAGTTCCACTGTAAGTGCTCTCCTTTTATACACTCCAAATACCTACTCACATCTCCTCAACCAATCCCAAAAGGGTGATTTCATCTCCTACCAAGCACAGAAAGGGTGATTTCATCCCTGCATGGTGTCTTTTACCCTTACTCATAACTGGCTTTCATCAGCCACCTGCGAGAGGATACAAGAGAGATCAAAGGGTGTGCGAGTGGATAGGCAGTGGGAGGAGAACTAGGAATATCTGATGGGAGGGGGAGGAGTGAGGGAGGTCAAAAGTTTAGACTCTTCCACCATCTTGACCTATAAGGACAAAAGATATACCTTTTAGGTTTGCCCTTTTTAGTCAAATGATGTATCTCATGATCCAGGTGGAGGGAGTTCATATTTAGCTTACTGATGGCATTTTTGAATACTGAAATATTTGTAGATAATAATTATTGCTAAGTAAGCAGTAGCAGTTATGTATGTATTATGCTATATTTTAACTTATTCTAATTAAGATTTTTACCAGATTGATTGCCCTATGCTATTTTCTACTCATAGGTTCCTTTATTAAATTAGATTTAGTCTAATACTAGAGAGGTGACAAAATCTCGGGCTACACCTGGGTGAGGAGAGCACCAGCCTCCCAGTCAGGAGTGTTGACTCCACCGAGCCCTCCTCTGTGGCTAAACATCAAGAGGGGGACTCAGTGGACAACAACATCCTGGAAGTGGCGAAGAGAAGCCCACCACCAGCTGTCCCTGCAACCAGCCCAGAGCTGATCCCTACCCTTCAGAAGGAATCACCCAGCCCTGAGTTGTAGCTGGAGGAGGCATGCGCCACTGCAAGGGACCCGGGAGAGGGGACATCACACAGGGCATCTGGTATACTTGTTGGTACCTGTGTGGGCAGGGCTGGGCATGGCTATAGCACAGGCAATGTGGGGAGACATAGTCTGAGAACAGTCAGGGTCCTGGGGATGGGAGGAGCTACTGAGGCCCTCCATTGGAGCAGGGGGACCCTGTGGCGGGGGGACCCAGACCTGAGTGGGGTGGGGGCTGGTCAGCAGAGGGGGTGGGGGCAGCTTTGAGGGCAGACAGCATGCAGCCCACACTGCTGGCATGTGGTCTCGGTGGACACACGGGGGGCTGGGCAGGGCTGAGTGCTGCTTACCACTGTGGGCACCACATCTAGCCTGGACAGAACAGTATGTCAGTATGTCCCTTGGGGGCTTTGTCCCACAGGACATGGATTGAGAAGCAGGGGGACAATCAGGCTACAGCTGTTTGCTGCTGTCAGGCTGCACACAACACTAGCAAGCAAGCAGATGAAAGTGCTACCCCAGAAGTCAGATTTTTGACTGACCAGCAGTCTACTTCTAGTACTATACCATTCTGGGATAAAGAGGGTAGGACCAGTGATGCCTAAATGGATATAAACCCCTAGTGAAAACTATGGCTGCAGCCCACTGATCGTGAACAAACACAGAACAATGAATGACTCAGAGCAAGAAATTCTTCAAAAACAGAGGTCAGTTTTTATTTAAATGCTACAGTACTTACTGTGAGATACAAGGGCTAATATACTATTCACATAAGTTTGACCTTACCTTAAGATGCAATACTGATTTAAACATTTGAAATATTTGCACATTTACAGACTAGAACATTCTACAAGTAGGGCTCAGTCACCAGTGGAATGGGAAGATCTCAGTTCTTATGACTAATTTTCTTTCCCAATAATATGAGGGTCTCCTATCTTTTGGGTGTTTTTTTCCTGCCAGTTTTAACTAGCACCATAGGCTATTTTTGCAAGGAGCAGGCCTCTTTTGGCTACTTTTGCCTGCATGCATTTTGCTGGTTCCTGATTACAGCCTGCCCCTTTTTAATACCCTTTTCTTACCAAAACTCAGTGAAATCCTTTCCTAAAAAACAATCTTTCCCCACTTGTTCCATGCTGTTTTCTCCACTCTTCCTCTGTGCAGTTGCACCTCTAACTTCTCCTCAGCGACTGGGACTATGGTGGCTCTGCAGGTCTGCTACAGTTTGCATCTATGGAGTTACCGCTTCGATACAACAGGGGTCTCTGCTGTGCTTGCTGGCTTGAAGGTAGTTTCCCCACATGTGTGCAGGTTTGAAGCTTTCCGGAATCTGATCCTTATGGTGGGACTCAGTTAGCCATGTGGTTCAGACACGTCAGCATCCCTGTAAGGTTAGGGTGGTGAGACTCAAAGTTTTGGTCCTTTTAGGTGGACTCGGTTAGCTGCATGGTCTGAACCCTTCGTCTTAGGCTTCCTCCACAATCAGCACCTCAAGTCAGGACTCAGTTAGATGATGGGTGTGGCCCCTTTGGAACAAACCCTTCACACACTAGATGGAACTTCCTCAGGAATACAGTACCTCAAGTGAGAGCTTAGATAGCTGATTGGCACAGCTCCGTTGGAATGAGACCTTCATGCAGCCCAGCCAGAGATGGTGAGACTTAAAGTTTCAGACCTCAAGGCAGGACTCAGTTAAGTGTATGGTCTGAACCCCTCATCCCTCACTGAGACTCTGACCATATAGGCAGGACTCAGTTAGCTGCATTGCTCAGGCTCTTAGTGTACCCTCTGGGGTGTAGTGTCTTACCCAGGACTTTTGAGCTCAGCTCAAGGCCACCAGGACAAGCCTGATGCTAGGGTGCCCTTGGGAGGAGATTGCCGAAGTCAAGCTGCAAATGTTGTTCTTTTATAACTTTTCAAATTCAACTCCATCCATCCTGGCAGGTCACATGATCTCAATCTAATTCATGGGGGATGGTAGTGGACATACTTGAAACTTCCAATGGGGATACTTGAAGCTTCCAGTGGGAATACTTGAAACTTCCAATGAGGATACTAAAAAAAACTACTACTCTCATGCCTTTTAACTGAAGAGAGGGGGAGTGAATTGAAGTAAGTTTTCATCTACATGTCTGGGCTACTTATAGATGGATGATTCATGCTTTTCCCTGATGGGGATGGGGGAGCAAATTTATCTAAAAGTTAACGCCTAACCTTATTTCGATCTGCTTCCTATTTCAATTTGTCTAACCTAATTATACTATTTCAACCTATTTTAACAGAAATCTCTACTAGATTGCCTTGCACCATTCTTGATGTATAAATTCCTTTATTAATTTGGATTTATTCCTAAACTGATCAGGTGCCAAAAATCTCAGGCTATAGCAGGAACCCTCTTCTCTGCTGCCCTCCAGCAGCTCATTCGGCCATGCAACACCACAGTCCCAGGAGCCTGCCACCTACCACCAGACAGAGGAGAAAGAGCCACCAGACCAGGAACGAACACTTGGGGGACCTTGTCCACGTGGGCCAGGTGGCTGAAGATCACCACACAGCCTGGAGGGAGTGGGTGGAACCCCACCAGCAGGCCACAGGAGGCCTGCTGCAGCAATCTGGACCTGGATGAGTGCCAGACCATCACAATAGAGGAGCTCAACTGAACCCTCAGGGAGCTTGGTGTTGCCATCGTGCACCTGGCGGCCAGCAGCTGGTAGACCAGTTTGTCCCCCCAGCAGCTGAGGTAGCCTCTCCAAGGCACCCCACTATCCACTGCTGTTGGTGCCCCTGGACCTGGGATGGCTGCAGGCAAGGCCAAGGCACACACCCCCAGGGCACTAGCAGTGCCTCCGACCCTCATCTTTCTGTCCCTCAAACACTGTTCCCTCTAAGTTGTGTGCATGTGCGCGTGCACACAGGTCATAAAACCTGTGCACACAACAAAATAAAGTGTGCACAAAAAAAAAAAATCAATAGTGTTAATATTGATGCTCACAAAGAATTTTTTTTTTTGTGCACACAGCCTACGAATAATTAGAGGGAACATTGCCCTCAAACACTTCCTTCTGCCCTAAGTCCCTCATTCTCTCCTAAGCCCAAACCTACTCACTGCTCCCAACCCCCCTTCCCTTTTAAATAAAAACAGTTAAAATCTATATTTTAATATAAATTTAATATTTTTGTGTTGTTGTTTTTATTGGTTTGGGAATGGGGAGGGGGTGGGTAGGTGACAGTGGGTGAGGGTCAGGCATGGGTGGGTGAGAGAAGTGAGGGCACCTGCTGGCAGGCCCAGCCCTCAGCCTCCTTGGTGATGAAGTGGTGTATGAACACCTCTCTGATGCTGACTGCTCAATGCTTGGCCCCCGGCCTCTGGGGCATAGCCTCGGGCTGCTCGAACTGCCTAACAAAGTGTTCACCCTTGGCCTCTTAGACATGGGGGACCCTTTCTCCCCAGAGTTCACAGAGATTGTGAAGCATGACACAGGCACTGACAATCTCAGGGAGGGTGTGCTTGGCAAGATGCAGGTGCACCTGGGGGTCCCTCCATTGTGCCTTGAGTCATCCAAAGGCACGCTCCATGACCTGGTGGCACCTGTTCAGCCTCCTGTTGAACAGCTCCCTGATGACATCCAGATTAGCAGTGTATGGCTTCATGAGACAGGGGAGCAAGAGGTAGACAGCATCTCCCAGGATGATGAAGTGCACCTGCACATCTCTGAGGATGATGCTGTGGGGGGGGAAGGTGTGTACCTCCATTTGTCTGTAAAGCATGGAGTTCCTGAAGATGTGGGTGTTGTGTGCCTTCCCCAACCAACTGACATAAATTTTCATGAAGAGCCCCCAGTGGTCCATGATGGCCTGCAGAACTATGGAGCAGTAGCCCTTCCAGTTCTTGTATTCCATGGCCTGGTGTTCTGGGGCTTGAATGGGGATATGCATGACATCCAAGATGCCTGCAGAGTTGGGGAAGCCAAGTGCAGTAAGGCCATCAAGAGTTTCTTCAGAATGATGAGGAAAGCTAGCAGGACTTGGTTGATGACTCTGCTGACCTGTGCGAGGGTGGTCCCCATAGTGGCCTTTCTAATGCCAAAGTGGTGGGCAATGGAATGGTGGGACTCTGGGGTTGCCATCTTCCAGACTGTGATGGCTGCTCTCTTGTCCCCAGGCAGGGTGGGTCAGAATCATGTGATTCTGCCCTGCATGACCAGGGTGATCTTGTGGACCAACTCACTCATCCTGAAGTTCTGCAGCCACTGGTTGTCCCAGATGGTGAGGACTATGTGTTCCCACCAGTTGCTACCCGTTTCCCTTGCCCAGAAGCAACGGGGCACAGAAGGTACTGTGCTAAGTGTGGCAGGTTGCAGGGCCAGCATAGTGGCAGTGTTGCTGTCTGCCTCCACACTGTGAGTGTCCAGAAAGAGCATATTCCAGGTGACAAGAGAACTGTGCAGTGTAGAACAGGTGCTGGGCAAGTTGTGGTCCATGACCTTCTTGTTCTGCCTTTTTTGCAGTCACAATGGGAACAGGGTTGAGCTCACTTCTTGTTTTCATGGGATTGACTGAAGGAATGGGCCTTCTCAGCTGCCATGTTGCCACACTTCCTAGGATGACCCCCTCCTAAGCCAACCTAGCAAGTGCCTGTGTATGGGCATGCTAGTTTGACTTAGGTTTCTGGTGGGGACATGCTTATTTGAACTAAGTTAGTTTGAATAAGGAAATATTAATTAGAACTAATTAATTTGAACTAATTTAGTTTAAATTTGTGTTTTCAGGTGTAGACATAGCCTTTGTGTTTTTAATTGATCAACTGTTTTTTAAGATTAGAAGTTTGATTAGTATTTGAATTAGAAATAGACCAAAGACCAATAGGTCAGAATTTTTATTAGTCACTGGTACTTATTCATTGTACATAACTGTTCCCTCCTGAAGTTTCACCTGCAATAAAAATGCAGTTGGAATACTGATTTCAAACTCAGTTATACTTTTTGAGCACAAATCAGAACTTGCAGTTGCCTTTTTAAGTCTTTCTTTTCAGGATATAGTACCTGAATGCCACAGTTCAGCAGCCATCTGGGTCTCAGATGTTAGAGGACCTGTCTAATACCTGGAGCAGGCAATTAACTTGTTACCTCTGCCATGTGTAATGGAAATATATGTATGAAATATGACAAAGTAATTAAACTGATTTAATAAACACCACACACACACACACACACACACACACACACACACACACACACACACACACACACACACACACTAAATAACATATAAACTGAATACAATTATTTTTGTCATCCGAGTGGCTATCACTCAACACATTGATTCTCTAGAAATAACCCTAACCTTATGTTCTTGATGGAGGAAGTTTTAAAATAAAGGGCTAGACTATGTATTGACAACCTTCCCTGAATGAACAGTATCACTTGAGTATGCGGTATCTCTACTCACTACAGAGTACTAGGTATATAGTTTTTATTCAGCTCTACATTTCTAAGAAAGAAAACTGTTTGGGAGGGGGAGGCTTTTCTTGCTTTTGTAGCTAGATGAAGGTGCATAGGATGGATTACAATTTGTGCCTACATATGCATACCTGTGATGGGACGTGAACCTTGGAAAGACTTAATAAGGGACTGAGAGGTCAATTAACCTACCTGCTCACAACTGAAGGGAGAGTCAACCCTAATTAGCAATAAAGTCAAGGTGAGGTAATTTTGTAGGAAAGAGGGAGCCTGAAGGAAGGCTGCAAGGAGAAAGGGGGAGAAGGCTAGATAAAGCAGAGCCTGCCTGAACCCTTGAGTAAAGGAAAGAGTGGACTAGCCCCTGGACTGTGGAGTGGACTGAAGCTTAGATGGACAGTGTGCATTAGCACAGACATTTCAGCAATGAGTGCATTCCTTGCCTGGCTGAAGTTCTGTGTTTTGTATGTTAATTGTTAAAGAACTCTGTGGGCCTCAAAGATGCATGAATCTATAAAGTGGTCTTGCTGGAAGGCCATGATAGTTGGAGTAAACCAGGGGTCTTAAACTCAAATCACCACAAGTGCCACATGAGGACTAGTAGAGGGCCGCATGAGGATTAGGACAGTAGCCCGAAGGCCGCACTGTTGAAACCTTTCCATACAATGCTACTGCAAATATCAGTAATGATTGTGCCATTGTGGGCTGCAGGAAATAGCTTTAGGGGCCACATGTGGCCCACGAGCCGTGTGTTTGAGGCCCCTGGAGTAGACCAAAGGATGGGGATGTGGCGATGAAAGGGTTTGAGAAACTGAGCTAATGGGCTGCACTGCTACATCCAGCCAGGAGAGGAGTGTTGAGTAAAGAACTTTATCACAGTGTTTTTCGCATATACTAATTAATTTAATAGTCTGTGTTTTTACAGACCATAGAAGAAGAGGTCAATGGATCTTTAAAGGCCCCCAGCTCCTTTCCAGTTTGAAATGTAAAATGCTGCCACCTTCTTTTTTTCTCTGCTGTTCTCTGTTAATCATAGAAGTCTGAAGCAATTCTCTCATTGAAACAAGAACATGCCTTTATGTAAAATCCATATGTGATGCTATCTGTGTCTAGGGGACTGTTTGTGATTATTTTTCCATATTGATATTTCATATTTATAATGATCCATATGTGTTATGCCATGTTTGGTATCAATAGAAAGGCTGTAATTTGCTAGGAATGATTATATGATTTGTATGTAGGTATCATGCCTGTATTGCAGATTAGAAATCTATTTGTTTTTATGTGTGTTCCAAGTTGCTTGAGCTAAGGCAATCCCAGACTGGGTGTGTGCAAACTATTGTCTTATTGGTGGGCCATCAGAATGGGGCTCCCAGCTATGGTGGGCCCAAGAGGGAACTGGCTTGTCTGGTTACCTAGACTGATCATGTGGCCCATCTGGCAAGGACTCTGAGATAAAAGGCCATAGCCCATTCTACATTTTGTCTTCAGTCTTCAGCCTGTCTGCAACCTACACCCTCCTCTGGGACTATTTTCCTGGGAGTGAACAAAGAACTGAGACCCATCCAGCTGCTGCTGTGGCTGTGTGCATGCCAGAGGAGTGAGACTAATCTGCAAACTGCAGGATCTTCAAGGATTTGCTTTCTATGGACTCTAAATCATTTGTATGTATGTGATCCACTTTGACCCTTTAACATCTCTCAGTTTGTTTGTTTTCCTTTTATATTAAACTTTTAGTTGTAGTTACTAAAGGATTGACTGGCAGGGTGGTATTTTGGGTAAAATCCAAGCCTATTGTTCTAGATGATGTGTCTGGCACTTTGGTGTCAGCAGAACCTATTTGTTTAAGAGATCCAGTGGCTAGAGGGCACCATAGGAACTGATGCGCAGTAAGGGGGCTGTTTCTGCTTTGTTATGCAAAAAAACAAAACAAAACAAAACCAAACCAAAAAAAAACAAGGAATTGTGTGGCACTTAAAGACTAAGTGTGTTCACACAGCAGTCTTACTTTGAAACAACAAAGGTTGTTTCGATATAATAAAGGCCACGTTCACATGACGTACCGTTGTTTCGAAACAACGGGTTCCATTGTTTTGAAACAACTGTGTTGTTTCGAAACAACTTAAACCCCATGTGGGGATGAAACAACGTTGTTTCGAAACTATTGTTTCAAAACAATGCCATCCGAACATGTTGTTTCGAAACAATGGTGACTCATTTCAAATAACTGTTGTTTGAACATGCTATTTTGCTTTTAGCTTTTTTCCTTAATTTGAATTAACAAACTGTTAATTCAAATTAACTTATTTCAAAATAATGCCTTATTTCAATACAACTTGTATCAAAACAACTTGTATCGAAATAACCCCCTGTGTGTGAACGTAGCTTAACAGATTTATTTTTCACATGAGCTTTTGTGGGAGAAAATCCCACTTTGTCAGATGCTTTGAAAATGGGTGAACTTACAGAATGGAATGAAAATAAATGCAATGGGGTGTAAAACATAGGATCAGGTCATATAGTAACAGCAAATCAGAGCAGTTGTTAGGTTTAAACCCTGGGAACCCTGAAGTCAAATTACCTCTTGTAATGGGAAAAGAACCCATAGTCCTGATTCAATCCTGCTCTCACATAATTTAATTTGCATATTAATTTGAGCTCAGCTCGTTTTCTTTGAAGTCTTGATGTCCCAGTCACATCTCTGATGACGGTCATTAACAATTCATTAATTGAGTGATTAGAAAAATGGAAGTACTCAGCAATTGTTTTTGTTTGCTTGTTTGTTTGTTTGTTTTGTGATTTCTGATATCAGTTCTATGTTCATCTATTCTTTTGCAGAGGGATCGTGCTGTCTGTCCAATGTATAAGCTGTTGGGGCATTTCTGGCACATGATGGCATAGATCACATTAGTAGATAAGCAGGTCAATGAGCCTTTGATGGAGTAGCAGGCTTGATTAGGACCTATGATGGTATTTATTGTGCATATATTTGGGCAGACTTGGCAGCTTGGTTTGTTGCAGAGGTGCGTGCCTGCTTTAATGTTTCTGTTGTTAGATCTGTAGTTGACAATGAGTATCTATTTAAGATTGGGTGGCTGTCTGTAGGCAAGGAGAGGTCTGTCTCCCAAGACTTGAGAGAGTGAGGGATCAACTTTTAGAATAGCCCGTAGGTCCTTAATGATCTGTTGCAGAGGTCTGACTTGAGGGTTGTATGTGGTGATTAGTGGTGTTCTGTTGTTTTCTTTCTTGGGCCTCTCCTGTAGTAGATGATTTTGGGGTACCCATCTAGCTCTGTCAAATCTGCTTTGTTATGCTCAGTGATGACCAGAGTGGGGGAATCACGAATATGTTTTGTTACTGACTGGGAGACTGGTTTAAGTTCCACCCATCAGTGATTTGGGGGTTTGGCCCCTGGTTTTGCAGCTTGCCCTGATTTTGGCACATTCAGAAGGTTATCCCAGGAGACCCATATCCTTTGATGTTTCAGGTAAAATGAACTTTATCAGGGCAACTTGTTATGCTTTGAGGAAAGTCACTAAGGCTGACTATGGATTTTAGAAAAGGGAAAACAAAGTAGCCTGAATTAAGTAAATCATGCACACACACAGCAATATTTCAATAACATCATTGCTCAGATGGCACTTATGTATGTTAAATAAATACCGTAGGGTTTAGTTGATAAGTTACTTGAACTTGGATCTGCCAGCTAGGTACGTGGAGATTTAGAGTGGATAGATCTCTGCAGGTTCATTAGGAAATTGTGATTCTTCCCTGGCTATTTGAGGGTATAGAACTCAAACTTAGCCCTAGTCTATACTTACAGATCTTTTCAGCAGCAGTTGACAATAGATACACAAGGCAAGTGAAATTTCTTGTGTATTTGCCTATGATTCATTAAACTGTTGCTACATACTAGGGTAAGCCAACTGCAAATTCCTTGCAGTTGGCTTACAGCAACTCCAGTTCCAGGCCTGGAGTTGCTATGGTGACTTCTGGAGTGATTTAGTGGGTTTATACTCAACACTGAATCACACCTGGAAGATCATGCTGATGGCAGAATTTTGCCGCTGTCAGTACAAAGTAGCCTTTAAAGGCTTTCTACAAATTATAGAACTCGAGGGAATGCCATTACCCAGAGCAATGCTGTAATGGGTTTACAGAGGGCCCTCTTGCTGCTCAGCTCTTCTACACTCTCCTAATAGTGAGAGAATTTTGCTTTATGCTCCTACTAGTGTGATTTGTTTACAAGTTTCTTGCCCATCACTTTTTGTTTGCACACATAGTCCAGCCTCTGAGCAGTCTTGCAATCTCAGCCACCAGCCAAGGGGCACTTACCCGTATGCTATTCTCTAGATTATCCCTTTCTGTTTTTTTTGCCTTCTCAGCACTGACTTCCTGTGTACCTTTTATAGACTGGTAGCTGCTTTCTATTGGTTTGCTAAGTGCTGACTTCCATAATTCTCTTTTAATTAGAACTCGTATGACAGAGGGCTGAGTCAGCGTTCTGTTTCCCAACACTATGTCACAAACACCTAATATCCTTAGTGGTCCCCTCTTTTGTAGTCTCTAAATCTAGAAAACTTCAGTGCAGAGTCACTTGTACAGGAGGGGTGCTGGAACCATTTTTTTTTTATTTGGGCTTGATGAGAGCTATTGAACTGAACTATAAATACTGCTTCATATAATGAAGCAGCTAAGAACCATCCTGGACAGAGCAGCCAACTAAGGACATTCCAGGATAGGAAATAAGAGGGGCACCATGGAAAAGATAAACCAGAAATGGACCCAGTATTACTGTTCCCCAGAAGTGCATGAGGGAGCTGTAGTACTAGGACTTGTGAATTTGCACTGGGAGTAAAAAGGAAGATTATAGCCAGTGTTGTGTAGTGTCTCCATGCTTATAATGTCAGTGGAAACAAAGGCAGTGGAAAGAGATATCAAACCTGAGACCTGTAGACCTAAATGTATGAGATGCTACTGAACTAGCTAAAGACACCTTTCTCTTAGGCAGGACTGTACCAAGCTCAGGACTCTCTTGCTTAGTCCGAGCTAAGTAGTTCAAAACCTAGTTTGAAATAAGTGCATTTATTTAGTTAGAACTAACTTTTAGTTCAAAGTAGCCACACTTTTTTTTAGTTTGAACTTTTTTTAGTTTGAACTAAAAAAATTTGCTTAGTTCAAACTAAAAGTTGAAAACTAAACAAATGTGCGTAGTTAAAACTAACCGCTAGTTCAAAATTATTTCATTCAAACTAGCATGTCTACATTGTACTAATTTGAACTAAATATACAAATTAGTTTGAACTGAGCAGTTAGTTTGATGTAAACAAGCAAAACTAACTAGTTTGAGCTAAGCAAAGCCTACTGTAGAAAGGGTTTGAATTAAGGCTCCTTAATTCAAACTAATTTGCTAGTGTAGCCATAGCCCAGTAGAATGGAACAGGCTACCACTTTTTTCAAGCAGGAATTAGCTAGTGAATGTGGCATGGAGAGGTTGTCACCCTGCATGGATTTCTAGAGAGCTGCAGAATAGGGCTCTGGAGGAGTTTGCTGAGGAAAATTTATTTTTGTGATGGAGATGAACAGGAGTACCCAAGACTCACTGCTAGACTGGTTTCTGTACAAGATTCCTGAATTCTTATCTCTAGACACATTGCTTGGCCTCTGTTTTTTCATACTATGGTGCCTGTGGGTATGTGGCTCTTTGTAATTCCTGTCTTATCACCCTTGCTGTTGTCATCCCTCCATAAATAAATATTTCTTTCTCTTTTATGCATTGCATTACCCTGATGTGCTTGTTTACTCCCCAAGGATTAGAAGATATACCCCAGAGGTAGAAGGGAATATCCATACTATATTCTTGCACATGCCTTTTTTTGGCTAGAGCTGCCTGCAGAGAAGACTCTATCTTAAGCATAAGAGCACCAGAGTTAGACAAGGTGTGCCCAGGGCCTCCTGGGATAACCTTCTGAATGTGCCAAAATCAGGGCAAGCTGCAAAACCAGGGGCCAAACCCCAAAGCTACTGACAGGTGGTACTTAAACCAGTCTCCCAGTCAGTAACAAAACATGCTTCTGATTCCCCACTCTGGTCATCACCGAGCATAACAAAACAGAAACAGTTCCCTTACTGCACATCAGTTCCTATGGTCCCCTCTAGCCACTGGGGGTGTGTTCACACAGCCGCCTTATTCTGAAACAACAGAGGTTGTTTTGAAATCAGGTTTCAGCTGTTCACACGACGCACGGTTGTTTCGGAACAACGGTTCCCGTTGTTCTGAAACAACCATGTTGTTTTGAAACAAGTTAGACCTAGTCTGTGGGCAAAACAACGTTGTTTCACAACGGTTGTTTCAAAACAACACCTTGTGAACGTGTTGTTTTGAAACAATGGTGATTTCGAAACAACTTGTTTCGAAACAACTGTCGTCTGAACATGCTTCGAAACGACAGTGAGTCATTTCGAAATAACTGTTGTCCGGAATTGCTATTTCAATTCTGGCTTTTCTCCTTATTTTGAAGTTAACTTTTTGCTAATTCGAAATAAGTCACTTCGAAATAAGGCATTATTTCAATACAAGTTGTTTTGGAACAACCGTATTGAAATAACCCCCTGTGTGAGAACACAGCCTGGGTGTCTTAAAGAAATAGGTTCTCCTGACCCCAAAGGTCCAGCCACATCACCCAGAACAATATAGGCTTGGATCTTATCCCAAACAGCACACTGACAGTCAATTCTTGAGTAACTACAACTAACGGTTTCATATAAAAGGAAAGCAAACAAAAATATGACAGATATTAAAAGGTCAAAGTGAATCACATACATACAAGTTATTTAGAGTCCATAGAAAAGAAAAATTCTTGAAGGTTCTGTAGTTTGGAGGTTAGTCCCACTCCACTGGTGTGCACCCAACAGCAGCAGCAGCTGGGTGGGTCTCAGTCCTTTTTTCAGTCCCAGAAGACTAGTTCCAGAGGAGGGTGTTGGTTGTAGTCAGACTGAAGACTAAAGACAAGTTGGAGATGGGTCCCCTGCCTTTTATCTCAGAGTCCTTGCCAGATCAAAATGGAGGTGGGCCACCTGGTCAGTTTGGATAACTGGTCAAACAGATTTCTTCTTGGGCCCACTGCAGATGGGAGCCATCAAGAGGAACAGTAGTTTTGCAGACATCCAGTCTGGGATTGCCTTAAGAAGAAATCACTTGGAATACCCATAGAACAAATAGATTTCTAATTTCTAATGCAGACATGATACCTACATACAAATCATATGATCATTCTTAGCAGATTACAGCTTTTTCTATTGACATCAAAAGTGTCATGTCACATACGGATTATAGACAATATGAAATATTAATATGAAAAATAATCAGAAAACAGTCCCCTAGGCCCAGACAGCATCACACTAGGACACATTTTCCTACTCTTTGGATTAGGTCCCTGGTATTCAGCAAGATATTTACCAACTGTGCATGCTCAACAGGCCCTACTAGATTTGGCTATCCTGTGAGACTTCCCTTCAGGAGATGTAACCAATAGTGAGAATAGTGGGTTTAAACAGAAAGATAGTTTAATCTCTGCATTGGAAAAGACAGTGTATTAATCAAAGTGTTACTAGTACAACAAACAATCAACATACTTTTGTCTCTCATAAAGTTTAAGCAGTGTTATGTCAATGGAAGGGTTTCTCCTGTTAACATAGTTAACTCCTCTTATAGAAGTGGAGTACCTAGACTGATGAGAGAAGCTCTGTGGTTAGTATAGATAGTACCTTTCTGAAGGGCCAGTTTACATTACAAAATTAAGTTCATGCAAGTTACATCAGCCTACAGTAATTAAATTAATCACTGCAGTAATTAAATTAATTTTGTATGTCTGCAGTAGATCCTTGTGTAGGCAAAGCATCTCCTCACAGAGCTCTTGAACCAGCTGTCAGTGTGGGGGCACTGACAGCAGGAGCTCCACTGCCTGCTGCTGACAGCCAAAACAGTGTGATATAAGTAATGAAACGTATGTGTTGATGAGGGGGTTTTTTTGTTGTTGTTGTTTGGTTTTCTTTCTTTCTTTTTTTTTTTTTTTCTGGTGTCTTACCTAATTTCCTGGATTGCTGTAGCAACCCAGCTCACTTGTTGACATTTCAAAATAGTGAGATTGTTAGGAGATATCTCAGTCCTGGCTGTTCTTTTTAATGTAGTTAATAAAGAGACTTAAGCATGGATTTGTTCTCTCTGGCTGTGTCTACAGCTAAAAGCTTAGTTTGGATTTGCTTAGTCTGAAATAACTAGTTGAATTTAGTTCAAACTAGCCATGTTTTCTTTCTTTTTTTTTACTTCAAACTAACTTTTTGGTTCAAACTAGCTGTGTGTTTTTTGTTTTTGTTTTTGTTTTTGTTTTTGTTTTTGTTTTTGTTTTTGTTTGAACTAAGAAAGCATGGCTAGTTAAAACTAAAAGTTACTTCAAACTAAAAATATGTTGTTAGTTCAAACTAACCACTAGTCAAATTAAATTTCAAAATAAGGATGAACTAAGCAGTTAGCTCGTACTGACCAACCGAAATAACTAGTTCAAACTAAGGTTTGCTTAGTTCAAACTATTTTTTTAACTTCAAATTAGACAAAACCTAGTGTAGACAGGGCTCAAATTAGTTCAAATTAAGGCTCTTTAATTTGACCTAATTTGCTAATGTAGACATAGTCTCTGGTTCATCTCTATTTCTTCTTGAATACGAACTATTTTAATGATGCAATATAACAGTTTGGTGACAAAGGCAGGACTCTTTCACCTTTACTAAGATGGCAACAAAAGAAAAGTAGAAGTTACTGTAAGTGGGGAAAAAAGTTTTTTTTTGTTTTTTGTTTGTTTGTTTTTTTGTTTTTCTTCCTGTTTGGTTGGGATTGTGCAGTTGGCTGGGTTGTTTTTGCGGATGGCTCAAACTGAAACTAAAACCGGCTCTGCTTTGTTCTCACTAGAGTGCAGTACAGAGGCTGGGATGCAAAACAAAAACCAAGCAAAAAAAAAAAAAAAAACCCAAACAAACCAAACTAGTGCTGATGAGGGAAAATCACCAGCAATTATGTGTGAACAACTCCAACATAAATAAATAAAAGAAAAGAGAAGTGAAGTGAAGAGGAAAAGATGGGTGGGACAGCACTGACTACACTTACGGGACTGCTGCAACATTTTTGTTACCCCAAAGGGGTAGACTTGTAAGGATTCACCTGACACAATTTACAACACCAGCTGCATAAATATAAGATGTTTATTAAAGCAAGGGTGTTCGGCCCTAGCAAGCAGCAAAGATATATATATAGTTCCCAGGAACTATGCTCACATATATCATTTCAGGAGAAGGCAGAGTGATCAAGACCACTTTCACTTTCACATGCTTGGGTACAAGTCTGAGATAGCTTGAAGGCACAAATAAAAGTACTGCATCACACCCAAGCCTTGCAAAAAAGGAAAACACCTTGTATCAGGCCCTATCAGTTCCCACAGGAGACTGGCTCCAGCTGGTGCTTTGGGCATGGGTGCAAGTGCTATGCTACCTGTCCTTCACAAAGTGTTCCACTTTAGTCCTACACTCCTCCCCTGGTGTTTACAGCCCACTCAGTGAGCAACAATGACCTGATCCAGGGCCTTTACACTTTGCATAGCTTGCAAATCATTTTTACAATTAAACAAATGGCTGTGGGATATACTGGCACAACTGCTGCAGCATTTGGTGGTATTGTCCTTAAAAAGTAACACATTCCTTTACAACCCAAAAAGGGAGGCCAGACATATTGCTGGTTGTTCCATAGGAGTTTTGTGTCAATGGCTAGGAACACCAGTCTGTTACCCAATTTAGGACTATGGTTTTATCAAGGAGCTATTTGTGCTACACATAGGCACTAGGAAAGTAACAAAAGGTGCTGGGCTTGGCTAAAGGGGTTATTCATGGGGCATGCTTACCCTTGTGGCCACACCTCACAGTCTTCAGGGGTGTAGATATTGTTGGTGTAAGGGTTTACCCATATTATGTAAAAGTGGGGCTTCCAAGATCTATGACCCATTAGATAGGGCAGCACTGCAAAGCAGCACAAGGTCTGGGGGATTGTCTCATTATGGGCATTCAGAAATATGTGTTGAATCTGTGTGCTGTTATACTGCAGGCTAAATGGCTGAATCTGTGTGTTGTTATACTGCAGGCTAAATTACCAGTGACAAGCCCTAAAATCAGTGTATGCACCATCTGTATAATCAAGAGCTGTGCTTCTATGCCGGTGGTGCAATTACTTAGTCATTGTGTGGTGTCTTGGGTGTTTAACAGGGTGGCCCAGGCCCTTTGAGTAAACAGTCTCCACAACAGCCATACCTCTTGTAGGTTGAAAAAACTGTTTTTGGGACCCTGGGGGAGCCAGTGGGTGGCAACGGTCAGTGCTGCAGAGTTTAGCTAACCCAACACCTGCAGCTCATTTCAATATCATATAACTTAAACTCAGAGATGCCACTGCAACATGGTACAGGCTTTGTTGTCCCAAACACTATAGTTCAGGGCCCACCATATCTTCCATTGCCCTTTCCAATCTTGGATCAAGGCCCCCAAAGAAAGGGAAGCTGGTCAATCTACAACATAAGTACTTCCACATGAGGGTCTACTTAGGGCCTTAACAGTAACAAAATTCCACTTAAGCCCTACAATTCTCATGACACTCTAAAGCAATGAGATGCATTTACTGAGTGTTCTTAGCTTTTTGTTATTGCAAATGAAATTACAGAGGCAAAGAAGGTGCCAATCTTCCTAAATGTTGTAGGAGCTAAAATCTACACAATAGTGCACAATTTAGAGCATCTTGATAAACCATAAATAAAATCTTTCAGTACCATTTTGAAAATCCCAGAGGCACATTTTTTTTTCCATAACCACTGGTAGTTAAGGAAAGATATAGGTTAGAATGGACCTCATGGGATCATCTAATACAACGCCTTGGGATTTGAACCCAGGACCTTCTGCAAATAAAGCAGATGTGTTAGCCACTACAGTGTTTGCAGAAAATGGCTCAAGGAGAAACAGCTGTGCAATTTGTAGTAGCTATGAAGAAGTTTGTTGAATACTGTGAATTTAATGAGATGTTAAATGATGCTCAGTATGGCAGGTTGGTATGTAGACTGCACGGTGAAGCAATACAGAGGTGTCTATTAATAAAGACCAGCTGACCTTGGAGAAGGCCACTGATATTGCAGTCTCTATGGAACTGGCTTCGGGTGTTCTGCAATAAATCAGTCACTTGACCAGAGTGCATAAGATCTCATAAGAACCTACCCACAAAACAGTGGGGATCTGGGAAAGTTATCATTTTGGAAAGCTGGATCACTATGCATTGGAATGATGGTGTAAAGACCTAGTATGTAAAAAATGTGGGAAAAAGAGACACATTGATAGTTCCTGGAAACAAAAGAAAAAAAAAGTCAAACAGAAAAGACAGACCAGAAAAAAAAGAAGTCTGTGGTCTGGCACACCAAAAAGGAAAATCTGGACACAGTAGTGTAGACCCACTATGATTAAAGTGACGCTCAGTCAAAAGAAAACATGCCACTCCATGTCTTTTCCATGACAGTTGGCTCACTAGTCTTTAAAAGTGCAGCAAGAATCCTTGTTCCCCTTTGCAACTTGTGAATACCGGGCAGCCCTAGTGTTGGGAAGTAAACTTGTGTGCATAGAACTGGAAATCAGAACAGCAGTTTCACAGGTCTCACATACTGCATACAAGGAAAAGTTAAAGGACCTTCCCTTTAGCCAAAAGAAGTTGTTCTGAAGACATACAGTGGAGAAGCTGTACACTTGTTGGACACTACTGATGTTAAGGTGGAGCTCAATGACCGGACTGCTAAATTGCTACTCTTTCTAGTGGAAGGCTGCTATCCACTCTTCATGGGAAGATCATGGCGTAGGAAGATCCAGCTGTAATGAGCAGAAGTGTACATGTTGACTAAAGAACGAACAGGTCTAGAGGTTGTGTTAAAGAACCATACTTCTGTTCTCAAAGAAGACTTGAGCAGTATGAAGGAAATAACCACAAAATTTAATGTTAAACTCAAGAGCCAAACAAAATGTCTGAAAGCTAGAGCTGTGCCACATGCCAGCAAAGCAAATTGGAAGCAGGCCTGGAGCACCAGGTCAAAAATAGAGTCTTAGTATGAGTTACTCACAACCAATGAGCAACCCCAATCATTCTACTGTTGAAGAAAGGTGGGTCCATTGGGATTTGTGGGGATTTTAAAGTCAATGTATGTGGTGTTCCATGCAAAACAATACCCTTTATCTCGCTTTGCTGACCTCTTTAATGGCTTGGCTGGTGGACGACCATTCAATAAAATTGATCTGAGTAAAGTGTATTTACAGATGTATTTTGATGAGAGGTCCGAGAGCTGTTGGCTATTGTGATACATAAAGTGCTGTCCCAATACAGTTACTTGCCATTCCAAATAAGGTTGGCTTCTGGTTTGTTCTAGACACTTATAGACTAGATCTTAAGAGATTTTCAAGGAGTCCAGAGTGCTTGATAACATTCTGGACATTGGCAAGAATAAGAGGATCCTGTTAAAAACTTGGATACTACCCTAAAAAAATTGAAAAGTATGGTCAGCGGGTCTTCAAAAGCAACTGTTAATTCTTAGAGAACTCTGTTGAATATTTGGAGCATATCATAGATGCTACTGGTCTTCATAATGTTCCTGCAAAAATCAATGCTCCACCCCCTCAAAACGTTAGCCAATTTCATTTTTTAAGGGTTATAGAGCTATTATGGAAAGTTTATTTCACAGTTAGCATCAATATTAAAACCACTAAATGAACTGTTTGGCTTGAACATGGTCTGGAACTGGACTGAAGGCTGTGAGCTTGCATTTAACAAAGCTAAAAAAGTAATCCTAAATTCAAAGTTTCTGATACATTTTGATCTGTCTTTACTCCTACACTCACCCTCTGATGCCTCCCCTTATAGAGAAGGGGTTGGTCATTTCATATATTGTGCCTTCAGGAGAGGAGAGATCCTTTGCTTTTGCTCCATGCGCCTTAAGCATAGTAGAAGGTAACTATGCCCAGATTGAAATGTGAAGCGCTGAGAATCATTTTTGGAACTGGGAAATTTCAGCAGTACCTGTTTGGATGGAAGTTCATGCTTCTTACTGACCATTACTCTCTAACACCAATTTTTGGGCCACACATAGGCTGTGTTCACACGGCACTTTTGTTTCGAAACAACCTCGTTGTTTCGAAACAAAAAAAACCATGTTCACACGACGCACAGTTATTTCGAAACAAGTTAAACCCCATTTGGGGACGAAACAAACTTGTTTCGAAACACTTGTTTCGAAACAAGGCGTGTGAACATGTTGTTTCGGAACAAAGTGTTCCGAAACAACAGTAGATCCTCAGCACCCTGGCCAGGGAACCCTCAGGACCTTGGCCAGGGTGCTGAGGGCTGTCCCTC
>ML681993.1:17199782-17227140 GCA_007922195.1 Podocnemis expansa | reverse complement strand
TCGTTTCCCGCTTTTTTTCTTATTTTGAATTAACATTTTGTTAATTCAAAATAAGATATTTCATAATAAGGTGTTGTTTCGAAACAAGATGTTTCGACACAACTGGTTTCGAAATAACCCTGTGCGTGTGAACACAGCCATAGGCATTCCACCACAGGCTGTTATTTCTGTGCAACGAAGGGCTTGTTGCTTTCTGCACACAAATACGAGATGAAAGTCAGAATTCCACCCTTCGTTAGAATGCAGATAAACAGTTAAACATCAAGATATTGCTCAGAAAGAAATCTTCTGCTTTGAATGGGTGGAGAAAATACCTTTCACTCCTACTCAGGTAAAGAAGGCAACTTATGCTAACCTATTTCTGTCCCAAGTTATGGACCCTAATGATGTCTGGAACATTTCTGTGGGACTCTCAGCTCTCCCCTTGACCTTTTTTCCCTATATTCCAGGAGAATGGAAATACCAGTAAATTGTGGAATTGTGAGTGCTTGTTGTGGGGAAAGCACTTTGTTACACCACAAGTACTAAGAGCACAAATGTTAGAACAACTACATTCAGATCATATGGAATAGTATGCATGAAGTAAATCACACAAAGCTTTATTCTTATTCTTATTCTTATTATGTGACCTGGCCTGCAAAGTGCCCTTGAAGAGAAGGCAACTGCTAATGTTCCAAGTCAGCCTGAGGAACAGGCCTCAGCTGGAAATGCTACATCCATGATGTTGGGCTGAAAACTCAAGACACCATAATCATGTTCATTTTATTACTTGTCCATTTATAGAAGGCATGTTCCTAGTTGTTCTAGATGCCCATTCTAAATGGCCATTCTAAAGACTCTGTAACATAGTCCACTAATACTGGAGGTACTGAAACTGTGTGAATTCTTCAGTCATTTAGGTCTGCCAGAACAACTCGTGAGTGACAACAGATCACAGTTTGTCTCTCAGCAGTACTGTAATCAGAGATACATCACATCACTTCAACAACATACCATCCATCCAACAATGGAGTAGCTGAAAGCTTTGTGCAGACAATGAAACAAGCTCTGAAATCTGCAACAGGGCATTCATCCACGCAGAAGTATCTGGAAACCTTCTTACTATCCAGCAGAAATACACACTGCATCAAGGTTGAGAAAAATAGGATCCAAACTGGGTGGAAAGATAAGAAGCAGTTTAGCATCTAGTCCACTTGTTTCCCTTCACCTTATGGCTAACAAAGTGAGCCTTGAATTAACCACTTCATAACCAAAATAATATGTAAATACACATGCTTGTCTACAATACCCCTAAAAATCTCTATTAGATAATGTAAAAATTATTAAATGAATATTCATGGAATATAGGAAGAATATAATTGTATCCACCCCTGTGTGAAGGGATTGCAACTTTTCTTTTCTAGGGAAACTGAGAGAAAACATTCTTTTCTCAGTACAAGCTTTTTCCAGGTATTGACATGAAAAATTTTTCTGCCTCTGCTGTGATGCTGTAACCCTATCATCACCTGCCAGTTAAACTTTTTTTTAGCTTTGTTTTTCTTTGTTTTTTTTTCCCTAGCCCCCTTTCCCAAGGCTAAAAAACTGTGTAGGATTTCTCTTTGTACTTGTGTATAATACATGGCTTTTTGGTTTTTAGTCCAAATCAGGAGTCTAACCAAAGAAAATTCATTGCCAAAGCCTGGATCCAATTCTTGGCCCTTCAGGAGTTTGATCCACTGCTGGCCACCTATGTCCCTGCCTCAACAATCTCATGCTATGACCAAATGCACCTGGCTTTCCTAAGGATGGGATAACAGTTGTGCACTTGCTTTGATCTGCTGAGACCCTCCAAAGAATAATGGGATGTGCAATGTCATCAGACATGCACATAGAGAGAAAGACCAAACCTCTAATCTTGGACAGCCTTCTAACAGGGGTTAAAGTATAATTTGGGGGCCCTGGAACCCTCCCTTGCCAACGGACCCCCCTGCGGTGCCAATGGGCCCCCCTCCTGTACAGGTGACCCCCCTGGACCTAAGCTCCTGCCCCCCCCACATGGAAGCATCCCACCTCCTACTCCCAATACCTCTCACTGCAAGCTGGGCTGCCCCCACACTTACTGGTGGTGGCAGTGGCATGGCTGAGAAGGTGGGGGTGGTAGGCCCTGGGTTGGGGCAGCAGCTTGGCTGTGGGCCCCAGGTTGGGGTGGGGACTGGAAGGGCAGGAATTTGGGGTGAGGCTTGAGCCCAGTCTAGGAATGCCCCTGGTCCCACCCCCTTCCCTGCCTTCCAGAATACAGGGGAATGCTATTCCTGCTGTTTTAGGGGCTCAGTGTTGGGGCCCCTAAAATATAACATGGAATCGGAATGCTGCATTCTGGGGCCTGCTGTTTTTCAATGGTGGTCCCTGTAACACAGTTTTCTGGATATATTTTCAATTTCTAGGTGCCCTGGAATGCTGAGCCCCTAAAAATAGTGAGCCCCAGAATGGCATTTCCCTGCGGTCCAGCTTATTTTAACCCCTGCCTCCTAGCTTAGAACTATGTTTCTAAAAGCGTAAAGTGTCCCTTCTTCAGTCATTGCCCAGACAGACCTCTTTCCTACACTGTCCAGATGGCAGATGGTTTCACTTGGTGGTGGCCTGTAGACCAGGTGTTGCCAGGTCATCCATGTTTCATGGACACGTCTCCAGTCGAACTGCCTGACCTCACCATTACAGGTAAGATACAATTGTGTCAACAGTCACTATTCCAGATTCCTTTTCCATCCACCTCTGCAGCAGATCAGCCTGGTTCCCTCTTTGAACAGATACAACATCTTCACTATTCAAGCTACAAATCCTGAGCCTGTTTTTAGATCTGCACTAATTGCACAGTCCAGCTGAAAAACACTAGATATCTGCAGCAAACCACCTAGGGCAGGCTTGTCCAACAGGTAGCCTGAGGGCCAGAATCTTGCCAAGGTCTTTAATCTGGCCTGCCGAGTGCTGCCACAAGAGCCTAGGAGTTGGGGCTGGTGGGGGCTGTCCGGAATACTCTGTTGTTGCATCAAGTGTGTTGGGAGACACTAACAATTTGTGCAAGCAAAGCAATGTCAAATATCACACTAATCATTATTTTATTAAAGTTTACTAATAAAAATCAATTTATATATCTTATCTATCAAAACTTTTCTCACTGGCCTCCTGACTGAGAAAAGAATTGCAATGTGCCCCTCACCCAAAAAGGTTGGACACCTCCGACCTAGAGAGAGAAATTGCAGGTTTTCATTTGCTGCCTTCAGTTCAAAGTTCCTTATCAACTTATCAGATCTTTGAAGACCCACTCAGCCAGTCAGGAAGTTGATCCTGCAACACCATCCAGGCAATGGGGTATTGGTGATTTGAAGGGAGGCCCCTCCCTTTTTACCAAGTTAGTATGTGTGCAGGGAGTAGAGCGGCCAACCATAAGTATGCAAGTTATATTAGGTAACTTGCGTATATAGTTTTATCTGCCGCAGAAAAGGACAAGAAGTATAGTTCAGCCAATGGCCTCCACAATGTCGGATCTTTAGCTAGGGGAAAACCCACTTTTACAGAGCAGAATAATCCCCAGGGTTTAGCTACGAAATGAGGCAGTCTATCTTCAGTCCCTAGATTAGTGATTATTCTATTAAAGGGGTATATTTTTGCATTTACCCAATTGCCTGAGTTGTTGAAACAACCCAGCTTCACTTGTTGCCATAGCAATAGAGTTAGACTATTGGGGGTAGCTCAGCTAGTGCTATGTATCTCCCTTTGACTGCCAGTGGCAAAGCAGATCAGCTCTTAACATCAGTGAGGGCAACCTTGTAATAGACGCTTACGGAGTTAGGTCAGTGCAATCTGCCTTAGCAATGTAAGCTGTTTTATATCAATCAAACTCTGTCGTGTGAACCAGAAATTTTCAGTTGAGGAAGCACTGGAATATGTATAGTGGGGGCATTATACTGGGACTTTTTGACAGACCAGAAAAATGCCTGGATCTCTACCAATAATTGAAATACTGATTATCAAGCTTATTGTCAAAAGCAGCTAAATCAGTAGGTCTGAGCAGGCTACTGCAACAGCCTTAGCATATCTAAGCAAGAAACAAGGGGGGAGGTAGTGGAGCTGACTGTGTCCTTCCTGATAAGATCTCTACTGAAATTGATAAGGTATGTGTTTTGGAAAAACAAGGAAACTTATGAATATCTGCATTTTGGGATGATTTTGCTGGACCGTCAAGATATGTGGACTGTGTCAAAATACATCTGTCTAATAAATGGTTTATTGAAACCTCCTGTGTAAACATTGACATTGTTGCCTTACAATTTTTTTGACATGTTATTGTTACACTAACACACAAGGAAGTTATTGGACTCTTCAGGGACACAGTTTAGGGTCCTCACAGGCAGCTGAAGGTGGGTTAATTGGACAGCTGCCATACTACTCTAATGCTGCACAAAACTTTGGTAATTATTAATTGAGCAGATTAACTAACCTATTATTGATATGTGTAACTGCTTGGAACTAGAAAAAAAGGTAGCTTTAATTGTCTTCTATTGCACTGTTTGTGCTAGCCAGCTATCAGTCATATAGTCATGTCTTTAATTTATTTCCTGACACCACCTCATCATCACTAATAATTATCAAGAGCTTTGGCTGGAAAGAATCCTTGGCAATTGCATGAAAAACTTGAGGAAGAAAAAAAAATCTTTGCATATTTAACAACAGCAATGAATAATTAGCAGAGCTGATTCCTCCAGACATATCAGGTCCTCATATGGCACTGTGCATTTGATTTTAGATGGAGTTGTGCATTTTGATAGATTTCTGTTAAATTTGTAAAGCGGTATACAAAGTCGTTGCCATCTGTTCCTTAATCCATCTGCTATGACAATGTGTGCATGGTTAATTGAAGGTAGATGGGGATCTCCAGATAGCTGACACAAAGCAAGGGAGTGCAATCAAATAAGTTTGAAAACGTTTGGCTGCACCACTGTTTAATGTAGAAAAACTAAACATTTTTTTTCCTGCTTATGTGCCTGCCAACTCTTACAGGAATTAACTTCTAATAATCATGCAGCAAATAACACAAAGTAACAATCAAACTGATATTCATAAAATACTTCAGTCAACTTTCAAGTGAAGCTCTTATTATATTCAAAATGGAACTGCGCAGGGAAGCAAAGAAAAAAACACAAAAGTAATAAAAAGACATTCTTTCTTGAAAGGTAAACATCTCTCAAAAATCAGAGAGGCTTTAGAGAAGTAGGATTTAAACTGAAATAAGCTCTCCTATTGGTTGAAGTGCCTGAAGGGCAAGACATGATATGAGAGGGAACGTTAGCCTAAAATTAAGTACAATGTGATAAGAGAGAAATGCATGATCACCAACAAATAATGAGTAGATCATTATTATGCCATTTGGTTTTTCAATAAATGTTACTGGTAATTTAATGAATAGCTCTCTGTAGTCTATGTTAATACTGATCCACAACTCAAGGATGGTAATTGTTGCCTACTTATTGAAATGTTGTGAGGACAAATTTAATATGTTTGTTACAATACTCTGTCCATTGGAAGAAAATGGTATAAAAATTGAAGCATTATGTTCATTAGAGCTATCTAGGAAGAGGTTCTCATTCTGAGAACACTCTTTTTTTTTTAACTGCGACAAAAAGTAAAATATTTCAACCTGATGAACTGAAAATATTTCATATTGCCATCAATCAAAACATGTTCACAGGGCAGCCATGTTCATGTAATTCAGGAAAACAAACAAGAAGCACTTTGTTAGTCTTTAAAAGTGCCACAGGACTCCTTGTTTGTTTTAATCAAAACATAGTTTTGTTTTCACAATGATTTGGTTATCTTTCTATCTTTTTTAGCTTTATTTTAGGGGTTTTTAATTCTTTTTTTTTTTTTACTAAGAACATTCTGAACTAAAAAAAAAAGAACTATTGAATTAGAAAGTGTTGAAACAAGATTTTTCAATATATATATTTGTGAATTGGGATATTTGTTGACCTCCTTTCCTGTAAACATTTTGGTTTCGATGAATCAGTGTTTTCTATGAACAAGTTTTATGAAAAAAAGGGAGAGACAGTTCTAATACTTCTAAAATTGTTTATATCAGTGATGACTTTGGAGACAGGGAAAGAATGTTAATTAGCAGGTGTATCACTGGAGGAAAAGATTTAAACTTGAAGAAGTAAAATGGAGTTCTCTGTTTCCAATTTTTTTTTAAATTATCAATGATTATTTTCTGGTCACTCAACTTGAGCATGATCTTGAATCCAGTTTCAGTAATTCTGAGCACCCACTACTGTATTTGGAGTCAGTGGCACGTAGGGATGCTAAACATCTCTGAAAACTAAGTGATTAGGCTAACAAAACTTGAAGCATCCTAAATCAGTTGTTTCTTCTGAAAATGTTCAACTAAGTCTTAATGAATTTAAAAGTTTCTCATAATGTACTGTAAAGAATGAATTTCCACAGTGGTAGTCAAGTTAGTTTAGTTCAGCAAAATAAGCAAGGAGGCCTGTGCCACTTAGGGTGTGTTCACACAGCAGTCTTATTTTGAAACGCCAGAGGTTGTTTCGAAATAAGAAAGGCTATGTTCACACGATGCACCATTGTTTCGAAACAACAGCGTTGTTTCAAAACAACGTAAACCCCATGTGGGGACAAAACAATGTTGTTTTGAAACGATTGTTTCAAAACAATGCAGTCTGAACATGTTGTTTCAAAACAACAGTGACTCGTTTCAAAATAACTGTTGTCTGAACCTGCTATTTCGATTACTGCTTTTTTCCTTAATTCGAGTTAACAAACTGTTAATTCGAATTAACTTATTTTGAAATAAGACGTTATTTCAATACAACTTGTATCAAAACAACTTGTATTGAAATAACCCCCTGTGTGTGAACATACAATAACCCTGCTTTCACACAACTGAATACGCATATTAATTCCAGGTCTGCTCTTTCTCTTTGGAGTCTTGGTATGTTGCCCAGCTTCTTGAGCATAGTTGTTAACAAACAATGAACAGAGTGATTAGGAAGATCAAAATGCTCAGCTTTTGGGTTTTGAATGTTGTGATTTCTGATGTCAGATTTGTGCCCATTTATTCTTTTGCACAGAGACTGTCCTCTTTGTCCAATGAATAAGATGTGGGGGCAGTTCTGGCACATGATGGCATAAATCACATTGGTGAATGAGCACTTGATGGAGTAGCTAGCTTGATTAGGTCCTTTGATGGTGTCTTTTGTGCTGATATGTGGGCTAAGTTGGCAACCTGGTTTGTTGCAGTGCTATGTGCCTGGTTTAAGTTTCCTGTTGTTAGATTTGTAGTTGCTGGTGAGTATCTATTTACAGTTAGGGGGCTGTCTGTAAACAAGGAGAGGTCTGTCTCCCAAGGCTTGAGAGAGTGAGGAGTCATCTTTTATAATAGGCTCTTGGCGCTTAATGATATTTTGTAGAGAGTGAGGAATTGCCATAAATATTCCTCCAAGAATTTCTGTAAGTCTCAACAACTGATGTGAGATTTTGTGCCCTGGGAACAGGCTCAGTAACAAGTAAATTGTAGCTTTCCACATAGCTTGACCTCAGATTTGCAGAGCAAGTAAATTGTTTCCATTTTACTTTCTCTGGTATTAGAATTAACTAGGGGGAAAACAAATGTTTCCTAGAAAGTACCAACTGCTACCCTTCCGTACAAACTGTATTTTGATGTTTGAATTTATAGTTTTGATGTTACTTATTAACAGCACACTGATTACAGAAAAATAGCAATTTCAGAATTCACTCTCCTTCTGAAACCATAATTAGTTTTCCTAAAAGGTTCTTTCCCTATACTTACAATTATGATAGCATAAAATATTTATTATCCAGTGTCATTACATAAAGCAGCATGCACAAGTGTATTTGTTTATAACCTACATTTGTTTCAAATCAATGGCTCAGAAGAACTGAGTAGTGAAAAGATTGAGTTATTCTGCCCTATTTGCTTGGAATGGTTTCATTTGCAGTAGTGCTTAATTTGCATTAAAGCAAGGCTGATAAGACTGCTATAGATGTTACCTAATCTGCTCTTTGTTTGGAAAAGAATTGAGTGAAGCTTTCAGCACTGGAGTTCTAATAACGCCATTGTTGTCATTAGGAAGTCATTTTCTTTGATACTTACATTATGAACTTTTTTTCTTCTTAAATAGTTAAATAAGGAAAAATAGTTGTCTGTATGATCTTTTCTTATGTGAAATTAGTGAGAGCACTAAAGGAATATATTGCCCTACTTTAGATCCCATTCAGCAAAGCAATTTAGTTTAGCACAGATGACTAGCTCTGTTCAGCAAAGCTCTTAAATTTGAGCTTAATTTTGACTTAAGGCCCTGTTCTCTGACTGCAGATTCTTACTTTTAATCATGTGATTGCACTTTTGTGTAGAGAAAATTGTGTTCTTTATATCCTTATAATTAAGGACATGCATAGAGATTGCAAGATTGAGGCTTAAATCAGTAAAAGTTTTGCATGCGTTAAAGTACTTGACAGCTTAATTCAAAGCAGGTAGAAGACTTTCATTGAGTTCTGTATCCTTTGCATCAGGCCCTTGCTAAATAGGAGTTAGTACATAGAAGCAACAAGACTAAATCAGGGCCTTTTACATATGCAACACATTGAAGATTTAACACATGCATTTATTAAATATTTCATTCAGGACACCCTTCCCAGATCATTCACACACAGAAAGCAGTGGGCCAGAGTCGAAAATGCAGGCAGTGCAATGAACTTATTGGAAGCAAGTGTGAACCAAAACTTCTCATACCAACTCAAGCTTACCTATTCTCCCCTTCCTTGTTAAGCTTAATTATATGGTACTGCCTGCCTCTCATACCACCCCTCACAATTTATAGACATGTTTTGTTTTGGCAGATCATGGGCTGGGTGTTTTCACTACCTCCTCTTTTACACCCCATGGGAGGTATAGGCAGTGAGGTTGTTTTGTCCATAGTCACTTGTGTGGCTTTTTGGTGCTTCTTATTTATGCTTCCCTTTACCTCCCCCCTCCCCCTGCCCCAGTTCCTCTCAACAGGTTGCTCGACTTTGTTTTCTGGCATGTTCCTTGAAGAGGAGTCAGAACTTTCCTACACTTCTACATTAATACAACAAATTCCCACTACACCTCGTAACATTTTAACTAAATTACTTATTTCTTTTAATAGGAATAGTGAAAAGGGAGGCAAAAGGAATGCACATGTTTTTCCCTTATATCATGGGCATCCTTAAACCACAGTTTTTAAATGGACAAGCTGGCCCAAAAGGAAGGCTTTAAACTAGGTTTGAAGGGGGAAAGAGACCACAGCCCACAGGTAAGTCAAAAAGTGTGAGACCTGGGGGAAGGGATGGAACTTGGGAAGTGCTAGAACTGTAAGACCAGGCGTAAATGAGAGGGTAGTTGGAAAGTGGGGGGGGGCAAGTAATTGTTTTAGGTGTTCTAATGAAACCCTAATACCTGAGATGAGTGGGGTGGAACAAAGCCAGGAGAAAATGCAAGGAGGTAGATGCAATAGAATTGAAAACTGACATGGGAAAGTAGGGCAATCAGCTTGGTATCTTAGGTGCCTGTACACAAATGTGAGGAGCCTGGGAAAGAAACAGGAAGAATTGGTAGTACTGGCACAGAGAAGGAACTATTATATAACTGGAATAACAGAGCCATGGTGGGAGAGCTTGCATGACTAGAGCTCTGCCATTGATGGGTATGAATTGTTCAGGAAGGACAGGCAGGGAAGAAGAGGGGGAGGAGTAGCACTATATGTAAAACAGCTCTATGAGGCTCAGAGCTCCATTATGGTAGTGGAAAGGAGCCAGTTGAAAGTCTGTGGGTTAAGTCTAGAGGGGAGGGCAACAAGGGGGATGTTGTGATGGGTGTCTGCTATAGATTTCCAGACCAGAAGGAGGAGGTGGATGAGGCATTCTATGGACAACTGGCAGAAGTTTCCAGATCACAGGCTCTGGTTCTCTTGGGGGATTTCAGTTACCCTAACATCTACTGGGAGGCCAATACAGCAGTGAACAGGCAATCCAGGAAGTTTTTGGAGAGGACTGAGAACAACTTCCTGGTATAAATGCTGAAGGAACCAACTAGGGGCCTTGCACCTCTTGACCATCTGTTCACAAACAGAGAAGAATTGATCAGGGAAGTAGAAGTGAATGGCAAGCTGGACAGCAGTGACCATGAGATGATAGAGTTCAAGATGCTGATTAATGCAAACAAAGAAAGGAGCAAAACGCAGACCCTGGACTTCAGAAAAGCAGATTTTGGCTCCCTCAGGGAACTGTTGGGCAGGATCCTTTGGGAGGCTGATCTGAAGAGGAAAGGTGTCCAAGAGAGCTGGCTGTATTTTAAAGAAACCTTGATAAGGGCACAGGAAGATACCATTCCAATGAGCAGAAAGTACAGCACATGTGGAAGGCACCCAGTGTGGCTTAACTGAGAGCTCTGCACTGAGATAAAGCATAAAAAGGAAGCTTACAGGAAGTGGAAGCTTGGACAGATAAGTAAGGAGCATATAAAGATATTGTTTGGGACTGCAGAGATAAAATCAAAAAGTCCAAAGGTCAACTGGAGTTGCAGCTAGCAAGGGATGTGAAGGATAACAGAAAAGGGTTCTACAAGTATGTCAATAACAAGAAGAGAATCACAAATAGCGTAGGTCCCTTACTGAATGGGGCAGGTATCCTCATGATGGAGGATGAGGAAAAAGCTGAAGTTCTCAATGCTTTTCTTACTTCGGTTTTCACAGGCAGGGCCATTTCCTGACCCACTACACTGATTATGGCAGATTGGAGAGAAGAAGAGAGGCCCTCAGTGATGGAAGGTCAGGTTAGGGACTACTTAAAGTGCTGGATGTCCACAAGTCCGTGGGGCTGGATGAACTGCACCTGAGGGTGCTTAGGGAGTTGGCTGATGAGATAGCAGTACCACTGGCTATTATGTTTGAAAACTCGTGGCGAACAGGCGAGGTGCTGAAGGAATGGAAAAAAGCACATATAGTGCCTATCTTCAAGAACGGAGGGTCTGGGGGATTATAGACCTGTCAGCCTCACCTCAATCCCTGGAAAAATCATGGAGCAGGTTCTCAAAGAATCCATTCTGAAACACTTGGAGGAAAATAGAGTGATCAGGAACAGTCGGGTAAATCATGCCTGATCAGCATCATCACCTTCTATGATGAGATGACTGGATTTGTGGATGAGGAAAGAGCCATTGATGTGATATACCTTGAATTTAGCAAGGCTTTTGATACGGTTTCCCACAACTTTCTCATAAGCAAGTTAAGGAAGTATGGGTTGGATGTCTGGATGGTAAGGTGGATAGAAAACTGGCTAGATCAATGCTTTCAGCATTTGGGAATCAATGGCTCCATGTCAAGTTGGCAGCCAGTAATGAGGGGCATGCTGCAGGGGTCGGTCCTGCGGCGAGTTCTGTTCAACATTTTCATTAATGATCTGGATGATGGGATAGACTGCACACTCAGTAAGTTTGCGGATGACACCAAGCAGGGAGGAACTATAGACACGCTGGAGGGCAGGGACAGGATTCAGGAAGACCTAGACAAATTGGAGCAGTGGGCCAATAGAAATCTCATGAGGTTCAAGAAGGACAAGTGCAAAGTCCTGCACTTGGGACGGAAAAAAAATATGCACTGCTACAGGCTGGGAAGCGATCAGCTAAGTAGCAGCACTGTAGAAAAGGACCTGGGGGTCATGGTGAGTGGGAAGATGGATATGAGTCAGTAGCGTGCTTTTGAAGCCAAAAAGGCCAATGGCATACTGGGCTTAATCAGAAGAAGTGTTACCAGCAGATTGAGGGATGTGATCTTTCCCCTCTATTAGGCACTGGCGAGGCCACATCTGGAATACTGTGTCCAGTTTTGGGCTCCCCACTACAAAAAGGAAGTGGACAAATTAGAAGGAGTCCAGTGGAGTACAGCAAAAATGTTCAAGGGTCTGAAGCACAATAGCTATGAAGAAAGACTGAAGGAACTAGGCTTAGATAGTTTACAGTTGCAGGAATCAGGGGGTCCCTGTCCAAAAGGACTGGGACTAGGAAGGAGTGGGATGGAAAAGGGACAGCAGCTGCTGTCAGGCTGCACACCACACTAGCTAATAGGGGGGACTCTGTTCTCTACTCCTCTCCAGCAGACCCTGTGCTCATGCCAGCCAGCAATCCCAGGACACCACCAGCCCCAACCAGGAGGGGGAGGAGGGCACCACACTCCAGAGACAAACAATTCAAGGAGCTGATCCGCATCACAGAGTGAACTGAGGAACATCAGGTAGCCCAGCAGGAGCAAAAAGATGCCCACTGGTGGGTTGAGCAGGGGCTGCGGAGTGTTGAGCACAGGATACCAAGCAGATTCTTGACATCGTGGAGCAGCAGGTGCAGGCCATGGAGCACCAGGAGGAGTTCCTGTTCCCACAGGCCCCTGCCTTGGACCCCAGCAGCTGCCCTGCTCACCAGAGGCCCAGGACCTAGGACAGACATCTGCAGGCCTGGGACATGCCTGCCCATGGCACTAGCACTGGCCCCCTACCCTGACCCTCTTCCCAGCACAAACCCCTCACACCCCCCAATACCCCAACCCCTACAGCTCCTCCTAACCCCCCTCACTCCCCCCGATGCCTCAACCCCTATTTCCCACTGCAAATAAAAACCATACAGACTGTTATGTGGTATCTTGTGCTTTTTATTGGTGTGCTGCTGGGGGCAGATGGGTGTGTGGCAGTGGGTGGGGGCAGGTGCTGGAGGTAAGGTGATGGTTATGATGATGGGGCCTGGTAGGAGGCCCACACCTCAGCACTCTTTGCTGACAAAGTGGGCTTTTCAGCACATCCCAGATGACAAAGTGTTTGCTGCTGGGCCCACTGCTTCCAGGGCAGGGTGTTGCTGGGCTTCTTGTAGTCACCGGTGAGCCACTTGGCCTCAACCTCCCAGATGTGGGGGACCCTTTCTCCCCACAGCTCACAGAGGTTGTGGAGGCAACAGCAATGTTGCCTCTAAGCTGATGATGCAGCTGAGCAAGTTATGGATGCAGCTAAGCAAGTTCCCTGCTGATTCCATGACCCCCACCAGGTTCCTTCCCCACTGCCTGCCAACTCCCCGAGTGTATCCATACTTTGCTCAGCTACATCATCAGCTTAGAGGAAGCATTGCTACCTAGTCTGTACTTGCTCATTCCTCCTCTATCCACTTGTGAAGGTGTCATACTAGGCCTGAGAAGGCCAAGCCATCTTTGTAAAATACATGACCTAAATCTAACCTTTGAAGACATATTATAAGAAAATGCAACCATAGTGAGTAGACTAGGGCTTTGATATGCATGTGTATCAATAGTGGTTTCTTAATTAACTTTACATATATCCTTTTAGAAGACAGCAAGGTAAATGAACTGCATTCCTGTCTGTCATTATTGTTCTGTTGGAAGGGGTTGAAAGGAAACATTAACATCTGGATGAATTTTTGATGTACCAATGTAACCTGTCTGTTGATGGTTTTAATGAAGCTAATTACCTGTGGTATCCATGAGGTGAAGGTTTCACTTCAAAGGACAATACACATTACTATTCTCTACTTAAGTACCTGAGAGCTGTCAACAAAGCCCACATGAAAAAATGACCTGCAAATTCCCACCTTGCTACAACTATAAAAGGGAGTGAGGAATATAATCCCTTTGTCTCACATCGCTCCAAGCTTCTCAGGGAAAGTTTGGGCCACAGGATTGAGATCCCAGCCAGCACTGGCCTGGGAACTGGCCTGCTAATTCTCATAGGGAGAATTAGAACAGACTCTACACGTGGATTATTTGGTCTCTATTCCTTAAAACTGGATTTCTAACAACTGAAGCTGTGAAACAAGAATTTATCTTCTATGGACTCTAAATCATGTGTAGGTATGTGATTCACTTTAATCCTTTAACATCTCTCATATTTTGTTTGTTTTCCTTTTATATTAAATCTTTAGTTGTAGATGCTAAAGGATTGTCTGGCAGCATGGTATTTTGGGTAAGATCCAAGCCTATATTGTTCTGGGTGAGGTGGCTGGCCTTTTGGGGTCAGAAGAACCTATTTAACAGACCTAGTGGCTGTACTGGGGACCGGTAAGTGGAATGCAGTATAGGGAGCTGTGTATTCTGTATAGTGGCTTTTTGATATCCTTTGTGGGGAATCAGAAGCATTGTTTGTGACTGGTTTATCTCCAGGTAACCCACCAGTGCTGGGAGAATTGGCTCTCCTTTTTGTAGCTTGTCCTGATCTTTGCATATTCAGGTGGTTATCCCAGGAGGCTTGGGTCACGGAAGGCTCAAGCCTCCAGCTATTACATTGCCCTGCAACAGAAATGTCAAGTCTCGCTCTCTTCAAGGAGTGGGGAGGAAACACAGAACAATGAATTCAGATCCCAGCCTGAAAAAGAAGAGGAAACATTCCATTTTAAATGCTACACCCCTCCCTTCAATGTACAAAGATATTAGACACCTTCTGGAAAAATATTATAAAAATGTTAGGCCAGAAGATTTTTAGCTAATGTAAATCTGCATAACTCCACTGGTGGAGCTTCAATGTGCTTTAGCTGAACATTCAGCCTTTTAGATCCTGTCTGAGTCAGTAATTCAGGGAGAACATCCACTAAAATCAAGGCAAATCTTTCCAAAACAGCCAATCTATGGTCAAACAATATCCTGCTTCACAAAGGTAAATATGCCAGATGACCTTGAAGCACTAGATTTCTGAGGCCATTTATGGCAACCTTGCAAATCTTTCTCATTTACAGAGAGATGCACTGAGATCAACAGGACTTCTTGTGTGAGTAAGGATGACCCACAGAAGTCTTGGTTTCTCATATAGGTTGTTGGCAGAGCCAGTGTACTGGGACCCAGGAGGTTCTGGCTCCCATTCTTTTCCTCGGGTCTTAGGTTATAGGGTGTCCCCTGTTCATTCAGATCTTTGCAGCAATTGAACTGATTAGAACATCGATGAAGTCCATGAAAGGAACCCTTCCCCATCACCTTTAATCTTCCTTTTACTAACTAGTTACACCTTAGCATTCTCCCTTAAACCTTGCATAGATAATTAATGGGACTTTGAAGCATAAACCCCTGCTTACTTATGAAGTAGAACAAACAATGAATCTGGGGGTACTTTTAAAGATAAAAAAAATTATTTATCATATAAGCTTTCCTAGGAGAAAAATACCACTTTATCAGATACTTGAAGATGGAGAGTTCATCCCTCTCTCACCATTTGATGAAGTGAGATTTTCTCCTGTGAAAGCTCATTCAAAAAATAAATTTGTTAGTTCTCAAAAGTGCCACAGGATTCCATATTTGTTTTACTGAATTAGATTAGCATGGCTACCCCTTTGGAATTTATGAAGTAGAGTTTGTTAGCTGCTTACTTTCTGAATAATATCCCTGTGTTACTAATGTCCTGCTAAGTAAACAGTATTTGTTTTCAAATGACTAAAATACCTCCATTAAAGGGCACTATATTAACAAGAGTGGCAATACAGCTCATCTGCCAGGGAACAAATCCTTGCCTGCAATAAAAGGGATTTGGAGCTGAAAATAAATGATAAAATATGATCTACCACCATAGTAGCTGAGCTACAATTAATATACCCTCCATCAACACTTTTGGTAGTTAGAAAAAGAACAATTCACCTAGGAAAGAACTAAAGAGGCAATTCTTCTTTGTTAGAGCTAACAAAAACTGCAGAAGACAGATGGAGAAGACGAACATTCTGGGAAGCCCAGATGAGTGAATTATCATGTTTGTTTTCCTACTTGATTTTGACTAATAATAATATTGCTCACCCAGAGTGACTCATGGGAAATATGAAACCCACTGCTGTTCAACTCTAGCCTCAAAAGCTAAATTAGCTCCTGGCCGCTGGCAAGCAGATAATGAGTGGGAGGGAGGGAAGAAACGACAGTGGGTCAGGGGGCTGTTTGCATCGGCATGGCTTGTGTCTCTGGGGGCAATGGGAGACTACTTCCCTTCTTGGGAATCAAGAGAGCTGGGCCACTCACCAAAGGAGCTTCCAGCCAAACCTTGTGTGGGGCTGCTGTGATGCCTCCTCCATCCTGATCCAGCCCCACTTCATCCCACTCTAAACCACCCGACCTGCCACCAACTCACCAGGTCTTTTTCCTCTGGCTCCCCATCCCTGACTCCCTCAAGAACACTTACCTGGACACCAGAGCTGCTCCCACACTGAGCATGCTCCTCATTGGCACCATTTTCTGGATGGCAGGAAGTTATGCTGGGAAATTTAAAATCTCCCACCATGAGCATGCTCAGAGTGGGAGATTTTAAACTCCCTGGAACAGCTCCCTGATGGATAGAAGAATGTGTGCTTTGGGCCAGCTAGGAGCTGTGACTGCTGGCGATGCATGGCTGACATTAAGATGTGCACTGGTAAGACAGAACTACGGTGTGTGCACGCGCATGGCTTACAGGGCACAGTGAGCAACAGTACACACTGACCATCTCTGGAACGTTGTGCTCGCCAAGCTGCAGACAGGTCAGCATGGCCCTCCACCATGTCTTCAGATGGCTGAAGACACTCTTAACAACTGTGCAGCAGCAGTTCAACCTCTTATTGAAGAGGTCCCTCCTGGTGTCCATGTGAAGCATGGATGGCTTCATGAGCCAGGGCAACAAGGTGTAGATGGCATCTCCCAGGACCAGGATGGGCACCTGCATGTCCCCAAAGATGATGATGTGCTTGGGGAAGAAGTTTGCCACCTGCATGCACCTTTACAGGGCAGACTTTTGCTGGATGCAGGCATTATGAGCCTTCCCTGGCCAGTCCACATAGATAATGCAGAAGATCATTTAGTGGTCCACAAGGGCCTCCAGGACCAGTAAGTGGTATCCCTTCTGGTTTACCTAGACCACAGCCTGGTGTTCTGGGGCTCAGATGAGCATGTACTTGTCATCCACGATGCCTCCACGGTTGGGGAATCCAAGTCCAGCGAGGCCATTGAGGAGTTTGTGCAGGTTGCCCAGGGTGCTGAGGTGGGCTAGCAGGTCCCAGTTGATTGTCTTGCACACCTGCATAAGGGCAGTCCCCAGAGTGGCCTTCCCAATGCTGGGGTGCTGGGCTGTGGAGCGGAAGGAGTCTGGGCTTGCCACCTTCCAGACGGCCATGGCTACTCACTTGTGTATGGGCAGGACAGGTCGTAGTTGGGTGTGCATGTGCTGCAGAAGAGGGCTCAGTTCACAGACCAGCTTGAGGAAGGTCTGCTTGCTCATCCTAATGTTCTGCAGTCACAGGTCGTCATCCCAGGTGGTGAGGATGAAGCCTCTTCCACAGCAGAAAAGCCTTCCGAGTAGCTGGCTGGTGTCACGCAGCTGCCTGGCAAAGCACAGAGGAAGAGTCTTGTCCATGACCTGCCGAGGTTCTATGTTGCCAAGCACAATGGAAAAGGTGCTGAGATCACTTCCTCTTTTAAATGTGTGGCCGGGGGATGGAGGATCTTCCCTAGTGCCATGTTGGTGTACTTCTCACAGTTCATCCCTCCAAGTAGACCTAGTCCCCCCAAGTCATCTTAAGAGTCTAGTGTAGGCTCTCTCAACTGATTTAAAGAAGTCTGCTTTAAGTTAAGATCCCAGTGTAGACTCTATGGGTATGTCTATACTTACAATTTAGTTCAAATTAAGGAGGTTTAATTTGAATTAAATTAGTGCATGTCTGCATTAGCTTTCATTAGTTCAAACTAAGGAGTTTCCTTAGTTCAAACTAAGGACAGCGTAGTTCGAATTTATAAATCCTCCTGTAAGTTTGAATTGATGGTTAATTTGAACTCACTAGTTCGAATTAATCCAATGTAGCTATGTTAATTCAAACTAACTGTTAGTTCAAATTAACGATGGCTAGATTTTCCCTATGCAATAGCGCCCCCTAGCTTATTCGAACTAGCAAGTCCTGTGCATGGATATACTCATTCAAATTAGGGTTTTGAGTGTGGCTGTGTTAATTCGAATTAGCCTAATTCAAACTAAAATTATTAATTCAGTTAATTTGAAGTAACCGTCTAAGTGTGGATATGGCCTATAAGTCAACTTAATAAGTTTGACTTAAATTTGACTTAACAAAGTCTATTTTAGAAAGGTGACTTTACTTTGTAAGTGTAGACATAGCCACTGAGTCCATGTTAAGAAGATTTTTTTTTAAATTTTTCTGAAGCACAAGTGAAGTTCTAACTGCAAATCCTCGGCTGATATAAATTGGAATGGCTCTACTAAAGATAATGTAGTTAGTCCTAACAATCCATGACTGTCATTTAACTACAAGAACAAATGGTTTCAATAAAATAATTCAGAATTTTTAAAAAATGCATTCAAAATATTGTATGTTAACTTCTTGGCACTGTTACTTGGTAGCTCTGTGTTCTTGGAGAATCAGAGCATAGTAACCAGACACTGAGACTCATCCCCCCCCCCCACCCCATCACCTTCAGCCTCTGCTGATCCAGAAACCAGAAGCAATGAAAGGCAGTGGGAGACACACCTAAAACCCCTTTGAACAAGGGTGCTGGACTTAGGCCAACTCCTCTAGCCTCATCTACATGGAAGCTGTGAACTATTAGCACACTGAATGGACAGCAGAAACTTCATTTGCATCAAGGATGGAACCAGAATTAGCATACTAAATGGAGAACCAAACTCCGACGCGGGAGTCTCACTAAACTCTGGGATTGGCAAAGCAGAGAAGCACTGCATGATGAGGGATCCCTGTTCCTGAGACAAATGAACTCATGCCTGCACACAGCCAGCCCAGCAGTTATAAGACCAATTCTAGTCAATAGATCTTCAATTGATATCCAACATACTGAATCTGCCTGATTGCATTGTAAGCTCCCTAAAAAGAATGCCACCCATCACCAGGAATGATCAGCTCCTATTGTCCACCTAAACAAAACACCTCTGGTATACTCCCTTATTTACCCCAAAACAACCTAGTGTTCTGACTTGAGCCACTGTTTCTTCCCTACAAAAAACCCTACCCAAGTTCCACATGAGAGTTAGTGAGAGGGAGTCTGTTCTGAAGCCTGTTCTGAAGCCTACAAGCTGCCTCAGGTCCACTGGGACTTCTCTCTCCCCTTGTTGATCGTGGTGGAGGTTCTGCCTGTTTCCAGCACTCCAGACCCTAAGCTGAACAGCCTGATTCCTGGGTACCTTTGAGCTTCACTGAGGGGTGAGACATTCTCCCCCTTGCTTCTCTCTCTGTTTTTCCCTAGTCCAACTATAATTCTCTAAACCTGATCTTTTGAAATCCACTTGTGCTAGCTTTCCCCAATACTATAATTGAAACTGGGTAATATTGTAACTGTTTGATCATTTTCCTCTTGTGTATGGTTATCAATATTGTAACTGTTTGGGCATTTTTCTTTCATTTTATAATTATTCATAAGTTCCATGTACCTGGCAATAAAGTAACTTTCCTAATCAAGCTGGTTGCCAGACTTCCTCAGTTTTGCTCTGCAGCAACGCTCCTTTTACCTAGCCAAAGATCTGTGATGCCCAGTTCCTTGTAAGGTTTGCTCATTAAGAGGTTACCAGAGTGCTGAACCTGTGGCATATAAGAGTGACAGCGGAAAGTGCTGCTTTGGCCCAGCCAGTTGAGTCCAGGGGCATATAAGGGTGGCAGCTGAAAATGCTGTTTTAACTCAGCCTGCTCAGATGCATACTCCAGTGTGGTCCGCTGCGGTACAGGGGCACAAAAGGGTAGCAGCAGACCAGTGCTGTGTAACCTGGCCTGCTGAGTTCAGGGGCACATAAGGGGTCAGCTGAGAGTGCTGATAGACCCGGTCTGCTCAGTCGCACTTAAGAACCTAGTCTTAGGAAATTTAGGTCCTGCAAGGGTAGTTCAATTGGGAGGGATTTGCAGAAGGGAGAAGTAAGCTCCACACAGACACAGGTGACACAAGCAGTACAATAATAGAATTGCAAACAGCCCCCCCCCCCCCGAGGAAGTAACCCTAATAAATGAGCAGACCTCGAGTTGATGGGCAAAGTTGGTAACAGCACATCTCTTTCATATATAATAAATTAAGATCATGTTAAATAGGAGCAATCAATTGCTTCTACCGCATATAACACAACAGGATTCACCAGGAATAGTCATCTCTCAGAGATGTTCCTCAGTGTGCTTTCCAAGGAAAAGCAAATGAAGCAATGCTAGTTGAAATTCTATTTTTCATTTCAGGCTAATAGTATATATCAGATCAATCTTACTTGTACAGCATGTTGTTCTGGGCAAAATTATCTTCCCCAATATGTTCATTTGATATGATGGGCTAATGAAAATGTCATCTGTCTTGTCCATTGAACAAATAAGAAAGATGGGAGACAAATTGGATGACATCAAATCCAGCAAAGCTGATCCATGAGACAGAAGGAAAGGTAGCTGTGGGTGGGGGGGCACTAAGAGTTAGTGAAGGAGAAGAAAATTAAGATGACTCAAGACTAGAGGAAGGAGATTTGTTTGAAGAGAGCAATATAATGGAACTGCCTAACAAGAACAGAGAAGAGAAGGTGACCTACCTGATATTAGCTATACAAAAAAGGCTTTATTTAGGAGAAGGGTCTTTTAAATACTTAGAATTCACACAATAGACTGGTGGTAAAGATTTATTCCATGAGAGAAATATACAGACCAACAATCCTCTAATGCGGTATAGAGTGAGAAAGAAAAGAACACTTTACATGAATGGTTGCATCTAGAAGTTACTTATATTGCATCAGTTCTGGGAGGGGTAGTGCACATAGACTCACAAGCTATGTCTACATTGGGGGCAGTCTCCAGAGGCCAAATCCATCCCTGAGGGAGCAATCCAGCCTCAGCTGCCACCAGCAGGTAGTTCAGAGACCAATCTGGCCCTGAGCTGCCTATCGCTTTCAGCAAGTGGGTTGAGGCTGGATTGGGCTGCGAGCTGCCTGCCAGCAGCAGCAGGAGCCAGCTCTGAGCCCCTTGATGCTTGTAGCAAGCAGCTCAGGGCTGCATCGGGCTCTGATCCACCTGCTGATGGTGGCAGGAGCTGGCTCCAAGCCCCTTGCCAATTGCATCAAGGTCAGGAGCCATTCTGGCTCTGAGCCGCTTGCTGGTGACAGCTGTGGATGGTTCATGCCCCCACAGCTGGATCGGGTCTCAGGGTGTGGCCCAGGCCCAGGCCCTGGCTCCTGCCATCTACACTATGTTAAGCTGACTTAATAAAGTCAACTTAACATTTAAGTCGACTTTCAGGGCAGGTGTTATGAAGTCAACTTAATGAATTCTAAATGTGGTCAGGGAATTCCTGAGGTTGACTTAAGGTAGGTTTTGTCGACCTAAGTCTCCCATGTAGACATACCCATAGAAATTGTAAGCAACCATAAAAGGCCATCAAGTCCAGTGCCCTGCACTCATGGCAGGACTAAGTATCCTCTTAAATTATCTCTCAGAGGTGTTTGTCTAACATACTCTTAAACACTTTTAATGATTTCTCAACCTGCCTAGGCAACTTATTCCTGTGGTTGGTCACCCTGAAAGTTATGTATGTTGAACTTGAACACTTTCAGAATATATTGCTGCTGTTCTGATTGTTCTGTAACAAGACAGTGGGCTCAATCAAAATAGATTTTCTACAACAAATTTAGTTTAAACAAAGTGCACACAAAATTTGTCTGGTTCTCCTGCCCCACTACAGCTTCTGTGTAAATAACTTAAAATGAAACTAAAAAGGTGAATTTGCCCCACTACATCTCTTGCTAAAAGTAAAGAATGTGACCTGAGCCAAAACCAGCTGGTTTAGATCTGGCTCTAAAGAGTGAATTCCCCAGTAGCTAGCACATGTGTGTCTTCATTCAAATCTATTTATCTAGCTATCTAATTATCTATCTACACACACACACCCCTTTCTAACGTGACAGGAGCTTATTTTTAAGGACCATGTGTCTATATACATTTTTGCTTTACTGAATGAATTTTAAATATGAGAAAAGACAGTTCACAAATCAATAACTTAACATGAAATATAGACAACAGTGCAAATCTTTGTGGCAAACTCTCTCGTACTGTATTCTGAGTGAATATAAAAACTACCTGTGTTCTTTAAGACATAAAAATACAAAATTCAATAATTTGATAAAATATCAACAAACAAAACAAAACAAAACAAAATCTAAGTATTGAAAAATCCCAGATGCTGTGTCAAAACATATGGGGCATCATAGGTTTTGTTTGTTTGTTAAGCTTTTGTAGTGATCCTATGCTGGATGGTAGCTGATGACAAATACTGGCTTTTTAGTGATGATCATTGTATATTCCTTGCTGGCAGTTACTCAGTGCAACAAATATTTTCCAGTTCTTTTATTCTTTATACTGTAAAATCAGATTCTCTATCAATCAGTTTATATAATGAATGTACTTAGTATATGTCCTATATATCCCTGGAGAAGATACATACTTCATATGTAATATTTTATACTTCTTTAAAAAAAAGAAAACACTTATTTGATAGCTATTATATAACTCTCCAGGACTTTTCATTAACTTTACTAGATATTTTGCTGAAGCAGAACTCTTTAAATACAATGCCAGTCACTTCAAAATGTAGTGTTTAAAAAATTAAATGTCCCTTCCTATCCCTACTATGTGCTGAACTGCTAGTGATGTCAGGGAAAGGTACAAAATGAGGGAAGAACAGTGTTCTCTAGTGTTTAGAATACACACAAAAAATGAAATTAACTTTTATTGCTTTTTTAATATGTGTTCAGCCTTTAATTTCAAGGACTTAAAAAATTCATACATTTTACTTGAATATTGTGCAGTATAGTATATGTTCTGTTTTCTATCCTGTGCTATTTTTATTCTATATACTACTCAATGTCTAGATTACCTTTAGGAAATGTCTATAAAATAAATACCTGAGACTATTCTAACAGACCATTGGAGGTCACATAATGCCACTGAAATATTTTAGTTTCAAGAAATAATTTCAGTTCCATTTTAATGGCAAACAAAAAGTTGGCAATAGGAGTCCATAGTTCAAATTTACATTAAATTTAGCAATTTAGTATATCAACATTTAAAAGTTGAATCCTAATAATGTGTTCATATGTCTTTTGGTGAGGTAGCCCACTCCAGCAAAGAAGGGGTTAATGGACCATTGAGGAGATGGTAGGGACAGCAGTCAACTGGAACAGCATAAGGCAAAGTAGCCAGTCAGGGCCAGGTAAGAAGAGTTGCCAGACAGAGGGAGAAGTCAGTCACCCTCAGAATCTCAGAAGAAGAAAGCTGGCTGGCCTGCAAAGTGAGGCAGGTCAGTACCTTGTATAAAGAAGTAGCTAGCTCTAGGGAAGGAACAGCTATGAGCCCTTAGAAAACAAGTAAACTGCAAGGCTGGCTCCAGGGGAAGAACAGCTATGTAGGCCAGGAAGAGACAACAGGGGTGACCCTTGAGAGGGAGTAGATGGGTCCTGAAGTAAGTGCCTTACTCTGGACATCTATGAGAACTGATAAAAGTGTCTAAGGACTGCTGAAGTCCCCTCTGAGAAGGGGGAGGAGTAAGGATTGGAACATAGTTGGAGGGCTAAGCCACAAGGTGAATGCAATGACTGCAGGAAAACACAGATCCAGGAACAGAGAAAAGATGAGTGACTCACCACTAGAGTGGCTGCAGCAGCCACCAGTCATTCCCTGTGATGCCAAACAGGAGGTGCTACAGTAGTGAGCAAGGACCTCTCATAGGCTGTGTTCACACAGCCCTCTTATTTCGAAACAACAGAGGTTGTTTCAAAATAAGATTTAGCCTGCTCACACGACGCATGGTTGTTTTGAAACAACGGGTCCTGTTGTTTCGAAACAAGTTGAACCCCGTGTGGGGATGAAACAATGTTGTTTCGAAATGATTGTTTCAAAACAGAGCTGTGCGAACACGTTGTTTCGAAACAATAGTGACTTGTTTCGAAATAACTGTTGCCTGAACCTGCTATTTCGCTTTAAGCTTTTTTCGAATTAAGTTAATTAATTAATTCGAATTAAGATATTTCAAAATAAGGTGTTATTTCGATACAAGTTGTTTCAAAACAACTTGTATCGAAATAACCCCGTGTGTGTACACACAGCCAAAGTCTTTCCTTGTATTAGAATAATAAGATTGAAAGCAATGTCTATACTCAAACCAGGAAAAATCATGTTCTAGAATCTAGACAAGACCTGCCAGGTATCTATCCAATCTGGTCCTAAAAATCTCTAGTGACAGAAATTTCAGAATGTCCCTAAGCAATTTATCTACAATCTAAATCTCCCTTGCTGCAGTTTAGTGCCATTGCTTCTTATCCTATCCTCATAGGTCAAGAAGAACTATTTTTCTTTTTGCTCTTTTTAGCAACCTTTTATGTATATGAAAACTGTTATCTTGTCCCTTGTCAACCTTTTCCACACTAAACAAACCCATTTTCCCCAATTTTACCTCACAGGTCATGTTTTATAGACCTTTATTTTTTTTTTTATTTTATTATATTTTTTTTTTTTTGCTCTCCTCTTAATTTTCTCCAGTTTGCCCACATCTTTCCTAAAATGTGGCATGCAGAACTGGACACAATTCTCCAGTTGAGCCCTAATTAGCATTGAATAGAGGAGGAGATTACTTCTCCAGTTTTGTTTACAATATTTCTGCTAAAACATCCAGAACAAAGTTCGCTTTTTAGGCAAGAATGTTACACTCTTGCTCTCTGATTCACTATGATCCCCCAATCCCTTTCAGCAGTACTCTTTTCTATGCATTCACCTTTCAGCAGTACTCTTTTCTATGCATTCAACTGATTATTCCATTATAAGTGGGGTCCTTGGCTTTTGTCCTTACTGAATTTTACTCTATTTACATCAAACTATTTCTCCAGTTTATTTAGATATTTTGATTTTATCCTATCTTCCAAAGCACTTGCAATCTCTCTCTGGTTGGTTTCATCTATGAACTTTATAATTGTACCCTCTATTCTGTTATCTAAAATTATTGATAAAAATACTGAACAGACCCAGATGCAGAACTGATCACTATGGGATCCCATTTGATAGGATATTCTAAGGTAATGTGACATTCCCCCCACAGCAATTCGGACTGGTGTGGACTGCTGGACTGTATGCTTCAACTTACCTTTCTTTGCAGGGTCAGCTTCTGGGTCAGGTCATGCCCAGCCTCCTGCAAGTAATCAGATCCTGACCTACTGAAGGAATACTTCTGGCCAGCATCTCATAGGATAGAGAACCAGCAAACACTCCTCAGGCCCAGATGAAACCTTGGAAACCAAGGGGTTCTGTGCTGTGCATTGCATGCCACAAGCTCATTTATATGTATATGTCAATTCACCAAGGAAATTGATATGCATTTCTGTTACTCTCAGGAAAGTCTCTGCACACACGCAATCTACATACACTGTTTTAGATAAAACAAACAAATAAGTTTATTGACTACAAGAAGATTTTAAGTGAATCTAAATCAGATTAATGTGAATCAAAAGCTTAATAATGAGTCAAGGAGTTAATCAAGATTAGCAAAAAGATAAATCCTGTAATAAACTAAATTTGATATTCCAGTCTTTCACACTGTGGCATTAGCTAACTGAAAAAACTGGTTATGATGTGTCTTGAAATTGTGCACCCCATTCTCCCCCCATGGGTAGATTATTATGTTTGCACTCTTTAGAAGATAGACTCCAGGAGAGAGCCTAGAAACAAAGATGTCTCAGTTTTTAACACATTTCCTCCATACCTCCTGAGGGCAGGTGATCAGCCATGTCTGGCAATGGGCATGATTTCTTCCACTTGAACCAAACTGCTCAAAGGCCCTCAGGGCAGCCCATTGTTTCTATAGGCATGTCTCTACTGGGTGTGGAAAACAGCTTTGTGTTTCTCTGCATCTATTCAAACCATGGGAGGCACATATTTGTGGATATGGAATAGAAGAGTTCTTCACTATACATAGGCATGGCATTTCAAAAAACATACTATAATAAAATAATGTTCAGTATGTCATGAGCATTCCAAAAATACCTTGTCTGACATACTTTGCATCAGGCAATACCTAGTTACACTTTGATGGTAAACATGAATAATTCACAAATCACATCATAAGGATGTACAGAGAGCTCAGAGTGTCACGGGTGACCAGATACCACGTGTGGAAAAAGTGGGACAGGAGATAGGGGTGGGGGTGGTAATACACACTTATGTAAGAAAAAGCCTGAATATGAATATTGTCCCAATGGAATCTGAACATTTGGTCACCCTTGGCTCCTCCAGCTGATTGTGAACTGCTGATTGCTATTCTCTGTAAATGTCTTTTTATCCAGCTACACCCTTACACAAGCTGTATCTTCGTTATAGTTCCAAAAATTGATTATGAGAAGGCCATGTGAAACATCTATTGTTTTTCTTTCTAATCCATGAGGTTTGTAGCTTCTCAAAGAAATGTAATAAGTTGGTTTCACATGATTTCTTTTTGACAAATATATGTTGACTCTTACTTATCACTTTATCATTTTCTCGGCATTTGTTAACTGATTGTTTAATTATTTGCTCCATTATCTTTCTGGGTACTGAAGTTAAACTGACCATCTGTAATTCCAAAGCTGTCCTCATTCCCCTTTTTATAGAGGGGGACTATATTTGGCTTTTTCCAGTCTTCTATAATTGTACCCTTTTCCTCTAGCTTTTTGAAGATAATTGCTTACAGTTCAGGAATCTTAGTCAGTGCCTTAAATATTTTAGGATGCATCTAATCAGGCCCTAGTGACATAAATATATTTAAACTGTCTGCAATTTTTAACTTAATTTTCCCTATTTAAGCCTTTAACACAACCAAACACTACTATTTTTTTAAATTGAAACCAAAAGCCCAGTTAGCAATTCTGTCATTTCATAGAATCATAGGGTTGGAAGGGACCTCATGAGTTTGTTTTTTTTTTTTTTTTTTTTTAGTTTAATCCCCTGCTAAAAGCAGGACCACTCCCACCAAATCATCCCAGCCAGGTTTTTCTTAGATTGGGCCTTTCTTCATTTTCTGTTATTGTTTTCCCATTCCCATTCAGTAATGGGCCAACCCTATGTTTAGTCTTCATCCTGCATCTAATGCAAGTATACAATGTTTTCTTGTTACTCTTTATGTTTCTGGCTAATTTAAGTTATTAGTGGCTGTAAACTGACTAATCTCATGCAATGGCATGATTCTCCAAAATCAATATCAATATATTTGAATCTCCTTAACAACTTAAAGTGTCTTTATTATTATTATTATTATTATTATTATTATTATTATTATTATTATTATTA
>ML681993.1:17178744-17199772 GCA_007922195.1 Podocnemis expansa | reverse complement strand
TATTATTATTATTATTATTATTATTATTATTATTATTATTATTATTAGCCCCAAGTGTGGAAAAATATTTAGACCTTAAAAATTCCCCAGTTGCTTCTGCTTCTAAGGAAATGGGAATAATTAGAGGAGAGGAGATTGTGCCTTTGGCACTTCAGTATTACCAAGAAGAGATATTATGTTCCATTTACAGTATAAAATCTTTAACTTAGAACATGATAAATTACAAATGCAGTCAGACTTGATGCTAATACAGCAAGTTTTAGAGTAGGTTGTTACTAATATAACATATATTAAAATGGTCTAATCTGGAGTATTGTGTTCCATTCCGGGTGCCTCATTTCAGGACAGATGTGGACAAATTGGAGAAAGCCCAGAGAAGAGCAACACTAATGATTAGGTGTCTGGAACATTTGACTTATAAAGAAAGATTGAAAGAGTTGGCTTTGTTTAATCTGGAAAAGAAGAGACTGAGAGCTGACATGATAACAATTTTCAAGTACCTAAGAGGTTGTCTCAAGGAGGAGGGAGAAAAATTGTTCTCCTTGACAGCCAGTGATAGGCAGTGTAAGCAATAGAATTAAATTACAGCAAATGGAGATTTAGGTTGGACATTAGGAAAAAATTCCTAACTGTCAGCGTATTTAACAACTGGAATAAGTTGCCTAAGCAGGTTGTGGAATCTTCATCCTTGGAAGTGTTTAAGAGCAGGTTGGACAAGCAACTATCAGGGATCATTTAAGAGGGTAGTTTGTCCTGTCATGAGTGCAGGGGACTGGACTTGATGACCTCTCATGGTCCCTTACAGTTTCTATGATTCTAAGATTCTGGGCATAGCACAGTACAGCCTCAACTTCACTGAGTTTTCAAAGCACTACTATAACCAAGTATATAAGTAATAACCTATGTTGAAACAAAGGAATGAGCTAATGTAATTTGAAGCGAATGTCACTTCTTTTCTATCCTGATACAGGTGTTATAGAGATCATGCTTTATATTTTCTATTTCCAATTTTCCATTTTCTTTACAAACCTGCCAACTACACACACACCTAAAATACTTTAATTTAAACATGTACTTTGTCCTTTTTTAAATTCAAATGTATACTAACATCCCAGATGTGCAGTCAGATTCTCTAGTTGTGTAAATTGATACACCTCCACTAATATCAAGCTGGTGCTGTAATAATTCACACCAATAACATTGGAGATTTTATCTGTGAGAGAAGGGTCATTAGTCTTACCATAGATGACATTTCATTACAGTATGTGAAAATAGCTGAAAGGGAAAATTATTAATAATTTTTGTTATTACATGTAGGAATCCCGCTCATGTCTGAGATTAACCCAACCTTTGAAACTGTAATGTCAGAGCCTGAGTGTTCAAACCTGGGCTTTTAATAAGGGTTTATCTAAGGGGTAATGTAAGTTGACTGCAGCAAAACTGGTGTGTTTTTTGTTGCATCCCCTGCCCCACTGCCTAAATTGTACCTTCAGAAGATGAACTAGCAGAAATATGAGAATTTTTTTTTCAGAATGTTGCTGTTGTAATAGTGACTCTCAAAATGTTGGAACATATCATACTCAGGTCATTTTACATAATACTGCCTAAGTTATCAAACACTTTCTTACCAAAATTAAAAAAGAACTCTTCCTATTACTGTCTAGATAGTGACAGAACAAAATCATTGTCTTGACCTTTCATAAAATGAGGGTTTAGTAAAGCTAGATACTTCTGGTCTTTAAGTGAATGTTAGCAGTATCTGACTATCACTCTTCTAGTGCTAACATTCCATTATTTTTAGCCTTTGAAAGAAGGATCAAACACAATTTTGATAATACTTCCCCCTTTTTTCCCCCTACTTGAGCACTTTATATATCTAACTGCTCTGGGATTCTTATTTTATACTAAAATTTCTTCTCATCTCACCACTCATTTGGCTTCACACTGTTCCAATACTTTTAAAAAAGGATCATATAAGTGGAGAATTCAGTTCTGTCAACCTTGAATACTTAAAAAAAAAAAAAAAAGCTAGGTTTCTTAAAATCATTTTAAAAAATACTTAAGGTTTTTGCATTGATTTTTTTTATTTGATGATGATGATGATGATGATGATGATGATGATGATGATGATGATGATTTACTTACTTACTGTCTAGCTCAGTGGGGTTTTGTGCCCTCTTTGGGAGTCTTCAGCACGTGAATTGCTATAAAAGGATGTTCCAGTAGCTGCATACACAAAAATTGCCTTCTGTTTTGGAAGTCAGGACGTCTGTCTTCACAGGTATTGTGTTAATTTTGATGTAATATATGTGTTAAGAGAGTCAAAGGTGTTAATATGACCTTGAAACTGCGCACGCATTAAACAATAATAAATAATAGTAACCTCATCATTATTTTTAACTTGTATTAAAGACATAGAAAAGAAAAAAAAATAAAGCATTTTGAAATGTATTAAGTAAAGCTTTTATTTAAAGGATATCCTTTGTTCCTTTTCCTTTAGCTGAAGAGAGCTTTTATGAAGCAAACTGTTTATCTGACTGTCTTTTAGATAGTATCAGAGATGGTAATACCTATCCTTTTTGGGTGAAAAAGTTAGTGAATAGGCTGCAGTTGTTGCCAGTCGTCAATGTTGAGTCCTCTTATTTAGAAGACAAAACAAGTAAGCGCCCCAAAAGGGAGAGAAAAGAACAGAAATGATTTAAAAAATGCAGTTTCTTTTTCTACTTTTTACTCCCACTTCATCCCCTCAACTGGAAAAAGTGAGTCACAGCACAAAGTTTTATCTGCACTCTGAGTCCTGGCAAATTTGTTCTAGAATTGAGCTATTTTGGCAATTAGTTTTAGTTGCCTTTCTGGTCATGGATTTACAGCACCACTGACATATTGGCAGCCTTGGCTGACTAGCAAAGACTCTTATTAGGAACAAAGAAAAAAGAGGATAAAGAAAAAAAGAATGTAGAAAGGAAGAGGACATACAGGGTATGGTGTTGGGGGAGAAAGATGTTCAAGAATTTGTCAGGGCACACAAGATGATGGTGTCACTTGGATCTGTCTCTGTGGCCAGAATTTCCTTCAGGATTAGTGTTAACAAAAGCTCTGAAGTGTCACAGTGGATCCAAGAGACCAAGCAGATGGTGTGGGCTGCATTTAAATAATGCAGCTTGCTTCTTCGCACTCTTTCCATTGGCAATTGCTGCTTTCACACTCAATTTTCATCTAACGGCTTTCCTTCTAAAGACTATGAAACAGAGAGATGAAAAGTGTGACAGAGATGCAATATCCCGGATGATTCTTATTGTATTAATTTTAATACTTTTGAAGTCCATTGTATTCAAAATTCATTTGTTTATGTCTTTTTGTGAGATTGTCTGCAACTTGTCTAGGAAGATATATAAAATAAAGTATCATTCTTTTTGAAAAATATTGATATATGTCCAAGCGTTTTCTTATGAAATGTGCCCAAATATGTTACAAAATTAGTATTATTAATGCAAAAGCTAAAAAAAAAATGAATTTCAGGCAAATGCCCTACAAAGAGGAACTGAAATTTGGAATACAAATGGTGCTACATGAGACATGAAATATTTAATTTAAGTCTATGCTATCATTGTCAACTCTGCATGCATTTTGTAAGGTATAAACAATAGGAAGATAAGAAGAAAGGAGCCCTGTGGCACTGAAAGATTAATAGATTGATTTATTGCATGAACTTTCATGGGAGAAAATCCCACTTCGTGAGTCACTGGATAAATACATCGGTTAGTCTTTAAGTGCCACAGGATTCCTTGCTTCTATTGCTGAACTAGACTAACATGGCTACCCCTTTGGAAATAGGAGGGTAGTTTCACAAACCCCATGCTGTCTGGATCCACAAACCTTAATTACATTGTTAAATATATTTGGGTGTTGTTTTGCAGTTCCAAAATAATGAAACAATTGTCATATTAGCAGGGGGTTGGACTAGATGACCTCATGAGTTTCCTTCCAACTCTATGATTCTGTACTGAAAGAAAAAAGGAGGAGTTTTATGACCTCATACTATGCTGTAAAATGCTCAGTGTAGTCTATTTTAGGTTCATCTTCCATAATTTTACTGTATTTCATTATAGCTTTCCACCTCAGAATAAACTACATGGCTATGTGTGTACACATGTTTTGTAAAAGTGATTCACATTGGGTCAATTTAAGCTAAATCAATATAAAATTATTAAATCAATTCAACTTAAATTGATTTAAAACTTCCACAAGAAGAAAAAATTGAAATAACATGTCCGGACATGGGACTTGCTATTTCAGTTCAGGAGAGGCACACCATGGGAGATGTGACAACATGGACCCCTGGCAGGGCCATGTTCCCAGCCAATCCCATAAAAGCAGCAACTGACCTCAGCTCCCTGTGCATTGTGCATGGCAGAAGGCTGTGAGATACAGAGGTGTAGATGCACTCCAGCTCCCATACCATCATCACACAGCAGCTAGGCCCTCCGCTACCATGCAGGGTGCCCTCCTGCTTTGGGACGTGCTGTTTCCAGAGCGCAATGGCCCCAAGCTTGAGGCCAATAACATCATCATGCTGGGCCTCAGAGTGGAGTTGGGCCCCTCCACCTCTCTGTGCCCCAGCACATCTGGGCACAGGAGACCAGCATGGGCTGGTGGGAGCAGGTTGTGCTGGGAACCTGGAGCACTGAACAGCAGTGGAGGAACTTTAGGATGAGCAGGGAGACCTTCATCTGTTACCCCAAAAAATCTAATCGCTTAATTTACTAATTTTTCAGACTGTCCAGCAGTCTAGGTTTTAAATTTACAATGTCTATGGGGTGACTTAAATAAGGTCTTTTCGCCTAAACGGACAAATCTCCGTACCATGGGATAAATGTCCCAAGTGGGGATTACGGCTACAGCCCACCGATCAAGCACAGACCCAAAAGCAACAAGGATTTAGAGCCAATAATTTATTGTGAGCAAAAGCGGCTTTATTTTAATATCTATTGTAAGCAATGAATAAAGCGCTTCTGTCCCTTTAAGAAAAACAGCTACTTAACATCAAGCTTAATGCGTTGAAATTACTCTAGGCAATATAAAGACACCACTTCACTTATAACTATAACATAAAAACACTAAGGTCTATAGATACAATTAAAACACAAAGGCAACACTTAACTTATAACTATAACATACAGACAATGAGGTATTTAAAAGAACATTCAGCAAGTGAGGGCCAGTCACTGGCTGAATGGAGAGATCTCAGTTCTTAATATTACTCCTTAAGGTCTTAACTTGGGTTACTTGTCTCACTTATCTTAAATGATTTGCTTTAAAAATTATTTCATAAGGCTTGGGCTTCCCCTAGTACTGTTCCCTATGGGTGTTCCTCCCCTCCTTGGGACCCTTTTTGTTTACCCCAAAACCTGGTTTGCGCTGACCCAGCATGTGGTAGTCCGCAAAGAAAAATAAGCAGGGGAAAAACACAAAACCGTCTGGAGGCAAACTGGAACTGCGTGGTATACAGGCCTCGCTTCTTCCCTCAGCTTAGGGCTGGTTTCCGTGGAGACTGGAACTCAGGCGTGGCTTGGAACGTCCAGCGGCTAGCAGGTGCAGTTGCTGGGAGCCCGGAGTTGCAGCGTTGCTCATAAGTTAAAGGCAGGACTTGGTTATCTGCTTACTTATGAGTTTTATTGGAAGCCCTTTTGAGACTGAGCACAGAGACTCAGCTCAAGGACAATGTACTGAGTCACCGCTCAGAGACACAGCCCCTGTTGCCTTTCAGAGACTAAGTCTAAAGACCTAACTCCCAGGCTTCCACTAGAGACATTGTTACACCCTCTAGGGCTGAGTGTGAGTGAGACTCCTAGTGCAGCAGGAACATAGCCAGAGGCCAGTGGAACCCAGTAAGGAGTGGGAGAGATCTCCGCAGATCTGCTTTGTGCACCGCCTTTTATTCACTGTTTTGCCACTCCCAGTTTCTTCTTGACCAGTCCCAAAGATATGAGTTCATCTTCATCCAGTTGGAAAAAGGTGATTTCATCTATCACCTGCCTAGTGCATGCACAGTGCATGATCAAAATCAATACTTTTGATGGGTCCTTTTGACAGGGGGTGGAGACCTTAGAATACTTGATGGGAGGGGGACTGAGTGAGTTCAAAAGTTCAGAATCTTCCTCCATCTTGACCTACTTATATATCTGTTGAATAGACATATACCTAGTGAATCTACTGAACCTATGATCTCTCCATTTCACTTGCTGAATGCCCCTTGAATACCAGCTTTGCTTTAACATTAATAAGTGATGATTTACAAATTCTTTATCACTAATTATTGCATATTATGCTGTTTTGATTTTTATTTTAATATTAGATTGCCTTTCACTATTTCTCCTATTCATATATCTTTATTGAGTCCAAATTTGCTATGATGCTAAAGAGATGGCAAAAATCTCAGGCTACACATCCACCTGGTCACAGAGCTTCCCCATTCCTGTGCCAAATGGACACAGTAATGAGACCTGCCATCCCTGTGGACAAGAGAGTGGCCATCGCTCTCTGGAAGATGGCCACTCCCAAGTCCTTCAGGTCTGTAGCACACCTATACAGCATCAGGAGGTCCATCATCAAGGACTTTCTGCTCCAGGTTTCCAGTAGCAGCAATGAGGTCCTGCTGCCACGCCTCATCATCCCAGGTGAGCGGCAGGACACCATGGCTGGCACTGACAATCTTGGATTCCCGAACTGTGCATGGATACTCAGCACCACGCACATCTCCATGCGAGCTCCAGAGCACTGTGTGGCTAAATACCGCAACCTCAAGGGCTATCCCTCAGTCATCCTGCAGGCCCCGTGTGCCGCCCAGCTTCCCAGCAGCTGCGGGGTGGTGCAGGCCTGTACCACCTGACAGCTGCTAACAAGCCAGGGGGTGTGCAGGTTCCCTACCCGCGCTCTGCCGCTGCTGCTGCAAAGCTGGGGTGGGGGGTGTGCAGGGTCCCTGCCCATGCTGTCCCACAGTTGCTAGGAAGCCGGGGGGTACACTGGCTTTTTGCCCACACTCCCTGGAGCTGCTAGGAAGCCAACAGCGTGCCAGCTTCCCTGCCCTGCCACCCAGCTGGAGGGGAGGCAGGACACCTGGCCAACCCTGCCCCCACTTCCCTGCCAGTGGCAGGGGATTCAGGTCACTGGGGGCTCCATTCCCCAGCCATATGCCCCCCCCCCCCCGCCAGAATCCTGATTCCAGGGTCATTCCCTGGCCAGAGTGCTGAGAGGTGGGCCTTCCTTCCAGGGTGCCAAGCATCCTTGGAGGAAGGTCAAAGCCCTTGATTTGAAACAACATTGTTTCTAAGCAAGGCATCCAAACAGTCTTGTTTTGAACAACCTTTTCGCTTCAAGGGCTGTTTCGATTTAATGTAGGTTTACTCTATGTTGATTCAAGGTCTTTTGAATCGAAATGACAGAGCTCATCATTTCAATTCAAAAGAACATTGTAAGGATCTAATATATTTTTTTAAATCAAAATAACCACAGTTATTTTGATTTAAAAGGTACATGTGGACATACACACAGTGTTGAGCGGTACTCAACAGGATGTGGTCTGGCCTGTTCCCGAGTTCATGTACTAGCAGTGAGGCCTGCACATTGGCACATCTGCCTAGTGACACTTCCCTGATGAGCAACTCCTTCCCCACTTGGTCCTGGGATCCTGTCGAACATGTCCCTCTGCCACTTGCACCCAAGGGAGGTCCCCTGTGGCTCCCATCCCTGTGCCCTGCCTATCCCAAGGCTGTGCCCCCCAGGTACCCATGCCACTGGCAGGCTCGACCCTGCCTGCCTGGAGGAGGGAGGAACAATCACCAACAGGTGCTCCAGATGTTCTCCTGGATTTTCCCTCCTCCGGCTTGGACATGGGTGGTGCCTCCTCTGTCTCCTTGTCCTGCTCTCCCTCCTCGGGGGTGACAGTCCTCGCCTCCTGGGCAGGGAAGAGCTCAGGACTGGCCGGTGAGGCTTCGGTTGGGTGGGGCACTCCTGAGCCAGCTGACATCACCCACGTCAACTGATGCCTCCCTGTCCGATGGGCCTCCCTCAGGGGAAGTGGCCTTGGGGGTGGACTCCCCAGAGTCGATGGTCTGGGTCGGGAGACTGCTGGGCTCCTTCCACAGAAAGGCATCAAGCTCCTTATAACAGGGAAAGCTGGTGGTGCTAGCTAACCCCTGGAGCTTCCTCACCTCCCTGGCCCAGGCATAGTCCTAGACTTTCACTTTCAGATGCACCTGCTCTGTGGTGTGTTTGTGCCTGGATGCAGTCAGTGCCTCTGCGATGGCCGCATAGAGATCGCAGTTGTGGTGCCCAGTGCAGAACTGGGCATGGCTGTCCTCTCTGCCCCATGTCTTGAGGAGGCAGAGGACTTCCTCCCAAGAACACCCAAGTGCCCAGTGTCACCCCTGTGCTGTGACATCATGTGGCTCTGCCATGCTGTGACCAGCCTCCAGGTACACGGCACCATGGGGGCTGGGCACTTCCTTCTTCCTGTTGCCATGCACCATAGGAGGAAGAAGGGCAATCCACACTGGAATCAAAACAGCCGGTTTCGAACTAACGCATCCAAACAATGTTATTTCAAAATGGTTGTTTTGATTCAATGACTGTTTTGATTACCCATCAGGTTTCATTGTTTTGAAATGACAGAGCTAATCATATTGAAACAACAGAACATCGTGTGGACCTATTTTTTTTTAAAGGGAAACAACCAGCATTGTTTCACTTTAAAAACTACATGTGGACACACATCCCATGTGCGCAGAAGCAAGTTATTAGATGTTGCCCCATTTTAACTGGATACAGATTCATAGGGACTTTCTTTTTGTCACTTCCTTCTGTTTTCTGTCTCAGGCATAATCTTTTGTGGTCTAGACCTTTGTCAAAGTCACTTAAAATGTCAAATTTCAGTGGTATTCACATCAAGCTGTAGCTGACAGGCCCCAAGATAGCTTTTCCCAGCTAGTCTCTTTTTATTGTCTTTGCACAGCTTGCCCAGTCCAGAAACAAAGTACTCCCAAAACAACACAAAACTAACAAAATTACACTTTTTTTAACCCCCCCACGCACAGCAGCTGTCTGGGGATTCTCAGTAGAACTCTAAAATAAAAGCAAAATACTAGAAAGGCATCTTTTGTTCATCTATGCACTTGAAAATGTTGTCCCTCTTGGACTCCTCTTCAGCTTCCTTATCCTATCCTTAAATGCTGATCCCAAGACTATATCCCTAGATCTTACTTTTATTCTAGGTGTTCAGTATGGGCACTAGTTCATCTCCTATGGTTTGACTTTCAAGCCAAAACCCAACTGAATTGCTGTCATCAAAAGCAAGCAAATAACTCACTGAATTACTCTCTTCTGAGGTCCTGCCACAGCATAAGAATAGACTTTTATGTTTGTTTGTTTGTTTGTTTGTTTGTTAAACAGGAAGGCCATAAAACTTGTGTTCAAGATTTTTTTTAAACAGTTGTCTTAGAAGATTATCGAAAAGTCTTGAAACATAGGTGACATTCCAGAACACTGGAAAAAATGTCATACAAATAATTAAAAAGAGTAAGCAAGATGATGTGGGTAATTATAAGCCTATCAATATGATATCAATCCTTAGCAAGATAACATCGCAGCTGATAGGGACAAAATTAATAAAGCATTACATAAGGATACTATTATTAATGCCAATCAACATGATATGGAAATCAGAGACCATCAACTTAACTTTATCTGTTTTTATGATGAGATTACTGGCATGGTTGATAAAGCAAACAATGAGAATATAATATGTAAGATTTTTCTAAGTGAGGTTACTGGTGCCATAGCATTTTATTAAATTAGAAGAACAGAAAATTAGAATGGCAAGCATTACATAGATTAAAAGCTGGAAAAAAAAACTGATGGGTCTTAAAATGCAAGTGTAAATATGAAATCGTCACTTGAGAGGCCATCTTTCTAGTACGGAGATCGGTTCTTGACCCTCATTGACATTTTATCCATGACCTAGAACAAAACATAAAATTGTCATGGATAAAGTTGGCAGATGACAAGACAAAACAAAACAAATCAAAACAAAAAAACTGGGGGAGTGGTAAATCATTAAGAGGTCTGAGTCAAAGCGATCTAGATTTTTTAAAAAGGTCGGAACAAGCAAGCTATGTATTTTAACAAGGCTAAATGTTAATTGAAATGTATATCTAGGAACAAGGAATTTGGGTCACAGTTATAATATGGGGAATATTCTCTTGGGGTGGTGTGACCGAATAAAATTTTGGTGTCATGGTAGATAATCAGTTCAGCTGTGCAGAGCAGGGCTAATGTAATTCTTGGACGCATAAATAGGGGAACCCTAAGTAACAGTAAATATTACTTTATCTTATTTGAAACTGCTGTGACTGCTACTGGAATACCGTGTCCAGTTCTGGAGCCTACAATTGGAGATTATCTATACATTCAAGAAAGTTCAGAGAAGGGCTGGAAAATATACTTTCTTATGATAGATTGAGCTCCTTTAATCTATTTAGTTTAATAAAGGGAAGATAAAGGGGTGACTTAATTACTCCATAAATGTCTGTGCTATGTGCAAAACAAATATTTGAAAATGAATTCTTCAGTCTACTACAGAAAGGTAGAACACAGTCCAGTGGCTGTAACTTATGGCTAGAGAAACTAAGACTAGAAATGAGGTTCACACTTTTAAGAGTGAGAGAGAGTAACTAAGCCACTGGAACACCTTGCTAAAAGTTGTGGTAGATACTTCATCAATGACGTCTTTCAGGGAAAAAAAATCCATTCTAGAGTGTGTGTGTATGTGTGTGAAAGTCCTATACCTGTGTTATAAAGGAGGTCAGACTAGGTGATAATAATGGTCCTTTCTGGCTCTGTAATTTTGGAGGACTGATGCTCATTAAACAGGATTGGCTATCTCTGGGTCTCGTGATTTATAAAATGGGTCAGAATACCTGTTTCACATGTCTCATGGTATGTGGTTTTATTCTTTTCTTTAAAGCACCAGTTCCTGGAGTAATATGATTATGTGATAAACTCTTTTATTTTTAAAAAATATATATTTCTACTCATGATTAAGCACACAATAAATGTATGAAAGTACGGCCTCAGTGCACATTAAAGTCTGAAAAAGTGGAAGAAACATAAAATATTTTTTCTAAAAAAAATCTTTATGATTTTAAAGACAGTATCATAATGTTGGGGGGAACCTTACTCATACTTTTCAAAAACTTGGAGCTGGAGTTTCTGAAAAATGTGTGGGTTCCATGCTGTACAATTTTAACTCTTGTTGTTGTTGTTGGTGGTGGTGGTAGTAGAAGTAGTAGCAGCAGTAGTATTTTCAGATTCAGAAGATTTAACATACAGAAATATTTTGAAGATCAGAAGTTCAATGACACTTTTTATCAACAACTATCTTGAGTTCTCCTTTGCTTTCCATGTCAATGTCACACACAATGTTGTAAGAGGCAGAGCCAAGTCAGAGTCAGACACACAGTCACAGATGCTGCAGTGGCAAAAGCCACTCTGACAGGAGATGCTGCCTAGTCACAAATGGGAAAAATAAATAAATAAATAAATCATGCACATCTCCTAGTCACATTGTAGCATATTCTGTTAATCATAATTTCTATGAATTAGAGCTGTATCAGTCTGAAACACCACTATTGTTTTGAAAGCTCCTGGCATGCAGGCAGAAAATAAAACATCTGAAGCCTTTACCATATAATCAGGTGTTCACAACTGTAGCAAATGGTGCCCTGAAAGGCACATGAATGACTCTGAGGCTATGCCCAGATGCAGCGCGTTCTTTCTAAATAAGTTATTTCGAAACAACTTGTTTTGAAATAAAGCCTTTATTTTGAAACGAGTTAATTCAAAATAAGAAAATGTGCAATAGAAATAAGGGAAAAGCCCCAATCGAAATAGCATGTGCAAACACAGGACTTGCTATTTCACTTTAGGGGAAGGGCACCATGGGAGGTGTGGCAACATGGCCCCCTCACTGGGCCACGTTAGCAGCCATGTTGCCAGCCAATCCTATAAAAGCTGGCACCGACCTCACTTCTCTGTCCATTCTGGTTAGCAGTGTACTGTGAAATGCAGACATGAACTCTGCCTGGCTGCCTAGCCAGCGCCGTGCAACAGATAGACCTTTTGCTCACCTACAGAGTATCCTGCTGATGTGGGACACTCTGCTTGCAGACCCTAATGGTGCCCAGCCTGTGCCCCAGGCTATCATCCATCTGGGCCACAAAGCAGACCTAGTTCCTCTGCCCCCTTCTGCGCCTCGCCAGTTCTGGGCCCGGGAGACCAGCCCAAACTGGCGGGAGCGGGTAGTGCTCCGAAACTGGGGGGACGGCCAGTGGCAGAGGAATTTCTGCATGAGCAGGGCCACCTTCAACTACCTGGTTGCAGAACTTGCCCCACTGCTGCACCGAAGGGAACCACCATGAGACCTGCTATCCTTGTGGAGAAAAGAGTGGCCATCACTCTGTGGAAGATGGCCATTCTGGAGTCGCACACGTCTGTGGTGCACCTTTTCGGAATGGGGAGGTCCACCACTGGGAACATTCTGTTGGAGGTCACCAGGACCATCAACAGGATCCTGCTGCAACACCTGGTCACACAAGGGGAGCTGCAGGACACCATTGCCGGCATGGCCACACTGGGCTTTCCCAATTGTGTGGGGATCCTGGACGCCACACACATCCCTGTGTGAGCCCCAGAGCACAGAGCTGCTGAGTACAGAAATCGCAAGAGGTACTACTCTAGCATCCTGCGGGCCCTTGTGGACCACTGGGGCATTTTTTAAAACTGTTATGTGGGATGGCCAGGGAGGGCCCATGATGCCAGGGTCCTCTGTAACTCTGCCCTGTACGAGGGCATGGAGGTGAGCACCTTCTTCCTCCTGCATAACATCAATGTTGGAGGAGTAGAGGTGCCCATCCTCATTGTCGCAGATGTGGCCTATCCCCTCCACCCATGGCTCATGCGGCCATGCGCAGTGCCCCTTGATCCCTGACGGTAGCTTTTCAACTGCCGGCTGAGCCGCTGCTTCCAGGTGGTCGAGCGGGCATTTGGCCACCTCAAGGCATGCTGGAAGTGCCTCCTTATGCGCCTCCACCTTGCGGAGAGGACAATGCCACAGGTCATCAGCACATGTATGGACCTGCACAACTTCTGTGAGCTGCGGGGGCGTGACTGTTGCTGTTGCGTGGGAAGCTGAGGCACAACTCCTCGACGGGGACTATGAGCAACCCAGACCTGTGCCTGCATGGAAGCAGCCATCACAGAGAGCTGTGACAGTTCGTGACACACTGATGAACACCTTTGCCATGGAGGAACTCTGAGATCCAGGCCTGCCCCGCCCCACACCACCCTCTCTCCTGTTCTCCCACAACCAGCCCCCACCCATCCACCCACACTGTGAACTACCCCCAATAAAACAACTCACAACCAATAATATATGTTTCAAACTATTTATTGAACAGAACATGGAGTTGGGGCAGGGAAGGGCAGAGGAGGGTTAGGGGATTGGAAAATGTGGGGGGAGTCTGGAGGGGGGCCTGCAACTTGGAGGAGGAGACTGGGGAAGGGGGTTGGGGAGTCTGGGTGGGAGGGGAGTTCTCAGGCGGGGCCTGTGGGGTGGTCCAGGGGTGGTGGTGTTTCCCGCCCCTTCCCATGGCCACCCCGGTTCTGGGGTTGCCTCCAGGGAAGCCCAGGCGGAGGACTTACGGAAGCTGCTGGAGGGCCCACGAGGTCCACCAGGTGACAGACATTGCCTGCCAAGTCCTCAACTGTGGTGGTCAGATGGTCACTGAGGCACTCGATGGCCAGTGCCTGCTGCTCCATTGCGGTGAGCATGTGGTCATCCACAGCCACCGCCTTTTGGAGCAGGCGGAGGGCAGAGTCCTGGAGCCTGGCCTGTTCTTGCCGCAATGCCTGGGTGGATGCCTCTTTCTGCTGGCCGAGCTCATCTAGGTTCTCGAGGATCTCTCTGCGCATCCACTGGGCCCTCCTCCTCCTCCTGAGTGCTCTGGGGCTGCCGGGTGGGCTCTGTGGTGGTACATAGTGGGCAGCTGGGCGACCTGCTGCAGGGAAGCATAAAACACAGTTGGCCTCTGCTGCCTGCTGGCCTTGTCTGTGTGCAGCCTGTCTGCAACACACACCTCTGCCCTGACTGTCAGCAGGAATCAGGATCCTGTGGGACATTGTCCTGGAGTAGGGCTACCAGATACCAAAGTCTGGAAAGGAGGACAGGGAAGTATGAAAAGGAGGACAGTGGAGGACACATTGGAGAAAATGTAGTACAAATGTAATATTATTTTGTTTTTAGGGGGCCCTGGCACACTTTCCCTTAAAAATAAGTATTCTGTGGCATTCTAGGATATTTTAACCCCTATAAGTTAAAAGTGTGACAAAATTCTGTATTTTAAACTGCCTGCCGCACAGAGAATGTGAGGATAAAAAGAAGAACACAAAGGTAAAATGGAGACCATGTTCTTCTTTTGCCTGACATCTGGTAACTGTACCCTGGAGGCACACATGCTAGTGGTGCCCACAATGGTGAGCTGGACTCACCCAAGACTTGCTCTAGGGAGTCTCCCAAGGCAACTTGCCAGTGGTGTGGCTTGCATGCTTTCCACCCCAACCAAGATACGGCTGCATCTTTTACACCCATCCCCTATTAACCAACCCCAGGCACACAGGGACCTGTGACCTTGGTGCCACATGTCTCTCAGGTACCCGTGCCCATGGGAGGGCTTTTGCACCCACCGACCCTGTGCCTTACCAGCCCCAGTGCCCGGCCATGTACCCCCTCGCTGGCTGTGACATGGACAGCCCCAGCCCTGCGTGCTTCTGTGGGAGAGGATGTCTCACCCACAGGGGCTCCAAAGATCTGGTGCAATCTCCCTGCATCAGGCTCAGACTCCCCAGGGGCTGGGATGTTGTCAGGCCTCTGCTCCTCCAGGCTGCTCTCCTCCTCCTCTGGGGCAGGGAACAGCTCTGTGGTGCCTGACTCAGCCTCTGCTGCTGGTGGCGGTGTGGCAGGAGACTAGCCAATGTCCAGGGACATCTCAGACTCTGTGTCTGCTCCCTCAGGGCCTGAGGATGAACTCAGGTGCTGGCCAGTGCTGATGGCTAGAGCTGGCAGGCCACTGGGCTACGGCCCCAGGAAGGCATGGAGCTTATCACAGAAAGGGCAGGTAGCACTGCTACCTGCCCCCTGGAGCTCCCGTGATTCCCTGGTCTGGGCATGGTCCTGCCTCAGGGCCTTTATTTTCAAGTGCACCTGCTTGGTGGTGCGCTTGTGGCCCTGAGCGGACAGCTTTGCGGCTAAGTCTGCATATATGTCCCAGTTCCGGTGGCTAGCCCGGAAACGGGACAGGATGTCCTCCCTCCTCCATATGCTGAGGAGGCACTGGACGTCCTCAAGGGTCCAGAGGAGGGCACGGCGTCGCCCCCCTGCAACAGTGGAGCCACATGCTGCCATGCCTTATCAGGGCTGTGGGCACGCTGGCAGGCACAGGTGTGGGACAGCACTTCCTGCTTCCTTTGGGTGCTGTGCACCGTAAGAGGAAGGTCAGAACTGTTATTTTGAAACAACCATTGTTTCTAAATAACGTGTCCAAATGGCTTTATTTTGAAATGACTTGTTTCGAAATAACCATCGTTTCAAAACAAAAGTGGTTTAAGCCATTTCAAAATGATGGGCTCTGTCATTTCAAAACAGGAAAACATCGTGGGGACATAGTCTTTTTTATTTTGAAAGAACCAGGGTTGTTTTGAAATAAAAGAGATGTGTGGACATTTCCTTATTGATTTTAAATGGAATCCACTTACAAGAACACCCAAGGGCAAAATTTAGGTGAATGTGGAAACACTGGGTCACAATTAAATATGAATTGTATTTAGGAAAACCTTAGAAACATTTATCTGCTATATTTCTCATTAATGAGTCCAATGTAATTAATATATTCTTAGACACAGTTCAAAGAATGCCAAAACAAACCCTTTAATATACTACAATAGTAGCCTAAGTGTTCTGAAAATTGTCTGAATTAGATGCCTATTCATATGAATAAGTGTCTTAAGCCAAAAAGTTACATGGGCATATTTAAAGACATGGTAGAATTTGTGTAATGCCTGCCATTTTCTTTTACACTCACTCCACCAGTAAGTGCCTTAAATACCTCTATAACCCCAGTATGTAACAAAGGATGGTCCTTTATAAAGCTACTTAACTCTCAGGACATTATGCAGTGTAAAGGGACACATTTCTAATAGAACTGTTTAATTATGATTATCTATAAAAGTACAAATGGAGTATGGTTAGATGGAATCAAAACTTGCACTTAAATTTTTCATTCAAATACCACACAATGTTGATGCTTCTCCTGTTTTGATTCACTCCTGGACATTATATAATCATTTGCTTCTAATAAGGGATAAGAAATGTGTAATTATTGCAGAAAACTGGTGAAGACAGTACTGTTCCAATCTGCCCTACAACAGTTTGTCTGTTATATGAATAGCAAGACTGTCCAGAATGAAAATGAGTTTTGCTTAGCTGATGCAGTGTCTCATGGTGTCAGACACCATAAGGTAGTTCAAGGACATCTACCTGGAATACATTACCAGTAGGAGGAATGAACCAGAGCATGCTAAAAAAGCAATGCAGAAAGACCTTTGCTTTGTACATCATATTTGCTAAATGGACCAACTATTCTGAGCTTATCATTCAATGAAAGCCAATCAGCACTTATTGTTATACTTCCTTGCCACTAACCAACTGCAGTATTTCTCTTATATGAGTGATATACCCAAATGTTGAAATGTTTATATCTCAACCATATCAAAAATGACAACCTTGGTACAGAAAATGGGAATGTGCTAATAAAATTTGTTGATGATATGAAGTTGGGAGTTGTCACATTAGACCTGAGAAGACCAAGCCATCTTGTAAAATATGTGACCCAAATCTAACCTTTAAAGACATATTATAGGAAAATGAAAAGGTAGAGTTACAATTAGGCTAGGGCTTTGATATGCATGTGTATCAGTAGTGGTTTCTTAAGGAAATTTACCTATCTCCTATTAGAAGATAGCAAGGTAAATGAATTGATTCCCTGTCTGTCACTACAAGTCTACTAAGAGGGGTTGAAAGGGAACATCTTGATGGACGATTGATATACCATTGTAAAGTGTCTGTTAATGCTGCTTGTGCAGCTAAGTATCTGTAGTGCCCAGGAGGCGAAGGTTTTATTTCAAAGGACAATATACATCACTATTCTCCACTTAAGTACCTGGGAACTGTTGTCAAAACCCACAGGAAGAAATGATCTGCAAATGCCCACGTTGCTACATCATAAAAGGGAGTGAGGAACATAATCCCTTTATCTCACATCTGTCCAAGCTTCTCAGTGAAAGTTTGGGCCACAGGATTGAGATCCCAACCAACATCAACCTGGAAACCTCCCTGCTAATTCTCATGGGAGAATTAGAACAAACTCTACAGCTTGACTATTTAGTCTCTATTCCTTAAAACTGGATTTCTAACAACTGAAGCTGTGAAACAAGGATTTGTTTTCTATGGACTCTAAATCATTTTTTTGTATGTGATTCACTTTGACCCTTTGCCATCTCTCATATTTCTTTTTTTTTGTTTGTTTTGTTTTCCTTTTATATTAAACCTTTAGTTGTAGTTGCTAAAGGATTGGCTGGCAGCGTGGTATTTTGGGTAAGATTAAAGCCAATATTGTTCTGGGTGATGTGGCTTGGCACTTTAGGGTCAGGAGAACCTATTTCTTTAAAAGACCCAGGGGCTAAGGGGCATCAGAGAAGCTGATTTGCAATAAAGGGGGCTGTTTCTATCTTCTTATGCTCTGTGATGACCAGGGCAGGGAAATCAGGAACATGTTTTGGTTACTGACTGAGAGACATGTTTAAGTACCACCCATCAGTGGTTTTGGGGTTTGGCCGCTGATTTTGCAGCTTGCCCTGATTTTGGCACATTCAGAAGTTTATCCCAGGGGACCCGGGGGTCACAGGACAAGGCCAACATAGAGCAGGATTGGGATATCATACAAGAAGATCTGGGAGACTTTATAATTTGTAGTAATAGAAATAAGATAAAATTTAATAGTATAAAGTTCAAGGTCATTCACTAAGGCTGTGTTCCCACACAGTGGGTTATTTCGATACGGTTGTTTTGAAACAACCGTATATCAAAATAAAGCTTATTTCGAAACAACTTATTTTGAATTAACAAAATGTTAATTCAAAATAAGGAAAAAAAGCCAAAAATCGAAATAGCGATTCTGGACAACAGTTATTTTTAAACGACTCACCATCATTTCGAAACAACACGTTCGCACGGCATTGTTTCGAAACAACCATTGCGAAACAACGTTGTTTCGCCCACAGACTAGGTTTAACTTGTTTCGAAACAATGCGGTTGTTTCGGAACAATGGTTCCCATTGTTCCAAAACAACCGTGCGTCGTGTGAACAGCCAAAACCTTATTTTGAAACACCCTCTGTTGTTTCGAAATAAGGAGGCTGTGTGAACACAGCCTAAGAGACTAATAACAAGAACCTTTGCTATCAGTTGTGGATTCATCAGATGGAAGTGACAGAAGGGAAAAAGGACCTGGGCATATTAGCTGAGAAGAAGATGCCTATGAGTCAACAATGCTTTAAAACAAAACAAAAATAAAAACAAACAGACACAAACCAGTCCTAATATAATCCTAGGATACATCAGGAAAGGTATTCCTAGAAATGATAGAGAAGTGTTAGCACCATTATACAAGGTGTTGTCAGACATCATCTGGAATAGTGTGTTCTCGTCTCCTATGTTGAAGAAAGATGAAGTCAAACTGGAACAAGTGCAGAGAAGGACAACTAAGATAATCCAAGGAATGGAAACCTGTCTTATGAAAGGAAACTTAAACAGCTTGTTTAATTTAACCAAAAGAAGTTAGAGGAGAGATATGATTGCTCTCTTTAAATATAAAAGAGGGATACATATCAGGGAGAAGGAGGAGTTGTTTAAGTTCAACACCAATGTGGCACAAGAACAAATGGCTTTAAATAGAGTTCTGCACAGATACAAAAATTTGAATCCACATCCAATCCACATCTGCTCAGTGACAATATCAATTCAGTCTGTGATCCATAGGCCATGTTTTGCCTATATCCGTAACTGCATCCGCAACTAAGCTTGGGCTCAAAGTCAGCATTTCAGCCATTGCTTGGCTCATTCCCCACATGACTTCTGCCCACTTTTTTCCCTTTTCTTGTTTGCAGTTTGCATGCTGTACTGCCAATCAGATTTCCTTGGCCACCAGTGAAATCTCTGATTGAGAGCATGGCATGAGAACTGCAAACAAGAAAAAGAAGAAAGCTATGTTCACACATACACCATTATTTTGAAATAAATTAACTCAAATTAAGAAAATGTTAATTCGAATTAATGGAAAGCCTGCTATGGAAACAGCTGTTATTTCAAAATGGTTATTTTGAAATAATGCCGTTTGGACATGTTGTTTCGAAACAGTTGTTTTGAAACAATGGTGTTGTTTTGAAACAACATGTCCAAATGATGTTATTTTGAAATAACCATTTCAAAATAACAGCCGTTTCAAAATGAATGGGGTTTAAGCTGTTTCTAAATGACAGTTCTTATTTTGAAATGATAGAGCCTGTCATTTTGAAATAAGAAAATGTTGTGTGGACCTATTCTTTTTTATTTTGAAATAACCAGTGTTATTTCGAAATAAAAGAGACATGTGGACATACCCGAAGAGGGCAGGGATGTCATGGGGAATGAGCCAATCAAAGACCAGCATGCTGACTGATTGACAGTGAGTGGTGACTCTCCAAGCCCCATCCTGCTGTGTCTGAGACCCTGATTGGCTGGCAGACCACAATCAGGGATTAGCTAGGATTGACTGGAACACTTTCTCATTCCCCTATATGCTGCTGACACAGATCATAGCAGCAGCTACAGAATGGATCTCATCCTGGGCAGACAAAAATAGAATCTGCATCCATGGGTCAATCCACAGCAATGGGTCTGTGGTTATCAGCAACCACATTCATGGATGCGGATAGCTGCGGATATGCAGTAGATACCTATGGGTCTACAGGGCTGTATCTAGAAACTGGCCACCAGGAAGTTTAGACTTGAGATTAGATGAAGGTTTCTAACCATCAGAGGAATGAGGTTTTGTAACAGCCTTCCAAAGGAAGCAGTGGGGGCAAAAAAGCTAGCTGTTTTCAACCAACTTCATAAGTTTATGGAGTGGATGGTATGATGGGACAGCCCAGTTTGGCTCAATTGACTCATCTTTGGTTACTAGTGGTAAATACATGCAGTGGCCTCTGATGGGATGTTAGATGGGGTAGACTCTGAGTGACTACAGAGAATTTTTTCTGGGTGTCTGACTGTTGACTCTTGCCCACATCCTCAGGGTTTAGCTGATCATGATGTTTAGTGTCAGCAAGGAATTTGCCTCTAAGACTGATTGGTATAAGCCCTGGAGTTTGTTGTTGTTGTTTGTTTGTTTGTTTTCCTTCCTTGCAGCATGGTGCACAGGTCACCTGCTGATGAATTTTCTGTACCTTGAAGTCTTAAATTATTATATGAGGACTTAATAGCTCAATCTTAGGTAGGGGAGCTATTACAAGAGTGGATGGATTAAGTTCTGCAACCCATACACTATATTAACAGGGGTGGCCAAACTTACGGAACTCAAGAGCCAAACAAGTCAATTATTAAACCTTCGAGAGCCGCACTGAGGCATATAGCCACATATTTTTACCTTCTCCAAAATTACTAAGCTTAAAATTCATTGTGCACTTTAATTTTATTGTAAAAATAGGGCAAATATTGATCCACTAATGTCAGATTCTAATAATTATTTAAGATTACCATGAAACTAGGCCTATACAATAAAAATTTAGCTGTTGCTAGATGTAGAACACTACAGGCTTGTGGCAAA
>ML681993.1:17127837-17178344 GCA_007922195.1 Podocnemis expansa | reverse complement strand
GGCAAACTTTTTTTTTTTTTTTTTTTTTTTAATCTGGGCAGTAACTTGTCAGTGTGGCAGGTAAAAGCTCTCTGAGATGCTGATCTCTAAGTATTGCACAATGTTTTGAATTTCATTGTGGAATATGATGCTTTACAGCAGTAAGTTATGCCAAAAATTGAAAGTAATCTATGTTCAGTTTCATACTTTTCTCCTTTGTCTTTTCATTTCTTAGTATTCCACATCATGTTTAGGACTTGTAAAACATGATTTTATTTTAACAATGAGTAAGCTGCATTAGGGCCTATGAGAAAATCTAAATATGTTATGTCTTCTCTGACCATGTCACACTTCTCTCCCTCACCCCCCATTGCCGCTTCCCTGTCATCTCTTACCATGCTGCTGCTTCTCTGCTCTCCCCAACCATGCCACACTTCTGCCTCTCATCCCATCCTGGCACCTACCATGTTCCCACTTCCCTGCCAATATTTCTGCCAGTAAACTCGTTCACTAAAATACTCATGGACAGTGAAGACAACAGGTCTGAGGACTGAGACACAATTAATTTTAAAATGAGATTAATAGTAAGGGAAAACACTGCTCTCATCTTAATCCTGTGAAGAGATGAATACAGGGACACCTTTTCATATGTTCAGAATCACAACAGATCAATGAGAATTTACGGGGACAGAAAGTGCAAGATCAGAGCCTGTTTCAGTAAGTGCTTTGGAGTCCACGCACAGATGATATTATGGAAAAAATCCCATTTAGTTTCTTCAGTTTGGGGTCAGGCCCTGTATAAATTCTAAATATCAGTATTTGTTTTTTATAATGCAAAGTAAAATCTTTATTGGTGAGAGATTTTTTTTTTCAGAAAGTTTACAAAATAATTTTCTGTCCTCAGCCCTTCACAACAATTACTCTTGTATAATGGGCTCAGATACCCATAGAGTCATTAATGAACACTGCACTGAAATATAAATAGATTTTGACTATACAACAAAAAAGAATTAATACATGTTGAATGCTATTTAATTAGTAGAAGTATAGTGCCGCTATTGAACTTTGAAGTGAATGTAAATTATCTTGGTAATTTACTTAGTTATATTAATTAAATTTTTCTTATAAAATAAATGTACTAGCAGTTCCTTCTGCTAACAGATGACATATTGATGTCTCAGGCACACTTGTTCAATGGACTTAAGGATTTTTTTTTTTCTAAAGCCAGTTTTCAGTAGTGGTGGTCTATCCTAAGTCTAAATCAGTTTGCATGCTAAAAAGGAACTATGATCCATAATAAGTATTTGTAACATTCCTTAAATAGAGGGTTTTTTTAATAACCTTTTGACAGTAGTCAGTGGTTTTGGATGTAACACTCGTGTCAATTTTCAGTCATTTCTGATTATTCTTATTTAAGTCTCAAAATAGAAATACAAGAGAAATGATTTTGTGTTATATTACAATATCTGGAAATGCCAGGTGATTTTTAAAATAGAAAATTAATTTACAATTGCTTTTCAGGTTTAAATTGCTAATTATCATCACTTATCTGTAGTTCATTGTAGACTTGTTCTTGATCAATTTATGTTGCCAGTTTTAAAAATATTTACCCAGAAAACCATATAAAAAAAAAAGAAAAGTATTTAAAAAATCATGCACTGATGTAATTAAAGACTGTATCATAATGCACACAGACAAGGAGGGTAGAATTAATATTGTGTGGGTAAACTGGCAGGTATTTGCTCTGAGTCCTTGTCTAGCACCTAACTGACAACTTGCCTTTCCCTCCTGGCTCTCACAGTGCTGCCCCTCCCTTCCCAGCTCTCACCACACTGTTTTTTCTGTCGGTGAGGCTCTCAATGCTGCACCTCCCTTCCCTTCCCTGCTGTTACCAGGCTGCTTTTTCCCTGCCCGCTCTCACAGTGCTGCCCCTCCCCCAGCTCTGACCGTGCTGCTTTTTCCTGCAGCTCTGACAACGCTGCTCCTCCACTGCCAGATCTCACCATACCGCCGTCTGCTGTCCCCAACCACTGCAAATTTCTCGCCCTTGTCTCCTGCCATGTCGCCCTTCCCTCCTGCACTCTCCCAGGAGCCACAATTTTTCTTTAAAGAGCCGCATGCGGCTTGTGAGCTGCAGTTTGGCCACATCTGCCGTATAGGAACTCAGACTAGATGATCACAATGTCCCCTTCTTATTTTATAATAATAGTCCTTATAATTGTAATAATATTTCCCGTGTTATCCATTAACAGGTACCTGTCACTAATCAAAGAATATAACTAAAAGTTAGGGACCCCTTATCGATCACCCAGTCTTGTTTGAGACATACAGATATTTGTGATATACTATGTACATAGAGTCCTGTGGCACTTAATGACTAACAAATGTGTTGTTAGTATTAAGTGCCACAGGACTCCTTGTTTGTTTTGCTGAACTAGTCTAACACGGCTACTACTTTGGAATTTATATACACAGAGTTGTACACAGATGAACACTGGGATTAAACTGGGAAGAAAATGGCCAGAGATTGATACATTGTACTTCACCTGCCACCTGTAAAGGAGATATATACCTGTTTCCCATCATGACTGCCCCGGGTGGGGAAAAACTGTGTTCCACTAGGAAATAGAGAAGGAAGGAAATAGACTTGATGGAGAGCTGAGAAGTCAAGTAGAAAAAGTGTCTATTTATGTAAGGAGATTGGAACAAGGAGCTGGGAGGGGGGGGAGTACTGAGATTAGGTGAGGAGACAGTGGGATTTGGGGCAACTGGAGGCCAGGATGCTAAAGACAGATAAGGTGAGAAACCTGGAGTGTGGAAAGAGGCATAGGTCTAATTGGTCAAGTAGACAAGGACTAGAATTAGCAATCTGAGCAGTGCATGCTGCAGCAAGGAACTAGGGTGGGGGACTAGGGCTACTGAATATCCGAAAAGTTATATGAATTATAACAGCTTTAACTGGGGTGGGAGTGGGGAGAGCAATTGATGTGAGTGATAACAGGTTAATATTGAGGGTGCTCTGCTCAGGACAGAAGTTATAAATTTAAATCCTCATTGGGAAAAGGGATTTAGATCCAGGATTCCCAAACACGGGCAAGTATCCTAACCACTGGGCTAATGGATAGCCCACTCCTGAAATGTAATTTTCCAATTTGTTCACAAATGCCAAATATTTTTGGATTCAAACCAAATATTTTTTCTTTTGTTTCCTTTATTCCCACTGGATCAAAACATTAATTATTCATCCAGCTATAATTACAATGCAGTTTTTAATTACCTGGTTTCACAATATTTTTTCTTCATAGACCCCCTGCCACAGAATTGATGGTGATCAATTAAAGGAAGAGAAATTGGGGGGAAAAAAAGTTGTCTGTGGGAGAAAACCATTAGAAAGCTCAAACAAATATGAAAGCAAATATGGAGGTAAATTTGAGACCCAAGGACAAATAATTTTTATGATTGTCATATTATAAACTGCTGTTCTAATTAGAGAAAAATGCCTTGAAGGGAAAGAAAAAATGTGCTGTGGAAAGTTAGTTTTACTCAACTTAATAAAATATTTAAAACCTATTAGGAGAATAGTGTTTAAATTGAGGAATTAAACAGCACTGAAATTAGTACTTATCTATAATTGGTTAATTATTTATAGTTAGCATCAGGAAATAAGTATTTTAGAAGTTTAATGTACAATGATGAGAAAAAACAGCACATATTTCATCTTTCCAAATTCATATTTATGACAAGCAAGTTTCCCATGTACTGGTGACAAATCAGTAACAGTTTTAGTTTCTGCATAGGTTGAATAAATGTTTAAAATACAAAAAAATATTAATAAATACTTTTTTTTTTTAGAAAATGTTTTCAAGTGACTCTCACAGGTTCTTATAGAATATGAAATCTGTCAGAATATTTCTAGAACTGTGTGACATAAGCATGCCTTTGGAAACTGCATACCTATAGTCCTAGCAGACTGGTAGTTGCTTTTATTTAAAAGGAAATTGACACTTCAAGTTTTCCTAGATGTAAAAGTAGGCTTTAAGATGGCAGAAATACATTGCTGTCTTGTTTGACTATAATGAAACTCTGAAAACAGCACCAAGAAATATGGAATTTTCTGACAACCATTTTCATAGCCTGTTTATTTTCAAAATTAAAGCATCAAGGGATCCAACCAGCTCTACAACCTTCCTTTGTTATTCAACCCTTTCTCCAGAAGGTGAATCTATAATAATACTATTTCTTCCTAGAAATAGTCACAAATTCACATCTATCCAAATTGCAATGGCAAATAGCAACAAGAGAGTTTTCTATGAAGAGATGGCTAGATTCTCAGCTGGAATATATCAGCATGAAGTTATATTGATTTATGCTAGCTGAATAGCTGGCCCTAAGATTATTTATTGGAAAATGCTGCAATTATTGTCTCACTAAATAGATTAATTTAGCAATGTTGCAAAATAGACAACAGTTTATGAGCCTTTGCGTATAATCTTTTCATTCATTTACCATAAAGGCCTACAATAACAAAAATAATGATAATGATAATAATAAATATAAGAACAATGATTGATTTTTTATTAGTTTGCCAAAAAAAATAGTTTCCCGTGGGCAAGTTGGATTTTAAGAATTTGTTGATTTGTAATTAGTATGAAATAACACCCCACTTAAAGCATAGAGGACAATTGTTTAGAATAATGACGCATTTAGTATCACTGTCTTTAGTGACAGAATTAGTAGGACATCAAGCCAATTCTAAATATGTCTCCATAGCACTTTGCATCCTGCTCCCTCTTTATGTGTTGGTGTAGCAGGGCAGTTGCACTGCTACCACACACCAGGGGTTAAAAGGGGGAATGTAGGCAGAAGCCAGTTGGGAACAGGTGGCTGGTATAGAAAGGAATGCAGCAGAGCTAGCTGGTCTGTCTTCAGTGGGAGCTGCTACGGAAAGGTACTCTGCCTAGCAGGCTGGCTGAGGGAGTCAGGATCCTGGAGACCTCTCAGTGAGAGCCTTGGATCTGATTTGGTCTGGTGATCCTAAGGGAGCAGACAGCAGCAGTGGCTGAAGCAGCGGTTTGGCGGCAAGGAGCCAGGGAGTAGATGGTGGCAGGACCTCAACAGTGACACTGTGTGTGGCTGGGGCTCCAGGGAAGTGGCCCAGGGAATCAGCACAGACTATAGAGTAACTGGAGGGAGGGGGAGGCTTCAGTAGAGGTACTTATGGGGTCCCTGGGCCAAGTCCTGAAGAAGTGGGTGGGCCCAGGCCTCTCCCCATTCCCCCAGTGTACCAGGAGTGTCACATTGTCCATTGACTGTTTTAGTGGCCAAAACTAGGGTAAGCTGTGATCATTGATGATATACTGTCTGGAACCCCTGAAGTGGTGAACTATTGGGCTTAGTGGGAGGGCTAAGTTCCCCATAACTGGACTCGTGACAAGAGTTGGCATGGCAAAAGGCAGAGCACAGACCACCTGGATGGGACCACTTGAGCATAATTCCCCAGGAACACCACCAGGTGGCATCCTCCAGGTGGGTTGAGTGCAGCAACTGCTTACAGTTGGTAACTGAAATATGTGACATACTATCTTCCTTAGGGATAGTGTTATTTAGATATTGAATAAATAATTAGAAAGCACTGAAATTATAACTATCATTCTGCAAAATAAATGTTAAGTTTATTGCATTTAATAGACTTTCTAATGGTTTTCTTAACAGTTTTCCCCATTTCAAGATTACATGTCGTAAGTGAAACCAAGATTTGTTAATATGAAAATCAATGGTGACAAGTCCTAGTGATTTAGCCACTTTGAAATCTGAACTCACTAATTTAGAATTCAAATTGGAAGACAGAGAAATTTCTATAATACAAATGCTAATCATGTTTTAAGTGAGTTGATCAGTGTTACAGAAATATAGGGCTGGAATGGACTTCAAGAGATCATCTAGTCCATCCCCTCACCTTGATGACATATAAAGTATTCTTAGACCATCTGTGACAGGTATTTATCTAACCTGTTCTTTAAAACCTTCCAGTGAGAGGGATTCCACACATCTCCAGGTAACCTATGCCAGTGCTTCACTATCTTTATAATAAGAAAGTTATTTCCTACCTCTTATGAATAAATGTCTTATTATTGTGATTTAATGGTAAAATAATGTCAAATCATGATATGGAAGTGTGTTGGCCATGACTCCATATTTAAAAAATGAATCAGAAGTCTTTAGCTTTACATCTTTAAACATTTATTTTATAAATGGTTTCACTGAAATGACAGAAAACAAAATATGGCCTATAAATGCTGAGCATATTTTTTTGGCAAATAACAAAATAAGGTTTCAAAAATCTTCCCTTCTTTCAAGTGGTCATTTTGCTAGAAGTCTTAAACCCTCAGGGACCTTGTTTGTATTGTTGCAATTCATATGCAGATTGCTGTAATATAAGTTAGTGTTAGGGTGTGTTCACACAGCAGTCTTATTTTGAAACAACAGAGGTTGTATCGAAATAAGAAACGCCACATTCACACGACATATTGTTGTTTCGAAACAATGGATTCCATTGTTTCAAAACAACGGCGTTGTTGCGAAAAAAATTAAACCCCATTTGGTGTCGAAACAACGTTGTTTCAAAACGATTGTTTTGAAACAATCCCATCAGAACATGTTGTTTCAAAACAACGGTGACTCATTTTGAAATAATTGTTGTCCTGAATATGCTATTTTGATTCCCGTTTTTTTCCTTATTTCAAATTAACATTTTCTTAATTTGAATTAACTTATTTTGAAATAAGGTGTTATTTCGATACAAGTTGTTTCAAAACAACTTGCATCGAAATAACCCCCTGTGTGTGAACATAGCCATAGTGTTTGCTAATAAAGCATTTTTAACTTTGTAGCCATAAACCATGGGTAGACTTGCTATTGTAACACAGCCATGTACATCCTGCTGTTGTAACCTCTTCTGCTTGTACTCAAAGTTCATGAGAGATTATCAGGTGTTTAGGGAAATGAGTGAGGATGGCACAGACTCCTTTAGAGGTTCATTCCAGAGCTGTTGAATCCATTTTTGAATACATGTTTTTGAATACATGAATATACTGTTTCAGGAAGGCTTCTGATGTCCAGTATTCTTTAGCACTGCTCATGGGGGCGAGAAAAGGGTCCAGATAACAAACCTAGTCCTTTCAGTCAAAAATGGATATTTTAGTAAAAGTCCATTTTGTGAAAATAATCAAAAGGTTTGGCTTTGTTCTGAAGCAAAATGGAAAACATACTTAGAAACCTGAAAACAAACAAACAAGTCATTGCCATTCTCCACCAAGCAGTAGTGTTTACTTTCAGTAATTTTAAAAGGAGATATAATGATGTTTACCAAGACAGACCATGTAAACTTTCTATTCATGTGGTCGTAGTGACTCAGTTTGTTCCTCTGATTCCGACACAGCTGCAATCCCCTTCATCCCTATTCTGGAGAAATAACCACTGAGGTAGACCAAAGAGGTAGAGAAGTAAGAAATCAGCAAACAAATACTTTTCAGTAAAAGTTAAGGTATGGCAGGACAGACCCCATCCATTCCAAACCTTAACATCATGGAAATAACAAGGGGAAAGATATGTACATTCATTTCTGTATCCACCTTGCCTACAACACTGTCAATAACACTCTAATGCTACACAAAGCTTTCACTTCCATCTCCAATAAATAACAAAAAGTCATGCATCCCACAACTTTATCAGATATACATCTAATGCAAAACGGTAACTAAGACCTCAGTTGGTACCACTTCCTCCCAAATTCATGGATTTTGTGACAACTAGATGTGTGGACCTTTTGATGTAGTTGTGTCTCTCATAGGAAATGTGAGTTATGGACTATAGCAAGGATAGGGACGTAAATAAAGAATCTTAGCTCCCTCCAGGGACAACTGTTTTTATATCTATTCTGGTCTGAGGAGACCTAGAGGAAGCAGAACTTCTGGGGAGTAGCATTAGAGAGGAGAAAAGACACATGCTGATGTTGCAGAGAGGGTTATAACTCAGCAGGGGAAATTTAGATGAAGTACTGTTACAGGCCAGGGAGGGGAGAAGATGGATAGTCTCTCAGGGTAGAAATATTACCCAGGAAGGAGTGGCAATCTTTGCTTTTCATTTTTTTGATTTTAGACTGGGGCGGGGGGAAGTTGATCTTACCTGTGGTGAAAAGTTTGCATTTAGTTTGGTTTAGCTGGAAAGGTAACTATCCTGATCAATGAGAAGGAGAATCAAGCTTGAACATCAGCTACACAGCTGCAAGGACAACTCCTAAAAGCAGAATAGATATGGACAGTCACGGTCTGTGATAAAAGCTGCTATCAGAATAAGTCTATATGAAGGTTCCTGCAGTTGAAATACTAATAAACAAGTAAATGAAAGACAACGATAAGATCTTTTCTGAATGAACAGGCAACCATGACTACTGAATTTTTAAACAAAATTGGATTACAGGCAAAAATGTGATTCTGCCATGTCAGGGGAAAAGCTGACTCATGCTTCTATATATTTCAAAACAGAGGAGAAGGTGAAAAGAGCAATTCACCATGAAAAGCAACACAGGTAGGTATTGCTATTAAAAGTGGCTTTTCGTAGATGGCTAGAGATGAGTTCCCACAATACGAATTCAACATGACAGGAGAAAGTGAGTAAATTCTATGTATCATGCACATAGTTTTGTTTGTTTGTTTGTTTGTTTGTTTTTAAATTTATAAGACTTGACACCAGCATGGTTCCTTCATCCACTTGTCAGATCTTGTCCTGAAAAGAGATGTAACACATTAGTTTTCATCCTTTTACATGGATACAGAAGACCAGGGTGATTTCAACAATTTCCTTCCTCCAGATGAAAAACACCTGAATGGAAGATTAAGCAGATTGGATCTAAACACTGGCAGCATAATAAATCTATGTAATGGCAAGATTATGTGCATGCCATTAAGTCCCCAAGGGAGGCATATGGTGTTATCAGAACAAAGAATATTGTTCTACCATTAGTCACCCCATGTACAGTGCCATTGAAGCTGAAAGTCTGTGACTAAATGGATTTCTGTTAATAAGCCTTTCAGACTTTCTCTCTTGAGTGATGACTCAGTTTGTTAATCATTTTGTAAAAGCAGGCAATTCCCTGCAGTCTGCTGGTGTGCTCTTTGCACTTTGGGTCAGATTTGCTTAGATGCTTGTGAAAAATCTCATTAGGCCCCCACCTACATTTTCAGTCACCAAACCATCCTTGAGAATCTGACACTCATTTTGGGTCAGATTCTCAAGGATGGTTTGGTGACTGAAAATGTAGGTGGGGACCTAATGAGATTTTTCACAAGCATCTAAGCAAATCCCCTGAAAGTCCAACCCTACCACCTCACAGGGGTGCAGGAGTACTCCTGGGCTCCTGAAGGCTATGCCAGCGGGACATAAGTCCTGGTCAGTTCAAACATGCTGTCAAGGCTTCGGGTTCGGGCACAGGCACAGATGTGGTTACGGTTACCTGAGTCTCAGTCCAGCTAAGGCAGAGGGGCAATTGGGGCCATGATGGATTGCAACCCTGAATGGTCCATCAAAAACCTCTCATGAAAAATCTCAAGCATTATAATGGTAAAGGGTGCCAGTCTAATGTGATGCTCTTGCTGGAACAACACCCATTAGTTTCATCACAGAATAAGACCAAAGGAAAGGTCAAAAATTGTATTGCTTCTCACAATATGAGAATTATGATGTTGGATCATATGGTGGATGTCTATCTCAGTGAAATTGGTAAAGTCAAGGTGGACATGGTAGGGATATGTGAAATGAGATCTAAAAAAGAGCTTATTGCCAGATGGAGAGGTGGATGTCAAATGTTTCTTGGTCAAGTGTATGACAACTGACCAAGAATGGTGGAGTGGGCTTTATTGTGAAAGGCCCTTCCTGCTCACGAATTATGAGCTGTGACATCCTCTCTTCCAGAGTTGCAGTACTGCTTCTGAGGCTTGATAGAAGGGCAATGAAAGTAGGCCAAGTATACAGACCCACAAAGCATCCAAGTCAACCACAGGAAGAAGCTAACACTGAACTTGAGGCCTTTTATGAAGACCTTGATTTGGCCATGCAGAAAAAGGCCACAAATATGATAGTTCAAGGCAATTTTAATGATAAGATTAGTGCTAGAGAAGAAAATGAAGTATATGTTTGCAGTTTTGGATTTGTAGTGAGAAATGAGACAGGATCAAGGTTGATTGCTTTTGCAAGAAGCTATAAGCTATATGTTATGAACACTGTTTTCCAAAAGCCTAAAAAACACCAATGGACTTGGAGGAGTGCAGACAGTGTGATGTGTAATCAAATAGATTACACATTGACCAATACAAAAAGGATTTTTCAAGATGCATCAGTCATTGGTGAGAGCACAATAGCAATGGATTCCAATCACAGGCTCCTGAGGTCCATCATCATAACTGATAAAGCTTGTGCAAATCAAATTAAAGAATCACAAATCTCCAGGCAGATTTGTGTCTAACAGCTAAAGAGCAATGGCAAAACTGATGAACATTATAAACAAATCTGTTTCCAAATTCATGATATGATAAAAGACAGATTACAAGGGATATTGCACGTTGAAGTTAAGAGAAGCTGCCGAAAGGAAGATCAGTCTGAAACACATTGAAAGGGATGTCCATTTTAAGCAGCGTATTACTGTTGCATTCAAAGATGAAAATAACAGATGGACTACTTGTCAATGCGCAATGAACAAAATCTTCAAGGACTTCTATAATAAACTGTTGGCCTCCCAAATAGCAGTTGACCTTGAGCATGTCCACCACAGCACTACTGTAATTCCTGAAGTCACTGTTTCTGAGGTATGAGCTGCACATGAATAATCTAAGAAAGCCAAGTGCCCTGGAACTGATGATATTAAGAATGAATATCTGGCTACAACAGGAACTGTGCTTTACAAAGTGTTAGAGGAATGATTTTCAAGATATGTCAAACTTCAGTGGACCCCTAGATCCTGAAAGGATTCGCTAACCATTCTGCTGATGAAAAAAGGTGACCTTGAGGAACTAAGCAACTACCTTCCAGTAACACTTCTTTTGTGCGTATGCAAGATGCTCACTTGAATTATTCTTGGTCAAATTCAGAAGGACATTGACCTAGAAATGAATCAAGAACAGGATGGATTCCTCTCAGGCTTTTCCACAACTGATCATAATCATGGTATTAGACAGCTTATGGAGAAATGCAACAAATGCTGTATTCTGCTGTGTATTGCCTTCATTGACTACAAAAGGCATTTGACTCAGTTGAGTTTAATGCAGTGCTGAATGATTCTCATGTTGACCAAACCCGTATCTCGCTCTTGAAAGAAACGAACAGTGATAGCACAATGTCAGTCAAGTTCTTTGAGGACCCTTGTAAAATAAAACTGTGCAGAGGAGTGCATAAGGGTGACATAATTTTGCTGAAATTGTTTGCTGTTACACTGGAAAATGTGTTCAAAAAGCTGAACTGGCAGATAGGAATCAAAGTAGATGGAGAGTACCTGACAGATTTGCTGTTTGCTGATGATTGTGTTCTTTGGTCGACCAAAAATGAGACAGGCAGATCCAATTGTCAAGATTCTCAGTCAGAAGTGGAAGCAGGTGGCACAAGACAGAAATGATTGGTGTGAGATTGACCTGCAACATTGGAGAAGCTCTACCAGCAATGCAGTATGTCGAGGGCAGGCCAGATACAGGTGATACAGGTGATCGAAGCATATAATTCCCATGGTACCTAGATATCCCAGGCATCTCTGAAAATCACAGTAGGCATCAATCTGCATCTTTACATGTCTAAATATATTTGAAAAGCTCTGCAGCTTAGTACCACAAAGGTAAAACTTGGATAATATCATCTCCATACCCCACAAGTAACGTGTAAGATACATATAATAAATATGATGAGGAATTTGGATACTGCAGTGAGAGGGGTTTATAAGTATGACAAGTATCATTACTGTACTTAGGGATCTGAGCTGGGCCTGCACTGTGCCTCCCCCCATTGTCGTGCTGCCCAGCCCCACTGCCTTGGAGCCCATACTCTGGGCTGGCCTGCCTCACCCTTGAGGTGGGGGGAGTGCAGAACCCAGGCTCTGGACCAGGACAGCCCATCCCAGCCCCCAGCATGGGGGGACAAAGGTTTCCATAGGCCAATTGGCCCTAGTCCCTGGCCCCTCAGGGATGGTCCTGACCATTACTGATAGCATGGTGGTTTGAATATGTGTACATGACTAAAGATAGTCACCAAGTAACACAGAGCAGAAACGGCGAGAATCCTGTGACACCTTAAAGACTAGCAAATTATGGTTCCACAAGACTGTCATTGTTTTTGCTATATAGAGATGAACATAGCTACACTTCTGGAATGTTCATATTGTGCCAGATTTTGATCTATTTATATTACTGAATAATGCTTAATTTCATGAATAAATATGGAAGCTTCTGCAGTATCTCCTTCCTATCACAAAAGCCCCAGTTTGAAGGAAAAAATTGTTAATTCAAAGGTACCTTCTGTCTCAATGATCCACACAGGTGTCATTACACCCCCTTATCCTTTCTTTGACACTATACCATATATGGCTATAGTGCACTTTGGTTCAGGATAGGGTGAAGGTGTTTGCACTCCTGATCAATCCCTCCTGAAAAACCTGATTAATCTGTTACCCTTATCCTTCTTTTAAGATCATACTCTGGGGACCATAAAAATTTTAAGAAATCATTCTCACTATCACTTTCACTGCTAAATAATGTATCACCAAAAGAAGAAGAGAGGCTATGCTTTTAAAACCTCCTTTCATATTTGGCAGCAAAGACTCTTATTAATACATGTTGCAGCATTTATGCATGCTGTGAACTATTTCAAACTTTGACTTTGCAGAAATCCAAGAACATTAACTGAACAGCTAAATAACAAATTAAGAGGCATTCAGTCTGAATTTTTTGTATGGTTTTTATTTGTGTTATCTCTTCTGTAGTCAGACTGTGAAATAGCATATCAGACCATGACATGATGAACTGATGGAAGTTTTACACTATTTTGTCTGTGTTTGATTCAATGTTTTTGAAATACATTCAAATTGCACCAAAGCTTTCCTTTTAAAGAGAAGAGTTCTGTTGTCTTAGCCTATTTACAAAGTACTGAATTTAATGTACAACAACTGTGAAATTTCAAACTGACCTACCATGTTGGGTGCCATTTAGAGCTCATAAAATTATTTACTTCTGTGCAAAAATGTTGAAATGATGTGCTCTTCAATATAGTTGTGTTAAAAAAATGCACACGCCAGGTGAAGGTTTACATTTAGTTTAGTCTGTGATGATTCAACCCCCCCCCAAATTAACCTCTCTCCTGTAGTCCGTCAAGAGTGGGGACCCATGGTGCATTACAGAGACTGAATTGTGCTACCTTTATAATAATTACTTTTTTCTTTGCAAACCCAGCAATGCAATTCTCTGCAGCAAGGCAAAGAAGAGAGTGGTCAGTTCAGAATGCATAATCTTTGCATTACTCACACCATGGTTTGTGGAAAAATCTGAAGTTTTCTTACCATCACCAGCATCACCAATTATAGTTTTCCTTTTGTGTCCCCTCATATCAAGGCACACAGGCTGGGATGAAACTTTTATAATGTGTTATCAGACCACCAGAGTTCATATGTATTTCCATATTTGAGCTATCACACCCAACACTTTTAGGATGCACCTTTGTCCACAGACTAACTCATTAATTCCTTTGGTACTCATTAATATTTATTTCACCTTGTCAACATAATAATAGTTAGTAATAGTCATCTTATGTTGTCTGTTGTCTTTTGTAAACATTATTATCCAAATTAATGCATTAGTACATAATCTATAGATTCAGCTACAAAAGTCATTTTCTTCTTGAAGACTGTTGCTCAATGCTTCTGCCTAGGCTCTGTACACCAGTATGTCCCATTCACCATCCCAAAGACCTCTACTTATTTTTGTGCATGTAATTGAACATGCCTGATATTCAAAATCTTATTTTAGTAGAATGATGGCTTAACATCCATCCACCTCTCTCCTCATTATATATTTGAGACTATTTCATTGTGATCATTGGCTGATGGATGAGCAGAAGTGACAGAAACTCACAAGGAGCAGAACATTCACAGAAAACATAGATTTTTCTGCTGATTTTGCTGTATATTGATTCTCAGACTTTATTTTCAGAAATCATCATGTTTCTTTACCTTCAGTTGAAGTGAAAAGCATGTAACTTATGCACTGTTTCTTTGTTAAATGTGCAAGCACCTAGACTGAAACAATGATACCACCAACAGAGGTGTGAACTTCACTTTGTAGTCTAAATATGGCCTCATAAATGTCAACTCTGTTAGTAAGGCTTCTGCTGAATGATGTGCCAAATACACTTCTTCCTAATGTAGCTGCATGTATTTTATGTATGTGAAGTTCCACTTCAGCTTCAGATTCCTGCTTCATCTCTTCCATCTTCCTTATCAAGGAGCACTACTTCAGCCCTATCACTGATTTTCACACCCATAATTCCAGCTATCTACTCCTCTACTTTGATTTCATCCTAAATTATCCTCCCTGCCTTTGTCTTCCTCTGTCTTGCAGTCTTTTCTAAGAGAAGACTGTGAAGACACTTAGTTTAGAATATTGGAGACCTTGGAGTCAGTTTGGTTCTAAGATGGAGGATCACTGCTGTCTTCTTACACTACCCTTTTTCTAATGTCTTTTCCTTTTAAGACAACAATCCATTAATGATTCACTCTATATTATGTAAATCTCAGCTACAGAAAATGTGAGCTGTTCATTTTTACAAATCTTAATTCCTGAACTGACTGAAACTCAGGATAGTGTTGAACAGAATACACCCACATTGATACATTGTATTTTATGCACAATAAAATTTAGGCACCATGATTTGAACCTTTTGGGAGAGGGATTAAATAATTTCCTCAATCACAGGGGGGTTTCATTATTACTGACAAATTGCAATATGTTAAGGAATTACTCTCCAAACCAGTTATAAGTATTTATAACCCAGTCATGTTATGGATAAAGGGCCAGATTCTTGTCTGATTAGATTATTTTTCTGTCCTTCTTTATAATGACCCCTTTTCTCTGTACAGCAAGGATCATGAGTGCAGCAGAAGAAAAGGACATACAGATGACAGACTTGGATAGGTCTCATTACTTCATTTGATTCTGCAATGATTATCAAATTCCAAAGGGTAGCCATGTTAGTCTAGTTCAGCAAAATAAGCAAGGAGTCCTGTGGCACTTAAAGACTAACACATTTATTTATCACATGAGCTTTCCTGGGAGAAAATCCCACTTTGTTACATGCTTTAAAGTGACAAAACATCTGATGATGTGCGATTTTCTTCCAGGAAAGTTCATGCTATAAATAAATGTGTTAGTCTTTAAGTGCCACAGGACTCCTCATTTATTTTGCAAAAATTATGGATACCAACACAGTGCTAAAATGGAAAACTTGAGGTTCTTGAAATTCTGCCTTTATCAGGAGATCTTGACAGTGGCTAGTAAGTTTCTTTGTTGATGAAAGCAAGTGCTTGTCATTTCCATTAGCTCAGCTCAAAAGGAGTCATGATCAGGATGAGCTATCTCACTCATTCTCACTGTTTACACAGTTTCTTCAAACTAAGATATTAAACAAAACAATTTGGAATATAGATTATTCTAATTACAAAGGACTCATAAATTGTACTTTAACCATAAGCATATAATATTTATTTTGACTCAGTTGAATAAATAGTAACTTTTAAATGTATAATTTTTGCAGTTTCTACTTTATTAGCAAATTGTCTAGACGAACTATGACAAAAAAAAACTGCATGACTAAATGCTTTCAGGATGGAAATAGCAAATAGATGCAATTACAACTGTCTATGATTGTTTTTCCTTTCCATTATGTCACCCTAAGTTGTATTAAACAAATGGATGAGGGCAATAAACAAAGCAATCTTGGTAGAATTAGCACATAAGTTACTTTCTGAGACTTGTTAGTTTTCCACACTCCTCTTTCATGATTTGTAAAAGATCATATATAGATTTTGGAATAAGGAAAGAGCATTAATACAGTGAAGCAGCATATTTTATGCATCTTGAATAGTTTTTGAGCTAAGTACCTATATTATGATTTTGGAAAAACCTGAACAATTGTGTCAAAGTTAATTATGGTAGCTGCAACGGAAACGGTTGCATGAGTCCCTGGTTACTGACTGCACCTTAAATCCAATCAGTGAAGTATGTAACTCTAGTTCTATTGATCATATCTGTGCAGTATCCGCACCAAACTCATTAAATTCATCTAGTCTTGATCCAACATGCAGTAGGCTCACTGTAAGGATGTCGTGAAGGCAGTATCCCTCCACCACCACCAGCCACTCATATTTTTCCAAAGTCCTGACCACAAATCTGGAGACGCTTTACCTCTGACCTTACACAGTCTCTCAGTTTCTGATTCCAGTGTTTTGCCATTCAAAAGCTGCTTAATAAGAATGAATTGATTGGTATAGAATGTTTAAATTTTGCATGTTTACTGGGAGATTGAGCTGAATAATAGACTGAGTCAGGGCATTAGATATTATCCCTGTATGCTTTAATGTCACTATTCTGAGAAGAGATTCCTTCCACTCTCAGTTGTCTCTACTATGTGCCAAAGCATTATTTGTAAACCCCTGGATGATAATGTTTTATAAACAAAAACATTTTATAAACAATTGTGATGGTTCCTAAAATGTGACATTATAATAATCAGCCAAAAACAAAATAAAAAGAAACAGAAAACCAAAAAAATATAATGAAAAATAAAAGGCTTTGAAGCTCTTCTGTACTACTCCTCATTAGTTACCTTGTTCCCAATTTTTTTTTTCATTTAAGGAGAAAGCCTTTCTGATAAGTCACTGAGAGTCTTGTTCTTTATTTGAAAGAACAACATTACTTTGGAAGAAACAGTGATTTGTTTGTCTCCTTATGTCTGATAACCACAGAGCTGCTTGCCTTTTCTTTGTTAGACATCTCAACTTCAGGCGCCCAAAGGCACATCAAATCTGTATTTATGTATCTAAGTAAAAACAACTTTAAAAAAAATATGCTGGGGGGTGTATTTAAAGCTTCCTTTAGCATCAAAGGGAGTTGGAACTGTTCAGCACCTCTTAAATTTGGGTCCAATGTCTCCCTTAATATAAACACACAATTCAAGAGCTTAGTGACTTTTATGACAAATTTTGTTGCATAGAAATATAAAATCATACTTCTATCTACATGGTCCCTTACTGATAATGTATGTTGCCTTACAATACTTCAGAATTGCTGAAATTAACTGGTGTGTTGGTTGATGAAAGGCTGCTTGAAAACGTTTGAAACAAATATATATGGGCAAAATAATCCAGATTGCCAGACATTTGGAAAATAATATCAAAAGATGTCTATGTTTTCAAGTAGTTAACTGGTTTGAACTTGCCATGTATATAGCAGCAAAAGAGGTCAGTGCACTTCTGGTTGTGCACACAGACATTGTTTGATACATGTAAAGTGACACTAGATAATAATTAGAGAATATCCTATAGCAAAACATCTGTACTGTCCAGAGAATGAACTAGATAACCTACCTTGTTTTTCTCTATTCTTTTTTTTATTTCACAAAGGTCTTAAAAACAAATTGTTCAGAATCCAGTAGAGTGAGCCTTACTCACAGCATGTAGTCTCTAGTAGGATAGCTCGTAGAATAATGTGATGCCTACCTGTTATCAGAATAGAACACAATACTCATTGCAACTGTTATTTTGATTATTTGCTGCTATCTACTCTGCTTAGCTTTGTCACAAGACATTGCTTCTGCACATTTTCTTCTGACCCCTCAAATAGCATTCAAGATGACCACTTTACATATCTCTTCTATGCCTACACTTACAATTTAATTTGGATTAATGAGGATGAATTTAAATTAAATTAATGCATGGCTGCACTGGCTTCCATTAATTCAAACTAAAGAATTCCTTAGCAGGAATTAATGAAAGCTTATGTCGAAGTTATAAAACCTCACTTAACTTCGAAGTAAGGGTTAATTAGAACTTATTAGTTTGAATAAATGCTTTTTGACCATCTTCCTCCCAGGATGCCTTCCTCTTTCTATATATTGAGTGGGGACATAGCCCTTTTGGGGGGCCATCTTGCCACACCTCCCATGGTGTCCTTCAAACTAACCTTCTAAGTGTAGACATAGCCTATGTGAATACTCATCAGATACATGTCCTGTATACATATCCACAACACTACTTCTCCTCAAACAGTTGTGTTAACAAACCTTTGTTCATTAATTTTTGTGCAGTGTATAACTAAGGATGCTGTTATTACTGTCAAAGTGAAATCACATTTATCTGAATAAATGTTCACATTTTACTGTAATATTCACCCAGGAATACATATAGTTCCTGATACAGTTAGTGAAAGCCTGAACATTGTCATATTAAGCCTTTCTGTAAAGTCTCCATCTTCAAGTGTCTGAAAAGTGGGCTTTCTCCCAAGAAAACTCATGTGATAAATAAATTGGTTAGTCTCTAAAAGTGTCACAAGACTCCTTGTTAGTTTTGCTGAGCTAAACTAACATGGCTGCCGCTTTGGAACATATTTAGCTTTACTGTAAGTACTTCTCCTCACATATTCATTTTTTTCCCCTAGTTAGTCAATAGTTCCTCAACAAAGAATTTTTCCCTTTAACCTGACAGCAACACCTTATATCATTTTGTAATTTTTCTATCCTCCTATATTAGAAGTAGATATGAATTAAGTCAATGTCATGCTATAAAACAATATCTCTTTATGACTAAAGGGGTAGTTCCATTAAATCCCATGGTAGGGTTTTTGCCTACTCTTCATTTCAGTCTCTCCTGGAATATCTCTTACACTTAAAGACACTTGCTTCCATTCTTTCTGGTTCTCTCTTCCATCTTGAAATAATTATTGAATATTTAAATCACTGTTGTTCACACAATCTGATCAAGTTATAGGAGCCATCATTCTTAGTGCAGAACAAAGAAGACGACCAATTTCTGCCAGGCATGTAATTTCTATCGCTATGAGTGGTGAATCCAAAATCATCCATATAATGCCACATCCCTAAGTATGTTGCTGGCAATGGGACTGGAAGTTGGGACTCCCACATCTTAATGCATGTTGCCATTGCCCACACCAGCTGACTCTGGTATCCAAAGTAGCAGACTCATTAACCTTTATTTGTGGTCCAGCCATGAGCAGTTGAAATCAGGGAGCTACACTAAGTGGGTAGGTATTAACATTTGTATTTCATGCAAACAGACAAAACCATCAAAATTTCTTACCTTTGCTGAGAGGAATATTTCCCTTTTTGCTTCCCAGAAGCAGTTGATGCATTCACGGAAAGGCTTCAGGATCTCCTCTTCTTTGCTGGCAAAATCTTTGGGAAAGAGATTGTCAGCACAGATGGTATTAGCTATGGGGCAGTGTGGACGATTGCCCAAGGCCCTACTCCAAGTTAGGAGCCCTGCTCATGGGTCAGTTTCCTAAATGGAAGCTGGAGTGGGGCTGGGACCACCTGACTTGTTGTTTTAAATCTCCCCTTCCATCTGTGCTCCAGGATCCAGCCAGCCAAGTAAGGTGGGAAGTTAGGAGGGAAGGGGTTGGAGAGGTGGATCGGATAGGGACCCTGGCAAGGATGGCGGAGGTGGCAGAGGGCTAATGGCAAAGCCTGTGCCTGGAGACAAGGTCTGGGGGCCAGCAGTGTGCCATGACGAGGCCCCGGGTTCCGTGGGGGATGAGTGACCACGCAGCCAGGTGGGGAGTCAGGTGACTGCAGGGCCCCATCTTTGACTTTTGCCCAGGGCCCCAGAAACACTGAGACCACCCTGATCATCTGTCTATTACAGAGCAACTGCTTCCACCCTCCACCCCAGCTCTTCTTTCCCAATCACCTCCCCATAAGTCATTTTAAGAAAATTTACTGGGCTTGGCTGAGTATACACTAAGCTTTGTCCCTGTGCTTTGATTTCTCACAGCTTAGGGAAGTGCAGACTTCTTTACACTCATTGTTAGGCCCTTCAGCCATTTTATTAGGATTCATAAAGGCCAGGAAAAGAGATGGAGAAGGCTGATCTCCTTAACACAAATATTTCACACCTTTAGAAAGATTCAGATTTGGTTTTGTTCAGAGGTATTCTTATTTCACACGAATCAGTTTTGTTATTTCTATTAATGCAGGGTTATATTCGGGCATTCTAATTCATGTTGCCCTTCAAGTAATATCACTGATGTTAATTGAACCACAAGTGTAGTTTGTTTCCCTTTCAATAGAAAGAAAAGAGGCAAAGTTACACACACACACACACACACACACACAGCCATGTCTCTATAGCAGAGACAATTGTCTTGTGATTTGGGTATGTATCTAGGATGTGAAAGACTCATGTTTATGCCCTGATTCAAATTAGGCAGGGAGGGGACTTGAATCTATCTCACCCACAGTTCAGCTGAGTGCCTTGCAAAACAAAAACATGTCAAAACCTTAACACAGTTCACAAAATGGAGATCTTGTTGTCCAATCAGCCCTATCCAATATTCATCCTAACTTCACTGCAATCCATCTTGATTTAGACAGAACAGCTGGCTAGAACACAATGAATTTGTTTTTTGTGTCTGATTGATGATGATTTGAACAAAATATATCTATCCTTCAATTGGCATTCATGTGGAAATTATTCCTACTGGTTAAATAATAGATGTTCAGCATGCCTTCTGAGAAACAGAGGGACCTGGCAGATTTTTAGGGGGGTTATAATTTAGTTATCCCTTCAAATATGACTTAGAGAGCTCTTCTAGCTAAAAGAAAAATCAAACTAGTTTTAAGAACACCTCTGTGTGGACTTCTTTGACACAGATTAGCTAGTTAATCAAGAACTGAAGATATCTTCCACTTCATTTGATTTTCCTTTTGCCTATTTCAAAGTTTAAATTATTCTAATTCCATCACAGCAGAGTCCCCAGGAAAACCTGTGTAGTAGTCTGGTAGTAGTTTTGTTGTTGTTCTTGTTGCTGTTTTTATCTTATTTCTCCATCTCCTGACAAAAATAAATAAATAAAGCATATGCACAAGTAATATAAACTATTTGAGAAGGCTTAGGTTTACTGTTCTTATGCATATGTTTCTTGTATGTAGCAATCTTTCTATCACTTGCATGTTGCCAAGTTCCAAAGGGGGTAGACATGTTAGTCTCGTTTAGTAAAGCAAACAAGGAGCTCTGTGGCACTTAAAGACTCACACATTTATTTATTCCGTGAGCTTTCATGGGAGAAAATCCCACTACATCAGACACTTTGACGAGAAGGAAACTTTCATAATGGGAAGAAATAAATTCAGGAAAGTATAAGTCAAGGCATCAGGTCACACTGCAACAGCAAATCAAAGCAGTTCTCAAGATTCAAATACTGGGAACAGCATATGGAGGAAGATGATGTCAAACCACCTGTTGTAATGAGAGAAAAATCTGAAGTCCTTATTAAACTCTGAAGCAACACAGTCAAATTTGAAAATAAATTCAAGCTCTGCAGCTTCTCTTTAAAGCCCTGATTTGGTATTCATCTGTCTGAGCACCACAATTAATAAATCATCAATGAAATGATTACACACTGGTTTTAGAATATTGGGATTTCTGATGTCAGATTTGTGCCCATTTATTCTTTTGCACAGAGAATGTCCTGTTCATCCAAAATATATGGCAGAGGGGCATTTCTGGCACATGATGGCATAAATCACATTGATGGATGAGCAAGTGAATGAGCTTTTGATGGACTAGCTGGTTTTATTACATCCTGTAATAGGGTCTTTTGTGCAGCTATATGGGCAAATTTAGCAATGTGGTTTGTTGCAGGGGTATGTGCCTGTTTTAATGGTTCCATTGTTAGGTCTGTAGTTGCTAATGACCATCTGTTTAAGTTTTGGGGGAGGAGGGCTTTCTGTCAGTGAGGAGAGTTCTGTCTCCCAAGGCTTGAGAGAGTGAGGAATTGTCTTGTAGAACAGGCTGTAGATCCCTAATGATGTGTTCTAGAGGTTGGATTTTGGATTTTTGTCTCCTTGGAATGGGAGATTTTACCTCTGTCTTTCTCCATATGCTCTTTGTGAGTGCTTGAATCTTAACAACTCCTTTGATTTGCTGTTGCAGAGTGATCTTATCCCATGACTTCCACTTCCCTGCATTTATTTCCTCCGGTTCTGTAAGTTCCCCCATTTTCAAAGCATCTGAAAAAGGGGGATTTTATCCCATGAAAGTTCATGCAATAAAGAAATTTGTTATTCTTTAATTGCTACGGGACTCCTTGTTTATCTTTTTAGTTAGCCATATTCTTGTGGGTGGGCAGTGGAGGACAGAGAGTTAGATTTTAAGTGCATATCTCCATTGATGACAATAGAACTAAGGGTTTTACACCAAATTTACATGGAATCCCCTCCCCCCCATTATTGTAAGCTCTGTCTGATCAGAAGGGGAAATTGAAGTTCATGTTAGATGAGTTTCTAGAGGGGTAGATGTGTTCCTCTAGTTCAAGAAAACAAAAGAAAGAAATCCTGTGGTTCTGTTAACAACTAAAACATTTCTTTTTCACATGAGCTTTTGTAGGTGAAGTCCCACTTTGTCAGATACCAGAAAGTGGAAAAAAAAACTCACATTGAAAATAAAATCTTACAATATGAGAGGGAAAGATAAATACTGTGGTTACATTTCACAATATCAGGTGAGATTACTTCAAAAAATCAGACAAGTTGTATAGATTCAAACAGTGTAACAACATATCAGAAATGTTCAGGTTGAGAAAGATGAGAATCAGTGTAATGAAAAACAAGGAGTCCTGTGGCACTTTTAAGAACTATTTGTCATGAAAAAGCCAATTCATGTCCCTTTTCTGAGCTGATGGTATCAAATTTCTATTTGAATTCTAACTCTGAAGTCCCTCTTTGAAGCCTTGACCTATAATGAATTTATTTGAGGATACTCACAGATAAATCCATTATAGTGTCCTGGGAAATTAAAGTGGTTTTCTATTGGTTTTTGAACATTGCCATTTCTGATATCAGATTTGTGTCCCTTTATTCTTTTGCACAGAGACAGTCCAGTTTGTCTGATATATAAGGTGAAGGGGCATTGCTGGCACATGATGGTATATATCACATTGGTGGATGAGAAGATGAACAACCCCCTGATGGAGTAGCTCATTTGATTAGGTTCCATAATAGTGCCATTGGTGTTAATATATAAGCAGAGTGGGCAGCAGGATTTGTTGCAGGTTATACATCTGCCTTACTGTCCATGCTGTATAGTCAGTAGTTGCTGGTGACTATCAGTTTAAGATTGGGGAGGTGTCTGTGATTCTCACCTCTGTCAACCTCACCACTTTGGGTATGCTTGAAATGGAACCTAAGGTCAACTTAACCTTCCTTAAATTGACCTAAGGAAAGCTCCATCCACTTAGTGCTTCCTTAAGTCAACCGAATAACTTAAACACTTCCTTAAGCTGACTTAAGCGCTTCCTTAAGCTGGCATAATAACTCCACTTCAGAAGGTCAACTTAATGCTTAAGTCAACCTTTTAAATTGACTTATGCCAGTGTAAATGGGGAGTAACCCTTATGTCAATTTAATAAGGTTGACTTAAGCATTAAGTTGACCGAACAGCTGCCAGCGTGGATGTGGCCAGCTGGGTATGTCAACGTAGATTGTAAAGTGAAACAATGCTGGCTGTTTCTCTTTTTTTTTAAAAAAAAGGAAGGCTCACATGACATTTTGTTGTTTCAATATGGTGAGCTCCAGCATATCAAAACAACAAAACTTGAAACAAAACATTAAAACCTAGTAGCCATTGAAGCAAAAGCTTTTTTGTTTTTTTGTTTGTTTTTTTTTGTTTTGTTTTGTTTTTCCAAAACAACACTGTTCAGACACAGTGTTTCGAAACAACATTGTTTTGATTGAATGGCTTTGACTTTCCTCCAAGGGTGCATGGCACCCTGGTTGGAAGGCCTGCCCCCTCAGCACGCTGGCCAGGGAGCAAATCAGAACCCTGGTCAGGGGGAGAGGGGACCATCTGGGGTGGGGGAATGGAGCCCAGGGTATCCTGCATCCCCCTCTGCTGGCCAAGAGGCAGGGGAATGGAGCACCGGGCACCCGACATTCACTGCCACCCTGTGAGTGGTGGGGGATACGGGGTACCTGGTGATCCCTCCCCCCGCCGTCCCGCCAGCAGCAGGGGATGCAGGGCACCCAGGGCTCCATTCCCCCACCACTCTGCCAGCGGCAAGGGATGAGTGGCACCTGGCAATCCCTGCCCTGGGGGCTTTTTTCTCTTGTCACTGGCTCTCCTGGGGAGAGCCAAGCAAGGGATTGGGTGGCAACATGGCCCTGCCACGGGGCCATGTTGGCACACCTCCCAGAGTGCCCCTCTCTCAAATTGAACTAGCAAGTCTTGTGTCCAGGCATGCTAGTTCAATTTTTTTTTTTTTTTGGTCCAGGCTTCTTAAATCGATTTAACATGAATCAATACAATGACTTTTATATCAATTCAGCTTAAATCGATTCAACTTGAATCAATTCTAATTCATTTGTATGGACATATCCCTTGTTTACTACTGTAGACTAGGGTAACTGTTTCTTGGAAGGAGCCAGGTCGAGAAATGCAAGATATGAAGCAGGTTTTCTGGGCATTATCAAAATCACAATCTCTTCATGCTTTCAGGTTACTTATTATTGTTACTTGAATATGGAAACCATATGTTCCATTTTTGCTGGGATAATCCCTTTTTTAAGCCCAGTTTGACTGTCCTGAGTTTTTTGGTAAAACTGGTTATTTGTTTCTTTTGTTCTTACCAACTAATCATCAGCTGGGGAGATCAAATAGGACAAATGCACAGTTTTGCTAAAAAAAGTGTAGTGTGATCATTGCCTGCAAGTGGAAGAATGTCCAACGTGAGAATGAAGGAACTGAGTAGTGAGTAGAAAGTGGTAAAACCACCATGCTCATAGGGGTAGTGTGAGTTGAGTTGAGGCAAGCATTAACAGTAGCCTTGCACGGGACAATGGGAATCAGGGTTAGAGGGTGAGCAGCAAGCAGTGACCTCAGCCTTGCACCAGGGGAGCAGGGCTTGTGCAAGCGGCTTAGGCCACCCTTTATTTCAGTAACTGCTCTGTTTATGAATTAAGTCTGATTAGAAGACTTAGTTATCTTCTCTTCTTGACAAGAGGCCACAACTGAGACTAGCACTCCATTGTGTACGAACACACAGTGGGAAGTAGCCTTTTCCTCAAACAGCTTACAGTTCAAACACAAAACAAAAAGCAACAGGAAACAAGAACAAAGAAGGATGAAGATTACTTCCTTGTGGCTACAGAACTGTCAATAAAACCAAGGTCTTCTTCCCTACTACTACTACAATGCTTTCCTTTTCTATGTAGTATTGTAGGACCAGCTTCTCCCCTGAGTTACTCTATTTAACCCCAGAGAACTCAGTGAGATTTCCTTGGACTGTAAGTCAGGACAGAAGTTTATATATACCATTGTATGTATATAGGATTCTATCTTAGTTTATCTTATATTGTCCATATGCAGTGCCTAGGGTGACCAGATAGCAATTGTGAAAAATTGAGATGGGAGTGAGAGGTAATAAGTGTCTACATAAGAAAAGCTCTAAATATTGGGTCTGTCCCTATAAAATCAGGACATCGAGTACTGCCAAAGGTTAAAATAAAATAATGCATAACATTTTGGTTTTATTGTTTTAAATAATGAAATGTTCTGTTAAGTCTTACAGATTGATCAGTGTTTTTCAGACAGTAATGAAAGATAAAAACATGAAAGTTGAAATGTTTTATGTATATACATTTTTACCCACTATATGGTATCTGAGCAGATGATAATAAATTCATTATCTCCCTTCAAAGGTAAAAGGAATAGAATCACAGAAGTTCTGCCATTGTGTCATTAAATTAAATTACTTCTTGTCCCTAAATTTGCTTGTAAATTAGAGCCTCTACCAAAGCCAATTAAGACAGCTTTCACATTAATGTCAATAATCTTTGGCTCAGTCCTTAAAAGCCTTTGTATGTGAGAAAAAGTAATCACATGCAAACTGATAGGTATCCATTTTACATGTCACTAGGAGGGGGAAGTCCTATCATAATATGCTCTGTTAGCTTACAGAAAAACATGCAGCAGTTACCAATCAATCACGTCCAGCTACCTAAATGCAGATAAACATGGACATATTCTTCTTCTATATCTTGCAAATGGTATATAAAGAATAGTTTAAACACACATCACAAATGCTTTCTTTCTCAAGCACTTGTTTGGTTTCTTAATTAAAAGATAGACCAGGAACCTTACTTCAGTCAATTCATCTTTGTTGACAAATATAGAACATCATTTTAATTTTTTAGTCTACAAGTGGAAGAATGTCTAGGGCACAAGTTTTACACTTTATTGGTTTACGTGCCACAACCTTAAAAAAATTCTGTAAATGAATTGATGAGACATCTAGCTTATGTACCATTGGTAGTACACATAGTACGGTCTAGGAACAAAATAAATATCATAGATTCATAGACTTCATGGTCAGAAGGGATCAATATGAACATTTAGTCTGATCTCTTGCGCAGTGCAGGCCATAGAACCTCACCAACTGCCTACTCCTGCAATAGACATCTAACCTATGACTGAATCACTGAAGTCCCCAAATCATCGTTTGAAGACTTGAAGGTACAGAGAAACTACTAGCAAGTGACTGACGCCCCATGCACAGAAGAAGGTGAAACTCCCACAGGGCTTCTTCCAATGTTCTCTGGGCAAATATCGCCTCCTGGCAGTCAGCTAATCCCTGAGCATGTAAGAAAGACTCTCCAGCCAACCAACCAGAAAATAATTCTCGGCACCAACTCACAACTACCTAATATCTCATCAGAGTCCACTGGCATTTTTACCACTGGTAGTCAAAGATCAGTTAATTTTGAAATTAAGCTGTCCCATTCTACTATCATCCCCATAAATTTATCCAGCTCAATTTTTAAATTACCAGTTTTTTTGAGACCCCTGTTCCCCTAGGAAGACAATTTCAGAACTTTACTCCTTGGATGGTTGGAAACCTACATCTAATTTCAAGTCTAAACTTCCTGGTGGCAAATTTATATCCATTTGTTTTTGTATCCACTCTGGTGCTGAACTTAAATAATTCCTTTCCCTTTCTGGTATTTATCCCTCTGATGTACTTATAGAGAGTGATCACATCTCCCCTTAGTTTTCTTTAGATTAGGCTAAACAACCTAAGCTCTTTGAGTCTCCTTTCTTAAGGTAGATTTTCTATTCTACAAATCATCCTTGTAGCCCTTCTCTGTGCATGGTCCAGTTTGAATTCATCTTTCTTAACCATTGGGAACCAGAATTGCACATGTTATTCCATATGAGATCTCATCATTGCCTTGAATAATGGTACTAACACCTCTTTGTTTCTAATAGAATATCTCATCTGATGTATTCTAAAACCTAGTTTGGTTTTTTTTTCACAGACACATCATATTAGCAGCTCATAGTCATCCTGTGATCAGCTAATAATCCCAGGTCCTTTTCCTCCTCTATCACTTCCCAATGTCACTTACAGATCTTCTTCCATGATTTCCCAAAGCTTCTCTGTGTTCATAAAACTCCCAATTTCATGTCACCTGCAAACTTTGTTAGTACATTCCTACTTTTTGTACCAAGTTCAGTAATTAAAAAAAATGTTAAATAAGATTGGTTGCAAGATCAATCCCTAAGGACCTGCATTAGCAAGTTCCCTCCAGCCTGACAATTCACCTTTCAGTGTGATAGGCTGTAGAATTCCCTTTAAACCGTTCCTTATCCACCTTTCAATCTTTATATTAACCTTCATCTTTTCCAATTAGACTAATAATACCTATGTGGAACTATATCAAATTCCCTGCCAAAATCTAAATAAATTAGATTTATTGAATCCTGTTTCTCTAAAAAATCTATTATCTTCTCCAAAAAGGTGATAAGGTTGATACAGCTCAATCTAAATCTTTGTAAAGCCGTGTTGTATTTGGTCCCAGTTTCCATTAACCTCAATGTCCTTAACTACTTTCTCTTTCATTTCTTTTCCCCAAGACCTTGCATGCTGCTGAGGACAAATTAACAGGCCTGTGGTTACCTGGGTCACTTTTCCCCTTTCTTGAATATAGGAACTATGTAAGCAATTCTCTAGTCAAATACTACAACCTCTGAGTTTACAGGTTCTTTAGGAATCCTCATAATGGGCTTGAATTTCATGTTCCAGTTCCATTAAAATTCTTGGATGGAGAACATCCAGGCCCACGATTTAATCCCATTAAAATGTTCAATTTTAGCTTCCACTTCAGATGTCATAATTTCTACCTCTGTATCCTTATTCTCATTAGCCACTCTGCCATTATCCCCAGCTCTTTGTTAGCCTTGTTAAGAGCAGAAGCAAAGTATTTGTTTAGATATTAGGCAATGCCTATTTATTCTTAATCTCCAGACCATCCTTGGTGCTTACTGGTCCTACTTCTTTCTTTGTTTTCTTCCTATTCATGTGGCTGTAAAACCTCTTACTATTAGTTTTAATTCCATTTTCAAGGGCCAACTCTACTTGGCTTTTGGTATTTTTCACTTCATTTCTAAATGGTCTGACCTCCAAGAAGTAGCTTTCTTTTTTGGTCCCTCCCATCTTTTGCTCATTCTAGGTTTTCTGCTTTCTCTTAATCACCTGTATGAGATGCTTGCTTTAGATTTTCCCTTCATCTTTAGATTCATGAATTTTTCAAATCAATCCACTTCTCCAATTAATTCCCTTAATTTTATAAAGTTATCCCTTTGGAATACAAAGACCAAAGTCACAGTTCTATTTTGTTTATCCTTCCTTTTAATTTGAACTGAATTATCTCATGGTCACTCAAAACAAGGTTGTACCCTAAAACCAGTTCTTTAATAAGGTCCTCATGACTCACCAAACCAAATCTAAAATGATATTCCTTCTTGTTGGTTTGGTAGCTATTTGGTGATGGAGTCCATTAGCTATCACATCCAAGTAAATCCAGACCCAGTTATCACTATTAGCACCCTCTGTATCTGGAAAGTTCAAATCTCCCATAACACACATTCCTGGCAGTACTTACTTCCTTAAAAACACTCAAGAGATCCATATCTAAATCAGATCCCAGCAATCTATAGCACATCACAAGCACTATCCAGGGACATTCTAGTAGATTTCTTCCCCAACTTTATTTCTGCACACAGGCTATGCCTACACTAGCAAATTAGTTTGAAGTAAGAAGCCTTAGTTTGAACTAATTTGAACCCTGTCTACACTAGTCTATGCCTAGTTCAAACTAAAAAAAAAAAATAGTTCTAACTAAGCAAAGGTTAGTTTGAACTAGTTAGGTCAGCTGCTTAGTCCAAACTAACTGCTTAGTTTGAACTTATTTGCATATTTAGTTTGAACTAGCACAGTATATACATTGTAGTTTAAACTACCAAGTTTGAACCACTGGTCAGTTTGAACTAAGCACAGTTTGTTTGTTTGTTTGTTTGTTTTTGTTTTTATGTCAAACTAAATTTTAGCTTGAACTAACCACACTTTTTAGTTCAATCTAAAGAGTTAGTTTGAACTAAAAAAAAAATGCAGCTACTTGGAACTAAAAGTTAGTTCAAACTAAAAAAAAAGTGCTTAGCTCAAACTAAATTTCAAACTACTTAGTTCTTGCTAATCAAGTCTGAACTAAGATTTTAGGTACAGACAGACTCCATCTTCTCTAATCCATCAGTTCTAATATCTTTACAAGCTAGCTCATTATTTATATACAGTGGTATTCTACTACTTCTATCTTTGTTTTTGTCTTTCCTAAACAGTACATATCTTTCAATACCTACATGCCAGTTGTTACTACTATTCCACCATGGTTCTGTTATCCCTATAATATCAGGTTTCACTTCTTACACAGTACCTCCAGTTCCTCCATTTTCTTACCTAGACTCCTAACATTAGAATATAAATATGATTATTTTTGCTATTTGGCTCCTTAGCTCTCTTGATCAGTTCTATTAGCTTCCATCATAGAAGCTCATTTCCATACCTCCTTAGATGAAATTATACCAAAAAGAACAGTCTTCTGTCCGTTAATGCCTCCAAGAGGCCATACATCCCAAAGTCTGACCTATATGACCATTGCCCTAACCTACTGTTGATCATCAGAATTTAGTCACACCTTTGTTGCCCTCCTGTAGGGACAGGCAGAATCCCCTGAAGGTCACTTGAGCCTCTATTTCCTTAATAATATTCCCCAGCCTGGCATAATCTTCTTTGTTATGTTCCAGTGAGAATCTATCTAAATCATTTGCACCCACATGCTCTCTGAATCAGTTCTAGTTACAGGCCTGTCTGTTTTCAGCAGAGTTTCCCCAATCCCATAGACCTCCTTTTCCTGTTGATTGTGTGATTCTCTGGTCTAGCCCCTGGTCTTTCAGGCTGCAATACCTCTCATCTCCTATTGTCTCCTGCTACTCTCTACAATCCTTCCTGTATTCAGGGCTCTTATTTGGTGATATCTCTATTGGCTCATCCTTTTTTGTTGTTGTTGTTTTGTTTTTGTTTTCTTTTTTTTTTTTGTTTTGCTTTTTTGTTTTTTTGGTTTTTTTTTTAGGAATAGCTTCTCTTCTCTTCTCTTCTCTTCTCTTCTCTTCTCTTCTCTTCTCTTCTTCCTTGCCCTCCCACCTTCAGTTGCCATCAGCTGTGACCCTTATTCATTTTCCAAGGTAGCAAACCAGTTCCTGAGCTTTATTTCTCCTTTATTAGCATGCTTTTTCTTGTGCCTGATTCTCACAGTCATATGCTTCCACTGGTCATTTTTTCACCCAGCAATATCCTTTTAGAATTTGCTGGCTCCTATGCTGCCATAGCTGTCAAGGTATGCAGATTTCACTATGCATTGAGATTTATATTTGTCACAATCATAGACCAAGTTGTGCCTTTGCCAGTCTCTCTGAGTGTACTCTTTCCAATAACAAGCCTCTTGCCTTAACTGTCTCTGAAAGTGGAATCATAAGATTCTTCTTCTCTAAAACTGACTACTATATATCCTGTGTATACTAATCACTAATCAGCCTACAGATGTGACCAGATTTTGTAGTCATGTGACAAGTGAAATTCTTGCAACAGTCTTCATAAATGACGTATTTTAATTTAGCAGATGAAACAAAGCATTAGAGAAATAAAGATTTTTAAATAAGCCAATAAGCAGCTAACCTGCATTTTTAGTCTTTTCTAATTATGCTCTTCACTACTAGCTAAGTTACATATAAAACTTGAACTTACATGATGCTGAATAATTTTGAGATGCTGAATATTCTCCATGCCTGTTGAAATCAGGCATTGGTTTTAATGGAGGCCCTAACTAACTATAGTATTATTGACATCAATTCGCTAGAGTGCCTAAATTAATACCTAAAAGACAAATGGACACACACAAATATACATAAAGAGAAATGTGCTAGATCATGTTTTAAAATTAAATTTAACCTCTTCCCCCAATTAACTCTTGAACCAGATGGGCTGCATTTTACACTCATTTTTGTCCATCTTTAGAGCATTTTTTAAATGATTGTTGGCCTGCATCTCTCTCATGAGTAGAATCACTTGGTTTAGCCACTCTGGGGAATGTTTTCACTGCACAGGACTGGTTTACTTTAAGCCGGGGTTGGGGGATGTTGTTAGTTTCTGAGTTTCACTTTACTTTGGCCAGGAACCCACTCATTTTGTAGTGAGAATGCAGGCAGTATAACTTGATTGCTGACAGTCCTTCAATTCCCTGTCTATGATTCCATCCTGAAAGACAAACCATATCTCCCCAGTCGACACAACTCACTAGGAAAGAACCTTAAAGCATCAACACAAAAGTTGTCTGGATGTGACCCCAGATGCCTATGGGGAAGTGCAGAAACAGTGAAGACACAATAATGTGGGTAGAAACACTCACATCCAGACTAGGATAATGTGGATGTTCAGGTCTGGGTGCCAATCACCTCTGCTAACTGTTCAAGAACAACAGACCCATAAAGCAAACCACCACACAGTACACCTGTTTACATGTTGCATTGATGAAACAACACTCCTGTTTCCACATTGTGTTAACATATTAGGGTCAACTGGATTTGAATCCTGTAAACCCTTTTACTTCATGAGTCTGGGGCAAAGGCTTCTTCAGGACAAAGTACTATTTCCTTGTGAAAAGGAACACAGCATTTAGGAAAATGAGTTAAAATAGCAATGAATCCAATATGCCTGGGTCTTAACTTACCATATCTTTTCCTTGTAACCTTTATAATCTGCACATAGCCCAGTTACTTCCTTCTCTGAATTGGCCAGACAAATTGTACTTCTGTTGAATTCTATCCACATATACTTCAGGCTAAGTTTACACTGATAGTGGCAGATTCTCTGACATCAGTTTGATCTTTGTCGATCAAATGAGAAGTCAGTGATGATCCATTCAATCAATCAATAATTTGACTCAGTAAGTCCAGTCTCTGAAGAAGAGTAGTGCCGAGTCAACAAGGGGCATCTCCTTTTCACTTAGTGCAGTAGATATATGGAGGTAAGTGCCAAGAGAAAGCCAAAGAGAACTATTCAAGCTATTTTATGTAGCTTGCTTATCTCTCTTTGACTGCCACTAAAAATAGCAGCAAGTGTAAGCCAGGCCTCCTTCTGTGTTGGCTAAGGTCTATACACAACACTAAGGATATGTCCTCACATCTGTTTTATTTCAAAATAAAAAAGATTAGGTCCACATGACATTTTCTTATTTCAAAATGATGGGCTCCATCATTTCGAAATAAGAACCATTGTTTCAAAACAGCTTAATTCTGGATAGTTTCAAAACGGTGGTTATTTCGAAATAATACTGTTTAGACGTGTTATTTCAAAATAACAGTTATTTTGAAATAACGCGTTTTGACCTTCTTCCCGTGGGTACACAGCACCCACGGGAAGAAGGAAGTGCTGTCCCCTGCCTGTGCCTGCCAGCATGCTAAAAGGCTTCCAGAGTCGTAACAGCACGTGGCTCTGCAGGCTCTGAGGGGAGACAGCATGCCCCTATGGGGAGCATTGAGGAAGTCCACCTGCTCCTTAACATCTGGAGCAGTCAGAAAATCCTTTCCCAGTTCCGGGCTAGCCACCGGAACTGAGACATTTACACTAACATCTCAGCGGAGCTGTCCGCCCAGGGCCATGAGCACATCACCTGAGGCAGGACTATGCTTGGACAAGGAAGACATGGTAGCATTGCTACCTGCCCTTTCTATACGGAGCTGCATGCCTTCCTAGGGGCTGAGCCCAGTGGCCTGCCAGCCCAGGCAGTTGACACTGGCCACCACCCCAGCACCTCGTCAGGCCCTGACAGAGGGGACACCAGCTCTGAGGTGTCACTGGGCGTCGGGCAGCCTCCTGCCCTGCCACCACCACCACCAGCAGAGGCTGCGCTGGGGACTCCGGAGCTCTTCCCCGTCGCCCATGAGGACAGTGCCAGTGGCAAGGAGGAGCACTGGCCTCCCGACGTGCCAACCCCGGGGGAGTCCGATACAGACAATGGGACGTCCCGGCAGACATCTGGAGCCCCTGTCGGTGAGTCTTCCTGTCCCATACAAGCAGGCAGGGCTAGGCCTTTTCCAGGTCACGGGCAGTGAGGGGGTACAGCACAGGGATAGGCAGGGCACAGGGCACATGGAGTGGCAGACCATGGCCATGGATCACCTTGGCACAGCCCTGGAGGATGCAGCCACCAGTCTGCACCACATCACAGGCAACACCGCCCTACCGGCAGCTGGTAGAGCACCACCTCAGGGCCCTCCTCCAAGGTGGCCCCAGACCCGGGGTGGCCATGGACAGAGCTGTGGCAGACCCCCTTGCCAGGACCCCACCAAGGCCCCGCTTGAGAACTCCCCTCCCCCCATTGACCCCCACCATAATCCCATCTCCCAGTTGAAGGCCCTCCCCCCAGTCACCCTGCACATTTCCACATCCCCTAACCCTCTCCAGCCCTTCCTTTCCCCAACCCCCCTGTTATGTTAAAATAAACAGTTCACAACTGATATTAGTGAGTGTGTCTTGTTTTATTGGGTGTGCTTCACAGTGCAGATGGATGGGTGGGGGGTGGCTGTGGTAGAAGGGGGGAGAGGGTGGTGTGTGGCAGGGCAGGCCTGGCCCTCAGAGGTCTTCCTTTGTGGCAAAGGTGTTTGTGAGAACATCATGTACTGTGACAGCCCTTCTTGATGCCCGCTCCCATGGGGGCACAGGTGCGGGTTGCTCGTATTGGTCCCCAATGACCTGGGCCTCGGCCTCCCAGGCAGCAGCAACAGCCTCACCCCACGGCTTGCAGAAATTGTGCAGGGCCACGCACGCGCTGATAACCTCCAACGTCATCTCCTCTCCAAGGTGGAGGCAGGTAAGGAGGCACCTCCAGCGTGCCTTCAGCTGTCCAAAGGCCTGCTCAACCACCTGGTGGCAGTGGCTCAGATGCCAACTGAAAATCTGCCAGCAAGGATGGAGTGGCCCTGCGTAGGGGCGCATGAGCCATGAGCAGAGGGGATAGGCTGTGTCGGGAAAAATGAGGCCGGGCACCTCTACTCCCCTGACATTGATGTTATGGGGGGGGGGGAAGAAGATGCCCGCCTCCATGTCCCGGTATAGGGCAGAGTTCTTGAGGACTCTTACATCATGTGCCCTCCCTGGCCAGCCACATAACAGTTCTGGAAGATGCCCCGGTGGTCCACAAGGGCCTGCATGATGATTGAGTAGTACCCCTTGCGATTCCGGTACTTAGCAGCTCGGTGCTCCGGGGCCCTCACAGGGATGTGCACAGTATCCCCACACAATTAGGGAATCCCAGGGTGGCCATGCCGTCCATGGTGTCCTGCAGCTCCCCTTGAGTGACGAAGCACCACAGCAGGATCCTGTTGATGGCCCTGGTGACCGTATCAGGATGATCCCAATGGTGGACCTGCCAACCCTGAAGAGGTGCGCCACAGACCTGTAGGACTCCGGAGTGGCCATCTTCCACAGAGCGATGGCCACTCTTTTGTTGACAGGGATGGCTGGTCTCATGGCAGTGCCCCTTAGGCACAGCAGCAGGGCGATTTCTGCTAGCAGGTGGTTGAAGCTGACCCTGGTCATCCAGAAATTCCTCTGCCACTGGCCGTCCTCCCAGGTTCGGAGCACTACCCGTGTTACCAACTTTGCTCACCAACTCGGGGTATGCTCATTTATTAGGGTTGCTTTCTCTTTGGGGAAAATGGTAATTCTATTAGTGTGCTGCTTATGTGACTTGTGTTTCTATATAGGTGTGTCTGAGCAGACCGGGTCTATCAGCACTCTCAGCTGACCCCTTATGTGTCCCTGAACTCAGTAGGTTGGGTCACACAGCACTTCTCTGCTGCTATCCTTATGTGCCCCTGTACCGCACCAAACTAGGCTTGATTATGGATCTTGAGCAGGCTGGGTCACACAGCACTTCTCAGCTGCTACCCTTATATGCCCCTGGACTCAATCAGGCTGAGTCAAAACAGCACTTTTCAGCTGTCACCCATATATGCCCCTGGAGTCAATCAGGCTACTATCCCCATCAATGAGCAAACCCTACAGGATTGTGGGCATCACAGGGATCTTTGGCTAGGTAATAGAAGCATTGCTGCAAAGCGATATAAAGAAACCAAGACCACAAATGACGTCTTAGAAGAGTCTGGAAACTGGCTTGATAACAAAAGGCATTTTATTGCTAAGTATCTAAAACTTGCACTAATAATTACAAAAGGAGAGAAGAATTCCCCAAAATACCCAGTTACAGCATTGATAAACCTACAAGGAAAGAAAAACACCCAGCTACAATATTACCTAGATTCTACTGTATCAGGCCTAGAGAGAGAGTCATAATTAACAAAAAGGGAGAGAGGTTGGCGGAGAGAGAGAGAGAGAGAGAAGTTGTGGGGGGTGGGGGATCTCACCACTCAGTGTAGCAGAAAGGTTTCCAGGTTGTACAGATCAGGGTCAGAGGCTGGATGGAAACAAAGCTCCCAAGGCAATCAGCAAGGAAGAAAAGCCAAATCCCAGTGGAAATGATACAGCTTTAGATCCAAGCATCAGGAGTCAGGACTCAATCCAGACTCACACAGGATTCAGACAGAATCTAATCAGGACTTGCAAAGGACACACACTACTGTACGACAACTTGCACAGGACACACGCTACACTACACTACCATGGGATGTGGCTAAAGGTTTTTAATAAGGAATTGTTTATGTGGCCAATACACATTCCTGGCTGGGTGTAATGGTTCAGAGAAGCTCACAATACAGTCAGGCAGACTCAGTATTTTGGGTATCAATTATCATGTCTGTGACTAGAATGTTCTGATAATTGCTGAGTTTGTTCATTTTGGTGTGAGGTTCCCCATCAGGCAATGCTTCGCTGCTTCTTCAATCCCAGGGTTCAGTGCAGTTCTTGCTGTGGAGCCTGGCTTTCCATAGTCAATGCAAATGTAGCTCTATTAACTGTGCTGATGGCTTTTGGATATGGGTAGATAAGGATGTCTCCCATTTCCTACTGTTTTTGGTTTTCAGTTCAAGCAGAGGTTGAGGGATGTGTGTGTTTTGGGAGGGGGTAAGGTACAGGCTGGATACTATGCTCTGATTCCTCAGGAACACAGAGCTAACACATAACACCAGCTCCCACCAGTCTGTGCTGGTCTCCCGGGCCCTGACCTGGTGAGGCACAGAAAGGGGCAGGGGATCTAGGGCAGCTCTGAGGCCCAGGATCCTGGCAGCCTGTGGCACAGCCTGGGCAGCATCAGGGTCTGTGAGCAGAGTGTCCCCCAACAGGGAACACTCCGCAGGCTCACAGCGAGTCTAGTGGCCAGATGGCAAAGGCTAGGCAGCCGGGCAACTTCCATGTCTGTCTCTTGAAGATTCCTGCTAGCCAGAATGGACAGGGAAGTGAGGTCGGTGCCAGCTTTTATAGGATTGGCTGGCAACATGGCTGCCAACATGGCCCGGGGAGGGGGCCATGCTGCCACATCTCCCCTGATGCCCCTCTCCTAAAGCGAAATAGCAAGTCCTGTGTTTGGACGTGCTATTTCGATCCCAGCTTTTCCCTTATTTCGCCTTGATTTTTGGTTATTTTGATTCCGGTTATTTCAAAATAATGTTTTTATTTCAAAATAAGTTATTTTGAAATAAGTTATTTCAAAACAATGGGCTATGTGTAGACATAGCCTAACTCTCTCCTTTCAAGTATAGGCTAGCACCTTTAATGTTGTGGAATACCCTTTGATTATAGGTTGAAATTCTTAGATCCCTAAGCACCAGGCAGGAAGTTATTTCCTGCCAATATCTTTTCCACTGTTTCCCCAAGGACCTTGATATTTTTGTGATAATACCTTATTTTTGTCCATGTTCTGGTTCCCTTTTGCTTCTCCTTTCTCATCTTCCTTTGATTTAACTCTATGTTTAGAAAATCCAATATCACACTGATGTACACATTATGTTATTGTAAATACTACCCCTAAATACCTAATTCTCAAACTTTCTTCCTCTCCATCAGAATGGCTTCTAGTAGGAGGAGGCAGCAGTTAATTTTTGTGAAAACTCAACTCTTTGATTTAAGTTGCTGGTTCCTCCAAACTCAGCTATCTACAAATTTAAAATCAGTGCCATATTTGTGTAATTTGGCTCTTGTAATATCTAGCATTTACATTGGTACATTAAAAATAATTAAGTATTAATTACCCTAAATTTCTCCCGTGATGGATATAATGATTAAGTCTGAACTATGCTCTAGGTAGCACCGGTAGTCGAAACAGTTCAAATCTTTTCTGACAAGTTTGCAGTTTTCTTTTGCAATGGCTGTTTTAAAAGTGTTGTTCTGAAATGATTTAAACAGTACCAGCACAGTTGAATTTAGGTCCCACACAGAAAATATTGCCTTAGCTAACCATTGGAAGGATGTGTGAAAACAATTTCTGGGTGATCTCTGATTTCAACAGAGGCTACTAATGCTGATTATATTTAATTGATATTATTTTTAGAAAATCAATTCCCAGTACAATATGGAAAAGTTTTAACTAGTGAAGTAAGAGCACAATAATGTTACAGATATATGAAAAATTTACACAGAGAATAAATGTGCAGATTGGCCTTATAACACAATCCTTATGTTTACTAAAGAGATATTAATTTGTTTTGATCAAATCAGAACTAGGTACGATGATTACTGACATAAACTGACTGTGATTAAATCTCAGTCAAAGCAAGCCTTTAGAAACATGTATGTCTGGATAATAGAAATTCCAAGCAATTCAGAAATATGTAGAATTGCTGGGTATATATGAGCTTTTGAAGCTCCGTTATGGTCTACATATATATTTCTGAGTTACAGAAAATAGACTGAGTTTTCTTTAAATGGCACATTCATAGTCGTGTAAGTAAACTATTACTCCTTAAATATACTTATCAGTGGAAATTCCCCTTTTGTGAAGTTGACTGGAACTAGAAGATTAAAGGTTCAGTCCTGCAAGCCATTGAGTACTTTAACTCTGATCCAGAAAAGCACTTGTTTGAAAATGGAAATAGTACACTCAATCGAGTGACACTACTCACAAGAGCAGAGTCAGCTGGATTGCAGCCAAAGGCCCTGTCACTTTGTAGGATTGTGTTCCATCAAAACTGAATTACACACATTTTTGTGTTCAAATGTTCCAAAAATATTATCTGCAGGTTGAAACAGAATGTGGAAAAGTTCAGCCTGAAGAGATAATATTTCAGAAAGGTATGTTAATGAAAACCAGGGATCATAATAGAAATATTCCCATGGCTGTAATGATGTTAAATGTTGTTGCGTCCTCTATAATGATGTATGGACTTGATACTGCACTAAGATCCAGATCCATAAATGAATTTAGATGCCCTATAATGCACAAAACACCTGCTTGTCTGCGTCACACACTCTTGTTGTCCATATTCACTCTGTGACACTTCTGTTCTACACGTTCCCATAGCACCTATCTGTCTATCAGTATGAACAAAATGCTTCAGTCCCAGTGTCCTAATGCTTATCTTGCATACTGGGTCCAATCCAACGGCATGATTAAAAAAAAAAAAAGATGGATATTTAAAAAAAAAAACTGTTATCATGCAAATGATTACTCATAGCACCTTTCTTAGAATTCTTTTCACACTTATGGCTTAATTTAAGAAAAAAAGACTTGAGAACTTAGTTTTATAGTTGTATTAAATATTCTTTACTAGAGAAACTAACAATACAGGAAAACCAAAAAGGAATCCTGTGGCACCTATAAAGACTAACACATTTATTAAGGCATAATCTTTTGCAAGCCATCACTTACTTCCTCAGACACATGAAGTGAAAACTGAAGTATGTTAGATATAAAAGTCAGGCCAGAGGGCTACAAAAGGGTAATTGAGAGCAGAAATGTCAGCCCTAGATTGGCAAAAGCCCTTTTCCCTGCTGGCAGGGCAGACTGACAGCTGAGGCTAGGCAAAGGCTGGTCCAGCCCTATTTAAAAGCCCCACCTGTGCAAGGATGGGGAAGGGAGGTAGGAGAGATGCACAAGTTATGAGAGGCTTGCAATAGGGAAAAAGACTGTCCCAAGGCCAGGGGACAGTGTTCCTTCCCAGGAGGAGAGCAGTGAAGCCAACTCAGACGCCAGCTTGAGAGGAGGCCTGAGGCTACTCTGATCCCAGAAGAGATCTGGTACTGCCTGCAGCTTTGGCCTCACAGGCCTACCAATCACCTGCTCTATAGGACAGAGGGGTGTTACACCAGCCAGACCATGGCTGTCCGCAGCATTGTGGCCAAGAGACGTAGAGGGTGGAAGTAGAAAAAGACTCACTCAAAGTGGGGTGAATTTACCCCAAGCCTTTTTCACCAGAGTGAGAAGATGGTTGTCTGGCAAAGCTGAGGGAGAACTTTAGCACAATATGAAAAGAGTGAGTTAATTAAGTCAACTCAAATACTTAATCAATGATGCATAACCTATAATGGAAGACAGTCCCTCACTCTCTCAAGCCTTGGAGTGGAGTGTAGGCCAGTCCTCATATAGAGACAGCCTCATAATCTGAAGCAAATACTCAACAGCAGCTATACACCATACAACAGAAACACAAACCCAGGTACCTATCATTGCCACAAACCCCATTACCAAAGCTGCCTGTTTAGAGATTTCCATGGGGTAACCATGTTAGTCTGTGTATAGCAAAACAGTGAGAGTCCTGTGGCACTTTATAGACTAACAGATTGCTTCAGGAATAAGCTTTCATGGGCTCCAACACACAGGACTCTGCCTATGTATCTACTCAAGACAGTATCATAGCTCTTAACCAAACCAGCTACTCCATCAGGGACTCATTCACCTTCACATTAATCAATGTTGTGTATGTCATCATGTGCCAACAATGCCCCTCTGTCATATACATTGTCCAAGATGGTCTGTGCCACAAATGCCCCCACACCTTATACATTGGACAAACAGGGCTATCTCTGTGCAAAAGAATAAATGGACACAAATCAGACATCAAGAGTGGCACTTCAATCTCCTTGGACACTCAGTAAATTGCATTAATAAAAGAATATTAAAAAAAAAAGTTAAAGTGACATTTTTTCCCCTACCTTTTCAGAAGATTTCCAAACACTCTACAGGTTGCCTGGAGCCATGGGAGGTACAGAACATGGGCAGTTCAGGCAGGTTGAGAGTAGAAAGCCCTGGAGAGTTTTTCCTAAGCTGAGCAGCCTGAGCTGCAAGCGGTCTAAAACTCATTTCTCACCATGTCAGACATTAAAAAATAATAACCCCCGACAAAAAAAAACCTATTACATGTTTATCAAATAACAGATGTTAAGTGGATTTCATCATTTTAACACATTTATAGCTATAACAAGTGGAAACTGAACAGATGTTAAGGCAACCAGTTCCCTACTCTCAGGTCTCCTCTGTTCCTCTTCTGACCAATGAAATAAAATAAGGTTTCTATAGAAATCATTGTGTAATGAACGCTACTTCAAGCAGCCCTCGACAAACTTGCAAATTGTGGGCGTTGGAGGGCCAGAGTTGCTTTTGATAATATCAGTTATCATGATGATAATGGAATGTATTCAAGGGTGAGAATCTGATATAGGTTATAAAAAATATGATAATTAGAACAGAGGTAATTAAGCGATAGCTATGTATAGAAAAGTATAAAAAGAAACTGCTTAGATAAAGGCTTGTGCTCCATCAATGCTTGGTTCTGGGGAGGTGCTGGAAGTTGAACTACTAATCCACCAACTCTATGGTGGGAGCCCTGAATAAAGTTGTTCCTATAGACAGCCTTCTGACTTAGCTTAGCTTTAGTGAGTATGATATATGATATAAGACACATACTTTATATATATGTATATATATATATATACCAGATCCATTGAAGCAGGGGTCTACCACACTAGACAGGACCCAAGGTGCAGACTGTGCAGAGAGGCCTCAGAGACAGTCCAACACATCGTGGCAGGATGTAAGATGCAGGCAGGAACAGCATACACTGAACGGCACAACCAAGTAGCTGGCATTGTGTACAGGAACATCTGCACAGTGTATGGGCTGGACCCTCCCAAGACCAGATGGGAGATCCCACAGAAGGTTGTGGAGAATAACAGGGCTAAGATCCTGTGGGACTTCCAGATCCAGACGGACAGGCAGGTACTGGCCAATCAACCAGACATCGTGGTAATAGACAAGGACCAGAAGACAGCGGTGGTGATAGATGTAGCAGTGCCAAGTGACAGCAACATCAGGAAGAAAGAGTATGAGAAGCTGGAGAAGTACCAGGGCCTGAAAGAGGAACTAGAGTGGATGTGGAAAGTGAAGGCCAAAGTGGTCCCGGTGGTGGTAGGAGCACTCGGGGCTGTGACTCCTAAGCTGGGAGAGTGGCTCCAACAGATCCCAGGAACAACATCAGAGCTCTCTGTGCAGAAGAGTGCAGTGCTAGGAACAGCTAAGATACTGCGCAGAACCCTCAAACTCCCAGGCCTCTGGTAGAGGACCCGAGGTTGAGGATGACACATACCACCCATAAGGGTGAGAAGGGAATTTTAATTTTTATATATATATAACTCTCTGACGGAGTTTGTCCTGACAGTGCCACTCTTCCAAAACCACCTCCTTACAACTCAGACAGTAAGTCAGCTAGCCCAGCCCCCGTCGTCAGCTCTCTGCAAGCTCCCTTAGTTACAATGTGGGTTGCCAGGGGAGGTAACCACTCGCCTTACCAAAGAAGGCAGCACCACCCCTTCGTCCCTGGTGATTTAGTGAACTTATTGTTGCAACAAATTGTGGTTTATGTTTTGTGTTCTATGGTATATGTCTCATTGTGTGTTGTAAAGTTTTGGTTTGTTTTTGAAGTAAGGTAAAGTAAACATGTTCACATTGTGTAAAAGCCTAATAACTAAGTTATAAAGGAACAGACCTAAATGAGCTCTTAGATGCTCTTCTAACTCCTGATGAGAAAGCAGACGTGCTTAATCATTGTACAAAGGTGGAGGAGCAACCTGGCAGAACACCCTGGCATACAGACCCAAATTATAATTACAATGATAACCGCTCAGCTGCTGAGGGGGGAGCTTGGGAAATATTTACTCAGGCTAAAAAAACTTTGTTTTTAGCTCTTGAAGAGGCTGCTCGTAAACCCATTAGCTGGGATAAATTCCATGCAATAGTACAGAAATCTGATGAAAATCCTGATGCTTTTTATGTTTGCCTCTGCGAGGGGACCCAGAGATTCGTTCAGCTCAATCCTGCTGCATTTGTTAACCAGTCTGCCCCTGATATCCGCTCATATTTTCATAAGTTTTGTCCAGAATGGAGTGGAAAAAGCATGAGTAAAATTCGAGGCATTGCATCCTATGTTTTTGAGGGAAGAAAATGAAAGGAATTGGATAAAGAAAAGAAAGAAAGAAGGGAGGACTTAAAACTATTGGCTAGCTCTTTACAGGCTGTACAGCAGCAAAATGAACCCAGAGGAAGAGATCGTAAATTCCACCAGACAGGACCCTCTCACCCGCCTGTGAGTAATCTCTCTCCAGTCTGTTTTTACTGCAAAAAACCAGGTCATTTCAAACAATACTGCAGGCTCCGCAGACAGCTGGAAAATCCTGATACACCAACCTGGATGTTTCCTCCTCCACTACCATCTCTCACTGCTGCCCAGCTTCCAGAAACCAAGGAATTGGATGAGTATGCTACATCACAATGACAGGGCGGGGAGGGGTCCGGGAAATCTCTGAGTTCTTATGACGTGTTACAGGCGGTTACAATCCCGATTCAACACCCCAGAGGCAGGGAATCTTTTGTAAATCTTGAAGTTAATGGTAAAACTTATTCTTGTTTGCTTGATACTGGAGCTACTCATTCTTTGTTAACTGCTAAACCTCAGGATCTACGTTGTCATGTAGCTGGAACTGAAAGCATTATAGGGGTGGGTGGAAAGCCTTTCTCTGCTGATGTTTCCTCTGATGTGATTGTTTCTGTGGGTCCTCTCTCTTGTGAACATGCTTTCCTCCTCACTGAGGATTCACCGGTAAACCTCTTGGGAAGGGATCTTCTTTGTAAACTGAGAGCCACTATTCGTTGTGATCCTGATGGAATACAATTGGACATTCCAAATTCTCAGCTTTTTAATTTGGCACTAGTGTTATCACCTGCACAGTCTGTTTCTCTTCCTGCAGAACTCCAGGACCTCCCTGCAGAACTCTGGGAATGGTCTTCCACAGATGTTGGCCTTTTAAAATCCGCCACATTTGTGATTATTCACACCAAGCCTGGTCCTCCTTCATGTATACCGCAATATCATATACCCTCTGAGGCTATTAAACCCATACAAAAACTTATAGATGCTTATCTTGCCCAAGGAGTTCTCGCTCCTTGTACTTCACCATGCAACACACCTATTCTGCCTAGCAAGAAACCCAAGCCAGACAGTCAAGGAAAGCCAGCACATAGATTTGTACAGGACTTGAGGGCTATTAATGCCTATGTTATATCCCTAACCCCTGTCATTCCAAATCTGGCTACCATCATCACGGGCATTCCTTGTACATCTACCTGCTTTTCAGTAATTGATCTCTGTGCTGCCTTTTTCAGTATACCAGTGCAACCGGACTCCCAATACCTGTTTGCCTTTACTTTGGGGTCCCATCAATATTCCTGGAGGAGATTGCCCGACTGTTTTCCCAAATTTTGGCCCAGGACTTGGCCTCTATTCAACTTCCCTGCACGTCAGAGCTGGTCCAGTATGTGGATGACCTCTTGCTAGCGTCTCCAGACCGAGACTCCTGCGTGAAGGATACTGTTGCCCTGCTTAAACAACTGGCCGACTGCAGGCCCAAGGCCTCTCCTTCCAAGCTGCAGTTTGCACAGACAAAGGTGCAGTATCTGGGGTACATCATTGGACTGGGAACTCGAGAGCTATCAGAAAAATATAAGTCTGCTATTCTTAAAATACCTTTGCCCCAGTCCAAGAAGCAGGTCCAAGCACTCCTGGGAACCCTTGGGTTCTGCTGTCCCTGGATCCCTGCCCTAGGTGAGCTCACCAAGCCATTGGTGGCCCTAACAGCTAAGGAGGCACTGGAACATGTTCTACCAACCCCAGAGCTACACACTCTGCTGCACAAGATCAAGCAGGTTCTATCCTCAGCCCCGGCCCTAGGTTTGCCAAACTATAGAAAGCCTTTCTCTCTGTTTGTCCATGAACATCAGGGAGTGGCATCAGGGGTCCTAACCCAATGCCTAGGACCCCATCCACGTCTGGTGGCTTACTATTCTGTGCAACTTGATCCCGTAGCTCAGGGAGCAGTGGGCTGCCTGCGGGCTTTGGCTGCCACCATCCTTCTCATGCAAAAAAATCCAAAGACCTCGTTATGGGCTACCCACTGACTGTCTATGCGCCCCATGAGGTCTCTGCCATTTTGCTTAGATGTCAGACCCAAGCCTTCACCCACCAACGAATGGCAAATTATGAGGCTGAGCTCCTGACTGCCTCAAATCTCACTATACAGCGCTGCAATGTTCTTAATCCTGCAACTCTGTTACCAGAGACAGATGAGACTCTAGAGTGTCATGACTGTTTGCAAGTTATTCAACATATGGAACTACCTTGCTCAGACCTTAGTGATGTTCCACTACAAAATCCTGACTTTGAGTTATTTACTGGTGGTTCTTCTTATGTGCTGCATAATTTTCGCGTTACAGGAGCTGCAGTTGTTACCCTGCACGCTGTGGTATGGGCTTCTTCTCTCCCAGGCCACTTGGGGGCTCAGGCAGCTGAACTTATTGCTCTAACACAAGCCTGTATTCATGCCCGTGGCTGTTCTGCTAACATTTATACAGATTCTAAATATGCCTTTGGAGTGTGTCATGCTACAGGTGCCCTTTGGAAACAAAGAGGTTTCCTTACAGCGAATAACCAGCGTATAGATCATGCCTCACAGGTTTCTGCCCTACTGGATGCCATCCATCTTCCAGCCCAGCTTGCCACCCTACATTGCTCTGCCCGCCAAGGCACCAAAGATCCAATTGCCCAGGGTAAATCGTATGCAGATGCCACCACCAAGTGGGCTGCTTCCTTGCCAGTCCCACTCTCTGTTCATGCTCCTGTTTTCCAGGTTTCCTCTCCCTTTGATTATACAGCTCTACTCTCGTCTACTGAAGTGGAACAGTGGAATCTCATGAAGCCGCCCTTTGTAATGGCCTCTGGTGTGTTCCTGATGGATGCCCCATCGCTCCTAAACAACTTGTGTGGCTCCTATGCCAACAACTTCATACCAAGGGACATTGTGGATCACATGCCATCGTCGATGCTGTTCGTGCTGTTTGGTTTGCTCCTGGAGTTGTCCAGGAAGCCACACAAGTAGCTAGAGCCTGTCCAACATGCCAGTCCTTTAACTCCTCTAGCCGCCCTAAAACCCACACAGGGGGGCGCCAGTGGGCTGAACTGCCTTTTAAAAGACTACAAATTGATTTTATTCAGCTGCCACCAGCTCAAGGCAACAAATTTGTCCTTGTTGTTCATGATCAACTCACTCACTGGCTTGAAGCTTTTCCTGCCACTCATGCCTCGGCCTAGACTGTTCTCAAGTGTCTTATGCGTGATATTGTACCTTGCTTTGGATTGCCTGTAGCCATTGACTCTGACCAAGGCTCACATTTCACAGCTGATCTCCTTACTTCTCTGTACCTTGCCTTTGGGGTCCAAGTCACCTTCCACACCCCCTATCACCCGCAAAGCTCAGGGAGAGTGGAGAGGGGAAATAGAGAAATTAAAACCCTGTTGGGTAAACTGTGTAAGGAAACCCAACTAAAATGGCCTCAGGTTTTACCTATTGTATTGTTTCAGCTTAGAAATCGTCCAAGAGCTAATTGTGGGTTATCACCTTTTGAAATCTTATTTGGTCGGTCCCCAACCACCACTCGGGGACTGGATCCTAGGTCCCTGAGTCTTGTTACAGGTGATGAGGGTTTGCATGCCTATTTGCTTTTTCTTTCCAGATCCTTTCAGTCCCTGTGGAAGACAGCTGCAGTTACCCAAACACTCCCACTGGACAAGGACCTACATCCGTTCCAACCAAGAGACTGGGTCTGGATCAAGAATTTCCAGAAGGCTCCATTAACACCATCGTGGAATGGGCCGTTTCAAGTTCTGCTTGCCAGCCACACTGCTGTGAAAGTAGCTGAATGCTCTGCGTGGATTCACCACACCTACGTGAAGCCTGCCGTGGTTGACCACAGCCCATCTTCATCACCCACAGCACCACCTACTGTGCCACCTCTCAAACTCCGTAAAGACCCACAGTTGGACTCATGGTTTCTTGGGACACTATTTTCAGAGTCTTTTTGAGCATGTGGTACTTTTTATAGTGTACTTTGTTGCTGTATCTTCCATTATTCATAGAGCTACAATTTAGCCTCAAGAGTAATACTTTTTTTTAAGCTTGCCTGTACTAGCCTCAATGGTTCAAAATTTTGTGTTACCTCGAGCCTCACTATAAAAGGACTCTCGCAAACCTGTTTTTATGGTGTCCCCTTTCCTTTTTCCCAATTTGCTAATACTACTAATTGGGCATGGCTCTCTTACAGTGACCTTCACCTGCTCTCCAAAACTCAGATGGTTGCTTTAGCAGCTTCCCTAGTTGGGGTCCCAAGCCTTGCTGAAGCTGCCTACCTTGATCTCTCCAAACTAGCTTGTACTTTAGCAAAGTCTATTAATCAAACCTCCTCACTTATTCAGTTACTTAATAAGGAGCAGGCACAACTCAGACAAGCTATTTTACAAAATAAAATTGCTATAGACTACCTTCTACTTAGAGCTGGACATGGGTGTCAAGAATTTGCTGGCCTCTGCTGCTTTAATCTTACTGATAACTCACACCGTATTGAGATTCGTTTACAGGACCTTCGCTCCCTGGAGGAAAAGATATCCCAGGAGAAAGACACTGGCTTACTTGTCTCTGGCCTCATTTCACTCCTTTTCTTTATTTTGGCCCTGTATATCCTTGGCAAATGCTTACTAAGCCTCCCCCAGGGACCTTCTCCGCTCCTCTACAGTTTCCCTCAGGTCCCAATGCTTTCACAATTCCACATATCCCATAGAAGCTGTTTCCTTGCCACATGTTATTCATACCCGTTCCAAACAGACTGAGCGTTTCTGGCCTTGAGCCTATGAAATATGAGCTTTCATAGGCTCACAGGGGGGAGTGTTATGAGATTTGTATGAGACCACAAACTTGTGAGCATAAGTGACTCCATCTTAGCACTGTTCCCTTAATATTATGTTAACCTCTAGCCTGACTAACAAAAGTATAGAGCCCCTCACATCCTTGAACAGTCTATAAGCAGGAGATTAGGGAAACTGCACCAGTCTTGAGGTCACCTATTAATCAACAATTTCTCTTGTTTATTACATTCCCAGGGTCCGAGGAGCCAGCCTGACCTTCTTTACTAATTCTCCTATCTTATATGAATATGTATGAAAACTATCCCTATATGGTACTAATAAATGTATTAATCTTGTTTACCTTGAATATATTAACCATTTTTAGATTTCCTTGAATTAAGTTGTTGTACCTGGGTATAAAACCCTTTTAGCACCAGTCCTTCGGGGCCGGCCACACTCAGTAGCTCTGAGTGTCAATAAACTGGTGATTCTTCCTCCTGTTGTCCGGCTCCATCATTGACCAGAGCAGAGAACGAACTTTTCTCTCAACACTACCATCCGGCCACACTTCTCCAGTCCGAATGACATCCCAATATCCTCACTGTAGATCTGTGTCAGGTGGATTAGCGAGTAGATGTGTTGGACTGTCTCTGAGGCCTCTCTGCACAGTCTGCACCTTGGGTCCTGTCTAGTGTGGTAGACCCCTGCTTCAATGGATCTGGTGCTCAGTGCCTGTTCTTGTGCTGCTATGATCAGTGCCTCAATGCTGTCTTTTAGTCCAGCCCTTTCCAGCCACTGGAAGGATTTCCCAATGTCAGCCACCTCAGCTATCTGTCGATGGTGCATTCCATGCAGGGTCTTGTCTTGCCATGGCACTTCTTCTGCTTGATCTTCCTCCCATGTCTGCTGCTGCTGCCTCAGGCATTCTCTCAGCAGCTCATCTTTGGGTGCCATCTTACTGATGTACTCCTGGATGCTCTGGGTTTCATCCAGGACAGTGGCTTTGACACTCACCAAACCCCGCCCTCCTTCTTTCCGGCTGGCATACAGTCTCTGGGTGTTGGACTTGGGGTGGAAACCGCCGTACATTGTGAGGAGCTTCCGGGTCTTCACATCGGCAGCCTCCATGTCCTCCTTTGGCCAGCTCACTATAGCGGCAGGGTATCTGATGACTGGCAGGGCGTACCTGTTGATGGCGTGGATCTTGTTCTTCCCATTGAGCTGGCTCTTCAGGACCTGTCTTATCCTTTGGTGGTACTTGGATGTTGCTGTCTTCCTTGCCTCCTCATCGTGGTTCCCATGCGACTGTGGGATGCCAAGGTACTTGTAGCTGGTCTGTATGTCTGCTATGTGGCCTGCTGGTAGTTCCACCCCATCAGTCTTGACTACCTTTCCTCTCTTTACTACCATCCGGCCACACTTCTCCAGTCCGAATGACATCCCAATATCCTCACTGTAGATCCGTGTCAGGTGGATTAGCGAGTCGATGTCTCATTCATTCTTAGCATACAGCTTGATGTCATCCATGTAGAGGAGGTGGCTGATGGTAGCCCCACTCTTAAACTTGTATCCATATCCAGTCCTTGTGATTATCTGGCTGAGGGGGTTCAAGCCAATGCAGAACAGCAGCGGGGACAGCGCATCACCTTGGTATATGCCGCACTTGATGGCCACTTGTGCAAGCTGTCTTGAGTTGACTTCCAGTGTTGTCTTCCATAGTCCCATTGAGTTCTTGAGGAAGGTCCTTAGTGTCCTGTTGACTTTGTATAGCGCCAGACATTCACAGATCCATGTGTGCGGCATTGAGTCGTAGGCTTTCCTGTAGTCAATCCAGGCTGTGCTCAGATTGGTCTGTCTAGACCTTGAGTCTTGGGCGACTGCTCTATCTATGAGCAGCTGGTGTTTTGAGCCTCTGGTGTTGTTCCCAATGCCCTTCTGAGCTGTGCTCAGGTACTGGCCCATGTGGTCCTGTAGCTTGGTGGCTATGATGCCTGATAGGACTTTCCATGTTGTGGGGAGGCAGGTTATTGGCCGGTAGTTGGATGGTGCTGTTCCCTTGTGGGGGTCTTTCATGATCAGCACTGTCCTTCCTTGTGTTAGCCAGTCTGGGTGGGAGCCTGCTGCTAGCAGCTGGTTCATCTGTGCTGCTAGGCGTTTATGCACTGCTGTTAGTTTCTTTAGCCAGTAGGTGTGGATCATGTCCGGGCCAAGTACTGTCCAGCTCTTCGTGTTCTTGATCCGCTGTTGGATGTCTGCTATTGTGATGGTGACTGGTTCCTGTTCTGGGAAATTGCTGTGGTCTGTTCTCAGGTCCTGCAGCCACTTTGCACTGGTGTTATGAGTCTTCTCTTTCTCCCAGATGTTCTTCCAGTACTGTTCAGTTTCTGCTGTTGGTGGCTCTGCTGTTATTGTGTTGTTGCACTGTAGCTAGGAGTACACCTTGGGTGGTTCTTTGGAGAACAGGGCATTTATCTTTTTGGCCTCTGCTTCTCTAGTGTATCTCCTTAGCCTGGTAGCCAATGCTGTGAGCCTTTGTTTAGCAGTGTCTAGGGCTTCAGATGGAGTCAGGCCCTTGTATTTTTTCAGTAGCCGAGTCTCGATAGATAGATAGATAGATAGATAGATAGATAGATAGATAGATAGATAGATAGAT
>ML681993.1:17116392-17127827 GCA_007922195.1 Podocnemis expansa | reverse complement strand
GATAGATAGATAGATAGATAGATAGATAGATAGATAGATAGATAGATTTGAGCACAGAAGTACCTTAGTTTGAACTAAGTAAAGCTTAGTCCAAAATAATAAGTTTTACTGTTTAGTTCAGACTAAGCATTTAGTTAGAACTTTACTAGCACGACGTAGACATCAACTAATGGCTAGTTCGACTAAAACAGTTTGAACAAGGGGTGTTGCTGGCACCTGGCACACAGGGACCCTGGCTGGGGCACCCTCTGCAGTGCCTGCCTCTCCTGGCCCCGGCCCCGGCCTCACTGGGGATTAAGGCCGGGAAGCCCACAGCTGTACCCGCTTCTCTGGGTGCGGTATCGAGGCCAGATGCCTGCAGCTGCACCCACCTCTCCCAGCCAGGGATCTGGGGCCAGCTTGGAGCCGGCAGGAGCCCAATGAATGATTGTGCCGAGGTGCCAGACCGTGGCCTGGGGGGCGTGGCCTGAGCCCAGGGGGCAGGGCCTGTGCCTGTGCCCCGGGTCTTATCCCAGGGCAGCAACATTTCTGGTTCAAACTAAGCCACTAGTTAGAAGTAGCTGCATTTACTAGTTTGAACTAAAAAGTTAGTTGAAACTAGGACACATGGCTAGCTCGAACTAAAAAGCAGCAGTTAGTTCAAACTAGTTCAGACTAGCCTTGGGCTTTTTTTAGTTTGGACTAGCAAGTCTGAACTATAAAAGCAGATATAGATATAGCCTAAGAGTCCAGTACTAACAGTGAGGAAAAAACCCTGTAATTTGGAAGAACTTGCTAAGCTATGGTATCTTATTAATTTCTCAAGTATTCAGAGATGAAAGTTTTGGTTCTTTTCTAAAACTAAAGCATCATGACCTATGATCCTCAAAATAGTAGCTACATTCATAGCTAAATCCCATGTTAATTCATTCATTTTGTTCCAGGTGCCTTTGGCTGGCAGAGGCCCCAAAGCCACTGGTCTAGGGTTTTGTGAAAGTGTGGGTGATGTGATTCTCTCAGAGACCATTTTCCAGTTTGATCCTAAGGAATTCAGGCTAACTTCATTCTGGTCCCATAAGTTCTTTTATTCGGAACACAGTAAAATTGAACTGAGCTGAACAGATTCAGGGGTAGGGGGTGGATATTAACACATCACACATCCAAAGTTATACAGCAAATCTCTTTCTTTATATACATTTATGTATTACATTCCAGCTTCTATACATTATGTCACACATTTTGGGGTTTCCTTAATCACTTTACAGAAACTCTATCCTGAATACTCTAGCTATGCACTACCCATCTGTGATTTAAACTCTTCTTCATTTTTAATTCCATCCTTATTTTATCCATTGTGACCTTGTCCATTGATTATGATTCCTTGGGTATTCATCCTTATTTTAGCTTGTAGAAGTATTCTGTTTCCAGTTTGCTTATCTATTTAGCCCCTTAGTCCTTTTTCCCAGGATGTGAGGTCTTAGCCATGAGCATGTTTTCAATTCTTCTATGGCACTCACAGCACTCCTGAGGAAGCAAAGGAGTATATTCAAAATATATTGAATGCCACAGAGGTTGTGAAAGATTGTAGTGAGGGGCTTGTCTTCAGATGTATTTATTAGAAATAAAATTTTTAAAAGGATGCTTAATGCATATACTGTGGGACTTCCCAACAATCAGGCAGTTGCAGAAAAAGGTAGAGAAAAGAGTCAAAATAGTTCTTAGCTTCAATATCCAAACCTGTGCTGAAAAATATAACCTAAGCTACCCACTATGCTGGGTTTAAAAGACTTTGTTTCTTTAGTGCTGCAATGACAGCTTAGCATAATTTATAAATATGGAGAAATGAGATTATGACCAGAATAGAACAGTCATAACTAGCTGTGTCTGAGTGAGGAGTGAAGAAAGAAACAGTTAATTGATGTAGAGACCAACTATCTTAATTTGGATACTCTTTCTTGATATACTAGGATAAAAGATGCTGAGATCTCATATGATGTCAGACTTCTATTCCATCTGGCCACTCCACTACCCTCATCGCCAATCACTATTTTCTGAGTTCCACTCTTTCTTTTTTGTCTGTTTGTAGAGGGTTTTTTTCTTTCTTTTTTTTCTTTTTTTTTCTTTCTGTTTTTTTTTCTTTTTTTTTCGTTCTTTTTTTTTCTTTTCTTTTTTGAACTCACCTAAGATATTATGTCTATGGAACTTTGGCTGTTTTCATATTTTCTGGTGTTGCAACTTTGACAAGTTAAGTTGTGTAATTACAAAATTTTACTGCCTATCTTGTGAAACATGTGGCACCAGAAGTTGCAAGTGATCTGCCTTCTGTACTATTTTGTTTGTTTCTTAAATAAAATTAATTTAAAGGGTTTACAAAGACTCATCACCTATTGTTGATTTATTTTATCCCCATTTTAACCATAATGTTGTTTAATTTATCTATTTTGCTACTGTAAAAAGTCTATCATAGCGTGTTTTAATTTTTAACCTTAATTTTAATTCATTCACAAACAGGGGGAAAGGGGAACTCCCATCAGTTGCAATAGTGATACACTTGCACAAAGCTGCAGGAACTCTAAGTTTCCTCAAACAACTGAAAAAATTGAGTGACTATTTTATGAGTTTATTCAGGGCTGGCGCTGGGATTTCTGGTGCTCCCCTGCAACCTATAAATTGTTGCGCTGCTCTCTCCTCCTCCCCCACACAGAGCCATCCCTGGGAGGGTGCAGGGCCCTCATTCACGACCACCCCCAGCACTGGGAGATGGGGCTGGCTGGCCCAGGGTAAGGGCAGGCCCCTGCGCCCACTGGTCCATGCTGGCAGGGACCCTGTGAGCTGGCCAAAAGGGCAACCCAGTGCAGCACTAGTGGTCTGTCGCCCCTGCCCCCCTGTCTGCCCTCACCCCCGCCCCAGCCATGGACGCTGCTCTTGGCTCTGTGCTAGAGCAGCAGGGATGGGGCAGGAGAAAGTGCGGCTGGGTGGGGAGGAGCAATACCAGCTCTGTGCTGCCTCTCGCCCACTCCCCACTGCTCCAGCACAGAGCCAAGAGCAACACCCATGCCCAGGGTGGGGGCGAGAGCAGATGGAGGGGCAGCAGACCGGCAGTGCTGAACTGGGCCGCCCTTTTGGCTGGCTCACCCAGTCCACGCTCACATGGCACAGCCAGGCCAGAGACGCACCCCGCTAAGGGCATTTTGGCGCCTCTCAAATGGTGGTCCCCCCCTGCAGTGCTTACCTTTCTTACCATGTTGCGCCGGCCCTGAGTTTATAGTATTAGATCTCCATTCTATCATTTCTGAAAGACCTGATTAATGAACAATTCTTAAACAAGAACAACAATAACAACAATAATAGGAATGAACAGAATAAGAAAAACTTATATTTTTGTGGCCTCAATTACTAAATGTTCAGAACCCATTCAAAAGCCCACCAAAGTAGCTGTTGTTTCTCTTATAACATTTAGCTCAGTTGCTAGAGCACTCCCATGATATGTGAGAGACAGGCTCAGTTCCTCTCTCTCTCTGCCTGATTGGGCAAAGGAACTCAGTCAGGTTTCTCCTGTCTTCCAGGAGAGTGATCTATCTCATCAGCCATGGCATATTCTGTGGCTGGGCTCTCACCCTCTCCTGTTGAAGCTGTTCATCTTTGGAAAATAATAAAATAGTTATTGGAACTGGGGCTGAACATTGCGTGTCCTACTTACCAGATGAATGTTCAAGTTACCAGGCTACAGAGCTTCTCAAACTTCCTTGCTGCATGCTCTCTCCACCAGTTTATATCATATTATTCTCACTCTGTCTCTGGCCCAGTCACTAGGAAACACTCAGAGGTGGGAGTTTCTTTAACAAATCCTTTCTTCCCATCAGCCAAAAGAAAGGAATTTTTCCTGGCTCTTGTGCATACTGGGTGAGTGCTCTAATCACTTAGATTAAAGTTATGACAGCTACCATCTCTGACATTTCTTAGTGGAATTAGTCAGATGCCTAACCTGCCTGACTTCAGGAAAGGTGTTCCTGTCTGTGAATTTAGGCATTTAAATCTGTGAGAGGAGTGAAGCTTTGGACTCACATCTTTCATCAGCATCTCCCATTGGATACCTTAGTTATTTCCCTGCCTAACATACTAGACTTTTGTGGATCCCACTGTGTAAAATGTATAGGTATCTAACCCAGGCTTTGTGGATTCTGATGAATTTCTAGACACTTGAAGTTAACTGTTGCAATGCTGAGTGTTAAAACTCTCAAGTTCTTTTGTGGCTCTAGGCCTGAGGGCTTCCACCAAGATTCTGAGAGCTTGTAACTTGTTTGTAAATATTTGTTGCATCAATCCTATCATGAGGTGCTATATTCTCTACAGGGACACCTCTTGTGACTGAATCTGGGGATTATCTCCACCAGTCTGGCAACACTACCTCTGTGTGTTCACTTGGTCTTTTTCTCAGGATGTGACAAATCCTCTTCATGGCTTGGTCTTCCAGCCAAGTTACAGTAGTCTTTTCCTTCCAGAGGGTTTGTTTGCCAAAGTCTCTCTGTATCAACCATCCCAGACAGTCCTCTAATTCACTTTTCCCCTCAATGGTACCAGTTTTCCAGCAGCTGGTAGGGAAACATGGCCTCATTCTCTTTTCTTGGTTCCAGCCCAGGGGCACTACCACAAGCAGCCTGAAGTCTGTACTGTCCCACACCCTGCTCCCTGTACTGCCTCCATCAGTTCTTCACCACTACCCTCCTCTGGGCATGGCCTTCTCTCTCAGCCAAGCTTTCTTCTCTTTCTAGCCTCAGAGAGAGTGACTGCTGACTTTTTCACTGAAACCCCTTTCTGCCCTCAGCAACTGATTTCATATAGGCCCTGCTTTTTCCTGTCTTGGTAAGCTTTCTCCCTGAATTGAAACTCACTGTTTCCTGCCCCCCCCCCCCCCGATGCAGCCCAGGCAGTTAATTTGCCACCTCCCCAACTAAACCCCATTAGGAATGGTATGGGGTGAACATTACGTCATACTTTCCCATTGCCTATTGCACATTTGAGATAACAATCTACGTCTGCTACCACCTAATGGGATTTCTTGATAGACACCACTGGTATAGAATTGTAATTTTGTTCTGAATTTTCTAAGTTCGGACCAGTGGCGTCGCTAATGCCAGACTTAAGGGGCTTGAGCCCCGAGCCCCAGCGCCTGGGCTCCCTGCAGCAGCAGCTGCAGCAGTGGTGTGCAAGCCCCGAGTCCCAGCGTGCAGAGTCTGGGGTCTTTTCCCGGGCCAGTGGTGCTTCTGATTTAGAGTGGATGGAGGACCCATGGTCAGTGTTGTCATAAGCTCTGAGCATCCACTGACTTAAGTGGGAAATGAGGGTACTCAGAATTTTTCAGGAAGTCAGTAAATCACAAGATTAAATCCTAAATAGTGTGAGATAACTGTAAGCAGAAGTTTGTAGTCACTGTGGAAACAATTTAATTCCCTAGAAAGTACAGCTATGTGCTTACAATGATAGAGTGGGTAAATATCACTAAAATATAGAGATCTTTGATCTCTTATTTAATACTATAAATAAGATGAGACATAGACAAATCTTTGGGAATGCTGCACTCGGGATACCCAGCTAGATCATTCTGACAGCAGAAAGATAGAAACTTATGTTGTTAGCTAAATGTCTTGTTAATGATGCACCAAATTGATTAATTTCTCATTCTTTCCAGTGTCTGTAACTTAAATGTTATCAGCATCCCATCCTGGAATCATATTTGTGTACACTGGGACAAAGAGTGAGCGAGAGACCATTAGGGCCTCATACTCCAATTAGATACACAAGGCAAACCCCTGTGCCTCTCATTGAAACTTTAGGGTATTAAAGTCCACCAGTGAATTTCAGGCAGAAATATTTTCTTGTGCATAACTTCAGGAAGGGAAATGCAACACAAAAAATGAAGAGGAAAACAATAAAAAAAAAGAATTTGCATGAATTGATTGACATATTGATTCTTTTATATACGAATGAATAAATATATAGGAATGAATAAATATATCTGATCCTTTTGTTGATGTCCCTATCCATCCTAAAACTAGCAATGGCCTCTATATGCAAATAGTGCATCAGTTAGTCTTGCCATAATAGAAGTGTATTGACTAGATGCTTAATTTAAAAATAAATATAAGTATTGCTTCAGTAACACATCTGAGCACCTATGCTGAGGAGGGGATACCAGGTTTCTTTCCAGGTACATGCCAGAACTTGACCCTATGAATTGTACTATATGAATTAACTCTTTAGGAAATCTCTAATGTTATCCTGTTTGTTGCAAATAATTTCCAATTTCTTTGAATGCAAACTAGTGATATACTAATCACAAAACCAAGAATAAATAAATGAATGCAATAAAAATATATATATAGCAAAATGTGGGTGTCTTGCTTTCCCCTGTTTTTCTGTACTATATTACTTTTGTCAAATTGAGCTGTCTAAAAAAGGTATTTTTTGCAACATACAAAGTTAGCTTGCATTACAAACCAATGATAAAAAGTGTTTTTTTTTTATTTTGCTGATCAATATATTACTTTTAAAATGATTTTATCAACCATCTTTAATAAGTGTGCATTTTAAAGGAGTTTCTTGGTATGAGCTATTGTCTATAATTAAAACTTCATTAATTACAAATGTATGATGTTTTGTAGAAAATGTGGCATTTGCCTGCCACCTATTGACTCTTTTCATCTGTTCATTATATTCCTTCTTCATTTCTTGAGAACTGATTCTAAACCAACAATAATTATAATGATTTATTGTCTTGCTTATTAATTTCTTTGGTGTTTGTTTGGTTTGTAATTGCTTAATTATTAAACAAGCTGAAAAGTTTGTTTTGCATACAGCAAATGTATTTGGCAGTGAAAATCTTTGTTCATTCACACTTCAGGCACAAAGCAAAAGTAGCCATAACTGCATGAACCTCAAAGTATTTACCCTGAAAAAAAAATATGAGAAAGCCTATGATCTGAGAACAACTTGGAGTAGTGAACCCTAGTCAGACATACCTGTATTTCACTCTTTCCATAGGGACAGTGGAAAAATAATTGAAGAGGGGTGAGGTGAGAGGTCGGGAGACCTCTTGTCTCCTAGCACGAAGAGCAAACACAAAGTTGGGTATTTATGGCATCTTGATCACAGCTGCCGTACCATTCCCAGAATTAGCAGTATATTCATAAGTCTGGAGATCCATGCTAATAGGAAATAAATCTCCACATGAAATGAGGAGATGTTTGAATTTGTAAGTGTAAGAAAAATGGGGCAACAACATAGTTATGGGTGAGACAGTTGACATCGCAGAGGCCAGGCTGCCTCCTCTCTCCTTCTGATACTCCAGTTGCTGGGCAACTGGAGAATGTCAGGAAACTTCTGACAAGGAAACATAACTGGGACCAGGATTGGCCTGGCCCAATGTGGAGGCTCAATGGCCCAGCTTGAATAAGGATTCTGTACTATTTTGATTAAAAGCAAGATACATATTTTACCCCATTGCTACCAAAATCTTTCCTTTTCTCCCTCAGTGACTAAAAATCAAGTACAAAAGGGTAATCTGAATCCTCCAAATTATGATGGCTTTGAACTTAATTGTGAACAAACAAAAAGCCTGATAAGGCTACCATGCCCTTTCCTACATTCAAATCAATGTCAGCATTTTATCATGTTCTATGTTTACATATTTAGAGACTTTAGACTTTTTATTTTCCAAAGAGGATCTGTTAACTGTGAAGCAATATTTCAGTGCAATTACATTTTATATACTACAATAGAATTCATTTAGAACAAACTCGTTGCTTGTTTTGCTGAACTAGACTAACATGGCTACCCCTTTGGAATTTAGAACAAAATGTTGGTTGGACTGAAGTTAATGGCAAAACTCACATTGATTTAATGAGAACTAGGTTTTAAACTTTAATTGGCACTCAAATAAATACAATGTCTGCCTAACTGGGACAACTGCTAAGAAACATAATCAGCCCATTGCATTCAATGGGTACATCTACACTATGTGTTTAAGTCAATTTAAGGGCCCTTAAGTCGACTTAAACAGAGCCCTGTCTAAACTGCAGGACAATAAAGTCAACTCTAGGGTCCAGTAAAGTCAACTTTATAAGGTCCACTTATAAAGTCGACTTTTCCATTAAGTCAACTTTATTAACTTGACAAGGCAATGTGTACTCACTAAGTCAACTTAATAAGGTCTACTTAAACTCAATTTTAAGTAGACTTTATAAAGTCAACTTAATAAAGTCGACTTAGCTTTTACAATATAGACATAGCCAATTACTTTTAACAAGGCTGAAATGGCTCACCTGGTCTGCTTAAATTGTAAACTTACGTTGTCCAAAAGCATATTTACTGTGACTAATTGAAAACCAAAACAGATTTTGTGCTTTTTGGCCCTTTGTTCACTTCCTTTTTATTTTTCTGTTCTTTCAAAGAATGGTTAATCAAAATATTTCAAAGAAACAGTTTGAGTCCAAAATTTAGGCTTTAAAAATAAACTTCTATAAAATCTGAGAAAAGTGGAAATATTTTCATTACAAAACCAAAACTAAACCAAAAACAAAAATGATATTTTTTTGAAAACTAATAAACTTTTCTTGCAATAACAGCAAGTCAAACACAGCAACATTGTGTTGTGGGTAGAATTAGGAAAACAATTAACTATTAGCAAAACAAAAAGAGTATTTACTCTTCCCTCTGACCTGAATAAGAGCTCTGTGTAGTTTGAAAGCTTGTCTCTTTCAACAGCAGAGGTTGGTCCAGTAAAAGATATTGCCTCATCCAGCTTGTTTGTCTTTTCTGTTCAGGACTGTTGTTTGATAGAAACAAAGTCAATAAAACAGCAACATTCTAATGCACAGATTCTCAAACAAGGAGATCATGGCCCACATTACCTTTCTCAAATTGCTGAGACAGAGGGAAAGCTTACCAATAGGATGCCATCCAAATAAGAGGAAGTTTTCAGATGTACTAGCACGGAAGAGGTGTTCTTTTATGTTTAGGAATGAAAATCACATAGTGCTGAACACTGATTTTTTTTTTTTTGCAGTTTTAATAGTCAAATGATTTTTAAAATATATTATTTTAACCCAACAATGTCCCACAGCTTCTCTGTACATGACTTTTGAATAGAAGCTTTTAGAGTAAAAGTGTGTGGGTATGTCCACACGTCTCTTTTATTTCAAAATAACACTGGTTATTTTGAAATAAAAAAGATTAGGTCCACACGACATTTTCTTATTTCAAAATGACAGGCTCCATCATTTCAAAATAAGAACCATCATTTTGAAACAGCTTAAACCCCATTCATTTTGAAACAGCTGTTATTTCAAAACGGTTATTTCAAAATAAGGCCATTTGGACACGTTGTTTCGAAACAACAGCAGTGTTTCGAAACAACTGTTTTGAAACAACATGTCCAAAAGACCTTATTTCAAAATAACCATTTTGAAATAACAGCCATTTCAATAGCAGGCTTCCGCTTATTTTGAAATAAGTCATTTCAAAATAAGAGTTTTATTTCAAAATGACTTATTTCAAAATAAAACTTTGTGTGTAGATATAGCCTATGTGAATATAATATATCCGAGTAAAACTCCAATCTTTTCTTTTCTTATCTTTTCTTTTCTTTTGGATTATTTGTTAATAAATGGTTTGAACTGATTCCACCTGGTTTAAAAACAAAACAAAAACACTGTTTTAAGAGCTTCAGTATGTGGTGCTTAGTGTAGGGCCTTTGTTTAGGAACAACTGTAACACATTGATGAATTTTAACCTACTATATAGGATATGATTCAGGTAACAAATTCTCATTAAATTCATCCTGGTGTAATGGTAAATAGTATAGTCAATGGGAGTTGCCCTTGCTTGCAGTGGACTATGAATAAGGACCATAATGATCATATAGTTTAGTTAAATAAGACTGTGTTTAAGTAACATTATTTCAATTGCACGAATCTTGCTTGTATGATTATTGATATTGCTAGCTGACAATTTTGAAAAGTGAGGATGGTAGCAACAATTTATTATATTAAATAAGACTGAAGAAGCTTCAATCTCTATATATCTTTGAAGGCTTATACACAACTTAAGTAACGTTTACGTCCTACCTTAGGGAATTAGAGTGAAATCCTGCTCTAATGAAATCAGTGGTAGTTTGATTGCAGTGGAACCAGAACTTCATCTGTGACTGGTACATAAACTGTGACATCCAGTTGTACGAGTAGATTTTATCTCATAGGAGTCTCACAGTGTTTTTGTTTTGTTTGTTTTTTAAAGCAGCTTTTTCCTATGGAAAAAATATTTTTTTTTCATTTAATAGTTTTTTTAAGATCTATTTAGTGGTTGATCTACTGCTTTTGTTCATACATGGTCTCCTTACAAAATTCATACCAAACACAGATTTTTTTCCCCTCCCTTCCATTAGTTTTCTCCTCTCTGAGTTGCAAAAGCTCCATGTCGTATTTTTGTTCCCTCCAACACAGAGATGCTGGAGAGAAAAGATCTAAGCAGGAGCCTCTTTTTTGTGTACATAGCAACCATCTTTAGTGAAGCATGGCACGTAAACGTCTCATTTCTGCACATTTGTGTGCAAAGCTCTGCATTAGATAACCATCTTTTTCCTTAACATATTTTGTTTCCTGCATTCAGAGATGAGTTTTATATTTTTTGTTGAATGTAGACCAAATAGGACTGTAAAGTAAAGACACTTCATTGAAAATGATATTGTCTCACCTCTGAAAGTGCACCTATTACATCTATGGAAATATCAAATTAATTAATTATGATAATTGATATTAAAATTAATACCACATGAATTCATAATTTTGAGACTTATTTTATTATGTCTCTATTTCATTTTAAGTATCCCAGCCTTATAATCATATTTGGTATTCACTTTGTTAATAGTGATCATAACTAATTAATTTGGTGTTATTAATGTCAATGCTATAGCTTCCTCCACAGAAATCTCACTGCAGTTCATGCATATGGAAACATTTAAGGATTATCTTCAGATTCCTTCTTTATCTTTTTTTTTTTAATTTTTAATGAAATGGTATTCAGTAATTTACTCCTTGAAAGTATCTTGTGTGATGAACATTCAGAGACTTTGATGATCTTAATTCATGCATGAAACTTCAGTGGAATGTTCAGACCTTTAGCCTGTGTCAATCAGGCTACACAGGATGTGGCATTCACTGAATTTCCAGAAAGATCCACAGCAGTTAAAGAAAACATTTACTTTCCTTTCATTGCATGGACTTGAGTGTGTTATGCTTTCACTAAGCATCTTTTAGACAAGGACAGAACAATATGTTTTCCACTTCATGAGCAGGGAACAATATGCTGATTTCCCACTAACAGTGAGAGATTTGTGTGAACTATTATTCTTTTAAACAAACAAACAAACAAACAAACAAACAAACAAACAAACAAACAAA
>ML681993.1:16953558-17116382 GCA_007922195.1 Podocnemis expansa | reverse complement strand
AAACAAACAAACAAACAAACAAACAAACAAACAAACAAACAAACAAACAAACAGCCAGAGTAATTTTAAAGAATCTGCAAACACAGCTAGTGGTGAATACTACATTGAGTTTGAAATTCATTTTGTCTTGCACTTCTGCAATCTTAATTAAAAATAGTAAGGTTTTAGCACCTTGATTAAATGTAAAAGAGAGAGTAAGATTCTGATAACAATATGTTGGGTACATTTTACTCCAATAATAGCCACATTGACTTCATTTGGAATATTTATGAGTTGGAGGAACAGTCTGATCCTTTATTAATATGAAGGAGCAGTCTGAAATATGAAAAATAATTTTAGATAAAAATATGAACACATTTAATATATTCTGAATATCATACACTAATTATTGCATACAACGTATAACTCTTGGGCAGATAGATGCAAATATTTCAGAAGAGATCAATATACCATTCACAGATACAATTATAATAGGTGGAAAATGTATTATGGGACTTTCTAGGATATGTACAGGTCTCAGCTTCCATTGATAGTGGAAGCACTCAGTACCTCACAGGAGGAAACCCTTGCAGAATAAATGTTAGGGTTACACAATGTCACGATAAAAACTTGTTACTTATAACTACATTTTCCTCATTTGAACTATTATGTTTCTTATTTATTTGTGTTACCTTTGTGTCTAGGAGCCCTTAATCAGGAAACAAGACCCAGCTGTTCGAGGTGCTGTACAAACACATATAAGGCAGGCTTAGAAGCTGTGCCTAACAGCTTCTGGAAGCAGGGGCAACTAATCTGCATGGGTATGTCTACATGGTAACTGTTATTTCAAAATAACCCATTTAGAAATACAATCCTTATTTGAAATAAGGGAAAGCCTTCTTTCAAAATGGCTGTTATTTCGAAATGGTTATTTTGAAATAAGGCCGTTCGGACATGTTGTTTCAAAACAGTTGTTTTGAAACAATGGTGTTATTTCGAAACAACGTGTCCGAATGCTGTTGTTTCAAAACAACCATTTTGAAACAACAGCTATTTCAATTTCCTACTAGGTTTAATGGTTTTGAGACAACAACCATTATTTTGAAACAACAGGTCCTGTTGTTTCGAAATAATGGTGCATTGTGTGGAGATGAAAAATTTTATTTTGAAACAATGGCTGTTGTTTCAAAATAAAACTCATGTCTGAACACAGCCCATGGGTTTTATATTTGCATGAGCACAAAGAACATATATTAGCATAGCTGCACTATGGGTGCACAGGAATATGGGCAATGGTATTTGAGGTTATTTGATCACAAATCTGTCAATATCTGTAATTCTACTGAAGGGAAACATGAAATACTGTCTTTTTGTGATATATTACTCTCTGATTGTTCAAAATCTGTTTGAGTTAGTTAAAGGGTAAAAGCTAACCTTAGCAAAAAAGAAACTTGTAAGAGAGGCCACTGCCTGTTTCAGCCTGGAAAAGTGAAGATAGGGTAGGGGTTGCATAGCTCAATTTGGAGCTATACTTGAGGCATTTGCCTTGCCCCCTGGCTCCACTGTAAAATGGTAGATCTGGCTAGGCTTCTTAGGAGGCCTTTCTTTGTTATTTGAATGGAAGCTGTTTGCAGCTACTTGAGGTTTAAGAGCTGAAATCACTGAGGGAGGCAAACACACTCTCTGAGCTCAATCACTGAAGAGGTGCAGCAGATGGAGTGAGTGGAGCTGGTGGATGGTGAGAGGTCTGGATGATGTGAGTGACTAGTGAGTGGAGCTGGTAGACAGTGGGTGGAGCTAGTGGATGGTGAGAATGGCCAGCAGTGGTCTGGACAGTGTGAGTGACTGGTGGGCAGAACCAGCAGATGGTGAGAGCGGCCAGAGGTGGGCTGGATGGTGTAAGTGACCAGGGGGCAGAGCCAACGGACAGTGGGCAGAGCAGCAGCTGGTGAGTGCAGAGCATGAGTAACCAGTGTGTGGCACCAGTGGACATCTGGAGTGAAAGACACTCCCTACATACCCTGGGATAATGTTGGGAACCTGTTTTGCACTGATTCTCCAGATCAGTGCTGATATTCAATATTGGGCCTTTTACATTCTGTTTTTATTACTATTAAAATTTCTGTATACTATACTCAGACTTGTGTTTGCGAGTGGGGAAGCAGTACCCCTTCGGGGTGCTCAGGGGATAGCGCATGATTTCCCAGCAGACTGGGTGGGGGCTTGGTGCTGTAACATTATTTGGAAACCCCTAGATATAGAACCTGGAGTTTGTTCTGACAGCTTGCCCTGGCAGAAGAGTTACACACAGAACAAAATATGTATATATATTTTGTGACTTAATGAGCTTTTGAGCTCAGTACTTTTATCAGGATCATCTCATTTTCTACAAATCAATATATCATAACCAGTAAAAAACTGTTAACCATATCTGTGTAATGAAGTTATGGTAGCCCACTGCATGTATCAGTCATTGTATCAAATATTTGAAATAACAAAATAATATACTTTCACAGAACTTGTTTAAACTAACCTATTCAACACAAAGGATCTCTATTTCTTTTGGAAGAATCAAAGTCAGTCTTTATCTTACTGCTTTCACAATAATTCTAACATCTCTTAATTGTCCCTAACTCCAGGAAGATACTTCTAAGGAAGAAAAAGACAAAGTTGTTTTCTGTATCTTGTGTCACATAGATATGCATCATATTTGTTACCTTCTTTTGTTGTAGAACATGCCATTATGACTATACATCATTTCCCCATAGTTTCTTTACCTTTACATTGCAATCATTAAGCTAATTACTGTTGTCTGACAGCAGGATGCTCCCAAATATCTCTTACTCTGAATAACAGTGTTGTTTTAGTTCAGATGCACAAATGGGTTATAAGCCCATATAACTGCATTTATTTTTGTGACAGATTGGAAATAGAGTTTGGATATCTTGACTCTCAGTCTCCTTATCTAACCTCTAAAAACAGACCTCTTCATTGAAATTCATTTTGATTAAACTAGCACCTCTGCTTAGTATGCAGAAAGGTCTGGGTTCAAGCCCCAGGGGGTTGGACTCAATGATCTCACGAGGTCCCTTCAAACCGTATGATTCTATTCTATTTTAAAGTTCAGAATAGTTGAAGTTCTTTATCTGTCACATAGGCTATGTTTACACTTAAGAAGTTAGTTTGAATTAACTTTTAGTTTTAATTAATTAATTAAAACTAATAAGGTTTTATTCAAACTAAATTAATTAGAACTAACATGGCCCCACTAGAAACCCAAATGAACTAGCATGTCCACAGACAGGACTTGTTACTTGATTTAGGAGGGGGCATTATGTGAAGTTTGGGAACATGTCCCACCCAATACATAGAAAGATGAAGGGACCCTGGGACAAAGAAGGTCAAATCACGTTAATTTGAAATCACAGTTACTTTGAATTAACACAGCTCCATTGAGTTACTTCAAATTAATAAGCTTGAATTAACCATTACTTCAAAGTTAAGCGAGATTTTATAACTTTGAAGTAAGCATTCCCTAGTTCAAAGTCATGAAAGGCAGTGTAGCCATGCATTAATTTAGTTCGAATTAATCCTTATTAATTCAAACTAAATTTTAAGTGTAAACATATCCATAAGAACCAGCTGGAGTAAGCATTGGGTGCTTCATCATCACATGGGGCTTTAATTTCGCAAACAACCATTAACAATGAGCCTGATTGTTTACTTGAAGGACAGTTATGGATTACTTTTCATTTTATTTCTCACTGGCACATCACTTCTGGTAATTTAAATTTTCTCTTCCCTAAGGCCATTTTTATCTCTGCTCAATAGCAAAAAATCCATGAGCGTCTATGCTAAGGAAATTATAGTTTTCAGCTCCTTAGCTTTGATATGATCTTACATTTTCTTACTTTGCAGCATCTGTAATCATAAATATAGTCACAAAAAGTGAATCCACTTAAGGCATTAACCTGTTAATATAATTTGCTCCCTTTCTTCATTCTTTTCCAGTTCAGGAATATTTTATTCATATTTTTCACAATTCTGCTAGTTTCATCAGAGTTACAGTATTATGTGAGAAGCTAGTTTGAAGATGCCCCATATTTAGGAATATGGTTGTATCCAGAAAGCCTTATCATATCCAAGTGCCCCTGATTGAAAGAGGAAGATTCAGACTCACTTCAACAGATCTGCTAGCACACAGTGAAGGTTTGCTGTATATTTTAAACCTATATTCAGGTACTGGATACAAAATCAACTTGTCTGCTTCTTGACTGGTAACATCACAAATTGGACTCTCATTATTAAAAAAAAATGCTGCATTGATTGATTAGATGATAAAATATTTACTCTTAACAGAAATTGCTCAAGTGTATCTGGAGCTGCAAGTTATTGTGGCTTTTCTGAAATTATTCTTCTAGCTGCATTATTTGATCAATGCTTTATTATGTGGTTCTTTAGAAATTAACACAAATTCCTACCCCCCCCCCAAAAGAAGAAGAAGAAGAAGAAGAAGAAGAAGAAGAAGAAGAAGAAACACATAATTGTAAAGGTATGTTGATGTATATTATTCTAGTGATCTGGTGATCTGATTTGGTTACTGGAAACATACTCCATGTATCATCCTCATATAAAAAAGCTTAAATGAAGCTAAGGTGATAGGTCCTAAATGTCAAATCTTGGAGTACAGGAACCCTCCAAGTTTTAAACTTAAAGGGTCTGTCTACATTGGAGCCTTAGGTCAACTTAACCTCCCTTAAATTGACCCAAGAAACTCCAGGTTCTAACTGGGCTTGTATTAAGTGGACTTAAGCTCTTGTTAAGTTGACTTAAGAACATCTGTTCCTAAGATTTACTTAAGCCTTAAGTCGATCTAGGAGTGGGAGCCAGGGCCCAGGAACAGGCTCTGCCCCCTGCCCCGCACCGGGCTCTAATCTGAGTCTGGGAGCCTAATTTGGAGCCTACCACTGCTGGGAGGTGGTGCAGAACAGAATCCAGGCCAGAGCCCCTTACCAGAGGGGGCAGAGGGCTTGGAGCCTGCTACTGCCACTGCCAGCAAGAGGCACAGAGCCTGACACAGCCCTGAGCCACTTGTTACATATCACAGGGGGCTCGAGCCCAAACTGTCCCCAAGCTGACTGCTGCCGGTGGCAGGGGTCTTGGAGCCTGCTTCTGCTGCCATCAACAGGCAGAATGGAGCCCAATCCGACCCCAAGCTGCCTGCCGCAAATGGCAGGGTGCTCAGATTGGGCCCTCAGGGGCAGAATCGGGGGACGGGGTGAAGCCCAGTCCCAGGGTTTGTCTCCAATGTCTCTAGTGTCAACTTACTATGAAGTCAACTTAACAAGGACAACATAAAGTCAACCTTCTTAAGGCAACTTCAGTGCCCCCAAGTATAGACATAGCCAAAGATTTCAACTCATAAAAAATTACTTTTTTAGTTAGACCTAAATGATGTTTCATACAGACATAAAAAAATAAATATGTTTAGACTGTTCAAAAATAAAATAAAACAGGAAGGTCTGGTAGAGAAGACCTTCAGTATGAAGTATACAAACAAGGAGTCCTGTGGAACTTTTAAAGACTAACAAATTTATTTATCACAAGCTTTTGAGGGAGAAAATCTTATTTCATCAGACACTTTGAAGTAATAATCCTTAAAAAATGCACATGATCCATACCGTAATGTAAATATGTTAAGTCATATTGTCATAGGTTTCTTGCTTCTGTAGGGAAAGACATTCCTCAAAGATTCACTCATACCTTTTGCTTTGGACATATGGTAAAGTTTTCTTATCTTGTGTAAGAAACAGCAGATGGCGCCTAAGCATGCCTAAATATAAGCCTTTGGACTGATAGATAGGCTTTTGGGGAATTCGGTCTGCCTGCAAAAATCTCACACCTTGCCCTACTATACTTTTGGAAGGCACAATGCAGTCTGGATTCCAAATGTATTTATTCAACTAGAAATACAGACTGTTATTTTGTGAGATATTCAAAAGCATCTAGATTCCTATTTCACAGTGGGTGTTTTTTGAAAATCCACCTTGGCACACATCTGTATCTTAACACGAAAAGACCTTTGAAAATCTAACTCTCTTTGTGTTCTTCTCAGACTAATTATTGTCTTTTCTTAATTACAGTGGAACTTTCAAATGTACTCAGCATTGATTTAACTCTACTCCTGTTTAATTCATTTTAAGCTTAATCATTGGCTTCAGTAGGCACTTTTGAAAATTTCTTGTTAAAACTCAAGGATACATTATATATTTTTGTTGAAGAACAGTGTGGTGAGGTGATGAGTACAAGGCCTTGTTCATCCCAGCATCCGCCAGACAAGCCAGCCAGTAGTGAGTGGGCAGGAGGTGGAGGAGGTTTGCTGCACACTAGGAAAAAAAAATGTAGTGGTGAATGTGTGGAATACTGTCAAGAGCAATTGCTGAGACACAGCAGCTCTGCAACGCCCACTTTTATTGTCTATCATTAATCATATTAGTAGGTAAAGCCGAAACCATTTATACGTTTTTAAGAATATTTGAGTACTGCAACTCGGGTCTGGAAACCGAACTGTAATTTTTCACAAAACAGTTGGTAATAGTAGGTTATTTGGTTTATCACAAATACACAACCATTATTTGTTTCATACAATATATTTTCTTTAATGTTCTCATTAACACAATAGTGACCCTGGAAGCTGACCCCACTTTTAACTAGCTATTAATGCACAGCCTGTGTGATTCATGAAGAAAGGAAATAAAACACAATGCATTTAAAGAACACAAACAACACAGAAATATAAAATTCCTTCAAAACATTAATATTATATAGTTTTGCTCATTTCATTTTACCATATCAACTCAATCTAATGACACACTGCCAGGTTTAAAAATTGGCATGGAATAGCTATTATGTGGAAATTACTTTACTAAAGTAGTCCCATATAGAATTGATATAAGTGGAGAATGAACCAATGTATTTTAAATAACCTCCTTTTAAATTATGCTGGAAACAAAGTGTTTATTAAAATATATATTTTACAAAGTTGCTACTTTCCATCATTTATGCTTTGATCACATCTTTGGATTGTTTTCAGCTGGCACTATAATAAGAGACAAGTCAATTTTCATTAAAGTCCAGATGTTTGCTAATTTTATCCTCAAATTGTCATTGTTTGAACTGGAAAAAAATGAAATGGGATATTTATTTTAAAAGACTTTTTCCATTGTCACTGAATTATTACAAAGACAGTTTGTTTGTGGCTATGTATCATAAAAGTTTAGTTTTTCAAAATGTGAAATATGGATCAGTTTCAGCATAATATCCTTTACGCTAATGCCTTGTACACGCTAGAAAGGTTTGTCGTCAAAAAGTAACTTTTGTCAGCAAAACAATGCAAGGGCACACACTACAATGACCCTTTTGTCAACAAAGCTGTCCTATGTTCTGTCAACAAAATAAAACCAACTAGGGAGGGGCATAGAGCCTGTTTTTACAAAGTTTTTGCAAAAAAACCCCGATGAGTGTAGACACTGCCCTTAGGTTATATTGCTAAAAGTAGCCATCCTCTTATCCCAGCAAGCCGCTGTATGTGCCACTCTTGTTCTTTGTTTGATCTTGACTATCTCAGTCATTTCCCTCCTCTCCTGCCCTTTCAAAGTCCCAGAAAGTTTTCAAACAAACAGGGAGTTTTCAAGTAACTTGGGTCAGCAAGAATTCATTTCACAGCACAGCAACTGCATTCCTGCCTGCTTGCCCCAAACTACGGGGATGGATTAACTTCGTATGTGCCCATGCAGAGCCAGGGAGGGAGGTGGGTACTGTGATTCTTGTGCACTGGCCTGTCTGTGCCGACGGTGATGGGGGAATCAGGGACAACAGCTATTAGGTAAACAAGCAAGGAGTTCTATGGCATTTCTAAAGAGCAGCTTCAGCCTTGGGATTGATTATTCCCAGCTCTCACTGTTTCAACTTACAAGAGGAGTACAGAAACACTGTCCCCAGCACAGGCTGCCTAACTGTCTTGCTTACTGTGTGTGTGTGTGTGTGTGTGTGTGTGAGAGAGAGAGAGAGAGAGAGACTTACTCATTTTTTCCCCTTCATGTCTGTGGGTTTCTTGTATCTGTGTTCAGCAGTGTCAGTTAGCCTGATGGACAGTTTATAACCAGCTGTCAAACTAGTAGGAAATGTTCATCATGTGAAAGTGAATCTGCCCCATGAGACTTTGCAAACCCTTCCCAAAGCACCCTGTTTCCTTTTGCACAGTGGGATACCTTCCCACAATGCACTGCTCACTTTGTTGATATAATAGGTCACAATGTGAATTCAGTCCACTGACAGAAGGAGACAGTGAAGACATGCCATAGTGATGCAGAAATAGCGTAGTGGCTAGCACTGCTGCTTAATATGCAGAGGGTCCTGGGCTCAAGTGCCAAGGCTTTGCACTTGATGATTTCATGAGGTCTTTTCCAGCCCTATGATTTGATTCTATTCTATTTAATTATAACAGTGGCTGAATGATGGCAAAACATCTGTTGGCAAAACCTTCTAGTATATAGTCTTACTGTGGTTTACCTCTGCTCTTAGAATTTATATTAGTAAATGTTAACTATCCTGTAAAAATTAGAAATAATGTAAATAGTAACTACTATAGTTCTATTAAGCATAAACCATAGTTCAGTTTTCAAAGTCTTAGCTGATTTTAGTTACCTCAGTCCTGGGGTCTGATTTGCAGAGAGCAGTTGATAAACTGAAAATGAAGCCTATTAAAAGTGTCTCAGGTTGAGTACTCAAAATTTGAGTGACTCTCAAACTGCTAGTCACTTTTGAAAATTTGTGTCTGTGTGTATATATACAGGCTGAGGTTTTCAAACTACACAATGGGAACTGAGGCATCCAAAATTAATGATATAAGTCAGAATTTAATCATTTTAAAGTAATAGAATTTGCAAAATTATAAAATAAAAGAACATTTATGGATAGTCCTCTGACTGCTTAAGTTTTTCTTGCTCTTGTTTATACTTTAAATGTAGTCTCTGTCTCTCCTACACAGACTAGAAGACAGATGCCTTAAACTGGGGGAGACTGAAAAATAATTTTATGTAAAATGTTAAAAGATTCAGTTTTAAAATGAAATTTGGCTCCACAAAAAGCTGCCTATTATTATGAAGAAAGTAATTAACAACAAAGTGATATTGACTTAAGATTGATAAAGGAGATGATGTAGGCAGTGGAGCAGTTTCATCTGATTCATTAAGTCCTGAACTGTATAGTCAGAACTGTTTGTCAAATAGCAGGATTTTTTTTTATTTGTTTGTTTGTTTGTTTGTTAAATAACAATAGTCACATATTTATATGGGGTTTCTGTGATTCATGAATGTCTCCACTGGACATCTTTTAACTATTTTGGGCAATTGTTTTATATCATTTCAGAGATGAGGACAAATGTTTTAAAGTTAAATGATGCTCACCATCTTTTGAGACCTGAGTATTTGATGGGACTAAAGGGTCTTATGAAGCCAAAATATCCCATTTCAAATCTACTGTATTCATAGACCTAGCCCCTTTAAAAATTTAGTCCTCATGTTCTGAATTTCAAACACCTCTTTTTCAATCATGTTCAGCTCTCAAACTATTCGTCTGACTTGGCAAACTGCAAGCTTGACCTGAAAGAGTTGAAAATTACCTCAGTTCCATTGAAATCAACAAATCTGGACTAGGAAGCCTAAAGGCTTGTCTAAACTGATACACAGTTCAGACTACAGGGATCTGAACAGCAGTACACTCCAGTGTACTTTGTTGTAACTCCCCCATGTGTACACAGAGGGTGTGAACTAACAGGGAGTCACTTACATTAAGGTAAACTAGGAACATTTTATTTTACACCCACTACATCCACAAAGGGAAGTATAGAGAAGTGTTTTGGTGTGTGCTGCTATTCATGCCCCCATAGTCCAAACTGTGAAGTAATGTAGACGCTGCTTAATTCTTGTGTCTTGGACCAGGAGGAACCCCCCCCACCCCCCCCACACCATGTGAACCTTACTTCTGCTAGTGAGCTCTCGCTCAAACAAGCAGCCCTACAAAATTCTTGTTTGTGCCCAACAATAAGAGTAAAAGTTGCACAACTGGACTGCCACAATCTAACAAGAATAATTTGCACTGTTATAACATTTTATATTGTTATAACATTATGTTTACATTAATTAATTGTAAGTTGTATAGGCTGGATGATGATGAGACATATTTACATTAGAAAGGGTAGATAACTTAGATGAAGGTTTGGAGTTATGTTGTATCCTATTCTTTTATTTCACCTTCCCAGAATCAAGTCTTGGCAGAGACTTACATGCAACATTGCAGAAGTGAGTTTTAAGGAGGGAGATACAGGAGAAAATAGTCCATTACATTTGATCTATGAAAGACATAATTGAGTGAAAGATAATTAGAAGTTATAGAAGTAAATCAAAACCTATTGTTCCATAATCTCAGAGAAGATCATCCAAGTCAGATCTCCCTTCACCATTTTTTACTAATCTGCCAAAAAATCCATATTAATTGGAATTTTCCCCTCTCTCTTTTCAGCTAGTGATCAAGACTCGATTTTAAAATGTCTTTAGATAAGTAGCAGATCTATCAAAGACTCACAATAGATTTTCAACTGTTAAAACAAAAATTAGCCATCAGTCTCCTTTTCTACCACAAAAGTAACTAGCAATGTAGAAATGGTAATGAATGTAAAATATTTACTAACCTTAAAGTTTGGTGTTCTTCCTTTTTATTATTTTTTTTCTTTTCCTATTTCTGTAGAAGAAAGCACTAGAGATGGCAAATCAGAGACAGCAGCCAAAAATATTTGATGCAACAATCCTGAATACAAAAATTTCCAAGAAGACTGCAGTCTCACAGATAGCTGTAACCAGAACTATAATAGCATTGCTGATAAGCTGAGGCAATACATGAAATCAGCCAAATAAGAAAGATAGATAGAAAAGAGCAAATGAAGAATCTTGGAGGAACAAGGAACTTCTAAGAGAAGTGGAGGAAGTTAAATGATAGGGACAAACTTGAGTGCTTCCATCTCTGAAGGCAGAGAAAAAGACTAAAGGATGACTTGGAGAATACTCAAATGAAAAACTCTTAAATATCTCTGAAGATTGCAGAAGTCTCAAAAAATGCACACAAGAACTGAAGCTGTACAAGTTAACCATAACGGTACTGAAAAACAAAGATGGAAAAGCAGTAAGAGATAGAACAGGGATGGAAGAGGTCCACATACATTTTTATATCAAACTGTGCTTGTCCCAAGTAAGTGTCCTATTATGAACACTTCAACTGACTAATAAGCCCATATTCCCAATATTTGTAAGTGAAACTTGACATGCAATTTGCCAAATAAAGGAAGGAAAACTCCAGAAAAAGATGAGTTAATAACCAAAATGATATAGTTGTAGTTCTTGATTTATGGTCCAGTCTTACTCCGTGCCAATTGTCCCAGGTCCCAGCTCACACTTTTTCCTTTCCATACAAAGTGGGCAATGTCTTTCTCTTGGCTCCTCATCTTATGTCAATGTGTGGAAAAAAATCTCCATTTGAAACTTTCAGTGTCAGTCACTATACAGTGTTAGCAGCAGGTATCACAGGAGCGTGAAACCCAGCCCCCCCCACCTTAAATTGCTGATACAGACACCAATATCACAAGCACACAAGCATGAACAAGGTGAACAAAAAAACATCTTTGTTCAGATCAATCATTTTATTGTCATATTCAAGAGTTAGGCCCTAACCTGTTTCAGATTTTTTTTAAAAGGTCTATGACTCTTTATGAATACACTTAGGGTATGTCTACACACAGGTTTAAATTCAACCTAAAAAACATCAGGTTGAATTTATAAAAAGATCTGTTTACACAGCACTTGGGTGATTCGACCTTAGGCTTCCCTTAGGTTAAATTCCAAGAGAGGTCCCTTTGAAGTTACAAAACCTCCTGTAACTTTGAAGAGATCATCAATTCAAACTCTGAAGTTCAAATTGATGCTGTGTAGACATATGAATTTGAACTAAAATTAGTTTGAATTCATATGTTTGACCTTCCTCAGTGCCGCCCCAAGCGGGGCTGTCAAAAGCAGCCCCTCATGGGATTGTCAATCCCCGCTGTCAGCAGGGTTCAGAGGCAGCCCCCCATGGGGCTGTCAAAAGCAGCTCTGTGCAGGGCTGTCAAACCCTGCTGTCAGTGGGGTGCAGAGGCAGCCCCGCTCAGGACTGTCAAAAGCAGCCTGGCACAGCGCTGCCTCTGCATCCCATGACAGCGGGGTGTGACAGCCCTGCAGGGGGCTGACAGAGCCAGAGAAGGGAAGAGAAAGGATTCCCCCAGCCAGGCTGTGTGTGGGGTTCCCTGGCTCCAGGGAGGCCTGCCGCAGCTTCTGAGCTGCAGCTGGGGGAGTGTCCCCTGCCCTAGATCTGTGCAGGGGATGCTTTTCCCTGTGCTGGGCTGTGGGGGCTGGATCCTGGTACGGCATTGGGTGGCAATATGGCCCTGCCAGGGGGCCATGTTGCCACATTTCCCATGATGCCCCCAGTGGCATCGCTGGCATTGGGCACGCTGGGGCATGTGCCCCGGGTCCCAACACCAGTGCCCCGGATCTCCAGTCGAATCAGGCCAAGGATCCAGGTCCTGATCCCCAGCCGGCCGCGGCCACGGTGGCCCCATCCCCGACCAGGTATCTGCGGTCTGGCTGGCTGCCTGGTAGGCCCCACCCCTCACCAGGGATAGGGCCAGGGGGAGGCCATGCCTCTGCGAAAGGCTAGGCTGCAGCGCAGCGCAGCCAGAAGCAGCCACTGGAGGACAGGCCCGCTCCCGCGCCCATACCAGCGGTGACAAGCAGCCAGGCCCCCAATCCCCGGCCAGGGCCGCAGCTGCCAGCGGCCAGCCCCTGGATGCCCAGTGGGATCTGGGGCCCGGCTGACCGCCTGTGGCTGCGGTGGCCCCGTCCTCAGCTGGGAATCTGGGACCCGGCTGGCTGCCCATGGTGGTGGCAGTCCCATTCCCCGCTGGGGATCAAGGGCCTGGCCGCCTGCTACCACGGGCACGGGCCCAGCCTCCAGCGGCTGCTTCTGGTTGCACCGCGCCGCGGCCTAGCCGCTCGCAGTGGTGTGGCCTCCCCCTGGCCCTATCCCTGGCCAGGAGGTGGGGCCTCTCCTTAGGGGGTGGGGCCTGCCTCTGGGGGTGGGGGCTAGGCCCATGCCCCAGGTCCATTGCCTCCCCAGCGACACCTCTGGATGCCCCTCTTCCAATTCTAACTAGCAACTCCTGTCTATGGACTTGCTAGTTCGAACTGGTTTTCCTAGTGTGGCCATGTTAGTTCAAATTGACTGAATTTGAACTAATCATAATTAGTTTGACTTCATTAGTCCGAATTGAGTCAGTTTGAACTAACAGCCTAAGTGTAGTCATACCCTTACTTTAAGCATTTCAAGGCTTAAATGACTTCACTGTTCTTCTATCAAGATAGATTGTTCTTCTGGTAATATAAATTCACAACACAATTTTCAATACATATCAGCCAGTTCCCAAAGGGGTAACCATATAGTCTAGTCCAGCAAAACAAACTATGAGTCTGGTGGCACTTTTAAAGACTAACAAATTTATTTATCACATGAGGTTTTGTGGGAGAAAATCCCACTTCATCAGAGGCTTGAGGATGGGAGAAGTTACAGAATAGAAGGAAAATTAATGCAGGGAAGTGTAAGTCATAGCATCATCTCACACTGTAAAACCAAATCAAAGCAGTTATTAAGATTCAAACACTAGGAAGCAACATATTTGACCTCACTCTCCTTTACGTGCTGTTTTAACAACTGTGACCTGTTCCCATGATTTATACTTCTGTGCATTTATTTTCCTCCCATTTTGTAAGTTCCTGCATCTTCAAAGCATCTGATGAAGTGGGATTTTCTCCCTCAAACTCTCATATGATAAAGGAATGTTAGTCTTTAAAAGTGCTACCAGCCTCCTTGTTTATGTAAGCCAATGTTACTGTGAAATAGTACAGATGCTGTTCTCATCTTCTTTGTTTTCTGTATAATTTTCCTTTCCTTCTAGAAACTGCTAATAAATTCACTAAACCACATTGTGAAACTTACAATTTCTTTCCCTTCTATTCTGAGAATTCTTATTATTAGTATGTTAATTACTTGACTATACACATCTGATGGTGCCTTTCTGGAAAACAGTTTCCCTACTGGCCCTTTGCATTTATGTATTCCTTACAGAGTAGTTTAGTCCCATTAATATCAGTTTTAAAGAAAAACTTAAATTTTCCCAGGCTGTTTTATTGCTAAAGATACCTCAAAATTGGTATACTCACTTTATGCCCCCTACTAACTAGCAAATAGAAAAAAAATGTTTTTTTTCTTTTAGTGACACAAGATTTATTTTATTTTATTTTATTTTATTTTATTTTATTTTAAGTAAAGTGGATGAAACTGCTATTCTGACAGAAAGAATTTAGCTGGGAGGAATGATTTTGTTGTTGTTGTTGTTCATTGCTGCAAGCTTCTGATCAATTCATGGTTCATTTAATTAAATGGTTTATTAATCACTGAAGAAATAAAATACAGTAAATAATGGAGTGCCAACACTCATATACTAACTTCCCTTGAAGATTCTGTTAAATTCCAGGCACTTTTTAATCCCACTGACTTTAAAAGATGCCTTCCTGGACTGAATCTTTGATGGAAGGTAAGTTTGATATTATAGTTTGCAAGCTACTTGATTTTTTGGTTTTGGTCCCTTAAAAATTTTGCTTCTCAGGGGTATGTCAAACAGTTGAAATAGGGGATATTTATTTAAACAAACTGTAGAAAGGCTCCTGGCTAAAATCTTGAAATCATTAGGGTTAAAGTCAGCATCCTAGATACAGAATTTAGATACAAAGAAGATTTCTTTCTTTTTCTACTGCAGGACTATTCTTTCTCATACATGTTCTAGTGTTCCCTCCAGGTTGGTTTTTAATGTCGGTGCCATGGAGCTTCCTCTAATACTCCACTATGGAGATTAATAGGTGAACGGATATCATGAGATTTCACAATCACTGTTTTTGTCATTTAACTGTAGCTCACTCACATTGAATATTTTTGAGATATAACCATTCCTCCATCTTTCCTTAACTTTATATTTCTTCTCTATAAACTAAGCTCATGTTTTCACATTCTATTTCTGAGAATCTTCTCAAATGTTCCAATTTCACCAACTAGAATGCATTTTCCCTAATTTACCAACACTTTTAATTCCTATTGCTTGTTTCCCTCTTTTCTTTAAATTATGGACAGAAACTTTAGTGTATTTGTGCATAGGCATGGTAACCTAACACAGACATGCCATCAAGTTTCTCTCCACTAGAGTTCTTTAGGTGACAAATTAAAATAGCATATACAATGATGTAAATTAAAAGTTGTCAGTATCTAAAAAAAAAAAAATGCTATCTTTTGTTAATTGTTTAATATTAGACAAAATTCTTTTGTTGTTGTTCTTTGAAAAAGAAAGCAAACAAGCAAGTTGAAAATTTAGGAGAAAGAACAAACATGTGAGGCAGCCAGAATGGCTTAGCAGAGAACTCTGCTCTGAGCTTAAACATAAAAAGGAAGCTTACAGGAAGTGGAAACTTGGTCAGATGACCAAGGAGGCATATAAAGATATTGCTAGGGACTGCAGGGAGAAAATCAGAAAGGCCAAAGGACAAATGGAGCTGCGGCTAGCGAGGGATGTAAAGGATAACAAGAAGGGGTTCTACAAGTATGTTAATAACAAGAAGAGGATCAGGGATGGTGTAGGTCCCTTGCTGAATGGGGCAGGCATCCTCGTGACAGAGGATGAAGAAAAAGCTGAAGTGCTCAATGCTTTTTTTGCTTCAGTTTTCACAGGCAGGGTCAGCTCCCAGCCCACTACCATGGGTATGGCAGATGGGAGAGAAGAAGACAGGCCCTTGGTGATGGAAGGTCAGGTTAGGGACTGCTTAAAGAAGCTGGATGTGCACAAGTCCATGGGGCCGGACGAACTGCATCCAAGGGTGCTGAGGGAATTGGCCGATGAGATAGCAGCACCGCTGGCCGTTATTTTTCAAAACTCATGGAGAACAGGGGAGGTGCCAGAGGATTGGAAAAAAGCAAATGTTGTGCCTATTTTCAAGAAAGGGAAAAAGGAGGATCCGGGGAATTATAGACCTGTCAGCCTCACCTCAATCCCTGGCAAAATTATGGAGCAGATTCTTAAAGAATCCATCCTCAAACACTTAGAAGAAAATCAAGTGATCAGGGACAGTCAGCATGGATTTACCAAGGGTAAATCATGCCTGACCAATCTCATTTCCTTCTATGAGCAGATGACTGGTTTTCTGGATGCAGGAAGAACCATTGATGTGATATACCTTGATTTTAGTAAGGCTTTTGATACAGTTTCCCACAGCATTCTCACTGGCAAATTAAGGAAGTATGGGTTGGATAGGTGGACTATAAGGTGGATAGAAAACTGGCTAGATCAACGGTTTCAGCGTGTAGGAATCAATGGTTCCATGTCTAGCTGGCAACCAGTCACGAGTGGTGTGCTCCAGGGGTCGGTCCTGGGGCCGGTTCTGTTCAACATTTTCATCAATGATCTGGATGATGGAATAGACTGCACTCTCAGTAAGTCTGTGGATGACACCAAGCTGGGGGGAACAGTAGACATGTTGGAGGGCAAGGACAGGATTCAGGGAGACCTAGATAAATTGGAACAATGGGCCAATAAAAATCTTATGAAGTTCAATAAGGACAAGTGTAAAATCCTGCATGTGGGACGGAAAAACCCCATGCACTGCTACAGGCTGGGAAACATTCAGTTAAGTAGCAGCAGTGTAGAAAAGGACCTGGGGGTCATGGTGGATGGGAAGCTGGACATGAGTCAGCAGTGTGCTCTTGCTGCCAAAAAGGCCAATGGCATACTGGGCTGCATCAAAAGAAGTATTACCAGCAGATCAAGGGATGTGATCATTCCCCTCTATTCTGCACTGGGGAGGCCACATCTAGAATACTGTGTTCAGTTTTGGGCTCCCCACTACAAAAAGGACAGGGACATGCTAGAGAGAGTTCAGAGGAGGGCAACCAAAATGATTAAAGGGCTGGAGCACCAGCCATATGAGGATAGACTGAAAGCATTAGGCTTGTTTAGTCTGCAGAAGAGAAGATTGAGGGGGGATTTGATAGCAGCCTTCAACTACTTGAAGGGATGCTCTAAGGAAGATGGAGCTCAACTGTTCTTGGTGGTAAGAGAGGACAGAACAAGGAGCAATGGTCTCAAGTTGCAATTAGGGAGGTTGAGGCTGGATATTAGAAAGAACTTTTTACTAGGCGAGTGGTGAAGCATTGGAATGAGCTGCCAAGGGAGGTGGTGGAGTCTCCATCTTTGGAGGTGTTTAAGGCCCAGCTGGACAAAACCATGACTGGGATGGTTTAGTGGGAGTGGTCCTGCCTCTGGCAGGGGGTTGGACTAGATGACCTATGAGGTCCCTTCCAACCCTAGGATTCTATGATCTCAGACATTTTAAGACAATTTAATCAGTTTAGATTAATGATGTGTGAGACATTAAATATCTAAGCCAGCAGTTCCCAACCTTTTCCTTTATGTGGACCTCTACATAGTCATTAATTTTTTTTGTGGACCACCATGTAAGCAAGCCATTCTAAGGCTTTTTAACATTTCCTGTGTCTGATGTAAGTCAAACTTGTATATAAAGGGGTATTAAAAATGCAGCTATTTCTAATAATTTGTTATGCTCCCTCACAAATATATTGTACTCATCACAGTACATTTACCTGCAGTAATTATCTTTCTACCTCCTACCCCACAGACCACTTGCAGCACCCTCACAGACTCCTCCATGGACCACATGTTGGGAACCACTGATCTGAGCTGAATTGCTGTTTATTAGTAAAAAATAAACTGGTGAAAACAGAAGTTAATATGTTATCCAAGGAACAGGTTTTGTAACTCAAATTTTCACATTTCCAAAAATTATGAACTTTCTTCAGGGAACATTTATAGATCCCTTATTTACACAGAAAAAAAATCTCCAACTTAGCATAAACCTTTCATTCTTTTCCCTTGTCTGATTTCTTTAAGCTATTTTTAATGTTTTGAGGGTGTCTATGCTAATTATTTCTGATATAGACAGCAATTGTTCCTAGTATTTTATCTAGTCAAGGGTACCTACCAGTTATCCACAGAAGATAACCAACACTGTTTATATTTGCTATTTCTTCTGAAAATTTCTGCATATGCAAATAAAACTAGTTACATAAAGTTAATCTGTTAAGAAATTTCCATGAAGAAGTTTGATGTAAGTGAAAAAGCAAGTGTTTTGAGCCATAAGTGCAGAAAATACAATATGTTCTAAAAAAAATTATATGAAGTTGCCTATCAATGATGGACATTCTACAAATGCATGTAACTCAAATGAAAACTATTATTCATTATTCATGTATCTTCATTTCCTAGAGCAACTGCATCATCAGTTTTACTGGGTTGTAGAAGTACTGTCAGAGTAGATGGGCTAAAGAAAAACTCTTCTCATCCTTCTCTTTTCCGTACAGTGGTGCTATGAAAAATTGTCTGATAAGTAAGGGATCAGCATTTGTGATCATAGCTTAGATTAATCTAACTTTTAAAGATATATTATTGCATATATATTTCCTTCCTTCCTGATGTCAGTGCAGAACACAGGCATGCCATCAAGCTTTTCTCTGGTAGAGTTCTATAGGTGACAAATTAAAATAGCATATACAATGATGTAAACTAAAAGCTGGGAGTATCTAAAAGATCCATTGCTATCTTTTGCTAACTGTTTAATATTAGACAAAATTCTTTTGCTGTTGTTCTTTGAAAAAAGAAAGCAAACAAACAGCTGAATATTCCAGGTTTCAGACATAACAGAACCCCTTGGAAATTAAAATAGTCTGACTTGTTTTTGGTAGAAATATTCTAATTAATTTTACTTTGAAATGTCATTTTGTCACAGATTGTAAAGTCAGGCTTACATAGAAACAGAATGGTACAATATGGCGTTATCAGGAGAACACTTCAGTCACTCAGGAAACCTTTCTTACGGGAATTAAGTTGAAACAGAATCTTTTTTTAGGCTTACTAATTGTGAAAGCAAACAAGCAAGCTGAACATCTCAGACATTTTAAGACAATTTAATCAGTTTAGATTAATGATGTGTGAGACATAAAATATCTAAGCCAGCAGTTCCCAGCCTTTTCCTTTATGTGGACCTCCACATAGTCATTAAAATTTTTTGTGGACCACCATGTAAGCAAGCCATTCTAAGGCTTTTTAACATTTCCTGTGTCTGATGCGATTCAAACTTGTATATAACAAAACTTATATAACAAAAATAAAAGAGTAGGCAACATCTCAAAAATTAAAACAAAAGAGACTAAAAACTTTTTCAGAAAAAGAACTGGTGGTGTCAGTCATTGTCTTGTTGACACTGACTATTAGTATAATTTAAAGAAAATATTACTGAAATTTTGTACTCCTAGGAAATGTCCCAGGATAAATAGCTCACTAGACCAGCTTTGAACTATTCACATACTTTTAACTGATGATGTTCTGACTCAATTTGTTCAGCTGAGAGCTTCTCTCACAAAAAGGAATTATCAGTGTCATAAAGCTAGTAGAGGTGGCAGAACCACGTATTCTAGGTGTTGTCCAACATTTCTGCCATAAGGGAAGGGAGATGACCTAGTTATCATGGGTTTGAGAAAGCACATAACAGAGATGATCTAGTCTTCCACTGGAAAAGAACCTTACAGCAATGGCATAAGTTACAGCTGATGTTCAGCAGCTTAGACTTAGCCAAGCAGTGCTAGGTCAGGACCAACATCAAGGACAAATCATGTTGACCAACTTAATACCTTTCTATGGTGAAATTACTGACTCTGTGAATACAGAGAAAGTAACGGATGTGGCATACCCTGTTTTTTTTTCAAACGTCTTTTTTTTTATATACTTTCTCCCACAGTATTTTTATCATCAAGTTAAAGAAGGATGGATTAGGTGAATTGAGAATAAGACGGATAAAAGCTGACTAGGTTACTGGGCTCAAGACATACTGATCAATGTTTCAATGTCTAGCTGGCAACCAGTATCAATCATAGTGCCCCAGGGGCCAGTCCTGAGGCTGATTTTGTTTGTCTTCAATAACTATCAAGGAGGAAGAGGTGGATTGAACCCTCAGCACAAGACAAAAAGTTGGGGAGAGTGGTAGATACACTGGCCGGTAGGGAGAAGATACAAATTGACTTAGACTAGGGATGTCAAACTCATTCAGTGTGGGGGGGCCACACTGGAGGGCAGGACACCTGATGAGGGCCATGTGCCTGAATAGGCTACCCAACCCTTTACCCTGCAATGTTCAGACTAGCATGGGCTGCCCTTTCCCCTTCCCAGGCTGCAGGCTCAGACACCTTTGCTTGTCAATTTCCAAAGGGATAGCTGTGTTAGTCTAGTCCAGCAAAAAAAACAAGGAGTTGTGTGGCACTTTAAGACTAATAGATTTATTTTTCGCATGAGCTTTCGTGGGAGAAAATCCTACCTCATCAGATGCTTTGAAGATGGGTGAATTTACAGAATGGAATGAAAATAAACGCAAGGGGGTGTAAAATATAGGATCAGGTCATACAGTAACAGCAAATCAGAGCAGTTCTTAGTTTCAAACTAAACTATGGGTTCTTTTCCCATTACAAAAGGTAATTTGACTTCAGGCTTCCCATGGTTTGAACCTAACAACTGCTCTGATTTGCTGTTACTGTATGACCTGATCCTATGTTTTACACCCCTTTGCATTTATTTTCATTCCATTCTGTACCTTTGCTTGTCCCTGCCCCGTAGGCTCCCCTTCCCACACTGGCTCCCAGACCCTCTCCTGCTGGGCAGCTCCCAGTCTCCCCTTCCCTTTCCATTTCCCCTACTGCATGGTGGCAGGCAATCAGTCTGTCACAGTCACAGCCACAGGCAGGCTGGGCTCCTGCCTCCCCATCTACTCACTGTCAGTCATTTAGCATGCTGGTCTTTGGTTGCGCTCAGTCCCAGCTGGTCTTTGATTGGCTCATTCCCACATGGGCCCCTGCTACTTTTTACTTTCTTATTTGTCATTTGTGCAATGTGTTGTCAAACAAATTAGCATGTTGACTGACTGACAGTGAACAGTTGGGGTAGTGGGGGTGAGGGGGCTCTCCAGGAGCTGGCCTAGCAGCTATATCTGAGACACTGATTGGTTGGCAGACCACAGAAGAGCAGATTTTAAGCTTGAAAAGTGCTGACTGGTATGGTTTAATTCAGTTGTGTAGCAGAGAATAACAGCTACCCACTGGCAGGGAGATAGCAGACCTCCAACACTCCCCCTGCTGGCCTAAAGACACTGTGCACAAAAGCCCAGCCCAGCACAAAAGGGATTGACCCGAGGGAGTGGGAGGAATATAAAAGGAGCTGGACCAGTGAGCCCAAGGGGAGACAGAGAGGGAGGTGGCTGCTGGAGCTGGCAGACCTCCCTTCCTCGGAGCAGCAGAGGGAGGACCGGCAGCGAGACCTCCCTCACTGGGAAAGGCAAGGGGAGGAACGCTGGCCAGACACACCCCTAGAGAGAATTCCCCCTGCACAAGGACCTAGATGAGCTTTCCTCAGCAGAAAACCTGGAGGAAGGGAACCAGTCAGATGCTTATGAAGAGCAAGATGAGCTTCCCTCAGCTGAGGATGACAGAGAGCCGACTGTGCTGTGCTTGTATGACTTGGAGGAGCTCCCGCTGGCAGACGGAACTGAAAAATTGCCTGTACTGCCGCCCGAGGACAGTGAGGGGCTGACCAGGATGCCCTGGAGAATGTATCCAGAGGACCCGGAACCCGACAAGGAAGGTACCAAAGGGGGAACGAGGAGGAAGTGGCCCAGGGACAGCTGGTGAGGACACCACTGGGAGATGATGTTAGTATTTTGGCCGGAGCCCACTGACCCACTGGCACGACACTGCCACTGATAGGGGCCCTGGGCTGGAACGCAGTGGAGTGGGCAGGTCTGTGTTCCCCTTCCTTCCCCCACCACCATCTTGGCTACTGGGTGTTTGCCTTACCCCTAGAGGGGTTGAAGGCCCTGACTTATTGTACTTTGTGTTTGCCTTATCCCCGCAGGGGGCTGAAGGCCTTGAATTAGTATACTGTGTGTGTGCCTTACACCCGCAGGGGTTGAAGGCCCTGAACTTATTGTACTTTGTGTTTGCCTTACCCCTGGAGGGATTGAAGGCCTTGAATTAGTATACTGTGTGTGTGCCTTACCCCTGAAAGGGTTGAAGGCACTGACCTCTTGTAGTGTGTGCATGCCAGAATTTGTCTGAGGGCTAGGAGGACACGGAAAAAGGGGACCGGTGTACAGCCCCACTGCAGGTCCGGCCCTACGCCCTGTGAGGTGGCCCGGCTAAAGGCACAGCTGCCTTACACATTGTTACTGCTTGAAAAGGATGTTGGACTAGATGACCCCATGGGGTCTCTTCCAAACCCAGTTTTCTATGATTCTATGATTTTATGATCTATAACTTGTTCCGGGGCAGTTTTTCCCTCCCCTATCTAAATTTCACTTAGGTACTGTGACAGTTTGAACTCTCAAATAGAAGAGGAAAAGGAAGCAAAATATAGCTAACCAGCTGTGTCCAATTAATTACCTCTTTCAGAGGCTGTGTGAATGTGAGGAGTCAAATCTAGCTCTTACCAGAGAGATAAGAATAAAGGAAATGCCTTAAAAGACTTGAGGCTGAAGAACAGCTAGTGAGAAAAATTGCTACAGAAAGAAGATGATAGGTAGATCCCAAGAAGATTAGAAGGTGAAGAAAAGCCAAGGGAAAAAAAATAAGCTTGAAGAGAGACAGAGGGAGAGGCAATTACCTAGAGAGAAAAAAGTATTATGTTTGGAAAGAGTCAGGCACATGTTGAGGTCTTCCCTTCTGGGAAATTAGATTTGCTTGAGAGGTAAGAGAATTCGTGAGGAAATAGAATTAACGTTAGATGTAGATACATGATCATAGAACCAAAGAATCATAGAACCATAAGAGACCTAAAGAGGCCATCCATCTAGTCCAGTACTCTACTGATGACAGGACTAAATATTATCTAGATCATTCCTGACAGAAGTTTAGCTAATCTAGTCTTAAAAATCTACACTAATGGAAATTTCACAACGTCCTTACAAAATTTATTCACATGCTCAACTACCCTGACAGTTAGAAAGACTTTGCTAATGTCCAATTTAAACTACCTTGCTGTAATTTAAGCCTCTCACTTCTTGTTCCATCTTCGGAGGCTAAGAAGAACAATGTTCTTCTCTCCTCATTATAGCAGCCTTTCATGTACTTAAAAACTATTATCATATGTCTCCTCAGTTTATTTTTTCCCAGACTAAACAAACCCATTTTTTCATGTTTTCTAGACCTTTGATCAATTTTGTCACTTCAGATGACTTCTTTCTCCCATGATTTTGATCTAGCTTTTGAGCCCTAGAAGGTTACTCTAAAAACCTCTGTGGAAGGCCATGAGAATGAAAACTGAGTAGCTTCATCACTCATAACTTCTCATCTGGAGTGCCCTTTACAATCTCTTACTGCTGTAGCCTGCTGCCTGGACTACTCACAGCTTCCAGTGTGTAGGTCACTCCTAGCTCTTCCTGTGTGTGCTGCAGCCAGCCTGCCAACCACACATTGGCATTTAAAATTCTTGATTATGCTGCCAGGTGACCTCAGTATACTAGTGGAAACATATCCTTTACTAACCAGCCTTGTCCTGAACAGTACAAATGTACTGTTCCTTAATTCCTTTATGGGAATAATATGCACACAACTTGCAATCTTAAATGGAGTTACTGAACATTTCATTGGAATTAGAATACACTTGATTACAGTTGCATAAATAAAATAATTTTATTACAAAGATATAGATTTTAAGAATGTATAAGTAATGAGGTCTAAAAGACAAATGCCTATGTTAAAAGTAAAAATAAAACACAACTGATGCCTATCTTAATAATGATATTAGATTAAAAGGAAAGTTTTCCACCTCTGGTTCTTGGCAGTCTTACTGACCAGATTCTTTAGGTCAAGACACCTTTTCCAGCATCCATCAGCTGCTTCCTTTGTCTCTTGAGGTTCAGTGAATGTGATAGGCAGGGAAAGAGAGGGGTTGCCTTGGAGTGTTTGTTTCTACCTTTTATAACTTTAACCCCCTTCTTAAAAAACAAAACAAAAACAAACAAACAAAAAAAAACAAACAAAAACAAACAAACAAACACATTTCCAATAGAGACCCAGAAGACAACGAGTCTGTGTGGAATGTTATTTCCTTCTATTTTCCCTACCTGTTTGAACTTCCTTTGTTTTTTGTTCCTCCTCAATGACTCTATTATTTTAAAAGGCAAATACTTTTTCATTTGCTTAGGACAGACTTATTTCCAATATCTGTCTGAGCTGGGCAGTGAAGTTTGAGGCATGTGCTGGTCATACCACATAAGGTAATCTTATATCTTCACATACAGTGTTGCCACAAATATTTTACCAGGACAATAGTGACCAGCACCTTTTAAGATTTAATTCACAAGGCATACTTTATACAAACATTATTACAGTAGTATGTAGGGTATGAACACAGATATATTCTGTCACATTGACAGTGGGGGGTCATGGCTATGCAGATGTTGTGCACAGTCATTTATTATTAAAAAGCCAGCATTGATAAAAAGTTATCTCAAAACTATGTCCATCATAGCACACCTATTTCTGTTTCTCAAAATGCAAGAAAATGGTATTATTTCAGATTCCACCATGCATTGAACATTGGCCAATTTTTAACTGAAACAACAGAAAAGAGATTAATATTTTGGATCTTAAATATTCAAAGGGTTAAGTTCCTATACTTATATATATGACACATACACAAGAAATGCAGAAAATGCCACCATTTCAAATAGGATGGATCTGAGGAGCAGAGTTAGTGATACTTATCCACGTATTGCCTACAACAGAATTCTTGCCCACTTGAGATACCAAGACAAGGCGCTATTTTAAGCTTATTTTGCAGATGTTCAAAGTCTGCCCATACATTGTCTCTGGGATCTTCAGCTTGGCTCTCCCTCACAAGACTTTGCATACACCTTTGTTTTTGCTAGATTCTTTGGAAATGGTATCCCCTCAATGGGGATTTGAGTTCATCCTGTGCATTTTAATCTTGCCATCTTGTTATGCCTTACAGACCCTGCTCCCCAAGTTGCCTTGTGACTTGGCAGTGGCAGGAATATGGTAGTACTATCCTGATTGTCACCCACCTGAAATGCTGAAATGAGATGTCACTGTACACAATACATATCTTTATGGCATAATACTCCCTCTCCTTTTTGACAATTATTAAAAATATCACTAAATAACTATAGTTTTTTGTAATGAAGTCTTTATTCAGAATAAGGTCTATTATAACCACTGGATGTTTTCTGTGAATAGGAATTTCAGGATTTTCCCTTAAACACAGATTAATTATAATGTCAAGAAATGAAGTAACATTCTGCAATGATATGTGACAGACAGAACCTAGTCTTAAATATTAAATCAAATTAAAATATATAAAAGGATAGTTTTTTTTTCCTATGAAAATATCAGTATTTCCTTCCTTTTTTCCAAGTTTTTTGTACTCTCTGACAATTTTCTTCATGCCACACATGCTAATCATGCCTTTTTTTCCCTGTTTGTTCTAATAGACACTACAAATCACATAAGTAACATGAATGTGAGGGCTTGGTCATGTGGATACATTAAATCAGCTTTGAAAAACTTCTAGTCCTTCTGATTCTAACATTTGTTCAATAGTTTCCTTTAGATTTACTGATATTTTTAGTAAAATTCCACCCAAACTAAATTTGTTTTTTGTTAGGCTGTCACTTGTAAGAGTTTACAATGTCAAGTTTCCTAGATATGTTAAACTACACCAGAGCTGAATTAGCTTTTCTTTGAAGATAGACAGAAAGCATGGTGACTATTCATTGAGTCAATTTGGTTTTGCCTAGATATGAAGTCTGATTGAAATTTCTGATTTATGTCATTGCCATATCTATTGGTAATTAGCAAATTCAACAATCTTAAGATGTAAAAAGGCATCTTTCAAGTTTTCTGTGGTCAGATCTAATACCCTTAAACAAAAAATGAAATGAGCAGGGCTTTGTATGAACAAGCTAGGAACACAATCTTCTCGACAGCTGGATAAAATTGATGTTCCTGAAGTCACTAAGATTTTACCTGGAGTATGGAAGATAGTGTTGGCGGGTAATAAGCAGCCTAAAACAAAAAATAAATTTATGCATAAACAAATCATTATTCAGAACTGTCTTTCTGTGTACGAGTATATGTTTAATTTTGTCCATTAGCTCCAGTAGTTAAGAGAGCAAGAAATTCCTGTTGAATTACAGGCATGCCAGAAATTGTAGACCTGGTCACAATATATTAGTAATAGTATTTAGCCCAGACAAAAATGACAAGACAGAGGATTACTGTATAGCCTGGTGGTTATGGCACTTCCTGAAAGATAGGGAGATTCAAGTCCTAGCTTAGATAACTGATTTTTTATACACATGTAAGAGAGTCAACTAGGAAGTTTAAGAGATACCCACTCCAGAATTCGTTATAAGTAAGGGTCAAAAATCAGATCTTTTTTCCAGTTTTCATTGAAAATTAAAGTCATTTGAAATGTTCTGAACAGCCCTAATATTAAGATGTACTCTGTTAGGAGTTGCCTTGCAAGACAGCACTTAACATTATTTTTAAAACTGTCATTTGCTGAAGTAAAGAAAATCTCGTGCCAGTTTCTCAGGTGTATTTTGGAAGAATGAAAAACAAATATTTAAATGTTTTACTTATGATTAATTCAAACATGACTGATTTAGAATATTTAGGTTTTTTTATAATTTAGGATTACATAGTAAAGAACACAATTGTTCATTCCATGCTCTTCATATTTAAGGTTTTGACTCATTTTGGAGGGTAGAAGTTCTTAAAAATAAATGTATAAAGGAAAAGTCTGGAAAAGAACTGTGTAATATTGATAGTTCAGAAAATGCTGCAAGATTGTCACTATGATGAAACTCTGAAGTTTTATAAAGGAATTAATTAAATGTTAGTCTGAGTTTACTGTGTTTCTTAAGCAGAATAAGAGTTACAAGATGGACCAAAGTGTGCTACTTCACTACTAGGAGAGGTTGATTTTTCAATAATCAGAAAAATATGAACCATAATTAGGAATAATTTAAGATTCCTCAAATGCCAAACTAAAGGGAAACGACTATGCTGATTAAAACCAACCTGGTTTATCAGGAAAGAGAGGGCGGCAGTGATATTTAAAAATAGAAGAAAGGGGAGGATAATAGTAATCCATATACATAAGAAACATAGAAAATTGATAAGGGAACACAAGAGACACAAGGTAAAACTCTATGGTCAGAATCCTTAAGGACAATAAAAAGATTTTAAAATACACTAGGAACAAGAAATAATTCTGACAATATATTGATCCACTACTGGATAGAAAATGTAAAATTATCCACAATAATGCAGAAAAAGCAGAAATTTTAAAAAAAAATATTTATTTTCTATATGCAAAAATAAAAACAGATGTTATAGTCTCAATTTATGCTCACAATACTCTTAATTTCACTAGTAACTCTAGAAGCTATTTAGAGTAGACATTTTAAAATCAGCATTTTAAAATAACATGCATCCAAGAGTCTTAAAAGATGAACCAGAGGCAGTTGCTGACTGTTAATGTTTTTTTTTTTTTTTTTTTAATTAAGTTTTGAAGCTGTGAAGAAGTTCCAGAAGGCTGGAAGAAAGTTAATGTGTGTCATTTTTTTTTAAATGGTAAATGGGATAAACTGGGTAATTGTACATTTGTCTCTCTGACATTGATCCAGGTAAGATCACTGAATGACTGATATGCTCAAAGCAGGACCAACATCACTTAAATCATCCCACTCAGATGTTTGTCAGACTGGGCCTTAAAAATTACGAAGGATGGAGATTCTACCAACTCTCTAGGTAACCCATTCCCATACTTCACCACTCTCCTCATAGAAGACAAACAAACAAAAAACACCCTTCTTATACACAACCTTGACTTTCCCACACTGCAACTTGAGACCATTGCTCCTTGTCCTGTCATCTGACACTACTGAAAAAAGCCATGATCCCTCTTAGACAGGCAGAACTCTCTGGCCAGCAGGGGGGCTGGGCCAGAGCCAGCCTGTCAATCAAGCTGGAAATGGAGGGGCAGGACATGAAAAAGAAGTAGAAAAAGGAAGGCAGTCAGCTCAGTTGAGGAACAGCCACCGAAGGGGAAGGACGCACCTTGGCTCGCTCCTGAGCCCGGGCTGCCCTGTGGGGAAGCTGGGCCACCAGACCCGGGCCCACATGTCTGGCAGGGCCCGCCCGCGGCTGGAAACTGGAAGCTGTCACTTGGGTTTGGGTCCTCCCCAGGCCCGCAGGGAGAGTGGCCCCCAGGATGGCAGGTGGGTGCTCCTGAGCTGTACCCTACAGGGCTCCCCGAAGTACTGCCACCCTCCTGCGACTTGGAGGAGCTTCCCCTGGCTGCCGGGAGCCCCGAGCCTCCGCCCACCTCATGTAACCTGGAAGAGTTGCCACATGCGGAGGAGCTTGACGGACTCCCTGACCTGCCCCCACCTGACAAGATGGAAGGCTTCTATAATCTACCCCTGGGTGATTACACTTAAGACCCACCAGAAGAGGTACAGTGGGAACGTGAGGCCAGGGGTAGCCCAGGGGAGTGCGGGTCTCAGCCCTCAATGGTGAGTCATATCTTGGAGGCAGCATGTTGTGGCTCAGACTGCACTGGCCCCTGCACTGAGGCCTCAGGCCCCATAGAGCCTACCTCGGAGTTGGCGTGTTGTGGTTCGGACCCCGCTGACCCCTGCACCAAGGCCTCCGGTCTCCTAGGACCTACCTCAGGGTTGGCGTGTTGTGGCTTGGACCCTGCTAACCACTGTCCGGAGGCCTCAGCCCCTGTTGGGGAGCTTGGCTGGGACACAGCAGATCTGTGTGACCCAACACCTGTGTTAAACCTGACCCCTGACATATGCCATCTCACAGGTCGTAACCCTGAGAGGCTGCCTGGTACTTTCCCCGCACTCAAGTGACTGAAACTGAAACTGTGACACTTTTGCCCTGCCAAGGGGTTAAAGACTTGGCGGTCCCGCCCCATGAGGGACCGGGGACCTGAGCCAGCCACCCGTCCCCCTAGGGAGGGTAGGCTGCGTATTTACACCCATATCTTTCTTCCTTTTTGCAAAGTAGTGGGGGGGGGAGTGGAAGGGATCCACATGCCCAGCTATCCAATAGCTGGCTGGGCTCATGGAAAATAGAGCCCTGCGTCTGTCTCCCCCAGCACTGGCTGGGCACAGAGGAAGAGAGCCCTGCGCCCCAGCTCCTCCACTACTAGCTGGATGGCTCACTGGCCAGGCAACAAGAGAATGGACCCCTGCTCCCAGCTCTGGGGATGCTCAGCTGTGTGGCAGGGGAAGGGACCCCCGCACCTCACTTGAGCAGTACTTGCTGGATAGCTCACTGGCTGGGCAGTGGGGACAGGCAGCCCTGCACCCGGCTCCCTGTGTGCTGAACAGGTGGCAGTGGAAGGGAGCCCTCGTCGGGCTCCCTGAGTCCTGGCAGTGCAGCAGGGAAGGCACTTGCAGCCAGGTGTGGGGTGTGTTCCCAGGCTCCTGGCCAGTGCTCTAGAAGCTTAGGGTGCCCTTCCCCATGCCTGGCCAGCACTTACAGACCTGAGTGGGGGGATGCTTTTCTCCACCACCAGGCTCACAGGACAAAAGCTGGGCATGGGATTGGGTGGCGGCATGGCCCATCTTGGGGCCATGTTGACATATCTCCCATGGTGCCCCTCTTCTAAATAGAACTAGTGAGTCCTGCCCATGGACATGCTAGTTTGATTTTGGTTTCTAGTAGGGACATATTAAATTGATTTCACTTAAATCAATTTAATGATTTTATAGTGATTTTATTATGTCAATTTAACATAAGTTGATTTAAATGCCTAAGTGTGGACACAGCTGAAGGGCCACAGGACTCTTTGTTTTTTTTTTTTTTTTTTAGTGAACTAGAATAATACTGCTACCCTTTTGCAACTTGCTTCACAAAGGGCACTGAACACCCATCAAATAATAATAACTTTTGAAGTCTGTTGTTTAAAACTGGAGTCAAATCAACAAGCTGTAATACTGTATGACATTCTTGATGCTTCAGTCAAATCAGTTTACCATTTTTTTTCCATTATCATCATTTCTTCTATTACTTGTAATGCTAAAAAGAATGAGAAAATGTAGTGTAATTAAAAAAAAAAATAATCCTTGGCAGCACTTTATACACTGTTAAAAATAGCTTTAGTGCCAATTATCAATTATTTTTTATGAAAAGAAAAGCAAGCTATTTCTTTCATTATCTCATTCTAAATTACTTGAAGTAACAATGTGAAATTTGTTTGATTGAAAATTTATAATTTATAATAATTTATAAGTCTATCTCGTGTGTGTGTGTGTGGGGGTGTGTTTAAAATAATCATTCACTGTCTCAAATCACTTCTGCTAGGGATTTTTCATTTAACATAAAACAGATTTTGAACAGCATAATGGTTAGTTCTACTTAACGTCCAACTAAAAAATGACTAGTTAAAGCAGCTGCTAGTGCTTTCTGTCTTTTCCAGATGAATTGCTTAGCAAAGTCAGAAGCAGACCCTTCAGAGTTGCATAAAAATAAAAGAGCACTTCATCTTGCTCAGTCCAAATGTTCTGTGACATTTTATTTTAAACTCTTCATAAAAAATATTTCCAACATGTTTTTTTTTCCTATAAAGCTGATATCAGCAGAGTTTTACCTAGTTATTTTACAAATAGTCATATCAAGATATTTGATGATTTAATCATTATGGCCACCATGTTCTGATATTCATTGTGTGATGCTGTCTGGGTCAAGGGGACTGGTAATAATTATTTTTCATAGTAATATTTCATATTTGTATTAATCCAAACATGATATCCCATGCATCAGTAAGGCTCTAGTCTGCTAAGGGTGATTATATGGTTTATATGCAGGTATCATGCCTGTATTAGGAATTAGAAATCTATTTCTTTTTAGTTGTACTCCAAGTTATTTGACTCCAAGCAATCTGAGACTGGGTGTCTGCAAAACTATTGTCATCCTAATTGCCCATTAGGAGCTCCCAGCTGCATCACCCAGACTGACCATGTGACTCAATTTCATTTTGATTTGGCAAGGACTCTGAGAGCATGGGAGAGACGAAGGTGATAAAAGGCTATAGCAAAAGCTCCATTTTGTCTTTAGCCATTAGTCTTCAGTCTGTCTGCAATCAGTACCCTCCTCTAGAAAAATTCTTTTGGGGCTGAACAAAGGATTAAGACCCATCCAGGTGCTGGGTGCGTACCAGAGAAGTTGAACTAACCTTCAAACTACAGATTCTTCAAGGACTTACTTTCTATGGACTGTAAATTGTTTGTATGTATGTGATTCACTTTGACCCTTTAACATCTTTCATACTTTATTTTCTTTTTATATTAAATCTTTAGTGATAGTTACTAGAGGATTGGCTGGCAGCATGGTGTTTTGGGTAAGATCCAAGCCTATATTGTTCTCGGTTATGTGCCTGGCCCTTTGGAATCAGGAGAACCTATTTCTTTAAGAGACCCAGGCTATGTCCACATATACATCATTATTTCAAAATAAGTTATTTCAAAATTAGTTATTTTGAAATAAAGTCCTTAAGTTAATTTGAATTAGAAGATGTTAATTTGAATTAAGGGAAAAGCTCAAAGCAAAATAGCATGTCCAAACACAGGACTTGCTATTTCACTTCAGGAGAGGGGCACCATGGGAGGTGTGGCAACATAGGCCCCTCCCTGGGCTATGCCCTCACCCAATACAGGCTAAAAAGAAGGCACCCTGGCAAGGAAAAGGGCAAAAGGGTTATTTCAAAATAACATATCCAAACAGCATTATTTTGAAATAACCATTTTGAAATAACAGCTGTTTTGATTTAAAGAAGGTTTAAGCTATTTCAAAATGATGCCTTTTATTTTGAAATGACGGAGCCCAAAATAAAAATACATTGGGTGTACTTAATCTCTTTTATTTTGAAATAACCCGTGTTGTTTTGAAATAAAAAAAAGACGTGTGCACATACCCCAGTGCCTAGAAAGGGACCAGAGAAGCTGATGTGCAATAAAGAGGGCTATTTCTATTTTGTTATTCTTAATGATGACCAGAGTGGGGAATCAGAAGCGTGTTTTTGTTACTGACTGGGAGACTGCTTAAAGTACCACCCACCAGTGGTTTGGGGGTTTGGCCTCTGGTTTTGGTGTTTGCCCTGATTTTGGCTCATTCATAAGGGTATCCCTGGAAGCCCGGGTCACATGGTGCTTTGGTACTAGTTCTGCAGACATATATTTACATGTGTTTATTACCATAAGTAGTCCCATTGAAAACTATTAAAGTAGTCATGAAAGACTTAATCATGTGCATAAGTAGTTGTACAACTGAGACCTTATTATCTGGATTATATAGTTTTTGTGGGTCACAATCAGTAAGTACAAAATCCTGATCCAAAGCCAAGCAACAGCAAGGAGTATGTTTCAATTGACATTGAGCAATGTGTATCATTCAGTTGAAGACATTTGATTGGGCCCAAAGGGTGTGTCGACAGTTACACCTTAAGTCAAATTAAGGAGCCTTAATTCAAATTAACCTACTCCCCAGTCCCTCCTTAGTTCGAACTAATTTACATTATAAGTTTGAACTAGCCCAATAAAGACATGCTAGTTCAAACTAAATATGTTCAAACTAGTGATTAGTTTGAACTAAGCACTTTTTTTTTTTTTTTTTTAGTTTGAACCAACTTTTAGTTCAAACTCACTGTGCTCTTTTTTTTCAAACTAAAAAGTTAGTTCAAACTAAAAAAAGTGTGGCTAGTTGGGGGGGGAGAGAAAAAGAAAAGCTTAGTTTGGACTAACTTTTGAACTACTTAGATCAGACTAACTAAGTCCAAAATAAGATTTTTGGTGAAGACGTAGTTAAAGAGGCTACCTTCACCAACCACAGTGCAGGACTCACCCCTCAGCACTCTGCTTCCCAGAACTGGCCAGGCCTGCATTCTGGGAGCATGGCTGAGAACAAGGAGGTGCATGCCTCCATCACCCAGGACCTAGCAGCCAAGGGTCATACCTGCAAAACAGAGTAGGTTCAGGTAAAGGTCAAGGAGCTCTGAGAGGCCTGCCACTAGGCCAAGGAGGAGAGGCAGCAGATGGGGGCACCCCTACCACTAGCAGCTGCTGGTGTTTCAACCAGCCGGACACCTTCCATAGCTGGGAGCCCAGCAGCCTCCCAGCTGACACAATGGACTCCTGGAAGCCCATGTCCATTGAGGCTGATGACGATGTGATGCTGGAGAAGGGGAGCACCAGGCAGCAGCAGGCCACCCCACCAGCCCAGGATGCTGTGGCTAGCCCAGAGGTTATCCATATCCCAATGGAGTCCACAGTTTCAGAGGAGCAGAATGAGGTTCTCCCTGATGAGGAGTAGGACTCTAGCAAGGGGACTTTACTCTGGACACTCACAGCACCTGCTGGTGACTACTCCCTTCCTGTCTCCCTGTGGGCAGGGCTGGGCATGCCTATGGGACAAGCACTGCAGGGGGTATGGCAAAGGGAGAGAGAGGGTCCCAGGGGGACAGAGGCCCTCCCACAGGGGCAGAGAGGCTGGAAGCCATGTGGTCAGGCAACACAGAGCTGAGCAGTGTGGCACCATATGGGGAGATGGGCTGGGAGATCAGGGAGCATGTGCCTGACACCACTGGCATGTGGCCTCAAAAGAAACCCCTGGTGCAGGGCTGCTTGTCAGCCATCACCATGGGCACCACACCTGATGTGGGCAGCACAGCACAGCAATGCATACCAAGAGGTTCCTGACCCAAAGGAAGGGGACAGGGAAGCATAGGGATGGGCAGGGGACAACAGTTGCTCTGAGGCTGCACCTCACACTAACTCATGGAAGGCACTTTATTCTTTGCTTCTCTCCAGCAGTCCCTGCACCCTTTCCTGCCAGCACTCCCAGGGCTCCACCAGCTCTGACCCCAAGGTGGAGGAGGGCACCGTGCTCCAGGGCAGAGCAGTTCGAAGAGTTGATCCTTATTTTGAAACAGTTAGAAGTGCTGATGATGGCATGGATGGATCAGGGGATGCCCATCGGTGGGCTGAGCAGGGACTGTGGGGCATCAAAGCATAGGCTGCTCAAGAGACCGGTCAATCTCCTGCAGAGGCAGACCCCATCTCTCAAGTGCTGGAGCAGCACTTGCTCCCATGATTCCCTGCCTTTTGCTCCACCACCAGCCCTCTACTCTGCTGGCCCAGGACCCATGGTGGACACCTGCAGGCCCAGGATCCACCAGCCAGTGGCTGCTAGCCCTGCCCGAACACCTTGACCCTCCTCCTTATCACATCCCCCTCCTCTAAAAGCCTCCTGCCCCCACAGCTCCCACACTCTCCCCCCATCAGCCTTGATGCCCCCCCCAGCTCCTCCTGTAAACAAACAAACAAAAAAATCATAGATAGTTATGCAGTGTTTGTGTTTTCTTTTAATGTGAGGATGGGGGGAGATAGGTGGCTGGTGGTGGGAGGAGGACAGTCATGGGGGTGTGCTTCAGGTGATGTGACAGTGACAGTGATGCGGCCTGGTAGCAGGCCCAACCCTCTGTGCTTCTTACTGACAAGGAGGTCCTTCAGCACATACTGGATGAGAAGGGCTGCTGGTTAGCACCCTTGAATCTAGGTCAGGGTGTCATAGGGCTGCTCGTAGTCTCCAGCAAGTCAATTGGCCTTGGCCTCCCAGATGTGGGGGCCCCTTTCCCCCCACAGCTTGCAGAGGTTATGCAGGCAACAGCAAGCACTGACCACCTGTGGGATGTTGCTCTTGCTGAGCTGCAGGTAGGTCAGAAGGGCCCTACCGCGTGCCTTCAGATGGCCAAAGGCACACTTGGCAACCAATCAGCAGCAGTGGAGTCTCTGATTAAAAAAGTCCTTGCCAGCAGCCATGAGGCCCGTATATGGCTTCATGAGCCAGGGTATCAAGGGCTAGGAGGAATCCCCCAGGATCATAACAGGTATTTGCTTGTCCCCAAGGATGATGGTGTGGTTGGGAAAGAAGGTGCCCACCTGCATGTGCCTGTTCAGGGCAGAGTTGCACAGAAAGCAGGCATTGTGTGCCCTCCTTGGCCAGCCCACATAGATGTTCTGGAAGATCTTGTGGTGATCCACAAGGGCCTTCAGGATGATTCCTCCAGTTCACATAGTCCAGGGCCCAGTTGTCTGGGGCTTGGATGGGGATGTGTGTGAAGTCCAAGATACCCACACAATTGGGGAAGTCAGGTGTAGCAAGGCCGTTGGGGGCAACCTGCAGGTTGCCCGAGGAGATAAGGTGGGATAGCAGGACCTGGTTGACTGCCTGACACACCTGCATGAGGATGGTCCTCACTGTAGACTTCCTGATGCTGATATGCTGGGCCACAGAGCAGTAGGAGTCCGGGATTCCCAGCTTCCAGATGGTGATAGCCACTCACTTGTTTGTTGTCAGGGCAGCTTGTAGTTGGGTGTCCATGTCCTGCAGAGCTGGGGTGAGCTCACGGACCAGTACAAAGAAGGTCCCTTTGTTCTTCTTAAAGTTCTGCAGCCACAGGTCATCATCCCAGGTGATGAGGGTGATTCACTTCCACCAGCAGGTGCTGGCCTTGCGTGCCCAGAGACAATGAGGTATGAAGTGCACTGTAGTGAGCACAGCACCTTGCAGGGGCAGCAGGATGGGGTGCAGGCTATAGTGTGCCCCCACACAGTGAGGGTGCTAAGGAAGTCTGTTCCAGAGCATAAGTTGCCTTCTCAGTAACTGGCAGGTGTTGTGCAGCTGCCTGACGAAGCATTGGAAAAGACTCTGGTCTATGACCTGCTCAGGCTTCATGTTGCCAGGCACAATGGAGAAGGTGCTGAGGTCATTTCCTCTTTTAAAGGAGTGCCGGGGAAGGGATGACCTTCTGTGGTGTCATGTTGATACACTTTCCACAAGGCACCCCTCATAGCTCACCCCAGCCCCCACTTTGACTTAGAGAGTTTAGTGTAGACTCTCTAAGTCAAATTAATAAATCCTGCTTTTATTTGAATTAGGAGCCTAGAGAAGACTCTCTAATTCAAATTAATAACTGACTTAAAGTTGAATTAGTTAGTTAGAATTAACTAAGTTGATCTCACTTTTGTATTGTAGACATAGCCAAAAATTTAAGAAAAAAAAGGATTGTTGAATTATTAAAGTCATATAAACTGAGTAGGCACTCCTCTGTGACCTCTGTGTAGGAGAAAGTAAAGGGAAAAATGAGTAGAAGTGTCTAGGTGTTGGCTTAAGGCCTAACAAAGTACTCCAACAGAGGGCATGAACACAATGTGCAGTGGGCCTGAACTGAAGGTATGGGCATGAAACAAATTGTGAAGTTCAACTTCACTGGAATTGGCAAGAAACAAGCTAATATTTTAATACGTATGAAAAATGGAAAAAATACCTGAAACGTATTGAGCTGATCTAATGCCAACAAATAATGCCAAAGAGATAGGCAGCTATAATATAAGTAACCCATGCAGAGGTACAGTTTTCGTCAAACCATGACACCTCGATGGATAGAAGTTTTTGGTCAAATCTGACACCTTGATGGATGCAGATATCCAGTAATGTGTGGACCTATCAAATCAATGGGTGGCATCACAAAAGGGGCATGTGGACCAATCAAGGTAAATTTGGATCCTAAAGGGGGTTGAGTCGATAGGTATGAGTAGGGTATAAAAATAGGAGCCCCAGAACCCAAACTTCACGCAGCCAAGAGCATGACAGTGAGTCCTGTTGTCAATTGAGCTGTTCCATAACATTGAGAGCACCAATGCCACAACAAATCTGTTGATATGGATGGTTTGCCATAGTGTTTTGCTGAAATAAAGCCTAGCCTGGCACCTTTGTTTCTACACAGATCTGTGGTCATATTGCTTTCCTTGAGGGTGAGTGTTGCCTCAGTTTACCTTTTGTGCACAGGGTATGCCTAGGCTCAAAATCATTGAGCTAACTGAGCTCCTGCTACAGATTTGAGCCAAAGGTAACCCCAAAGTGTTAACCAAAAGAACAGTTTGGCTTAGGATCATCAGGCTAACTCAGTTCCTGTTTAAGATCCAAGCCAGGCTCTAGATCACTGGGTTAATGGAGTTCCCACTAGAGATCTGAACCAGGGATAATCCTGAGGGAGCACACCTTCAGAGACTCACACACACATTCACGCACACAGCCAAACTGATGATAGTGCCGGACACAGAACAACACTGATAAAAACACATCTTGTCTGATGTGCCTGACCACACTCCATCTGGCATACCACAGTTTGAAAGTAGAAGTGTAGCATTGGCTTTAATGGTGGAAGGAGAGTTGCCTTTTCTGTCCTGCCTTCAGTGTCCTACCAAGAGTTGACTTTGTGAATAAAAGTTAGTGTTCTTACAATTGGTAAGATTCATTTCAAACAACTATATACTGTATGTTTAATCCATTTTAATTAAGTAGTCTTGGGAATACTGCAGTTATTTGTTGATTTTAGGTATTACTATTTGTATTACTGTATTACTGTAATTACTCTATTACTGTTGTTTTTGAGTCTTCTGAACTGTGTTTTTCATGTTATTTTTTTTCTGATATGTTGCATGATTTTGGTTAGTGATCATCTGTACTTTTATTTGATCCTATTTTGCTTTAATTCATTCCTGTATTTGCTCTTTGTTTAAATCTTGACTCTCTTTTACTTTTACTTTTACTTTTACTTATACTCTCAGCACTTTAAAGTGACAATACTGGTTATGCCATTTTCATGCTTATCAGAATCCTATTCACAGGAGCAATTCAATACTTGAGATTGTGCAAATTAGAGAAACCATGTTCATGTTTTGTTTCACAGATAGTAACTTCCATGCTTTATTTAATAACATTGAAGAAAAAAGTCCTTCATGGAATGTTAATAGAATATTAAACAATGAAAACCTTTAACTGATGATTCATTTTTCTCTCATAATTATTTTCCTGTCTTTTCCACTTCACCTCAATTCTGCTTCCCTCCATTACGGAATTAGTACACACTCCATAGTTAAAGAGTGCAAACAGGGTGCCCTTATGAGACTAATTTGGAACTGCTTTGAAGAAAAACAATCAAAAATTTCAAACACTAAGAATGAAGTTGATTGGCAACTATTATAATTTCTGAACATCTTGAAAAGAGTGAATAGTTATTTTTAAAGAGGAGCAGGAATTTTCTCTTAAAATCTCAGTGAAAAGCAAAGATTAAAGCAGTGGACTGGAAAAATTGCATCAACAGAATATTTTACAGTTCTACAAACATTGTTTACAAAATATAATTTATGGTTTGTTTGTTTTTTTTCTAATTTAACTAGGCTCCCATTAACAACCCTGAAGTGGGTTGCCTAGCTGGCTCAGGTTCCTCCAAAGGAAAGCTGTGTTCTTACAGGTTTCTACGGGTTCTTTGATGAACCTTTGTTCCATTATGGTACTGCCTTTCTTAATTGTCTCTATGGTCTGCTTCTTCACAATCCTTACACAGCATACCCTAAACACCTGCCTTAGCCTGTAAGACTGGTACCTTTCTCTTCCACACATCTTCTAGCACCACATTGACTCACATTACCACCCCTATACTCTGCCTGCCACAAGTCATTCCCTCCACCCATAGCCTTAACTAATTCACTTTCCTCTGAGCACCACATTTCTATACCAACCCCTTGCTATGAACAGTCTTCCATATAGTTAAACTACATGATTAAATTTCCATGCCTTCTCAGTCACATATAATACCTACATGACTCCACCTCCCTATATAATTTCTTTCACCTCCAAGATGCGTACCCACTACCTTAAAATCACAGTCACACACATTTTAACTCTCATGGTCCAACTTTTTAGATAATAAGCAGAGATCAAAGGCTTTAAATTAAAAGGTCCCTCCCATTCAGGTGTCCAGGTCACTTCAGTATTTTTCAAGGGATAACAGCATTTGTAAAGAAAGCAGTCCTAATGGATTGGGAATTACAGTGTATAGAAAGCTGTCTTGTGACTCAAGATCATTCTAGATCTCAGTTTTAGCTTAGCTGTGATTTCCTTGATTTTTAGTGATTTCATTACAGGAAATTGACATGAACAATTCTACAACAAAATTTTGTGTATTGGAATTAACACAATGATATCATCAGCTATATTTGCTTGTGTGTATCATTTTTCATTGTAGCATTCTATCATGCACATGTTCTTTTTAATATTCAATACGAAACCAGAAATAAAATAAATAAACCCAAGCAAACAAACCTGAAAAATGTAATTGATTGGCTCCCCCAATGGACACTCAAGACAAACCAAGCAAAAGGACAATCCAATACAAATTGAAATGCTTCCTAAAGTAACTCATTTGCAACAATACCTCCAGCAGTGCTTGAATCCATACAGCGGAAGCTGCATTTTGTGATACATGTCTGTTCATTGATAGAACTGTAATACCATTCAGAGTTCTAATCCTCTTTTTTAAAATAAGTGCATATTGAGGTTATCATGAAAAATACTTAAGCAACTCCCAATGGGATTAACAGAAATCAGTGACCTAATAGAAATGATCACAAGTAAGCATATAAATTAAACTCATTAGGCCAGAAGATTCCACAAACTTAAAAGTGAAACAAAATACTCCTTGTCCCAGAACCTTGGAAATGTGTAGCTTAAAATGTTCATTTACAGCATGTCTGGAATAACTGACTTCACTTAATTGCCAGTTTAGGTATAATTCCTAGCTCAGTGGTGCCTTATTGCTGGCTAGTAGTCTAGGGATATCAGGGACATATATTCCTCCTCACATGCCCACAGAGATAAATTTCAACATGTCATGGTGACAATTAAAAGCAGCAGAATGATGTTACAAAACTCAGTAGTACAGCAAGCATAGTTCTAGTCTGGTGAACTGTCTACTGACTGTCACAAAATTCTACTGTGCACATCTCTTCTTCTCCCTCCACTGCAACATGATGGATCAAAGTTCTCTGCTTTCCAACTTCACTATATTACTGTCCCTGCTGTTTCCCACTGATTCTATCCCTGCCACTTTGTTAACTTTGAACTCTCAGGAAGTTTCAGGGAACATCTCCCAACTCTGCCTGGGCTGTCCCTGCTAGAGGGACAGGTAAGGTTAGAAAAGGTGGTTGTTTTCCAAGTCCTTTCATCTGAAAGAAACCTGTATTCTCTTTTCAGAACTCATGCTGTTTCCCCCCTTGCCTGAGCATGACCTCATAAGCAGGTAGGAATCTTCTTCCTAGAAATAAAGAGAATAACAGAGAGTTAACTGTGCATTTAAATTGAGACAAATTTGTGTATGTGTGTATTACCTGGCTGAGGTTAATTATTGAATTATGCCTTGTTCTTCCCTGACTGAAAATGTTTCAGCAATAGCAGAAATTCCATATAGGAGATACACAGGACCTTTGTGTGGACTTCACTTATGAGTGTGGCAGAGATTTCTATTTTATGGCAACACCCTAGTGGCCAGGGCAGGCTCTTCCTCCTCCAGGAACCCTGGGAGGAAGGTCTGTCCTGGGAGACAGTCACAGACACACACAGAGACAGGAAGCACACTTATTTTGGGGGGGGGGGGAAAAACAAAAAACAAAAAAACTATTCCGTGTCCAAAGTAGTGTTTTTCGAAATAACTTTTTTTGAAAAACAAACAAACAAACAAACAAACAAACAAAAAAACACTTTTTCGACAGAAGAGCAGGTTTAATGGAACTGCTGTAGCGGGTGCCTTTTTTGGTATATTGTGCATCTTGTTTTGAAAAAGTGAAGTGCTTTCCTGGACATGGAATATGTTTCTTTTTCAAAATAAGCCACCTTATTTTGAAAAAAAAGCTTACAATGTAGACATGCCCAGTGACTTTAGAGACACTAACCTATTGCTAGCCTGTGAAGGCAAAAGGGGGCATGAGAGAACAATTGCAATGGCCTGATTGTGCTTCAACTGAAGTCAATGGCAAAATAATGTAAAGAAATAGTGTAAAATACATCAATGTAACAGGCATCACTTACTTCACGTGATCCTTTAAATACTTTCAACCTCCACTTGCAAAAGAAGTGTGAAAGAAAGACACACACAAATGTGATGGAAATATATGTTTAAATAATTCCACTTCCACCAACCTAGATGCCATATCATGAGGAGGGTGGACTCTGTTGCAGTGATTTTAAAAGCCCTTCCATTGCTGGAGCAAGTGACTACACTACAGTGGCCTAGCTGCAATTCTGCTGCTCTAGTTCTTAAAGCAAGAGTGGGAAATAATATTCATAGGGTGGCCAGTGCTGGGGGAAAAGAGTTGACCTGTGACTGGGAGTAGGGTTAAGGGGGAGGAGCTGGTGAGAGAGGGGAGAACTGGTGGGGGGGGTGAGGTGGCATGAGACGAAACAGGGGAGGTTGTGTGGTGAGCCAGTCGGAGGGAGCTGGCAGACAGGAGAGCTGGCCCAGGGGAAAGAAGGGCCAGGGGCAAGTTGGCAAGGAGTTTGAAGGAGGCAGCTCAGTGCTGCCCCGGCCCTAAAGTGTGAAAGTGCGGGCCCCAGCCCTGGAATGATATAGTGATGGTTAAGAAGGTGGAGGGGGGCAGAACAGCAGCAGCACTGGCTTCAGGCGCAGAGCAGTGCAGCACTGCCCTTGTCCTGGCCCCAGCACCAATCCTGGAGCTGCAGAGAGTCAGCCAATGTTCCCCCCTAAGGTGCAGATGCAACTGAGCAAGTTATAGTGCTTCCTGTGTGGCGATCTGTGTGGCTAATCCCACCCCTGGCTGCCTGATCTCCCAGTCCCCTCCCCATCCAGCACAATTGGATCCATTCCTTCCACCCTAACCCACCTGACCGCTCTACCAGCCCCGCTCCCCCAGCTGGTCTGACCCAGTCTTTCCCATAGTCCCCCCTGACCCTGCCAGCTGCCTGACTGTCCACAGTCCTCCCCCCGCCCCAGGACCTCCTTACCTGGCTGGCAGAGCAGAGTGGCCAGGACATGGGCTGCTCCTCCCTCTCTGAGCATGCTCAGCCAGAGCATGCTCAGGGCAGAAGTTTTAAAATCTCCCAGTTTAGAGGAAGCTCTCTGCCAGCTGAAAGACGGTGTCTCCCTGCCAGATAGGGGCTGCAGCAGCCATCTGTGCATAGCCAGCATTGTTCCCTGTGCAGGTGAATGGCAGGGGCTGCATGCCCACCTGCCCATGCAGCTTACAGGGAACACTGGTGCAAGCCAAGGGGGCAAAAGGGGTCAGCTCAGCAGCACTGTTGCCCTCAATCATGGCGTGTTGTATCACAAGCTTGGGGGGAGGCCGAAGAAGGATAGTTCAGCACCAGCACCAGAGTGGTGCATCACTGGACAGGTGGGTACAGGGGGCAGCACAGAGCTGGCCCCAGAACAATGAAGCCCTGGCCAGGAGGATGGAAGGGGGTTGCTTGGCTCAGTGGCAGTGTTGGCTCCAGCATAACATTGCAGCAGCTTGGTGGGGACAAAAACAAGGGCAAGAGAAGGCCAGTCTCGTGAGCCAGGTAGAGGCCTCAGGCAGGCCAGAACAAGTCCACAGGCCCCCTCCTGCCTTATAGTATTGACATACCATAAAGAAAAGCCCACTATTCTCTATTCAGTTTTGAAACACAGGGGCAGATTCACTCCTGTTAAGCAATATGGTAATCTGTAGGGGTTCCTACTGAAGGTAATAAGATTCTGGCTGATGTCAGGTGCTAGTCAACATGATGGCAGTTAATTATCACAGAATCTGACCTGATATAATCAAAATTCAGAGAAGGCTCTCGCTGACCAAACCACAGGGAAGAGGAAGAATTTAGGGGGTCAGTGAAACAAGTTAAGGAGGGAATTTCAGAGGAAGAAGAAAGAAGGTGCGGAGATGCCAAAAAATAATTTAAAAAAAATTACTTGCCTCTTGTCAACAATCCAAAAACTGGGATTTTAAATTCATTTAGTCATAAGTTGAACATTTAATTAATTAAATGTTTCTATATAAAAGTGATACGAAACTAGTCTCTTGTTATTCCATAACAACACCAAGCTGGGTTCATGTACTTTTTGGCCCCCTGTAGTTTAGGTAATGAATGTTCAATATAATGTTCTTAAATAGAAAGCACCCTTGTGCTGCCATTATTGACATTCATATAATGTCTTTCATTCAAAGATTCCAACTGCTCTAAAAGCTTTTAAATTGGCCACAAATTAGCATCTTTTGCTTTTAGGCCAGAGAATGAAAGTCCCATGAAAAAGAAAATAACAAGCCCAAGCAGCTGCAGAACTAGATGTTTTGGTGCCCAGGGCAAGCAGCTCCAAATGCGCCCTCCCCTGACCCAGGCCCCTATCTGGCCTGGGCCTGATCCATTACCAGGTGCTGCTGGCAGGCAGCAGAGAGCTGGATCCAACCCCAGCTGCCTTCTGGCAGCAAGCAGGGCCGGATCCAGCTTCCCACCACTTTCTGGCAGAGTCTGGGACGCTCCGCAACTGGGGATGGATCCAGCCCCTTCTTCCCACCTGCCTGCCCGACCGCCAGCTACAATCACCAAGCACCCCTTACCTAGTCCCTGGGCCAGAGCGGCACTGTCTGCGTGGCCACCGCACACAAGCTCCTCCCCCCCCACCCCAAGCATGCATCTGAGTAATCTGGAGGAATGTGCCTTTGGGGCCAGGTAGGGTCTCTGTTTATGGATTTGCACCCCTGTATTTGTTCATGCTGGAAAGCAATATGCTCTATTTTAGCATTATACATATACACACAACTCACAATCCCTTTAAATTATTGTAGTAATAACTCTTGAGAAGAATATTGTGAAGATTACGTCATTATTGTTTCTGGAAAACTATGTGTAAAAATGCTTATTATTCTTATAAATTTCATGAGTCCCTAAGAATCAGGCAAATTTTGCAATTAAAACTAAAGATCTTTTCTTGCTTGAAGTTGCAGGAATTTATAAGTTTCAATTCATGAGAGAAATATGCTTTGCATTGTATATCACATTCTGCTGAAAGCAGACAAAGCTGCATATGCCTTTCAGAATAAAGTGCATGGCAAAGTTCTTAATGTTTTAATATTACATATTTGTTTTATATGGAGTTTGAACATTTGTTTTAAATGGAGTTTATATGGAGTTTGTTTTATATGGAGTTTGGAACTATTCATACCAAGCCATAGTAAGTTACTGTATAATAACTGCTAGTTAGATGGTACAAAACGAGGAGAGAACTAAGTTCACTGCTTCTCGCTAAGGTATTTTACATGTTGAATAAGGTAGTAAGGGGATTAAAAAAAGGTGATTTTGTGGTTCAGGTACAGAATTAGGAGTCAGGAGGTGTCGGTACAGTACCTGTGCCTGGAACAAATGTTCTTGCTTGATCACTGAGAAGTCATAATCTCTCTCTGCCTCAATTATCCTTAAGCAAAATATGGGAAGTGTTATCTATCTTGTGTCTAAACTCTTAAATGTTTAGAGCAAGGATCATCTAACCCTGTCAGGTCACCATGGTACTCAGAATTTGCCCTTGGCATCTATGGTAGCCAGGGAGACAAACGACCTGGTATCTAAAAAAAGAGCAGACAACACTGACATTTTCAGCAGCGCTGCCTCCCTCCACCCCAACTTCTGAAAGCATCTGGCAGTGGCTTTTTTTCAGCATCAGAGGATCTTTTGCGTACCATGTTGCCACTGAAAGAGTTTGTGGTGATGATGGTTTTCAGTGTTGGAGGCCCTGTGAGCTCTTCACCACAACCAAAAAATGATGATGATCTTTCAGCCATGGGTGGCTGCTTAAACACTAAACAAACCTCAATTTTGGGTCTGGCTTCTAGATCTGCAGCATATTTGTCAAGGTGTGGTTTACAGGGTGTTCAGGTACTGCAGTGATCCTCAGTACATAAAATAACACATTGCTATTTAATCACAGCAGTGGATGCTACTTCAGTAAGTTCTTGAACTAAACTATGGGGAAGAAAAAAGATCTCTAAGTACTTTCTTTTTTGAGTTACATTGTGTTCTAGTCCAGAGAAATGGCACTGCAGCATTGATCTGCCCTCTTAGCACACCAAGGATTGAACTGAGATTCAGAGTCCTAAAACAGTTTTTGCTATTCCTGTTCTATCCACCCACACTGTTTTATCTGACCCTTGGAGGTAAAATAATGGATATGCCAACTCCCTTTCCTCTCTGGGTCTGTCTACTTAGGAGGAACAGCAGTAGCCCCATGTTTGCTGCTGCGCTTCCCTGCCCCCCCCATACAACTTCAGGTGATAGTAGCTGAAGGTGGTAATGCACTTCTTATTTCCCTTCACTGACATTTAGGGACAGCCACAATCTTCATCTAATTGTAATTGGAAAGATGTGAATGTTGCCTTTAAAAATGCTCTTCATAGGACTGCACACATTTTTGTAATAGATTTATATATTCTAAAGGCCATTTGTGAGCTAATACATATCCACACCCTGTAATTATCTTTGTACAAAATATACCAGGTGAGTTATTGTCTAAAAGCTGAGGCCTCTCTGGTGAATAATACCATGGTGAAATATATGTAGCAACATTACTCATACAGTTATGAAATCTCTGACATATGATGTTAAAGGCACATGTTCAAACTCAGATAGCTGCTGTTAAGTAACTGGTCAGGTACCTCTATTAAGTGAAGCAATCTGCAGTCATCACAATTTGCATTTAAGATGTAAACAAACTCCTGAGACAGCAAGAAGGGGGAAAAAAAACACCTTTTTTTTTTGCAGAATACAGAGGTGGGAAAGAAAAATAAAGAAATAAAACAACATATCATTTCTCTCATACCAAAAATCATGTCTCCATGCTCTCAGCTAGAATAATTTTATCTAGGTGTCATATTCATGAAAATGCTTTTCAAAAGGGTGACTGAAATATAAAAGTGATATGCAAAAAACCCCCAAATTCTTTCTCTATACCTATAGCTCTTTTTTCACTTACGAAGATAAAAGAGACAGGACTTTGGGAGCAGTGCTTAGCCTGAGAATTTGGTCAGCAGTGTACTGAAGATATGTAATAAGAACTTCAGTTTGAACCAAATGTAGTTTGCTAAGTTTAGAGCTAGGAAGTGCTTTGTCATTATTCTTCTTGTAACCATTTCTGATTTTAATACCTAGAATCTTGTACTAACAAAATTTCTCTCTTTGGAATTAAACAAATTTGTGTTTATCATTCAATTAAAAGTAGCCCACTGTTGTGAACTGTGTGATTCCATTTAAGACGGCATATTGTTGTATCTTGATCCCCTTAAGGGTGATGTACCTAATATATCTGGATTGTGCAGGAGAAAGTGGATGATGCAAAATATATTTTGCTACAAAATATGGAAATGGCAGTGTGTTGGGATCACAGTGCATGTCATGATCAAGGCTACTTGAAGCCAGGGCTTGCTAATAGATCACTGAGGTTAGAACTTCTGGACCATGGCTGTGACTATACACGGGCAGTAATGCTATGTCCGCACATAAGTGCTTGTTTCAAAACAAGCCATTTGGAAAGGAGCTGTTTTGAAATAACGCTTTATTTCTAAATGAGTTATTTCAAAATAACAAAAAGTTATTTCAAAATAAGGAAAAAAGCGGGAATCAAAATAGCATGTCCACACTGTGGACTTGCTATTTCATTTCAGGGGCAGGGCACCATGGGAGGTGTGGCAACATGGCCACCTCCCTGAGCCATGTCAGTGGCCATGTTGGTAGCCAATCCCATAAAAGCTGGCCCCGACCTCACTTCACTGTCCACTCAGGCTAGCAACACACTGCAAGCGATGGACATTGCCCAGCTGAACAGACAGCACCATGCGACACCCAGCCACTCTGACTGCTTGCAGAGTGTCCTGTTCATGTGGGACATTCTGCTTGCAGAGCCAGAGGGTGACCAGCCTCTGCCAGAGGCTTTCATCCACCTCGTCCACAGGGCAGAGCTACTGCCCCTGTCCCACTATGTGCCTCGCCAGGTCTGGGCCCAGGAGACCAGCCCAGACTGGTGGGAGTGGGTAGTGCTGTGGACCTAGTGGGGTGACCAATGGAGGCAGAACTTCTGCATGACCAGGGCCAGCTTCACCCTCCTGGTCACGGAATTCGCCCCACAGCTGCGCTGCAGGGACACCCCCATGAGGACTGCCATCCCCGTGGACAAAAGAGTGGCCATCACCCTCTGCAAGATGGCCACTCTGGAGTCCCACAGGCCAGTGGTGCACCTGTTCGGCGTCGAGAGGTCCACCACTGGGAACATCTTCATCAAGGTCACCAGGGCCATCAACCGGGTCCTGCTGAGACACCTGGTGAGACAAGGGGAGCTGCAGGACACCATCCCAGGCATGGCCAGCCTCGGTTTCCCCAACTGTATGGGGATACTCGACACCACACACATCCCCGTGCAAGCCCTGGAGCACAGGGCCACCGAGTACCACAACCGCAAGGGGTACCACTCCATCATTGTGCAGGCCCTTGTGGACCACCTGGGCCTGTTCCAAAACTGTTATGTGAGATGGCCAGGTAGGGCCCATGATTCCAGTGTCCTCCACAACTCTGGCCTGTAGTGGGGCATGGAGGCGGGCATCTTCTTCCCCCCTCACAACATCAATCTTGGGGGAGTAGAGGTGACCGTCCTTATCATGGCAGATGCGGCCTACCCGTTATGGCCATGGCTCATGCGGCTGTATGCAGGGCCCCTCGATCCCTCTCAGCAGATATTTAACCGCCGCCTGACCCGCTGCCGCCAGGTGGTGGAGCAGGCATTCAGCCGCCTCAAGGCCCGCTGGAGCTGCCTCCTCACCCGCCTCCACCTCGCAGAGAGGACACTGCCCCAAGTGATCGCTGTATGCGTGGCCCTCAACAACTATTGTGAGCAGAGGGGTGAGCCCATTCCACCTGCATGGGAAGCTGAGGCCTGAGTCCTCGGCAGAGACTATGCAGAACAGCGACCTGTGCCCACACGGGAGCAGCTGTCCCAGCAAGCTCTGTCCGTGTGCGATGCCCTTTAGACCACCTTCACCGAGGAGGAGCTCTGAGGGACAGACCTGCCCTGCCCCACACCACCCTCTCCCCTGTTCACCCACAGCCAGCCCCCACCCATCCACCCACACTGTCAACTACCCCCAATAAAACCACACAAAACCATGAATAAGTGTCAAACTATCTATTTATTGAACAATCAGGGATTGTGGCAGGGAAGGGTGGGGGGGGTTACAGGATGGGGCAATGTGGGGGCAGTCCGGGGGAGGGGGCAGCAACTTGGAAGGGGAAGGGGGTGAAAGAGTCCGGGGGCAAGGGGGGGGGGGGGGCAGGCAGGGCCGGGGGGGGGGTCCGGGGGGGGTGGCGTACCCCGCCCATGCCCATGGCCGCCCTCCGGTCATTGTCACCTCTGGAGAGGGCCAGGCGGCGAACCCTTGGCACGCCGTGGCAGGGCCATCCTCTCCACCAGCTCCCGGATGGCGGTGGCATGGTCTGCGATGGTGGCTGGCAGGCGCTTCAGGGCTGCGGCCATCTGGTTGTCTGCCACCGCAACCCAGTCTAGGACCTGGAGGGTGGCGGCGTCCTGCCGCTGGGCCTGCTCACGGCGCCAGGTTTGCGTCAACGCCTCCATCCGTTGACCGAGCTCCTCGAGGCTCTCGAGGAGTTTGGCGTGTGACTGGAAGCCCCTCCTCCGCCGTCAGGCTGATGGTGCGGCATGGTGAGCGGCTGGGCGACCTGCTGGAGGGAAACATAAAACACAGTTGGCCCCTGCTGCCTGCTGGCCTTGTCTGTTTACAGCCTGTCTGCAGCACACACCTCTGCCCTGACTGTCAGTAGGTCCCAGGATCCCATGGGACATTGCCCTGGGGTAGGGCTACCAGCCGTCAAAGCCTCTGAAGGAGGCCAGGACAGTACCCAACGGAAGACATTGGAAGACACTGGGTAAAAATATTGTCTGGCTGGGGTAGTCGTTGAGGTTTAGGGGGCCCTGGAACACTTTCCTGTACAAATCAGTATTCTCTGGCATTCCAGGATCCTTCAACCCCTACAGTAAAAGGCCTGAGAAACTCCTGTATTTTAAACTGCCTGCCAGACAGAGAATGTGAGGATAAAAGAAGAACAGGACAGTAAAAAGGGGAACATGTTCTCCTTTTGCCAGACATCTGGGAAACGGACCCTGGAGGCACACATGCTAGTGGTGCCCACAAGGGTGAGCTGGACTCACCCACACCTTGCTCTAGGGGGTCTCCCAAGGCCACTTGCCTGTGGTGTGCCCTGCATGCTCTCCACCCCACCCAACTTGCAGCTGCATCTTTACCAGCCAGCCCCTGTTCACCACCCCCAGGGACACAGGGGCCTGTGACACAGGTGCCACCTGTGTCTGTGGGACCGGTGGCTGGGGGGGGGGGGGCTCTGCACCCGCCAACCCTTTGCCCTACCTGCCCTGGTGCCCGGCCCTGGACCTCTCGCTGCCCGTGACTTGCTGGACAGGCCCAGCCCTGTGTGCCTCAGTGGGAGGGGAATACTTACCGACGGGGGCTCCAGAGGTCCAGCGTGATGTCCTGGGCTCTGTGTCAGACCCAGGGGCCAAGATGGTGGTGGGACCCTGGTCTTCTGGGCTGCTCAGCACCTCTGGGACGGTGAAAAGGTCCAGGCTGCTCGGGGTGGCCTCTGCTGCTGGTGGTTCTGGGTCTGGAGGCCCCCTGATGGAGACATCCGACCGCGGTGCCTCCGGGCCTGATGAGGGGCTCCTCTGGACGCCTGTGTCCAGAGCCTCAGCGGGGAGACTGCTGGGCTCTGGACCCAGGAAGGAGTGTAACTCCTCGAAGTAGGGGTAGGTGGTGGAGCTCCCTGCCCCCTGGAGGTCCCAGGCCTCCCGGGTCAGGGCATGGTCCTGGTGGAGCGATTTAACTTTGCTCCAGACCTGCTCTGTCATGCGGCGGGTGGCCCGTCTTGGACATTGCCGCCATAATGTCCGTGTAAATGTCCTGGTTCAGGTGTGAGGCCTGGAACTGGGACATGATGTCTGGCCTCTGCCAGATCATGAGGAGGCAGTGAAACTCCTCGGGGGTCCAAACGGGGGCCCTGTGTCACCCCTCAGCAGCAGTGCCTGTCTGTGCAGCCATGGCTGATAAGGGGTTAGGCCAAGCTGCCTGAAAGGCACGCCCTGGCAGGAACTTCCTGTTCCCCAGGGTGCTGTGCACCCTGGGAGTAAGGTCAGATGGTTATTTCGAAACAAGCGTTGTTTCAAAATAACATGTCTGGACATCTGTTGTTTTGAAATGAGTCGTTTTGAAACAACTGTTGTTTCGAAACGGCATGTCCCAACAGGGTTGTTTCAAAACAACTTCTTGTTTTGAAACAAGAGAACGTCGTTTGGACATGCCACTTCTTATTTCGAAAGAAGCTCTGTCGTTTCAAAATAAGAAACCTGTGTGGACATACCCTTAGCCTATGTTCACACACAGGGGGTTATTTCGATACAAGTTGCTTCGATACACGTTATATCGAAATAATGCCTTATTTTGAAATATGTTAATTCGAATTAACAGTTTGTTAATTTCAATTAAGGAAAAAAGCTCAAAGTGAAATAGCAAGTTCAGACAACAGTTATTTCGAAACGAGTCACCATTGTTTCGAAACAACATGTTCAGACGGCATTGTTTCGAAACAATTGTTTCGAACCAACGTTGTTTTGTCCCCACATGGGGTTTAAGTTGTTTCAAAACAATGGTGCATCGTGTGAACTTGTCCTTTCTTATTTCAAAACAACCTCTGTTGTTTCATAATAAGACTGCTGTGTGAACTCTAAGAGTGTGAACAGCATTCATTTGTGAAAAGCCCAGGTTGAAAGCCACAGAAGGGGAGTATTGTGAACTACCCCACCCTGTAGGGCAGGTGGTGGTACAGCTGCTCATTTGTCTGGATAGCACCCCAAAATGAAGAGATGTTAAAAGATTCCAATGGAAAAAATGTGAGAGCTTTAACTGGGAATTTTAAGAAAACGTGTCCAATATAGCCTCAACTTATACTGTGATTTTGGACATTTAAATCCTGGTCAATAAGGTGACAAGCTCTAGTTCCTATTCCTGGCTGATCCCTTTTTGCAGTTTTTTCTGTCTAGCTCTTATTTCTGGCTGCTCCATCTTTTTTCAGTCTTCTCTGTTTGTGCTTTTTTTCCTCTTCCAAAAGCAGAAAATTGCCAACAAAGGCAATGTCCACACGTAGATGGCTATTTTGAGTTGTTATTTCAAAATGAGTTATTTCAAAATAAAATCCAAATAAAATCCTTATTTTGAAATAACTCAAATCAAAATACAAAAATATTAACTTGAAATCAGGGAAACCCTTAGAGTAAAATAGCATGCCCTGTGTGCGGACATGCTATTTTGCTTCAGGAGAGGGGCAGCATGGGAGGTGTGGCAACATGGCCCCCTGGCAGGGCCACGCTGCCAACCAATCCCCTGCCTGGCTCTCCAGGTGACAGCCAGGCAGGAGAAAACTGCCCCCAGCCCAGGGATCCCCTGACCTGACTCCTCTGCTGCTGTTGGGGCAGCAGGGGAGGGACTGTGGGGCACCCGCAGTCACCAGAGCTGGGCAGCTGCTGCCCAGGCACGGGCCGCAGGCACAGGTTCTGCCTGCCGCCCGGGCTGTCCTGCCGCTGGGTGGTTTGGGGCTGCAGGCACTGGCTCTGCCCGCGTCTGGGGCTGGGTGCATGCCGCCCAGGCAGGGGCCACAGCCTCCAGCTCTGCTCACTGGCTGGGATGTCCTGCTGCTGGGCAGGCAGGGGCTGTGGCCGCTGGCTCTGCCACTGCCCGGGCAGAACCAATGCCCACGGCTCCTGCCTGAGCAGCATACGCCCAGCCTAGGCAGTGGGCAGAGCCAGCACCTGCGGCCCCCCTTGGGTGGCATGCACCGAGCTCAGGCAATGGGCAAAGCTGGCACCCATGGCCCCTGCCCAGGAAGTTGCACCCAGCCCGTACAGCGGGTACAGCAGGTGCCTGCACTGGCCACCCCTCCAGCTGCCACCCAAGCCTGGGCTGAGGGGTGAGCCAGGGGCACGAGTAGAGCTAGTCAGGTGTGCCAGTCCCTCAGGCCCTGGCCTCCTGCAAGCAGCCAGGGGAGATGCCAGCACCAGCACCCCTGGCCACTTGCAAACAGCCAAGGGGGGTGCCAGTTCCCACAGTCCCTTGCAGGCTTTTTAGCCTCTGGTCAATTTCATAGGTGGCCAGGGGCTTGCAGGCAGCCAGGGGCTGGGGGACCAGGACTCCTGGCTAGCTCTGTCCCTGTCGCCCGGCAGGCAGCTACTGAGCCGGGCAGCAGGTGAAGCCTGCTTGGGCTCCTGCCACTCCCCCTATCCACAGCAAGGGGGAGCAGTGGGCAAAGCCAGCTCAGATGCCCGCCACTCCCCCAGCCCCCAGAAAGGGAAAGCAGTGGTTGAAGCCAACTCTAGCACCCGCCACCCCCTTGCACCTCCCCTCAGCCCCTGACCAAGGTGCTAATCCGCTGCTTTGCCAGGGCGCTGAGGAGGGGGGGTGGGACTTCCTCCCAGCGTGCCATGCACCCTAGGAGGAAGTTCAAAGCCCTGTTTCAAAACAGAGGTTGTTTCAAAACAACATCTCCTAACCGCATTGTTTCGAAAAAACTGTTTCAAAACAAGGACTATTTCCATTTCATGCGAGGTTTAATGCCGTTATTTTGAAATGACAGGGTCCCCACAAACAAACAAACAAACAAAAACAACAACACAAACTAGTATGTCCAGGTCAGGACTTGCTAGCTTGATTTAGGAGAGGGGGACCATTGGAGATATGGCATCATGGCCTCCTCACAGGGCCATGTTGCCACCCAATTCCCTGCTTGGCTTTCCCCAGGAGAGCCAGTGGCAGGAGAAAAAAGTCCCCACTGGCTTTAGGCTCCTGGAGCCCAGTGGGGGAAAAGACATCCCCACGGACTGGCTGCACCCTTCCAGTACAGCCAGATGGAGGGAGATGGGATGCCACTCTTCTGGGACACTCTTCCCCACAGCTTCTGGACACATGGAGAATGGAGCCGGGAGCTCACGGCTCCCCCTGTGGCTGGCTGGGGCATGGGGGATGAAATCCTGCATGCCCAGCTCCCCTTGCAGCTGCTGGGAGCACATGGAATGGAGCCCCATGTGCCCAGCTCCCCCCACAGCTGCTGGGCATGCTGGGAATGGAGCCCTACACGCCTGGCATTGCAGGGGGATACCAGGTGTTTGAGGGTCCATTCCCTGCATGCCCAGCAGCTGTGGGAGACACTGACCACATGGGACTCCATTCCCAAGTGCCTGGCCAGTGGTGGGGGGATGCTGTGAGTGCCACGCTCCATTCCCCATGTGTCCAGCTGCAGGGGGAGCCAGGTGCACGGGGCTCCATTCCCTGTGCACCCAACCAGTGGCAGGGCAATGCCAGACGCGTTGAGCTCACTTCCCCCACCGCCCATCAACTGCAGGGGGAAGCTAGGCATGCAGGATTCCCTGCCCCCACCACTGGTCACCTATGGTGGAAGCCAGGCACATGGGACTGCCTGCCCCCACTGCCCAGCCTGGTGCAGGGAAGCTGGGGACACTGGGCTCCCTGCCCCTGCCACCCGGCCAGGTGCAGGGAAAGCTGGGTGCAGAGGTCTCCATTCCCCACACACCTGGCCAGCAGTGGGGGAGCAGGGCTTGTGAGGATCTCTGCTCTCACTGTCTGGCCACCGGTGGGGGATGTGGGGTGCCCAGCAATCCCTCTCCCACAACCCTGCAAGTGGCGGGGCATGCAGAGCACTCAGAGCTCCATTCCCCTGCCCTCCTGGGACCTCCCCCAGCCAGGTCCTGATTTCCTCCCTGGTCAGGGTGCTGAGGGTGTGGGGTCTTCCTTCCAGGGTGCAATGCACCCTGGGAGGAAGGTCAGAGCCGTTCAAGTGAAACCATGCTGTTTCTAAACAGCATGTCCGAATGGCGCTGTTTCAAAACAACTACTTCACTTCAATGGCTGCTTTGATTACCTACTAGGTTTTAATGTTTTGATTCAAGTTTTGTTGTTCTGATATGATGGAGCTTGTCATATCAAAAAAATAAAACATTGTGTGGGCCTAATTATTTTTAAACTGAAACATCCAGCATTGTTTCACTGTAAAACATATGTGTGGATACACCCAGTGAGACTATGGACAATCATGGCAGAAACACACTATAAATGAGTCAGGAGTGACCACAAGGAAATAATAGGTAAAACATACATACTAACCTAATATATCTTTTTAAAATGACTTAATAGTCCAAGTTTATGCTCAAGGTGTTCGGTGATCAGATGTTTGCACATCCAGTCTCTGCCTGAGGGCAGGCAGAGCCCAGATCTTGCTCGAAGTTTTTTCAGGATGGAGATTCCCAGGCCCAAAAGCCCCAAATCATTCCAAGCATCTCTCTCCCTCTTTTTTTTTTTTTTTTTCTTTCGTTTTTCACTCCCACTCACCCTTCCCCTTCTGGATGGAGAAGATCTCTTTGTCCAGTCTGAGCCACCTCAATTAGCATATCTTTCTTGCCTTCTCCAGGTATTTTTTACTCACAGTTGTGGCCATTTATATGTTGCTGGGAGAGAGTTCTATTTGCCTCCCACTCACCCCCACCAAGCCATGTTACACATCTGTACACATGCATGACGCTTTAGGAAACATATCTTCCCAGTGATTATGTAGAATAGGTTATGAGCATCCATAAAGAAACTTCATATAGCATAACTGGCATAAAAAATATACAATCCCCAGTGTGTAAGTGAAGAGCAAAAACATATAGGTCAAAGTCCAGGGTGCACAGATGTGCATCCCGTGACAATAACCCTCTCATAGCCATTTCTGCTCTCTGCTTTCAGCTCAAATTCTGCATGCATCTTCTTCTCTATTTGGGCAGGGTCACTATATTTAGGTCTATATTGCTCATTGTCACCTGTAGTGTGGGTAAGAACCCTTTCACAAATTCTCCCCTAAATTCTGGAGTATCACTACCCTCACCCCTGCCATTTTAAACAGGATTTTCCTACTGATTAAGTATCTCTCTGGACATTCTGCAGGTGCCCACTCTTCTTTGTAAAACCTTCCTATCAGGATTGTTGCAGGCCAGTAAAAATCATAAATTCCCCTGAACAGTTTGATGTCATATTCTGCTTTGGCTAACTGCAAGTCACTAGACAGGGCATTGCATTCCTTGAGGGTCATACACTCCCTCACTAATTACATTGCCTGTTCTGTGGTTATTCCACCAATTTTCACAATCATAGCTAACCAGTCTAATCTCATCTTCTGAACTCAAGCTGAGGCCGCTTCTCAATAAGGAGCTGGAGGTGTGTGTGTGTCTCCTCAACTTACTTCTAGCTAAGCCTTGTATTGTTTTTAGTTCATTTGATAAAGCAGCAATTTTCCTCTTGCAGACTGAATGGTCTGATTCTTTTTTTTTTTTTATCTTTTAGCTGCTTTATTATCCTATTAACAGATACACCTGCCTCTTCTAGGTCTCTGGCTGATTTCTTCACCTATTTTTCACTCTGATTTAGGGATTCAGTCAATTCAGCAGCTTTCTACTCTAGCCTATTAATCTGAGTGGTCTTATTGACTACCTTTACCTAATGCCACTCTTCTTTTTGTGCCCATTCTGCCAGTTGGGCTTCCTTTTCTCTTCTTAAGGCCTCAATTTCTATTTCCTGTCCCCAAGCTCTTTCTGGAGACAATGTACATATTTTTTAACAATTCACTGAGTCATATAAACTGGAAGGGACAATGAGAGGTCATCCAGTCCAGTCCCCTGCACTCATGGCAGGACCAAGAACTCTCTTAATTTATCCCTAACAGGTGCTTGTTTAACCTGCTGTTAAACACTTCCAGTGATGGAGATTCCACAAACTGCCTAGGCAACTTATTTCAGTGATTAATCACCCTAACAGACAGGATTTTTTTTTCTTTTTCTTCTTCATAGAATCATAGAATCATAGGGTTGGAAGGGACCCCACAAGGTCATCTAGTCCAACCCCCTGCCAAAAAAAGCAGGACCACTCCCATTAGATCATCCCAGTCAGTGTTTTGTCCAGCTGGGACTTGAACACCTCCAGAGATGGAGATTCCACCACCTCCCTAGGCAGCTTATTCCACTGCTTCACCACTCGCCTAGTAAGGAAGTTTTTCCTAATATCCAGCCTGGACCGCCCCAGCTGTAACTTGAAACCATTGGTTCTCGTTCTGCCCTCTGTTACCACCGAGAACAGTCGAGCTCCCTCCTCCTTGGAGCAACCCTTCAAGTAGTTGAAGGTTGCTATCAAATCCCCCCTCAGTCTTCTCTTCTGCAGGCTAAATAAGCCTAGTTCCTTCAGTCTTTCTTCATAGGGCTTGTGCTCCAGCCCTTTGATCATTTTGGTTGCCCTCCTCTGGACTCTCTCTAATTTGTCCATGTCCTTTTTGTAGTGGGGAGCCCAAAACTGGACACAGTATTCCAGATGTGGCCTCACTAGTGCAGAATAGAGGGGAATGATCACATCCCTCGATCTGCTGGTAACACTTCTTCTGATGCACTTCTTCCCTAATGTCCAACCTAGACCTCCCTTGCTGTATTTTAAGCCCATTTCTTCTTGCCCTATCATTGGCAGTTAATGATAATTAATTCAACTTAAAGTATTCCATAGCTACACTAGATTTCCTTAGTTCAAAATAAGGATCTCCCTAAATTCAAAATAAGGAAAAGTCATTTTGAAATGATAAAACCTCTCTTAAATTCAAAACAATAATTAAATCAAACTTATTAGTTCAATTTAGCCCAGTGTAGCCCTATTTATTCAAACTAATCATTAGTCTGAATTATCACTTTTTGCCATTTTTAATGCCAGGGTGCCTTCCTTTTTCTATATATTGGGTGGGGGCATGGCCTTTCTTGGGGGCAATTTGGGTTTCTAGTTGAGACATGTTAATTCAATTTAACTTAATTAGATTTAATGATTACTAGTTTGATTTTATTAGTTCAATTTCAGTTAATTTGATTTAACAATCTAAGTGCAGGCATAGCCCTTGTGCCTTACTTACAATACTCCTTTTAATACATCCCAGAATGCTGTTTGCTTTTTAGCAACAGTCTTACACTGTTGACTCATATTTAGCTTGTGGCCCACTATGGCACCCAGATCACCTTCCACAGAACTCTTTCCTAGGCAGTCATTGCCCATGTTGTATATGTGCAATGAATTGTTCTGTCCTAGTGGAGTACAGCAGCACTTAAAACAAACAAACAAACAAACAAACAAACAAAGGAGTCATGTGGCACTTAAAGACACTTGTCTTTATTGAACTTCATTCTGTTTACCTCAGACGATTTTACCAGTTTTTTTCCAAATCATTTTAATTGTGGTCCTATTCTCGAAAGCACTTGCAACCTCTCCCAGCTTTGTATCATCTCCAAACTTTCTAAGTGTACTCTCTATGCCATCATCTACATCACTGATGAAACTATTGAACAGAATCAGACCCCAAACCAATCTTATAGTAGCCACATACAAGCTTTATTTCCCAAGTTTGTTAATGAGAAGTTGATGCAAGACCACACCAAAAGCCTTACTAAGTCTAGCTACACCACATCTACCACTTATCCTCTATGCACAAGGCTTGTTACCCCATCATAGAGAGCTATCAGGTTGGTTTGACACAATTTGTTCTTGACAAATCCATGCTGACTATCATTTGCCACCTTATTGTCTTTTAGAAGTTCCTTAATTATGTGTTCCATTATTTTTTTTCTCATACAGAGGTTAAACTGAGTGGTCTATAATTTCCTGTGTTGTCCTTATTTCCCATTTTATGGATGGGCACTATATTTGCTCTTTTCCAGTCTTCTGGGACCTCTCCAGTCTTCCATGATTTTTCAAAGATAACAGCCGATGGCTCAAATATCTCTTGAGTCAGCCTGTTGAGTATTCTAGGTTGCAAATCATTAGGCCCTGGTGACTTGAAGACAGACATCTAACTTGTCTAGCTAATTTTTAACTTGTTCTTTCCCTGTTTTAGCTTCTGATCCTATCCCATTTTTACTGCCCTCCCCATTCTAGGCATCCGGTCACCATTAACCTTCTTGGTGAAGACCAAAATGAAAAAAACATTTAGTTTCTCTTCCATTTCCATATTTTCTGTTATTGTTTTTCCCTCTGTTGAGTAATGGACCTACACTGTCCTTGTTTTTCCTCTTATTTATTTATTTATTTATTAATTAATTATTTAGTTATTTATTTATCTATTTATTTATTTGCCCTTTATGCCTTCAGCTACTTTGGCCTCAGTTTGTGTGGCCTCAGTTTGTGCCTTGGCCTCTCTGACTTTTCCTCTACATAACTGTGTTATTTGTTTATAGTCATCATTTTTGATTTGTCTAAGTTTCCACTTTTCCTCCCTTCTTTTGTTCCTGTTTTGAAGGAGGTGTTTTATATTGCATAAAAGCCTCCCATTTACAGCATGAATCCTTGTATACTGTCACCCCATTGAATAATCAAGATTCCTAGGAATCCTTCACCCCCAAAAATAATTCAAACAGGTTATTAAGGTCTCTTTATTTAACACCTTTGTCCTTTTGAGCCAAACCTGCAAACCTTGCTCATCATGCTTAACTCCAAATTTGTTCATTAAATGGCAGAAAAATGCCCCTCTTTGAGGTATGTTAAGCAATGCCCTCTCCCTTTAACTATAGGGCAATGACTCCAGGCGGGACACCGTTCCTCAAGGTAAATATACCACAGTGATTCTACACTTCCTTTTCCCTGTAGGCTGTGCCTCAGCCCCCTTTTGATTTGTGAGATTCTCATCAGGTAACTGCTCTTCCCTTACTGTTTGGTATTTTTCTGATCAATCAAACAAACAGGGTCCTGGCACAGTCACCACTAATTGTTGCCCGAGAGCTCAGTCTCTTAACAATATCTCAGAGAATCAGATTTTTGACCCTGATTAGTATCTATCAGCTATTGACTGATTGAGAAGGAAAAGTCCATAATTATCTAGTTTCAAACAGAGTAACATTTATTAGTATAAATCAAACTAGATAACCCCTCAATGTCCCACCCTTCAAGGGGTTAACAGATTTACTGTTTGTCTTCTTCCTCCAGGCGGCTGAGCTTGATCTTTGATCCAGGGACAAGTGGTCCAGATATCATCTTCTTCTCATCCAAACTGAGGTAAGTTGCTCGTTGACTCGTCTTGTCTTCTTATCCAGGTCCTGATGTCTTGAGCCAAAGCCATACAGATAGGCTTGCACAAGGCTGCCACTTAGGCAGACAATAATAATTCCCATGCAACCAGTTCCTAATATAAAGTGTGAATGAGTGCCTGTCAGTTCTCACCTTAGCCTGTGGTACCCATCATCCATACTGACCTTAATTTACCAAACTTTTCCCCAACAAAATCAAAGACACTGTAACAACTTCTTCCTTCCGCTTGCTTGTAGAAATCATCAGATAAAATCCATGCACACTTGCCCTCCTACTCTGCTACAATCATTTTGTTGGCTAATTAAATAGCTAATTGACCAAACACTCCCAGAGGTCTCTAAAAGATCTCTCTTTCTCTTTTAGGCATGAGTATTACATCATTTCATTACAAAGGCTGCAATCAGGTAGTAGAGTGCAACTGTAAAGTTGATTATTTAAGATTTTTTTTTCTATCCATCAATATTCATCAGAAGCATGATCCAGAGTCCAGTGAAACCACTGGGAAGATTTCCATCCATTTCAGAGAGTTAGGCCTCCACATCATTAGTGTCTGAACAGTTAGGCTTCAGCAACGTGTCATGAATTGTCAATATTTTGGGGCTAAATATGGATCTGTTTTATAATATGGACATGGTTCACTGGTTTCCGTTAACTCTGATAAATGTTGCCCATGTTCAATCTCACAGAATCTGTTGTTTTTAATAGAAAAAAATGAGCAATTGAACTTTGCACACAGAATTAATTTGAATTGCAATGTCACAAAATAAAAATTCATCTTGTTCTTGTGACAGAACATTTAAAAATATCATGAAGCAGCTCACAGTTATTTGAAGCATCCATTGTTCTTCTTTGTTTTAAAGCTGGAACAAGACAATTGAAGAGATTTTCACACTTTGCTTGATTAACAAGACAGATGTGATTGGTACTGTGCCAACCCAGTATTAGTCACCCCCAACAGTGGAGAATGAAAAACCACAAGAAGATGAAGGCATTCAGTGCTTAGTTTGTTTTTGTTGTTGGTGGTAGTGGTTTGTTTACTTGTTTGTTTCTTTTCTTTTTTTTTTATTTTTAATAGACCTCCAGAAAGGTCCAACTAATACATAGATCTTATTTTTAAAAATAATCAGTACTTCTTCAGTATCTGAAATATTGTAATCTGTCAACTATCAAAAAGCTTTCATACTAAATATCATGTAAGCCCTGATTCTGTGAAGCATCACCATACAGATAAGGCAGTAAAGTGCATGTCTGAATTTGTGTGAATACTTTCCTGAATTAGTACCAAAGTGTTCAAGTAGCAGAAAGATACATAATTTAAGAAGGCAACAAACTATTGCTAGAATGAAATCATAAAACAGGTGTACCATTTCAAAACCCCAGTATATATTATACAAGACTCTGTAGTATCCATACAATGTGTTTTGAAGTCAAACACTGAAATTTATTCAGAATATGGTGACTCTTATTCAAATCGAGATCTGGAATCTAGTTATTAGAGTCAAAATGACACAGGACACAGGAAAGGTTATATATTATTTTAAACTATTGATTATTTAGATAATAACAGTTTCCCTGCACTTGAAACACCACAGTTGCTCAGCTGCAATGTTATGGTGTAAACACCACTTATGCCAAGAAGAGGGATTCTCCCATCAGTATAGGCAATCACCTTCTGAAGAGGAGGTTGATGGAAAAATTCTATACCAGTGATTAGTTCTATTTAACTACTTCACTCAGAGATGTGGATTTTTCATGAGCTATTTAGCTGGGCTGACCTTGTTTTTTTTTTGTTTTATTTTTACTGTAGACCAACAATAAGTAGATATGATTAGAAAAATATTGCAGTCACGAACCACTCCTCCCAAGGTTTATTTGTTACTTTGTCCAGCAATGCAGTCCAAGTAAGGTGTTTTTTTTTTCCCCCAGCAAAAATAAAGAGGAATTGGATGCGCTGATATACAGATATACAAAATTGTTCAAACATTGGTTCCTAAAATTAATCTCTTAAAACCATATTTAGGTATGTTTCAGTAGCTTGATTATTTAAATATTGAGAGGGTTATGTGTAAAGACACCATTCAGTATAAAAGGACCAGACCTCTTTCAAAAGGACCAGACATCTTCTCTTTTTTGTCCTTCCTCTCTTTTGATTAAAGCAATAAATAAAATATCATGTTGGGAAAATGGGTGGATTACAATTAAATGGCTTTACTTTGAATTCTCTTTTCCAGTCTACATTTTCTTTTCTATTATTCTAGAGGGTGCTATCTTTCAGCATGGTTAAATTGCCCCATAGTTCATACTACAGAAGTATAGATAACAGTAAAACTTCTGTGCTGTGACTCCCCCCTGTGGACACTCCATGCATGAATGTAAAAATTTCTAGTTTCCACTGAAGTATGCACCTGCAGTATTCATATTAGATCAACATTTAAATGAACAGTGTTATTCAGACCCATATAATCTGAAAATGTGGGGCAGCCAACATGCTCAGAGTTATTTTATGTCTAATTTAGAACTGAGTAAATGATCTTAGAATCTCATGTCAGTTCAAATTTCACACATAAACCCACTTTACATCTGTCTGAGTTTTCGCCATAACCAAATTTTAATTATATTTCATTTTCCTCTACTGGGAACTAATAGAAATACGATTTTTTTTGTCATTTCTTTGTAATCTGAAAATACTACATTATGTCTGAATATGAATTTGGCATCTGCAATTCTGCTTGCATCTAAACTCTTTCAAGTGTAGATTCTTGACAAATGTATTTAAATATAATTTAAAAAATGTTGATATACAATGTGTCAGCAGGACAAGTGAAATATATATATATATTGGAACATTATTACTTACCTCACAATGAATTGCTGTCACAGGGTGTAAATATAGATATTTCCTGTCTCAGTTTAACATGATCAGTATGTTCATAGAGGCTGTATATAGGGAACAATAACCCTTGATTTAATAGCCAAAGATTCAATGAAATACCCAGGGAGCAAGAAACACAACTGCCTTCAAAAGTGGTCTTGATAAGTTTATGGAGGAGATGGTATGATGGGACAGCCACCTTTGGAAATTGACTGATCTTTGACTACTGGTGGTGGATGTTAATCGCCTAAGAAGGGAGGGTAGATGGGGTGGGTTCTGAGTTATTACAAAGAATTGTTTCTTGGGTGACTGGCTGGTGAGACTTGCCCACACGCTCAGGGTTTAACTAATCACCATGTTTGGGGTTGGAAAGGAATTTTCCCCTGGGGCAGATTGGCTAGGGCTCTAGGGGCTTTTCACCTTCCTCTCTAGCATGTGGCATGGCTCTCCCACTAGTGAATTCTTTGTATCTTAAAATCTTTAAATCATGATTGGAGGACTTTAATAGCTCAGTAATTCATTAGCAGCTTACTGCTAGAGTGGGTGTGTGAGGTTTTGAGGCCTGCATTGTGCAGGAAGTAAGACTAAATGATCACATTGGACCCTTTTGACTTTAGAGTTTATGAATCTATGGCTATGTTCACACACAGAGGGCTTGTTTTGAAACAAGACGTTTTGAAACAAGCTGTTTTGAAATAATGGGTTATTTCAAAACACCTTATTTTGAAAGACAAAAAAAGTGTTTTTGAAATAAGAGAGCGAAATAGCATGTCCACAGTGTGAACATGCTATTTCGCTTGGGGAGGGGACTGCAGGCACCCGCAAGGTGAAGCGCAGCCCAGCGCCTCACCTGCGGCGGGGTTTGGGGGCAGCCCGGGCTTTAAGCCAGCTGGATGAGGCGCTGGGCTGCGCTTCACCCTGCGGGTGCCTGCAGCCCTGTGCAGGCACCTGCAGGGTGCAGCGCCCAGCTGCGCTGCACCCTGCGTGTGCCTGCAGTCCCCCTCTGCCAGCCAGGGGACACCCCTCAGCACCCTGGCCAGGGTGCTGAGGGTTCCCTGGCCAGGGTGCTGAGGGGGCAGCCCTTCCTCCCAAGGTGCTTAGCGCCCTGGGAGTAAAGGTCAAATGTTGTTTCGGAGGTAGGTTTAAGCCCTTTCGAAGGAACGGCTCCCATTTTGAAATAAGGGGTTTCCTTGTATCAAAATGGGAGTACATTGTGTGAACATGGCATTTCTTATTTTGACACAACCTCTGGTGTTTTGAAATAAGAAGCCTGTGTGAACACACATTATGAGACTATATGAAGCATGAAGGAAACCAGTTAGTTTTGTTTATAGTGGAAAGAGGTGGACAGACTATGTTCAGATTCTCAAATTGCTCCTTTAAACATGAGATCAGGTGATCTCAACATTTTCCCACTAGAAATCTAAATGCTGGGAATGTCATACTGTACAGTCTTTGAAGACAGAAAGACTGTGAGAAATCACTGAAAGCAAACTGTTGGAAAGAAGAGGACTAATACTTTAAAATGGACCTATCAAACCACAATTAAAACATGAGGTTATTTTAAAAGATCTTCAGAATTTTTTAAAAAGAAATTATATTCTTTCTGTAAACAACTAAACCATAATTAATATCTAAGGAAGTTAACTATCATATTACCTATTTCAGTCCTTTTACTTCAGAAATCTCATTTAGAGGTCAGAAACTGATTTAATATTTAGGTACTTTTTTAAGGCACATTAATGAAAGTGGCCTGCTTCTTTTGTAGGTTAACTGTTCAACACAGATCTTGTTTTAGGTAACAGCAATTGTGGGGCTGTGCTCATGAAAGCTTATGCAATAAATACATTTGCTAGTCCTTAAAAATGCTGCAGGACTCCTTGTTTGTTTTGCTTCCTCAATGAATGTGTCCTTAGAATCATAGTCATACAATCATAGGGTTGGAAGAGATCTCCTGAGATCATCTAGTGCAACCCCCTACTAAAAGCAGGGCCACTCTCACTAAATCATCCCAGCCAGGGTATTGTCTAACCGCACCTTAAATGTCTCCAAAGACAGAGATTCCACCACCTCCCTAGGCAACCCATTCCAGTGTTTCACCACTCTCCTAGTGAGCAAGATTTTCCTACTACCCAACCTTGATGCCCCCAGCCACAACAAGAAACCATTGCTCCTTGTTCTGTCCTCTGTTACTACTGAAAACAGACGAAGTCCCTCCTCTCTGGAGCACCCCTTCAATTAGTAGAAGGTTGCTATCAAATCCCCTCTCAGTTTTCTCTTCTTCAGGCTAAATAAGCCTAGGTCCTTCAGTCTCACCTTATAAGTCATGCACCCCAGCATCCTAATAATTTTTCTTGCCCTCTGCTGGACACTTTCTAATTTGTCCACAACCTTTTTTGTAGTGGGGAGCCCAAAACTGGACACAATATTCCATTTGCGGTCTCACCAGTGCCAAATAGAGGGAAATAATCACCCTCCTCAAACTGCTGGCAACGCTCCCACTGATACAGCTCAATATGCAATTAGGCTTTTTGGCTACAAGAGCACACTGTTGACTCATACCCAGCTTCCCATCCACCATAAACCCAAGGTCCTTTTCTACAGTATTGCTGCGTAGCCAATCGGTTCCCAGCCTGTAGCAGTTCATGGGGTTTTCCATCCTAAGTGCAGGACTTAGCATTTGTCCTTCTTGAACCTCATGAGATTTCTTTTGGCCCACTGCTCCAACTTGTCTAAGTATCCCTGAATCCTCTCCCTGCCCTCCAGCATATCTACCATTCTCTCCAGCTTGGTGTCATATGCAAACTTACTGAGTGTGCAATCTATCCCATCATCATGATTGTTAATGAAGATGTTGAACAGAATGGGCCCCAGGACTGACCCCTGGGACACTCCACTCATTACTGGTTGCTAACTCCACATGGAGCCATTGATTCCTACCCTCTGAGCCTGTTGATCTAGCCAATTTTCTATTCACCTTCTGATCCACTCATTCAACCCATACTTCTTAACTTTCTGACAAAAATGCTGTTGGAAACCATATCAAAAGCTTTGCTAAAGTTGAGATATATTACATCAACAGCTATTCCTGCATCCACAAATCCAGTCATCTCATCATAGAAGGCAATCAGCTTGGTCAGGCATGATTTCACCTTGGTGAGTCCATGCTGACTGCTTCTGATCACTCTATTTTCATCCAAGGGTTTCAGGATGGATTCTCTGAGGACCTGCTCCATTACTTTTCCAGGGATTGAGGTGAGACTGAATGGTCTATAGTTCCCCATATCCTCTTTTTTCCCTTTCTTTAAGATAGGTACTATATTTACATTCTTCCAATCCTCCAGGACCTCCCTGTTCACCACAAGTTTTCATAGATAATGACCAGTGGCTCACATTGGTTAACTCCCTCGGCACCATTGGATGCAGTTCATCTGGCCCCATAGACTTGTGCACATATAACTTCTTTAAGTAGTCCCTAACCTGGCCTTGCATCACTGTGGGCCACTCTCCTTCTCTCCATTCAGTGTTACCCAGTGTAGCAGCCTGGAAGCTGACCCTGCCTTCGAAGACTGAAGGAGAAACAGCACTGAGTACTTCAGCCTTTTCCACATCATCCACCATGAGTTTACCTGCCCCATTCAGTAAGCAATCTACACCATCCCTGATCCTCTTCTTATTGCTGGCAAACTTGTAGAACCCCTTCCTGTTATTCTTCACATCCTTTGCTAGTTTCAACTCCAGTTGCCCTTTGTCCTTTCTGATTTTGTCCCTGAAGTGCTGAGCAATATCCTTAAATGGCTCCCCAGCCTTCTGTCCAAGCTTCTACTTCTTATAAGCTTCCCTTTTATGTTTCAGCTCACTGCAGAGCTCTCTGCTAAGCCATGCTGGGTGCCTTCCATATTTGCTGTTCTTCCTGCACATCAGCATGGTATTTTCCTGTGCTCTTAGCAGGGTTTCTTTAAAATCCAGCCAGCAATCTTGGATTCCTGTCCCCTTCAGATCACCCTCCCAGGGAATCCTGCCCATCAGTTCCCTGAAGGAGCCAAAATCTGCATTTCTGAAGTCCAGGGTCTGTGTTTTGCTTCTTTCCTTTCTTCCTTTGATCAACATCCTGACTTCTGCTGTCTCATGGTCACTACTGCCTAGGTTGCCATTCACTTATACTTCTCCAATCAATTCTTCTCTGTTTGTGAGCAGCAGGCCTAGAGGTACAAGGCCCCTAGTTGGTTTCTCCAGCATTTGTAACTGGAAGTTGTTTTCAATGATCTCCAAAATCTTCTTGGATTGCCTGTCTACTGCTATATTGACCCCCCAGCAGATGTCAGGATAATTGAAATCCCCCATGACAAACAGGGCCAGTGATCTGGAAGCTTCTGCCAGTTGTCCATAGAATGTCTCATATACCTCGTCTTTCTGATCTGGCGGTCTATAGCAGGCACCCACCATGACATCCCACTTGTTTCACTTCCCTCTAAACTTAACCCACAGACCTTAAACTGGCTTATTTCCACCTTCATAGTGGAAATCTAAGCAGTCATAAAGCTCTTTGACATATACATGGCAGAGCTCCAGCCATGCAAGCTATCCCACCAAGTCTCTTTTATTCCAATTATATTATAATTCCATGTCTGTGCCAGTATTACAAATTCTTTCTGCTTGTTTCCCAGGCTCCTCACATTTGTGTACAGCCACCTAAAGTACCAAGTCAATTGCCCCAATTTCCTCTGTCAATTTTTCCCCTATTGCATCTTCCTCCTTGCATTTTTTCCCAGTGTCTTCCTTCCCCACTCATCTCAGCTATTAGGGCTTCATTAGGACACTTAAGACAATGAGTTTATTCCCCCGCTCCCTTCAGTTCCAATTACTCTCTCTATTATCCCTGCCGTTATAGTCATTGTGCCCTCCAAGTTCCATCCCTTCCCCCAAGTCTCCCTCATTGTGACTTACCTGTGGGCTTTGGTCATCTTCCCTCTTCAAACCTAGTTTAAAGCCCTCCTCACTAGGTTAGCCAGTTGATGTCTGAATATGTTCTTCCCCTTCCTCAACAGCTAGAGTCCATCTCTGCCAAGCAGTCCTTCTTTGTGGAAGAGTACTGCATGGGCAAGGAAGCCAAAGCCCTTCTGACGACATCATCTTCGCAGCCAGGCATTCACTTCCAGGATGCAGCTGTCTTTACTCAGGCCCCTAGCCTTGACCAGAAGGATCAAGGAGAACACCACCTGTGCACCAAACTCATTCACTAATGCTCCCAGAGTCCTGTAATCACCTTTGATCTGCTGAGGATCACTTCTCACAGTATCATAGGTTCCCACATGGATGAGTATAATGGGTAGTAGTCAGATGGGCAGATGATTCTCAACAATCTATCTATAACATCTTGGATACAGGCCCCAGCAGGCAGCATACGTCCGGAGAGGCCTTGCCAGGGTGACAGATGGGTGCTTCCATCTCCCTCAGAAGCAAGTGCCCAACCACCACAACCCTACATTTCTTCCTGGGTGTTGTGGATGTGATCGTCCCAGCCTTGGGGGGTGGGTGGCTTCTCCTCTTCCATCTCATCCCTTGTCTCTAGCACCACATAATGGTTCTCCACCACAATGGATGGGAGCAGGGGTGGAGCACTGTTGCCTGCCAGAAGTAACTAGCTCCCAGTGTCCTCCCTGTGCCAGAGCCATCTCCCCCTTCTCCAGTGGTGTGGCAGCAGTCCTCTGCACCTGGATAGATTCCTCAGATTTGGATGTCTCCTCATGGATGCTATCAAGGAATTTCTCCAGGGCATGGATACTCCTGAGCCTAGACACCTTCTCCTGTAACTGCCCAGCTGCATCCTGAGAGATTCCACCAGAAAGCACCTGTCACATTGATTTATCTCCCCAGCCTGGTTGTCTGCAAGTGGGAAATGCAGGCCACAGCCTCTGCAAGTCCACACCAGGATCTGGGTAGAGATATCCATGGTCAGAATGTCTGTCTGGCTACAGGCAGAGGAAGAGGAGACAGAAAGGGTGCTGGCACAAGCAGTGCAGCTCCTTTTCACCATAGCGGCCTCCCAAGTCCTTCCCAAACTCCCTCTCAAACTCCCCTGTTTACAGTTCCCTGGTTGCTCATCCACTGGCTTTTAAGGCCCTCTCTGCCTAGGTGAACCCGTGGCCCTCGTTTAGCATACAGGGGAAGCCTGATCACAAGGCTGATTGAGGCTGGTCAAAGGTGAGCAGGGAACAATGGTACAAACAGCCCCCAGACACACAGTCCCAAGTCATACACTAACTGATGGTGGGAATCACTTGTAGGAAAGACACACAGTTAGCAACTCCCTTACCCCAAAGTTCACTCTCTCCCTTGCTTCTTCAGCAAGGGGATCACCTTCATTTCCTTCTCAGAGCTTCACCTGCTCCTTCCCTCTCAAAATCTCATGTTTGCAGTTTCCTGTTCCTTATATCCCTATGCTTTGAAAAACGAGTAAACAGTTGCAAAGTTATTTTTCAAGTGATTTGTGTTTTTTAAATAAATGGCTTCCATTTAATTTCCATTGACATACCTTATCTTAGCATTACAAATGGCATTAAAATCGTGGAGAAACAGATAAATGATGTCTGTCTTAGAACAACAGACTAATTTTCTATACTGGTTTAGCTTCCCACTTGGGGAAGCAAGCAGTGATTTCTGACATATTTCAAAGTATTGTTGACTGTATTGTACTCTAAGCACTATTATTATTTCTTATGAATTCATTTAGGTACTGCAATGTGCCAGAAACCTTTTTTTTCATTACCATATATTTACTATATTTGTCTCCTTTTACATTTTAAAAGTCACAACTACAGAAAGAAGGAAAAAGCCAAATAAAGTATTGCTAATTGTATGAAAGGAATATATTTATCAGAAATTCAAAGTATATAGATATATAGATTCCCCCTCCCCCTCTTCTTTGGCGAGAAAAATGATTCATACAAGATTTCACAGGTTTTCAGTTTGGGATGCTGCTGGGTTTCAATTTGGGGTTGAAATATTTATCTAAATCATGGCAACCATCTGCATACTAATTGGGACATAATATCCTTATCAAAGTAGGGAGAAAAAAATCTTGCAAGAACTTTCCCAAGTAAGGATCTTCTATTTCTGACCCCACCTAACTTGGGCACCCACCTGGCTCTTCAAATGGCTTCTCTGCTTCTTCATGGAGATTGCCAAATCTAAGTCATCAGCCTTCTAATGATAAAGAATGGGGCTACCAACAGCTGGTAACTATTTAACTGCATGGCATCGAGGAATAGATCTGTCCACTCCAGTACTACAACTGCTGGTTAGAAGAGAAAACGTTGTAATTTCTTGCACAGGTGCACAGTAAATCCTGAGAAACAATGACTATAAAGGCTCACAAGACTTCCTTCCAGAGAACAACAGTGAGTGAGAGTCTTCCGAATGAGGAGTTCTGCAACCAGTTCAAGTTGCCCCCTTATTTTATAACATTTTATGGCACCTGCAGCATTCTATGAGCAAAATCTCAGGTCTCAGGAATTCAATTTCTTCTTGACAGTTACCATTAGTTTCTTCTTAATGAACAATTTTAAGTTTAACAGATGGCAGGAATACTATCTAATTCCTTTGTTGTCATCCCTGATCTCCTATCAGATGTGTCATAGGAGTCTCAATGCTTTTAGTGATACCTCATGCAGAAACACCAGAATGAATTACATAATCAATACCACCCTACATATGCATTCTCCTGTAGAGAAGAATATTACGGATTTTCTTTTTGTGCAACCTTAAGCTGTTTATTGACTTGATGGTTTTAAAGCTTAGCAGGAGGTCAATGGCTTAGGGACAAATTCATTAAAAAATACATCAGGCTGAGTAGAGGGTTTTTTTGTTTGTTTGTTTCTTTTGTTTTTTGTTTTGTTGGTTTTGTTTTGTTTTGTTTTGTTTTTTTTTAAGATCTTAAGCTTGTGGAAGTTGAAAGCAAAAAATTGGTAAATGTGTACCTGCTTTGGTTTGCTTATATAGGTATATTCTGGTCTGATATGCAAAAACGGCTTAGAAAAAAATGTTATATAGATATATCAAGTATACGTACAACTCACCAATACATGTAGAGATGATCAAAGTTATGAAACAATCTGATAAAAGTAGAGGGATGAAACTTAAAGCTTAATTGAGCCAATATGAATCCACAATAGTTATTTCTGATATAAAATAGTCACAGTAAAAATGTGATTTCAAATAAGACTGAAGAGTCCTTGAGTCATGTCAGCATCTTGCAGATCTGAAATAACTGCATAATATATACCACATCAGCTTCCTTACTCCGTCAAAAATGGTAGACTCACAACTAACTGGAAAGCCTTGTAGGGATTGAGTTGCCTTTTATCTTTTTTCAGCTGTTTCTCACAGAACTAAATACAGTGTTATGCAACTTGAGGAGAAATATATGCCTCCTTTTTGAAAAGGAATAGCACAAATCATAGGAGTGCTGGGGATTGTATTGCTGATTCAGACTAAATCATACCTGCCTAATACTCTTAGAATTAGTACCAGAAGAGTAACTGTGTTAGTCTAGTTCACCAAAATAATCAAAGAGTCCTGTGGCATTTAAAGACTAACAAATTTATTAACAATTTTGTTAGTCTTTAAGTGCCACAGGACTTATGGCTTAGTACAAGTAAAATTTTATATTTATACAATTTATTATATTAAAATTCGTAGCAGTTTTGAGCAGATTATGAAACCCAGCCTGACCCCACCCTACTGACTTTTGAGAAAACCACTCCTTCCTACCTGTACTACTCCAGCCCCCCTTTGTTTGACATTCACTTATGCTACTGTCAGCCAGACTGCATGTAGGTTTCCTCCTTTAACATGTTACAGGTCTATTCCTCCAGTATCAAGCCAGCTGTAGTCTCAGAGCACTATCTAGTGGGAGAGATGGTTTCTTTAATGACTGAGCAGCCAGAACTAACCCAACAAGAGCCTGCTGGAGGATGTGGGCTTTGGCGGCATCATTTGTGACATCAGAGTTTTGGCTGGCCTAGCAGGAGGCAGAGAAATTATTTCTCATGGCACAGAGGGGTTGAACAGAGGAAAGATATGTGCCCAGCTTTTCAGTCGTGATTATCCCAAAGGGGGGCAGTCACCAGAGAGATGCAGTGATGGTGTAGGAAGTTTTGGAGCTGGAGCAGTGCCAGGCTACTTGTGCCAGGAATCTATCTCTCTGCAGATAAGTGGGTTGAACTCCAGATTCTTGATGGCCATGGACCATGGGTGTTTTCATTAGATCCCATGTTTAGTTCCATCTGAATATAGATCACAGGTGCTACTTGCATGCCCTGAAGAAAAAGGCAGGTACTAAAAAGCACATCAGCTGGCTCCAGGTGGATGTCAACAATGCTTCTGTAGATCAGGTAGATGAGGGTTTTTTTATGCTAGCCTCTTCATCTTAGACTTGATCCTGCCACAGGACCTTGCAAACACTAGTATTGAACTCACAAAGCTGAGACTGAGACCAGTCAGAACACCTTCTTACTCTGGCCAACTTCTCAGAAGTCCCACATCTCATTCCCATCAATCCTGAACATTCATGTACTGACCCATCCTCTACAATTCTGAAAGGTTGCTAGCCTGCAACATGCTGAGAAGAGTCATTGGGACATTCCTGTGGTTGTGCAGATGGACCATGCTCACTCTACTGACCAAAAATCAAGACTTCTGCTATTTAAGGAATTGGAATCCATTTTATCTCCTCAGAATGTACAACAAAGTCATAGTGAAAGCCCTCTTGCTCCATCTGAGGTCTGTGTTAGTGGACATGATCTGCGTCAACAAGATGTGCATCTTTAACAATCTCCATCTGCTTTGGAACACTGAATTTAATGATGGTCTATCACTTACCCTTCTGTCCTTAGGAGAAGGTGTTTGACAGGATAGATTGTAAGTATCTCATGTGCACTCTGTGGGTGTTCACCTACAGGCCCAGCAACGACTGCCTGATCTATGGCTAACTCTATGTCATGACTGCTAAGACTTTTATTTTTTCCTCTGTGAGAGGATGGTGAGGCTGGGGCTTCAACTACTTGAAGGGTTGCTCCAAGGAGGAGGGAGCTCGACTGTTCTCGGTAGTAACAGAGGGCAGAACGAGAAGCAATGGTTTCAAGTTACAGCTGGGGCGGTCCAGGCTGGATATTATGAAAAACTTCCTTACTAGGCGAGTGGTGAAGCATTGGAATAAGCTGCCTAGGGAGGTGGTGGAATCTCCATCTCTGGAGGTGTTCAAGTCCCAGCTGGACAAAACACTGACTGGGATGATCTAATGGGAGTGGTCCTGCTTCTTTTGGCAGGGGGTTGGACTAGATGACCTTGTGGGGTCCCTTCCAACCCTATGATTCTATGATTCTATGATTCAAGAGCCATACTTGTGGGTGATCCTGCTGATGTACAGATATGATGTACTTTCTGTGGCCCAGGACATCTAACATGGATGGACACTTTGCAAGCCATCTATTCAACAGCCTTCATCAGCTGAGCCAACCAAATCAACAGCTCTGGCCTGATGGCTGGGGATGGGTGAAGGTAGAATTTCTCCCACCTGCACTCTATGGCATCTGTTGGGATATTCTACTGTAGTTTCTGCCCTTTGTTTCTGTCAACTGAACCTTCCAACTGGAGTACTAGACTGATCTGGACATGAGGTTATATGATCAGCTGTAGAGATTAATTGAACTGTTCTATTTGTTTCAGTTGGGGAGAGGGCTCTGGTGATCATTTAGGCAGATCTATCATTCTTTGGCACTGGTACAGCATTCAGAAACCACTCTGGGTATCTTGGCCAGGCTTCAGAAAAAGATACTGGAGATTTTTGGGCCAGGGTCACATTGAGTCTCTGCAGGTGTCCAATACCTCTGCCTGGCAGCACATGTGGTTGCCCACTCAGTGCATGGCTTTCTGTGTGGTCCAGGAGATGACAGCAACCTGGAGCCTTGTGTTGCTCATTTTTCTGGTGCAGGGTGCTGCTTACCCATCACTGGGCATCCAGAGCTCATTGTTGTACCATCAGCTCTCAAATACGAATGGACTGGATTCATGAATTCTGGTAAATTCACTGTGGGGAAGCGTTACTGAGGTTTGTATTACTGGGGGGTTGTATGGTATTAATGATGTGCCCACTAAAAATTAATCTTCCCCTTCCCATTATATACTTACTCTATATTTTTTCTTTTAAATAAACTTAACTTTGGTTCTTGGTTCATCCATTAGGCTGGTGTCAGTAAAGTATATATGAACATCAGGATAGTTGGAAGGATAAGTACCTAGCCAGGAATGATTGAACTCACATAGAGAAGTAAGGTCGTGTTCCTGACTGTTGTAAACTGTTGTTATGGTACTACCCTTTAGTAGGTGAGAACCAGGCTGTTGAAACCCAGTGCAACAAAAGTAGAGGAACATTAGGTAAGAGCTCCTGTTAATGAGTAGCTACCTTTAGAGGTTCAGCAACCCATAAAACCCCATTATACATATCCCATCCTTGTCCCACAAAGTGATGACACTTCTTTAGCAACCTCCTCCCAGTCCTGGCCAAGTCTTCCAGCCAACACAACAGAAGGAATTTCGATGAGGGTTGATCTGGAACAGAGGGTATATTTCAAGTTCTTTGTTGAGTCACACTTCACTGATTCCTTAGGTGCCTTTGAGGAGCAATGGACATTATTGGAAGTTCTCATATTTAACCTTTGATCCTCATTTCCTGTTCTGTTTCTGTATGTGTTTTCTTTTGCTCAGCCATAAGCAGTGTCACACAATATCTTACCTGTACTTCGTTTGCATTAATTAATATCAGTAACCTTTCCAAAGCAATGGGACAGTGAAGACTGTGCACGCTTAGTTAATGTTCTTCATATACATATGCTTGTTGCACCCTGTTCTAAAAATAAGCTTTTGAAATGTCAGTTGCAGATATCAAAGCTGTTTTTTTCCAGACATGTAGCTGTGTTAGTCTGTGTACAGCAAAAAAACAAAAAGAGTCCTGTGGCACTGTAAAGATTAACATACACTTTTGTGGGCTGCAATCCACACCACGCCCATTCACACCAGTTGATTCTCTCTTTCTGATCAATTGGTGTGAAAGGGCTCCATCTGCCCTAGCTGAATTGATTTTGCTAACACTTGCCCTCCTCCATCCTGGCATATGTATATATACCTTTCAACCATAGTTTCTACTTCTTGCATCTGGCAAAGTAGGTTGCCACTCATGAAAGCTTGCATCTGAGGAAAAATGGCTTTGAGTTAGAAAAAGTGCAGAAATCTGAAACAGCAAACTCATCCTTTTCCTGAACAAGTCATTCAACTGATTTGTGCACTTCTTTGATTTAAGCTTTCTTCCCTAGAATATGGAGGATATTTTTTTTTTGTGACTAAGATCAAATAAACCTTAAAACTGGGGTTCACAACAGCCATATTGATGCCACCAAGAAGAGTTCAGGAAACAAGGATATCATTTAGGTCATGGATATGACTTATCACTGACTTCAGTGAAACCCTTGATTTGACTGAAGTAACAGAACTGGGACTGTGAAGTTGGAGTTTAGGACATTTCTTGTCCAGTTTTTTTTTTTTAAAGCTCTAAAAGATTTCATATTACTGTAATAAACAAATACAAAGTAAAACTGAATACCCAAAGTATTTAATTATATCCATTGGTATGCCACTGCTTAAATCTGAAGCTTTAAAGTAAGTTATCCTTTCATCTCATAAGGTTGCCATTCTGCCAACATTCCTTTGCTTAGCTCTATTCCTCTGGGTAGCCTTACTGAGTGAACACATCTTCCACTATATGCTGTTCCACAGTGTTTGAATCTTTGCAAATGTCACTTTGCTGTTACGGGGTGACCTGTTCCCATGACTTACACTTCCATGCATTTAATTTCTCCCATTCTGTAAGTTCCTCCATCTTCAAAATGTCTGACAAAGTGGGATTTTTATCCCACAAAAACTAATGCAATAAATAAATGTGTTAGTCTTTAAGTGCCACAGAACTCCTTGTTTATTTTACTGAAGTAGTTTAACACAGCTGCCCCTTTGGAACTTCGCAACATGCAAGGCACTGAATACAGGTGTTTGAAGTGGAAATACATCACTTTCATGAAATAACTCACAGAGATTCAGACAGGCATCATCTTTCATTCCACATGTAAACAATTAGACATTATACCTAATGAAGTGAAGGTAAAAAACAATCCTTTACAATCAACGTACTACACAGACTACAGTGAAAGATTATGCCACACACTCTCACAGAAAACTTCTGATCAGCATCCTGTGTAGCAAGGAGAAGAAAATTAAAAATGAACTCTTAATACTGGAATCCCTCATTCAGCACCAACATGCAACACTTTCTTCCACATGGCTAGATTTCACAAAAAAAAGAGAACATCCATGTACAACACACACTTTGCTTTCCTACAGAAGAAGAAAGACACCAAACTGTCTAAATTACTATGCGCCACAAGGGACAACAAGAGTGACACCTCCAACCTACTCAGAAACATTGTTAATCTTTTGTGCTACATGCTTACTACAGTAGAGGAATCTGTGCTATCACAGGGACTTTCCTTCTGGCCCACAACTCCCCATATAAGTTAAAATTCTGGGGGAGTATTTTCATAGTCTAAGACTCTAGAAATATTTCCACCACTCCACCGACCTATGCAGTGACCTAGAGATACATTCCTCCCTACACTGCAAGAAAAAATATTCTTCATGGACTCCTCCTGATGTTTGGAACAGCAGACTAGACTTCTACATTAAGGGTATGTCCACACATACTTTTAAATCAAAATAACACTGGCTATTTCAATTTAAAAAAGATTAGGTCCACACAAAGTTTTCTTGTTTCAAAATGACAAGCTCCATCATTTTGACATGAGAGACATTATTTCAAAATAGCTGAAACCTACTTTAATTCGAACCGTCTGTTATTTTGAAATGGTTATTTTGAAATTACACCATTCAGATGTGTTATTTTGAAATAACCATTATTTCAAAATAACACTTTTGTCCTTCCCTTCCCAGGGTGACTTCCTTTTTGCATATATTGGGTGGGGAAATGGCCCAGGGAGGGGACCATGTTGCCACACCTCCCATGGTGCCCCTCTCCTGATTCAAAATAGCAAGTCCTGTGTCTGTACTTGCTATTTCAATTTGAAGATTTTGCTTATTTCAATTTAAGTTAATTGGAATTAAGGATTTTATTTCAAATTAACTTATTTCCATTTAACTTAAATTGAAATAAGCATGTATGTGTGGACATGGCCTAACTGTTTACACCACCGTGCAAAGCCTGAAAGGATGGACAAACAACATCCCTTCCACCATAACCTCAGCCTTCCAGAATGTAATGCCATCCACAGACTCAGAAACAATTCTGAAATTATGATTAAGGAGGTTGACGAAGGAGGTGCTGTCATCATCATGAACAAATTGGATTATGATCTGGAGGCTTATAAACAGCTCTCCAACACATCATTCTACAAACCACTTTTCTCTGACCCCAATGAGGAATACCAAAAGAAACTACACCACCTACTCAAGAAAATCCCCAAGGCAGCACAGGAACAAATAAAGAAAGACACACCATCAGAACCTTGACCTGGGATATTCTACCTAGTACTTAAAATCCATGAACAAGGACATCCTGGATCATCTCAGGCATTGGCACTCTTACAGCAGATCTATCTGGTTATGTAGACTCCCTCCTCAGACCCTATGCTATCAATACTCATAGCGATCTTCGAGACACCATGGACTTCCTGAGAAAAATCCAGCCCTTTGGTGAGCTTCCAGATAACACCAACTTGGGCACTGTGGATGTAGAAATACTTTCCACCAACATCCCACAGAAAGATCGACTACAAGGTATTAGAAGAACCACCCCAGATGATACGACAGCACACTCTGTGACTGGACTTTGTGACTTTGTAGTTACCCATAACCATTTTGGATTTGAGGGTAATTTATACTTCAAGTCAGTGGCACTACAATGGGTAACTGCATGCGCCCACAGTATGCAAACATTTTTATGGATGACTTAGAACAAAGTTTCCTCAAGTGTCATTCCAAAGCACCTCTCCTCTATTTATGCAACACTGATGACATCTTCATCATCAGCACCCATGGTAGGTGTGACCTGGGCCTCCTGGGATAACCACCTGAATATTCAAAGATAGGGACAAGCTGCAAAAAGGAGAGCAGATTCTCCCAGCACTGGTGGGTTACCTGGAGATAAACTCCCCCAACCAGTCACAAACAATGCTTCTGATCCCCCACAATGGATATCAAGAAGCCACCATTTATTATAGCCAGCTCCCTCTACTGCATTCCAGTCAGCGCTCCCCCGTACAGCCACTAGGTCTGTTAAAGAAATAGGTTCTGCTGACCCCAAAGGGCCAGCCACACTACACATAATGATATAGGCTTGAATCTTATCCAAAATACCATGCTGCCAGATAATTGTTTAGTAACTACAACTAAAGGTTTAATATAAAAAGAAAAGAAACAAAATGAGAGATGTTATAGGGTCAAAGTGAATCACATACATACAAACGATTTAGAGTCCAAAGAAGATAAGTTCTTGTTTCACAGCTTCAGTTATTAGTAATCCAGTTCATAGGAATAGAGATCAAATCAAGCGTAGAGTTTGTTCTAATTCTCCTCCATAAGAATTAGCAGGGCAGTTTACAGGCCAGTGTTGGCTGGGATCTCAATCCTGAGGCCCAAACTTTCCCTGAGAAGCTTGGGCAGATGTGAGATAAAGGAATTCTGTTCCCAATGTCTTTTTATAGTTGTAGCTAGCAAGGTGGGCAAGTGCAAGTCAATTCTTCGTGTGGGCTTTGATGACAGTTCCCAGGTACTTTCTTAAGTGGAGCATAGCAATGCATATTGTCCTTTGAAGGAAAACCTTCACCTCATGGGTGTCCCAGGTAACTAACTGCATTAGCACCATTAACAGACAGTTTACATTGGTACATCAAAGGTCCCTTTGGATGTTAATGTTCTCTCTTGACCCCTTCCAACAGAACAATGGTAACAGATAGGGAAGCACTGCATTCACCTTGCTAACCTCTAACAGGATACATGTAAATATCATCAAGAAACCACTAAGGATACAAATGCATCTCAAAGCCCTCACCTACTCACTATGATTGCATTTCCCTATAATATGTCTTCAAAGGTTAGATTTAGGTCATGTATTTTGCAAAGATGGCTTGGCCTTTTCAGGCCTAGCATGACAGTAGGGATGCCCTTGAAGATTTCCACAGAAATTTCAAAAATTTCCACTCTGCTATTAAACTTAAATTGGAAAACTCTGCACAGGAGATCCACTTTTTGGACACTACAGTACAAATTAGGGATGGACACATAAGCACCACCCTATACTGAAAACCTATTGATTTACATAGTTACTTAGATCCCTTGAGCTTTCATCAAAAACACACCACACAATATGTTGTCTACAGCCAAGCCCTAAGATATAACCACATTTGCTCTGATCCCTAAAAAAAACACAGAGAGCTTCAGGATCTCTATCAAACATTCTCAAAACTACAATACCCAGCTGCAAAGGTGAAGAAACAGATCGATAGAGCCAGACAGATACCCTGAAGTCAACTGCTTCAGGAGAAGCCCAAAAAAGAAAGAAAGAAAGAAACCAGAACACCATTAATCATCACCCACAACCCCCAAGTCAGACCTCTACAGCACATCACCATGAATCTACAGTTTGTACTACAAGATGATCCCTCACTCTCTGAAGCCTTAGGAGACAGACCTTTCCTCACTTACAGAAATACACCAAATCTTAAGAAGATATTTACCAGCAACTACAGACCTTACAACAGGCACATATCCCTGCAACAAACCACATTGCCAACTTAGCCCACATATCTGCACAAAAGACACTACTACAGGCCTGAATAAAACAAGCTCCTCCTTCAAAGGCTTATTCACCTGCTCATCCAAAAATGTCATTTATGTCATCAAGTGCCAGAAATCCCCCTGTGCCTTATATATTGGACAGACAGGATAGCCTCTGTCCAAAAGACTAAATGAACATAAATCTAAATTCAGAAATCACAACATTCTAAAACCAGTGGGTCAGCATTTTAACCTCCCTGATGATTTACTAATTGTGGTCCTCAAACAGATGAACACCAGATCAAACCATCAAAGAGAAATTGTTGAGACTGAATTTATTTGCAAATTTGATTGCATTGCTTCAGGTCTTAATAGGGACTTTTGATTTTTCTCTCATTACAACAGGTGATTTGACATCATCTTCCTCTATATGCTGTTCCACTGTGTTTGACTCTTTAAAACTGCTTTGATTTGCTGTTAAAGTGTGACCTGTTCCCATGACTTATACTTCCCTGAATTTATTTCCTCCCATTCTGTAAATTCTCTCTTCTTCAAAGTATCTGTTGAGGTCAGATTTTCTCCCACAAAAGCTCATGCAATAAATAAATTTGTTAGTCTTTAAGTGCCACAGGACTCCTTGTTTATTTCAAGAAAGAGAGAAATTGAAGGGAAAGAATCATACACCTTTCCATAGAGATGCATTATGTTTTAATTAACACTTTCTATAGAATGTGGCATTAGTGTAAGAGTTACAGCTGACTGCAAAATGTGAGGGGAGTACTTAGAAAACAAAACTTATTACTTTTATTTTATTTTTTCTGAGAAAACATTATTTAAAAACTTATAATTTCTGTTTGCAATTGGCACCAGTGTCTCTTGGAATTGTAAGTTAGGCTATGTTCATACATAAACTCTTATTTTGAAATAAGTTATTTCAAAATGAGTTATTTTGAAATAAAAGCCTTATTTTGAAATAACTTAAATTGAAATAAGCAAATATTAAATCGAAATAAAGGAAAACCTCAAGGCGAAATAGCATGTCCGGAAATGGGACATGGCCCCTCACTGGCCATGCTCCCACCCAATATATACAAAAAGGCAGGCACACTGAGAAGGAGAAGGGCAAAAGTGTTATTTCAAAATAACCATTATTTTGAAATAACACATCTGAATGGCGTTGTTACAAAACAACCATTTTGAAACAATGGCTATTTTGATTTCAATTGAGGTTTTATTGTTCCAAAATTATGGATGTTATTTCAAAATGATGGGGTCCCATCATTTTCAAATAAAGAAACATTGTTCAGACATCTCAACTTTTATTTCAAAACAATGGCTATTATTTTGAAATAAAAGCCTCATATGGATATAGCCTTGTTGTTTTATTCTTTGTTTCTTCTCTATTGCCAGACTCTTTGCCAGACTATCTGTCTGTCTGTCTTGCTCTCAATTTTTCATCTTGCTGTGCCATCATGGGAATTCCTGGATGCAGAACAAGTCCCATAGTTAGTCATCATGGTGGCTTTTCCTAATAAAATTGTTCAGTTTGGGAATGTTTGCTTTTTCAACCAGTTGAAATATTCCCAGAAAGCAGACACTTTTTTGTAAAAGTGTAATTTAGTGAATTCAGTTTTCTTTTGAAAAGCAATTTCCATAGGAAAGCATTGGCCAGCCCTTACTTGAGTTAACATTTCCAGAGTCATCCTGACTTCTAAATTTTCCTGACTTCTGAGTGCTCAATCTCAGGACATTAAAGTTGCATTAATGCTATCTTTTGGATTTAATAAAAGATTATTTTTGTTGTATAATCTATATGGCATAGTCTGCATATATTAACATTCTGCTGTGATTTGAGATTGTTGAACTGAGCACTTTTTTAATAAATAGTTATGCAAAATCATAGGAATTCATCAAGAAGGCCACCATAACTTTTTTTTTTTAAATAATCATCTATGGCTTTTTAAATTAATTTTTGAATTAATACATTTGTGTTTGACTTTAGTCATCATTTCCCATTTTGCTTATTTTGAGCTCCTGTCTCCACTGATTAGCAGAAAATCAAAATGAGGTGTTCAATATTGCATCAGTTTACTCAAAACACACTGCTCTGTGATTTATATATTCATTTCCAAATCAATGATGTTCAGGACTAAACAAACTATAAAGCACAGAACTTCTTGTTTGTTTGTTTTGCAATTATTTATGTACACTAAATAGCTCTGCTAAGGAACATAAAAAATAGAGTTCATTGGAAAATGGAGTTTCCATTGCACAGGAAATCCCTGCTTTATTATTTATTCTGTTTCAGAGAAGAAAAAAAAAAAACTTGGAAGTATCCTGTGAAATAAAAATTCAAAAGAAATTTTATTTGGACTCATTGAAACATTCTAATGCTGTTAAAAAGAATTTGATACACTCACAATAAATTAAAATTTGACTATAGTATAAAAGTCTAAATGGAACATTTTATCTTAAAAATGAAATATTTTGATATTATCAAAACTAAATGAGACAGTTGAAGTTGCAAAATCAGAAATGTAGCACTGGAATGGACCTCAATAAGTCATCTAGTCTAGATCTCTTCACTGAGGGAAGACTAAGCATTATCAAGACCATCCCTGACATATGTTTATCTAACCTCCATTGACAGAGATTCTACAATAGGAATGGCCAAACTGCAGCTCATGAGCTACATACAACTCTTGAAAGAAAACAGGTGTAGCTTGCAAAAGAGCATGGCAGGGTGAAGCATGACATGGTCAGAGATGGTGGAGAAGTGCCGGCATGGTCGGAGACAGCGGGAACAAGCACAGCATAGTTGAGGACAGTGGGGAGAGACACATCATGATCAGAGACGATGGAGGGAAGTAGCAGCATGGTCAGGGACGCTGGGGAGGTGGCATCAGGGCAGGGAGAAGCATGGCGTGGTTGAAGATGGTGGAGAGAACTGCAGCATGGTCAGTGATGGTGGGGAGAAGCAGCAGCATGGTTGAGGACAGTGGGGAGAAGCACAGCATGGCCAGAGACGGCAGGAGGAAGCAGCAGCATGGTCAGGGATGGTGGGGAGAGATGCAGCATGGTCAAAAATGGTGGAGGGAAGCTCCAGTTTGATCAGGGACAGTGGGGAGAGATGTGGCATGGTGGAGACAGCAAGGAAGCAGTGGCATGGTCAGAAACAACAGGGAGAAGCTCAGCATGGTCAGAGACAGTGGAGAAGAGGAGACATGGTTGGTGGGGAGAAGCGGGGCATGGTCGGAGACAGCAGGGGGAAATGGTGGCATGGTTGGGGATGGTGGGGAGAAGCGCGGCATGGTCGGAGACAGTGGAGAGAAACACAGCATGGTCGGAGATGGTGGGTAAGCAGTGACATTTTTACTGTAGGCCTAGTTTTCATGGTAACCTTAAGTGTGCAATGAGTTTTAATCTTAGTAATTTTGGAGTAGGCAAAAGTATATGGCCATATGTCTTAGTGCAGCTCACAAAAGTTTTATAATCAACTTGTGTGGCTCTTGAGTTCCCTAAGTTTGGCCACCCTGATTCTACAACTTCCTTAGATGAGTTTTCCAGTGCTTAGTGACCTGAGGGTTAAAAAGATGTTTCTAATACCTAATATATAACTGTTTTGAAGACTGTTATGTCCCACCTTCCCCAGTCTTCTCTTCCACAGACTAAACAAACCCAGTTGGTTTTCAATGTTTCTTAATAAGTCATATTTACTGAAGTTTAAATATTTTTGTTGCTTTTCTCTATACTCTCTCCAGTTTGTCCACATCTCTCCTGAAGTGTGGTGCCCAGAACTGGACACAATACTCCAGCCGATGCCTTGTCAGGGCTGATTACAATAGAAGACTTATTTCTTATGTTTTGCTTACAACACTGAAGGCAGAGGCCTGAGTTAAACATTAACAGCCTAAGTTTAAATATTAGAAACTCCATGATGACTCATGGAAAATTCCACACACTTAGGGAAAGTTCTAGAATCCCTAAGAGTGACAGGTGGTGGTACTTGTTTGTTCCTAAGTTGATACATTAAAAATGTTACATAACATACTTGTTAAGCATGTAAAATAGGGTTTGTAAGGGGAACCAATGGGGTTTCTGTACCCCCTGTGTAAGGACCTATCACAGTCTGTATTCAAATGAAGGTCTTGAAAACCCACCAATGGGGTTAAGCATAGAGATGTATAAAACCCCCTGTTGCTGGGGTAAGGTTGTTCTGTGTGGTTAGAATGCTGAAAGCTGGAGAAGCAATAAAGAACTTTCTTCAAACCTTGAAGCTGGTCAGTGACTCCTTTTGGCGCCAAGATCCGTCCCGGACCCCCTAAAATTTGGAGTAACAGTTTTGGCAACTCCACCGGGACATTCGAAGATAACATCAACAGCGGGACTTCGACGACTTCGGCGAAGATCTTGGTCTCACTCTAAGGTGATAGACCCTGTCAGCAGTAGCGCGCACCTGCTGAGCTGGGAGGCTTCCCCTGAGTGAGCCAACGGCCACGTGGAGTCTGCAGCGTAAGGAAGACCGGCTAGAATCTTCGTCGTCGCTTCTTCACCGTTTTGCTGCCTTGCGTCCTTTGTTTCCTGTTAAATAAAGTTTTTGTAACCGGACCAGAATTTGGAGGTTCAGCTTCGCCATCCAGACTGCGATTGGTGAGTGGAGGGCTCTGCCCTTGGGGTCTGTGTATCTCCCCTGTGCGTTTGTTTGTTTGTCTGTCTAGCATTTAGGTGTGCATGAAGTCCTTGTCCACCGTAGCCACCCCAAGCCTGCTGCGAGCTTCACGGCAGTGACCGGCAGTGTCTTGAAAGCAAGGGTGGTGGACTGGGCACCCTCTTTGTGTTCTTGCACCGGGCACCGCTCTGACGAACCCGTATCCCTTCCCTTTGTGTATTGTGTGAAAGTGGTGTGCAAGAGATCTGTGGGCAAAGCAAGGGTGCCTTTGGTTTAGCTCTTGGGAGACACCCCCCTCCTTCAGGAGTGGCCTGATAGAGAGGAATAGAGCAAGTGGGGTTTAGGAAAATGGGTCAAGGGAGTAGTGTACGCATTCCCAAAGATTCCCCTTTGGCTTGGGTTTTAAAAAACCGGAACCAGTTGGGATTACAGGGTTACTCTAAGGAGAAAATTGTCTGGTGGTGTACGTTATCATGGCCATACTATATGTTAGAGGGAAAGGTACCATGGCCAGAGTTTGGGTCCTTGGAGTATACGGTAATTTTGAAGTTGTTGTTATTTATGCAGGAAGCAGGAAAATGGGACGAACATGAGGTGGCCACAGGGTTCAAGGAAATTTGCCGACAATTTTGTCGACAATTTTTGGACAAATACAAGTGCCCAGGGGAGGCCAAGATTATGTTGGCAAGGGCAAGGAATGAACGGAGGAAGGTGGACTTCCCTCCTGTGCTGTCACAGGATCCTCCGGAGATTCCGCCGCCACCTTATCTACTGGTTCCACGTCCCACAGACCCCCAAAGGGGAGGTGCAAACCAGGCTGAGAGGCAGCCACCATTTGCACCCCTGCACAAAATTAATCAGGAAACTGCTCCTGATATGGAGGGACTCCAGGACCAAGTAGAGGAAATATTGGATACCGCACACTGTCAGGGGGACAGTGACGCCCAGAAGCTAAAAAGGGGGGCTGGTTCTGGATACGACCTTCGGGACGTTGTTCAGCCTCCGTGCATATGTGAGTGTTGTAAGAAGGGAGCTCCCAATAAGATGTGTCCCCTTCGGGAGGTGGTAGAACCAGATACTCATGCTGCACATGCCGGGGAGTACTTAAGGGCTTTTCAGTATACACCCTTTCAAACCTCAGATCTGTTTAATTGGAAAAATCAAAATCCGGATTATTCCACTGATCCAATTCGAATGGCAAATTTGTTTGAGTCTATCTGTGGGACTCACCAGCCCACATATGATGATGTCCAACAGTTTTTGGCAATATTGCTAGCTGGGGAGTAAAGAGCTTTAGTAATGGCAGCCAGTCGCAAGGAAGCTGAGCGGAGATCTCATCCAGTTGTGGCTGGGGGACCTCAACTTGAGGAGATCTGGCCAACACAAAGACCACAATGGGATTATAACAATGAGGAACATAGGACACGTTTAAACAACTATCGACAATGTATGACAGCTGGGTTCCGAAACGGAATTCCTAGAAGACGAGACATGAATAAGGTGTATGCAACAGTTCAGGGAAAGGAGGAATCCCCTTCTCAATTTTTTGAAAGAGTGCGGGTAGCCTTTAGACAATGGACAGCATTGGACCCTGACGATGCTGCCAACCGGACCATGTATAATTCAGTCATCCTATCCAATTCGGCTCCAGATATTCGGAAGAAATTAAACAAATTAGAAGGTCCTTTAAATATGGATCCTGCACAACTATTGGAAATAGCTTTTAAAGTCTTTAATGGTAGGGATCAGGAAACAGAAAAGCGTGAAGGAAAGCGGGAACAGCGTCAACACTTAACTTTGCTTGCAGCTCTACAACCTGCAGTTATGAGGGATAGAGGGATATCTTGCGGAAGAGGGATTCGAGGAGGAAGTCAGGTAAGGGGAGGAGGCTATAGAGTAGCGGATAAGCATAGGGAAACTCCTCTGTCTAGAAATCAGTGTCGAATCTGTAGACAAGAAGGGCATTGGGGAAATGAATGTCCTCTAAAGAAGAAGAAGACCTTAGAACCTCCTTCTCAGGTCATGCACCTACAAAATTCACAATGACGGTATCAGGGGTCTGGAGAAGTCCCTGACCCCCCAGGGCCAGATCCCATGATACAGTTGAAGATAGGGGATTGTCCAGTTTCTATGTTAATTGACACAGGATCAGCCTTTTCTGTGCTACCCTCAGATTATGGAATCCCATTGTCAGCCTCTAGTACTAAAGTACAGGGAGCTACTGGGGTGACACAGAGAACATCATTCCTGCAGAATATTAATTGTGAAGTTAATGGACATCATTTTACGCATCAGTTTTTACTTTTGCCAGATTGTCCAATAGCTTTATTAGGAAGGGATGTACTTGCAAAGTTAGGAGCTACTTTAAATTTTAACGGGAAACTCTGTGAGTTAACCGTTCCAAGGAATATGGCAATCAATTATTTAGCCTCTTTGCAACAACCCCAGGCATCTGATTCACTGATACCAGTTGAAATTGAGGATGCAGTTGCTCCATGGGTTTGGGCTGATGGAACACCTGGAAGGGCACGAAATGTTCCTCCCGTCCCAATACCATTGAAGCCGGGAGCACAACCAGTCCGTGTCCGTCAATACCCCCTTAGTCTCAGTGTTCGCCAGAAACTTGAGCCTTTGATTAACCGATTCGTAGAATTCAGATTGCTAACACCAATTCGGTCAGCTTTTAATGCTCCAATAATGGGTACTCCGAAGAAAGACGGTGAGATTCGCTTAGTTCATGACCTAAGGGCCATAAATAACATTACACAGGATGTACACCCCATAGTCCCAAACCCACATACTCTGATCACTCAGATTCCCTCTAGTGCGAAAGTTTTTACTGTAATTGATTTAAAAGATGCCTTCTTTACTATCCCAATTGCTCAGGAGTCTCAGGAGCTTTTTGCCTTTGAGTGGGAAAGTCCAAATGGGAGAAAAACCCAACTTGCTTGGACTGTTTTGCCACAAGGGTTCAAAAATAGTCCAACTCTGTTTGGTACGGCTCTGGCAGAGCGTCTACGGGTGTGGCAGGCACCAGACCAAACTTATGTTCTTCAATACGTAGATGACATTTTAATTGCAGCACCCAATTCTCTAAGCTGTGCTCAAGGCACTATCTCGCTACTTAACTTCCTAGCCATAGAAGGGTTCAAGGTATCTCGCACCAAAATACAGATTTCTCAATCACAGGTACACTACCTTGGCTTTACCCTCACACCTGATCATAGAGAGCTTACTATGGACCGAAAAGAAGTTATCTGTCAGTATCCCTTACCTACTACCAAGAAAGAACTAAGGGCATTTTTAGGGTTAGTAGGCTATTGTCGTAGTTGGATACCTGACTTTGGTTCCTTAGCTAAGCCTCTCTATACAGCCCTTCAGGGGCCAGAACAAGATTTGCCTCATCTGGGAAGAGCTGAAAGGGATGCTATCAAACGCCTGAAAGCAGCCTTGATATCAGCCCCTGCTCTAGGTTTGCCAAATCCCTGCAAACCGTTTCAGCTTTTCATGCATGAACATAAAAGTGTGGCTTCAGGAGTTTTAACTCAGGAATTTGGGGGCCAACTTCGGCCGGTAGCTTATTTATCCAAGCAATTAGATCCAGTAGCTTGTGGATGGCCAGCATGCTTATGAGCTGTTGCGGCTGCCGCTGTATTAATAGGAAAAGCCTTAAAACTAACCTTGGGAGCTGATTTGACTTTATTTGTTCCATATTCAGTCTTGGCCGTGTTAGAAAATAAAGGTTCTCATTTCTGTTCTCAACAGCGGATAGCTCAATTTCAAGCTTTGTTATTAGATACTCCAGGTCTTGTATGTAAAGCCAGTAATATTCTCAATCCTGCCACCCTTTTGCCTGTAACTGGAGAACTAGAACATGATTGTATACAAACTCTCTATGAGATCTTATTGCCTCGCACAGATCTTACCGATATTCCCCTTCAAAATGTTGATCTAGAGGTCTTTACAGATGGAAGTAGTTTTGTGGAGAATGGGGAGCGAAAACCAGGTTATGCAGTAGTCACTGTAAATTCCATTATTGAGGCTGAGCCATTGACACCTGGAACCTCAGCTCAATTAGCGGAATTGATTGCTCTTACCAGAGCCTTGGAACTGGCAACTGGTTTAAGATGTAATATATATACTGACTCGAGATATGCATTCGGAGTGGTTCATGCCTTTGGGCAGATTTGGGCTAATTGAGGTTTCCTAACAGCCACAGGAGAACCTGTTAAGTATGGTCAAGCAATAGCCAAACTCTTGCAGGCTGTCTTAAAACCAAAACAGGTAGCGGTAATTCATTGTAAAGCTCACACATCAGATCAAAGCTTTGTGGCTAAGGGAAACAGGCAAGCAGACATAGCTGCAAAAAGTGCAGCCTGCCGACATCTTACAACACCGGTAGAAGCAGCCTTGTTGCCTGCATTGCCTAGTCTCCCTAACCCGCGGTACACAGCAGTAGAAGTTACCTCCAAAATGGAAAAAGGGGGGAGTTGGGAAGGAAAATGGATTAAAAATCCTCAAGGGAAATTCATAGTGCCAACCATGGACATTCCATTAATAGTACAGGCTCTCCATGAAAGTACCCATGCTGGGAAAGATAAATTAGGACACTTTTTCCAGCAATATTTCACAGGAAGAGGATTGACCTCTGCCTTAGAGGCAGCCCAGTCCCAATGTCTTCTCTGCCAGCAAACAAATCCAGCCACAATAAGCCACAAGGCACCTCAGGGAGTTGTAACGAGGGGTACCCTTCCTGGAGGGAAATGGCAAGTAGATTTTTCAGAACTCCCTTGCCAGAACGGGTTCCGCTACTTACTGGTATTTGTAGACACATTCTCGGGTTGGCCTGAGGCCTTCCCAACACGTACTTGTACTGCCAGAGAAGTAGCTAAAGCTTTGTTAAACACAATTATTCCTCGCTTTGGTATTCCATGGGAAGGTATTGAATCAGATAATGGAGCAGCATTTGTGGCCAAAGTGGTAAAACAAGTGGCTGAGAGACTAAACATTCCTTGGAGGCATCATTCCTCGTGGCATCCCCAGGATAATGGTATTGTAGAACGTATGAATCGAACCCTTAAAGGTACGCTTACCAAGCTTGCCCAAGAGACTTCTCTACCATGGCCAGAAGCTTTGCCATTGGCCTTGCTGAGAATCAGAATTCTTCCTAGGGGTTCAGCTAAAGTTAGCCCTTTTGAGGTATTATATGGCCGTCCATATCCAATAGGTCCTACCTGTCCCACAGTTGGGGCAGAAGCAGAAATGGGTCAGAAAATCATATCTGATTATGTAAGTAACTTGTCTGGTATAGTTCAGTCCCTTCACAGGTCCCTTCAAGAAGCGTCACCTGGACAGCTGACTGAACCTGTTCATCCATTCCATCCTGGAGATTGGGTCTTCCTAAAGAAGTGGAACAAGACTCCTTTGGAACCAAGGTGGAAAGGTCCACTCCAAGTCCTGCTCACTACTAACACTTCGGTTAAACTGGAAGGAGTAAAGGCTTGGGTCCATCACTCCTGCGTGAAGAAAGCCACCCCACCAAATCTTTCTTCTTCAAAGCAGCAGTTATCAACGTGGACTGTAGAACCTATTGAGGACTTACGCTTCTTGTTCAAGCAATCAAAGAACCCCGAACCCCCTCCCTGATTTATTGAGTCATGGAAAGTGACAGGACAACCGTCCATGACAGGATATTTGGACTGCGTGTTCTGAGTATCATAGCAGTAGCAGTATTCGTCGTTGTAATATTCGGACTTGGACTATGAACTGCACTTCCAAAGTCAATTCCTACCTCGTTCATGGACTGACTCTTGGACTTGTTCTTGGCATTGTTACTACCTTAGTATTGTTGGGAATTGGATTTTGCCTATTTGTGTTGTCTTCGGGCCCTTAAAAGGATACAAGACGACGGATTATTATAAACAAGGGCTACTCTAACATTTGTTAAAATTCTGTAAAATGTTTAGAGTAGGGATTCTTTTAATAGTCTTCTTTGGGATATGTGAGGGCTATACCCGTGATACCTTTATTACTCTGTCTAGTGAAGTAGCACACACATTTAATCAAACAAAATGTTGGATTTGCACTTGGATGCCAGTAAGTGTTGGGGAAGGATTCCCTCTCCTTCCTGTGCCACTTAATTCAAGTGATTTAGTATATAATTATGACCCCACACAAGGCCTTTTGCTTTTTTCCAGACTGAACAACACCTGGAATACATTAGGGTTTAACTATTCCAGCTTTAATGGCTCATGGAACTCAGTAGGAGTTAATGCTAGTTCCTTTCTTTTTGTTATTCCCACTATTGGTCAATGGTGTTGGAGCTATAACAGAATGGGCCCCTATGTAGGTTCATCCCAATGTAATTTCACTATCTTACAGGGAAATGCATCTATAGCAACTATAAAAGAAGGATCCAAAACCAAATGAGTCAATTTTAGTTGTACATCTTATTATAACTCAAACAGTCAGAATGGTTCATGTACACCCTTTCAGGATGTGTTTCTTTGTCCTCCAAAAATTAATTGTACAAATGAAAGTTCTACTATTGTAACTTTTAAAGGCTATTATGGTACTTGGGCTCGGGCTCTGACATCATCAGCATTTTTAGTTCAACCATTATGTGCATATATTGGTCATTATTGGGTGTGTGGTGATAAGGCTTATCGTTGTTTACCCCCAAAATGGAGAGGAAGTTGCTACCCTGCTATTCTTGTACCCCCTACTCGTATAGTTTCGACTCTTCCCTCAGGCAGGATTCGAAACTATAGAGACTTAGAGCAGTCTAAGAAATATCTACAATGGTATAAACCCCTCACTAGATTTGGTTTATTTTTAAGCCTTAATCGAGCTATGTGGCATCTACAGGCTGTAGTCGAAATATTGGCAAATGAGACTGGAGAATCTCTAATTGCTCTAGCAACAGAACAAAAAGCCATAAGGCAAATGGTTATCCAAAACAGACTCGCTCTTGATATTATTTTGGCATCCCAAGGAGGCACTTGCGCATTAATTGGCCAAGAATGTTGTGTTTATATTCCTGATAACGATGATCTTGTTATTCAACGAGCAGAAAACATTGCAAAAATAGCAGAACTTCCTCACATGGTTGAATCTTCTTGGTCTGAATGGTGGTCAAATTGGTGGACTTCTATATGGAACTCTGTTTTCTCTTGGTTACCTAATTTCTCATGGTTACGAAGTTTATTCGGTATCGGTCTGACTTTATTGGTTATAATAATTTTCAGTTGTTGTTGTATACACTGTCTTCCAGTCTGTTGTCAGACCATATGTAAAGTCAAGCCATACGCAAAGTCCACAAACTCAATTATGGTGGTGCACACCTCAGGCCTTGAATATGATGAACCGCTAAGTAAAGATCCATCCTTTATTGATGGACCTCTGCTTTCCAAATGTTAGGCTATATGTCTGTAAACTTCTCAACTCCCTGATAGCTACTTTATCAATACTCTACCTTTTTCCTCCCAAGAGGGATCAATTCTCTCGCTCTCGCTCGCTCTCTCTCACTCTCTCACTCCTTAACTAAAGCTACTTTATTTCTCCTATCAATACTCCACCTTTTTCCCTCAAGCTGCTTTAGCTCTCTCTTTCTCTCTCTTTTCCTTCAAGCTTCTTTAGCATCTCATAATATTCCCACCCTTATTATGCGGGCGTGCCTGGTCCACCCAGCGAGTGGGCTAGGCCCCCTAACCCTATTGACTTATTGTTTTGCTTATTTTTGATACTCATCATTTTCTTCTATAATTTTATTTATTCATTTCCAGGGATCTTATATTTTCCTAAAAGTGAGACATCAGTATATATTTTATTTTTAACAGATGTCTCAAAGGGGGGACTGAAGGCAGAAGCCTGAGTTAAACATTAACAGCCTAAGTTTAAATATTAGAAACTCCATGATGACTCATGGAAAATTCCACACACTTAGGGAAAGTTCTAGAATCCCTAAGAGTGACAGGTGGTGGTACTTGTTTGTTCCTAAGTTGATACATTAAAAATGTTACATAACATACTTGTTAAGCATGTAAAATAGGGTTTGTAAGGGGAACCAATGGGGTTTCTGTACCCCCTGTGTAAGGACCTATCACAGTCTGTATTCAAATGAAGGTCTTGAAAACCCACCAATGGGGTTAAGCATAGAGATGTATAAAAACCCTTGTTGCTGGGATAAGGTTGTTCTGTGTGGTTAGAATTCTGGAAGCTGGAGAAGCAATAAAGAACTTTCTTCGAACCTTGAAGCTGGTCAGTGACTCCTTTTGGTGCCAAGATCCGTCCCGGACCCCCTAAAATTTGGGGTAACAACACTCTATTTAGTACAGCCCAGAATAGTGTTCTTTTTTTGTTTTTTTTTTTTTCAACAGTGTTATATTGCTAGACAATCCTTTCACATTTTGTGTTTGTTCAATTGATTATTCCTTCTCAAGTGTGGTACTTCTTATTTTTCTTATTGAATTTTATCCTATTTGTATACTTCAGATAACTTCTCCAGTTTTTCAAGATTATTTTGAATTTTAAGCCTGTCCACCAAAGCACTTGCAATCTCCTTCTGCCTGTTGTTATCTACAAATGTTAAGTATACTTTCAATGCCATTACAATTTTTGAAATTATTGAAAAAAATCAGACATAAGACAATCCTTACAGGTCCCCACTTGATGAGTCCATTCAGTTTAACTGTGAAAAATTTATAACTACTCTGAGTGTGTTTTTCCAAACAGTTGTGTACCTGTATTATAATAGTGGGTTAGTTTAATCTGTATTTCTCTAATTTGTTTATGTGATAATGTAACCCATGGGCTTAAAGGAGGAGTGTTTCTTTAAGAGTTTTGCTGGCGTCTGAGTTGCCCTTGCTGGGTCACTGTTGCTGGGCAGATTTAGCTGCCTAGACCCAGAAGTTCCAGCATGTTCTGTGTATTTTTGAGCATGCCCAGCAAGGTTCCCTGCCAGTGCAGTGGTCAGATGTCTGAGATCAAGCAGCCAGGCCAGTTGCACTGAGGAGAGTACTGGTTCTCTGTGCAAGGTGAGAAGTGGAGCCAGGAGCAGACAGCAGGCTGTTTTTCCCCACTCTGAGGCATTTTGCTTCAGGGTTTTTTATATATGTGTGTACGTAAATGAGTGTGGACTGAGTAAGCTGTGTGGACAGCAGTGCTCCCAGCAGAGGAAGAAAGGTTTTCCAGGACTCATACAGAGGATTTCTGCTGCCAAAGAGGAGGGAGCTGCTGCTTCTAGCACAAACCTTTGGACTTGGTGATTTGAGACCATAACGGACTCATGTGGATACTGCTAAATAGCCACTATATATTATAGATCTGTATACTAATAGTTTCTTCTGCTTTCATAGAAGGTTTATAAAGTTAATGTTTAATATAGTACATTGCTTTTGTTTATTTTTTTTATGAATTCCGAACAGTCCTTATTGTGAGCCCCTTTATAGACTAGATCCTGGCCCTCCAGCTGCTTTTTGCAGGTCTCTGCTTTCTGTGAGGCACTGGAGAGGGGCAGATAAATGACTTTCAGCCCACCCTAGCAGGTTATAATAAGTCATGTGAGACTAAAGTCAAGCTATAATGCATCAAGTGCTTGCAATCTTTCCATAAGGCTTGTTATCTTGTCGAGAAGCATTGGTTTGACATTATTTATACTTGACAACTTCATGGTTGCACTTACTTCTAACATAATGTTTTGGGTGGCTACAAACTAATAGTTTTTATTGTTTACTCTCTTATCTTTTTGGGTACTGATGTTAAAATGAGTGGTCTGTAATACCATGGGTTGTCCTCATTCCCCTTTCTATAGGAAGGTACAATATTTGCCATTTTCCACTCCTCTGGGATCATTCCTATTCTCTGAGAGTTCTTAAAGATAGTTGCTAATGGCTCAGAAATCCTTTCAGCCAGTTTCATGAGTATTCTAGGATTTATTTCACCAGTCCTCACTAATTTGAAGCTATATAACCTGTGAGAGGTGAGAGAGAACAACCTGAGTCAGCCCTCTGCTCCTGGAAGCCTAATTAAGGATGAATGTGGTCCAGCTGAGGGAACCCACAATGACTGGGGAGCAGCTGTGGAACTCATTATCTGGTCATTAGAAAGGATACAAGGAAGGAGCTGAAGGGGTGCAGTAGCCCAGCCAGATAGGAAGATTCTATAGTGGCAGGATGCGTTTCCTCAGGACTGTGGCTGAGAGTATGAGGCCCCAGATGCTATGAAACAGGATTTGATGTAAATAGTTGGTGATGGACAGCATGCTAAAACTGAGGAGCACTGGTGTGAGCACAAAGCAGAGGACTCCAAGTGGTGTTTAGGAGTGCAGGTGGAGCATCAGAGCTAAACTGTTACACTTGTCTAAATAATTCTTAACTTTATTCTTTTTCTATTTTAGCATCTATCTATATCCCATTAGCACTGATGATCAGTATGTTAGTCACCAATCACTGATAAATTTTTGGTGCAAATGGAAAAAGAAAAATGCTATTTAATACTTTGGCCATTTCAGGTTCTCTGTTACTGTCCTTTCATCCTCCTTGAGTAATGGGCCTATTCTGTCTTTATCTTGTTTCTCATATACTTGTAAACTGTTTTCTGGTTATCCTTTATGTCCATAACTAGCTGAATTGCATGGGCCTTTCTAATTTTGTACCTGCATGATCTCTCTCTCTCTCTCTTTCTCATCATCCTTCATACTTTGACTTAGTTTCCACTTTTTGTATGAGTCTCTTTTGTGTTTCAGATGACTGACGATCTCCTGGTCATTTCTTTCATGACTAACCATTTTTCCTATGTATTGGGATAATATGCTTATATGCCCTTAATAATATTTCTGAAAAACACTGCCAACTCTCCTGAACCATTTGTACTTTATATTTGTTTCACACAGGATCTTAGCTACCAAACTCAATTTGCTAAAATGATTCTTGAAGCCAATGGCCTTTATTCTGCTGTTTTTTCTCTGAGCATTTCTTACAGTCATGAATTTTGATTTTATGAGCGTTTTCATCAACCTTCAAATTTTCAATCAGTTCTTCTGTATTTGTCTGAATCAGTTCTAGAGTAACCTCATCCTTAGTCGCTTTCTCAAATTTTTGTAACAAAGAACTATCTCCAGTGTATTCCAAAACCTCAAATAGTCTGTGCCCTGCTGTGATTCCCCTGCCAACAGATGTCTAGGTATTTGAAGTTCCTCATCACCACTGAGTCCTGTATTTTTAATGATTTTGTTAGTTGCTTAAAAAGAGTCTCATCCCCAAATTATTCTAGTTAGGTGATCTATAGTAGACATTTACCATGTCATCATCTTTTGGTTTTACTACTTTTACCCTTAAAATTAGATTTGCAACAGGTCTGTATCCAACTTCTATGTCAATCTCAGTGCAAACACATTAATCTTTGATAGATAAGTCAAAGTCTCTCAGCTTTTTCCCTGCCTGTTCTTCCTGAATAAGCTATGCGCTTCTACAGCAGTGCTGCTGGTCTGAGATAATTACAAGTGACAATTGTCAAATTACAATCTCAAGTGAAATTAACTAATCAAAGATTATCAGTCAGATTAGTACAGTACTATATAGAATACAAAAAGGATAATACAATTTAGATGCAATAATAATAATAAAGGTGGTGGTAGTGATGATAAAGAGAAGACTCTTTCTCTTTCACTGTATCTGGAAGGATGTGGCAGATTCATTCACCAACTAACTTTCCATACCAATATCATTATATAGAGTTTTGAAACAAAGAAAACCTCTTGCCAAAAGAAATGTGTTCTCATTTTATTTTTAGTCTATTCTCAGTTTTCCTGATGCATATGTGAAGGCATCATTATTTATAGCTGTGAAGCCTCAGACTTCACAAGAATATCCTTCAGTGTGTCTTCCCTCATAGTTATTATTTCTTACTGACTTCTCAACAGAAAACATCTGTTGTAACAAACATCTTTTATCAGTTCCCAGGTGTAGGGACGTATGTTGCTATCTGAAGTTCTATGGACTTAGAGGTAGCCAGGATTATTATGTAGAGTCTAACACAGAAAATTCTTGAATAAGGTTACTTATTAGTTAAGGATCACTCTTCTGAGCCTTAGAAATCAACATACTATTTGTTAATACCCTAAAGATTTGAAATAATAGTTGAAATGAAACAAATACACAAAAATAAATACTTGAAAAAATTATTAAAAGTGAAGGACTGAACATGATTAATATTTACAGTTTTCTTGCCATCAATAAGAATACTTATCACTTTTATGGTCAGAAATTGTAAGAATATTTACACTTATGAATTATACTACTAAGTTTCTGTTATACCAGTTATGCTGTAACTGTAATTATTGTGTAATAAGTGTGATTGATTATTCACTAGTATTTCTAGTATTTACTGTTTATTTCTCATACTTCTTGCATTAGTATACAGATAGATAACATATTCACTGGATTTTCCTTCTATATTCCCTCTTCTCTCTTTTATTCCTCTGTGATTGCTTATGTTGTCCTAGATTCTAATGTTTCACCTGGGTCACCATGTCTTGGAGTTATCAATGGGCATTGTTTACTCCACCTTTCAAACACAGTTTAATAATTCATACACTAAATTATCCGGTCTGTATCTGAAGGCATTCTTCTCCTTCCTTTGCAGGTGGATCCCATCTCTTCTGAGCAGATTTTTTTTTCCTTGCAGAAAAGCATCCCATGGTCTAAGAAGCAAAAGTCTTCCAGGTGACACCATTTGTGCAGACAAGCATTAACCTACAGGATGTATCTGCCTCTGCCTGGGACCCTGCGATGGATTAAAAGGAGTAATGTGAACTCTTCTTCCCTGAACTTTTTCACACTCACTCCCAGATCCCTGTTACTTCTGTTCTGTTCAGGGTTATACATTGCAATATCATTAGTGCCCACATGGATGAGCAACATGGGATAATAGAAGGTAAGATGATCCTCTGCATTTTGACTTCTCTCCTCCATCAAAAATTTAATAGGAATAAACCAGATGCCTGTGAAATGTTTCCATTTTGACGAAACTGCATTTTCAAGTGGAAAACTGGTTCTACTGTAATTAATTTATTTTTTATTTAATTATAACTAGAGGTGTTTATTTACAACTACTGTTATGTGCATATTAGAAAGGGAAAGTAGACTTCTCCAAGATATTAAAAAAAAAAAAAAAGGTATGTGAGAAAGTGATAAGGCATTTCTTAGAATCTTATAACTATTTAAATGAATCCCTTAACCAATGTGTCCAGGATAAGTTACACAGGGAATTATATTGAACCCATTGAAAAACACTAATGTCTGCCCACAAGGCAGTTACATATTTTATTAAACAATTCATATATATGTATACTCGGACAACAACTCTTCAATCCAATTCATCAAATGGTGACAAAGCCTGTACATGATTTTTTTGTGGACATGAATTACACCTTCCAAAGAAGTGGTGTCACACTCCTCGCACACTGTTATGCTTCAGAACTGTAGCCCATTTTTATGTCTGTTCTATGAGAAAGTTAATGATGTTGAGAGTAATCTAATTATTGTAACACTGTAACTAGTTCAAGTGGATTTATAATCACAAATTTTATGTTTTTGCAAATTTCCCTTACCAATCTATCAGAGAGAGAATTTCCAGCATTGGATCAGAAATTTAATCTTCATCTTTTCCCAGAGTCTTGATGTATTTCTGATATAAAATGCTGTTCTTTTGGCTGCAAAATTAGCATCTCGTTATACAGCAGACTTACTGTGTGTATTTTGAATCATAATTGTTTCTTTGTGTGTCCTTTTCATTCTCCACCTTATTTATTTTCTTTCCTGTCTCTCTCTTTCTGCCTTCTATTTCATGGAAGTCTATATTAGCTGGCTAAGACTGCAACATTATTGTAAGCCTATGATTAGAAAGACAACGAAAAGCAATGTCCAAAGCAGCCTGATGCTGATGTATGTTTGCCAGGCCTCAGAGTGGCTAATAAGACCAGGTACTGGGACTATGTTATGCCAGAACTGAAGTTGCAAGTGAAAGTCTACACCAGAGGCAGAAGCAGCAATTTCTGTCTTTGCTATTCTTTTCTCTCCCTTTTTGTGTGTGTGTGTTTTCATAGGAAAAGGGATCAGACTTTAACCTCATTAGTAACAGCTCCAACCCATCTCAGCTAATTTTTTCTTCCCAAAATGACATTTAGTACTATCTAAAAATCATCTATTTTTCCCTGTCTAAAACCTTTGTCTAGCTAAATCAAGAGGGAACAAGAAATTCTGCTAAAATAAAGGCCTTATTTAATACTTTACTTTTCAAATGATGTAATTGTTGTTCCTTCTTTTCTGTGTGTTTAATAAAAGTGTTATATAGGGTTTTAATGGAGTGTTTGCTATGCTGTTAGGCAAGCTAAGGTGAATGTATATTTAATCCAAAATCTTGTTTAAAACTCTTTAATATTGAACTATTACTTGGTTTTGTCAATGCATGTTAGTCTTTGAGATTTTCTATACCATCTAAATCCATACAAATGATCATGACAGCATGTACCATGGTCTCCAAGAGATAAAGCTAAACAGGATGCAGTAAGATAATGAGAAACTTGGTTCAGATAAGCCTTGCCTCTAACAGATCAAGGAAACATATGATAAATCCTTTGCATTTATGAACCAAAAGCCTCTTTGACACAGGACTTATTCTGTGACTGATTGAAGAATTAGAAAGAAACTGTGGGCTAAAACTCATGGGGTATGTCAACATTTACAATTTACTTTGAATTAACGAGGATCAATTCAAATTAAATAAATTCATGGCCACACCGGCTTTCATTAATTCAAACTAAGGAATGCCTTAGCTGGAATTGATGAAAGCGAACTTCAAAGTTATAGGACCTCATTCAACTTCCAAGTAACAGTTAATTCAAACTCATTGGTTCGAATTAACCGAATGTAGCCAAGTTAATTCGAGTTAACTGTTAGTTCGAATTAGCCATGGCTTGATTTGTCCCTGTGCAATAGCGCCCCCTACCTAATTTGAAATAGCAAGTCCTGTGCATGGACATGCTAGTTCGAATTAGAGTTTCTAGTGTGGCCATGTTAATTATTAGTTTGAATTAAGTTAATTTGAACTAGCCTTCTAAGTGTAGACATACACATGGAGTTTTTACTTCCCTGTATAAGAGTATCTGGTAGCAAGGGCTGTAGAATCCTTAATTCTGATTTGTAAAAATATATAATATTTTTTACTTGAAATGAGCACCTTTGATCTGCAAATCATTAGGGCACAAGAAAGGAATCACACGGTATATTTGAGTCACTTTTCAAAGTAAAATCACACACACAGGGTGGAACAGCCAGCTCAGGGGTGGAGTGGGCTGTTCCAGAGGCCAGGTTCTGCTCTACTCCTGCTCCTCTCCCAAGCTAGCCTTGCCCACTGGGGCAGAGTGACTGGCTCAGGGGATGGATGGGAGTATGGGGCTGAGCCTCTGGGCTGCCCTGCTCTGTCCCCCACAGGCTGTTGTTCCCAGGCCCCACACCCACCTAGGGCTGACCCTGGTCTTGTCCCATTGATTTTCAATATGATGCAACATGAAATCATTTTTAAAAAAAATCCTATAATTCTACATCTTTTGAGACTAAACATTGGCCTTGGCACAAACATGCTGGGCCCAAGTGATAAGAGATGGGTATGGTAAAGGGACAGTGCCAAGAGGGGTGAACAGCCACTGATCTCCAGCCAGCACACTGCTGGGCCCATCTGGTGGTTTTGGAAGAAAGTGAGGGGACTGGGAGCCAGGAATGGCTGCCAGACTCTTGTCAGGGAGCTACAGATTCCTGCAGTGGGAAAGGGTCAGGGTCAGGTTGGAGCTGGAGGAGGGAGTGACTGTCACACTCATCCAGGCCCAGCTGTAGGGTGTAATGAAAGACTCCTGTAGTTACCCCCACCAGCCCTTGAGTGCACCACCCCCTCTGGCATTTGCCAGAATTGTCAGATGGCCAATCCACCCATGTTGTTTTGTTAATTTCTTTACTTACAGTAAAGAATGAAAATGTAGTATGTAATCAATACTATCAGCTGCAAACAGCAGAATCAGAACTTTTTTTTTTTTTTCCCCCCAGTAGTATGACATTGTCTGGGACAGAAACAGAGAAAAAAATATTGCTGGTTTTCACAGTTTTCTTAAAATATAAAATTCAACTTTCTTCCCAGTTCCAGAGGTTAGCTAGCAAAGTAATTAGTGGATTACTTGTTGTTTTCTTCCTAGAAGAGTCACCTTTGAGGATGAGTTTAATCAAAGAGGAAAAGTCATACACTTCACACTGCAACCTTTGCTGTGTGCTGGAGGAGTACCAAGGGAACTATTGTGGTCTTATCAAACCAAGCTAGAATAATCAATAAGAAAACAAGAAAAAAAAATATTAACTGATATGCAACTGACGTAAGGGAAATGCTTTGAATCAAAACTTAAAAATAGATAAAATGCTACAAAGAATGTTTTTTTTTTCTTGTATTTTTACATGAATGAGAATGTAATATTGGTGATTATCAGGCTTTCTGGATACCTCAGAAGTAAAAAAAAAAAAAAAAAAGCCCAACTTTTTATGTAAAACCCATTACATTTGCCATGCCTGAGGTTCTAATAGAGCAACACAATACCTCTTGAAGTACTTATCATAAAGTGTTTTCCCCACAGTCAGAAGAGGCAGATTTTAATTAACCTTTACAATAACCTTACCTTGTAGTTAATTAAACAAGTACAAGTCATTTTAGCTCAATTTTGAGTTTTAAAATTACAGTAACCAAAATAATGAAGATATTTGGATAGTTTTTGGAACCTTGGATGTCCTGTAATTTAATGCGCAAATATTGTGTTTGAAATACATATTTTGAATGAAAAGGTAGCAGAATTTTTCAAACACTTGTTCTCTATATTGAAACATTTATTCCTTCATAGTTTATTGGCTAGACATTTCAGCATTTCTGTAAACAAGTAACACATATTATGGGTGTGTTCACACAGCAGTCTTTTATTTTGAAACAGAGGTTGTTTTGAAATAAGAGACCACGTTCACACGACGCGCTGTTGTTTCGAACCAACGGTTTACGTTGTTTCAGAACAACTTAAACCTCATGTGGGGACGAAACAACGTTGTTTCAAAATGGTTGTTTCGAAACAATGCCGTCTGCACATGTTGTTTCGAAACAACAGTGACTTGTTTCGAAATAACTGTTGTCTGAACCTGCTATTTCAATTTGTTTTTTCCTTAATTCAAATTAACAAACTGTTAATTCAAATTAACTTATTTCGAAATAAGGCGTTATTTTGATACAAGTTGTTTCAAAACAACTTGTATCGAAATAACCTCCTGTGTGTGAACGTAGCCTAGGGTATGTCTACGCAGAACTTTTATTTCAAAATAACACTGGTTATTTTGAAATAAAAGATATTTGGTCCACATGACATTTCCTTATTTCAAAAGGATGGATCCTGTCCTTTTGAAATAAGAACCATCATTTCGAAACAGGTTAAACCCTGATTGTTTTGAAACGGCTCTTATTTCAAAATGGTTATTTCAAAATAAGGCTGTTTGGACATGTTGTTTCAAAACAACATCATTGTTTTGAAACAACTGTTTTGAAACAACATGTCCAAACGGCCTTATTTTGAAATAACCATTTTGAAATAAGAACCATTTCGATAGCAGACTTTCCCTTAATTCGAATTAACACTTTCTTAATTTGAATTAACTTATTTCAAAATAAGGACTTTATTTCAAAATAACTCATTTCAAAATACTTATTTCACAATAACAATGTGTGTGTAGACATAGCCATAAGATACATATATGTATGCACGTTTGTTTATCTGTACAGTTGATTCCCTTGTTTGTGAATAATTTTTCCAAGACCTGAGCAGCAGCTAGAAGGTGGGGCCTTTCTCAAAGATTCACAATAAGGGAGGGCCAGCCAGCCTCTGCAGGGTGGAACATGGAAGTCTACCCCCATGTGACTAGGAACAGAGAGTCTAGCAGGAAAGGGAAGTATAAAGGGAAGGCCTTTCAGCTCAGTGGGGAGAAGGCAGTTGAGGGAGAAGAAGACCTCTCCCTTGATGTTGGAGTCTGACCCTGATTGCTGCTTTCCAGCTAGAGCCCCTAGGTTGTGCAGAGCTGCCTGAAGTCTGCAAACCATAGGAGATCCTGGATCCTGTGACCTACAGGAGCTGTTATCCACTGATCACCTTGAGGAGCTGTCAGACCAGCTGCTAGTCAATGACATTAAGGATTTGTAGAACCTACCTTTAGTCAAACACCCACAGGAAATTGAGAATGACTTCATGAGCGAGGTGCCCCGGGAAATGGGGAAAGTAAGGAACCCAGGGAAACCAGCCCACTGTTCTGTTGTCTTGTGGCCTGCATCCAAGTCAGTGAGTTAAGTCAGCTGCAACCCCACTAAATATGTGGCAGAACACCCTGCCACTATCAGAGCCCAAGGCTGGGATGCAGTGAAGTCTGGTGGGCCTGTGTCCCCCTCCTCCATTACCATGCCAAATAAAGCTTGATCACCCCTTGGCCTGTTCAGTTGCCATGGCCTTAAACTATTTGCTTTCCCTCTTTAGGAATAAAGAGTATTTCCACTGCCAGCATCATTTTGCCTGAGCCATGGTACTTGGACTGTTTGCTCAGCCTGCAGAGGGCTAGCAATTTGTCACTTTGCTTACCCCATCCTGCCTGAAGATATGGTTGATAGACTGTTTGCTTACCCTGTGCAGATCTTGAGACTGTATATTTTGCCTGCCCTGCACTGCCTGGTGGCCTGGACTATAAGCTGCGAACTCAACCTGTTTTAGGGCTGCAGACTATTTACTTGACCTGTCTTGACAAGGGTCCAAGCCAAACACTGCTTGATCTCCTCACTGCAATAGCTTCTGAATGAAACCCTGTGGAGATGGAATATCCTTTTTGTATGTTATCACTACATGCTGTTTAACTGACCCTATTACTACACTGTAGCCAAAGATTTTGTCTTGCCTTTGTTGTCTAAGTAATTAAATAAATTAGGAAATTTGAAGGCTGCAGGAGGAAAAAGAGAGAGAAAGGAAGAAAAAAGGGGGGGGGGTTAAATTGTGAAGTCCCTGTGATTTGCTATGTTTCCATATTATTAATGCAGTGATTCCCAGCCTTTTGGCTCAAGGGCCACAGATATTGTCTTAGCTCTTATTTTGCAGTAGTGTGCAAAGTTAATGATCATGAAATTAAGTATGGCAGGAGAACACCATGGCTTAATAAGGAGACTGTCATGATCTAAACTCAAGAAAGATTCTTGCAAAGAGTGGAAACTAGGTCAAATTACAATGAATATAAAAAAATATGTTTGTAGGAATAAAATTTTAAAAAATGGACAAGCTGCAAAATGAGATTAAACTGGTGAGAGCAATAAAGGGTAACCAGAAGATACTTTACAAATATATTAGAGGCAAGACAAAGACCAAAGAAAGAATAGACTTGTGGTTCCCAACCTGTGGGCAGGGGATGAAAAGTGGACCACCACTGTTCTCCTGTTAGCTTCTGAATGGAGCCACTACCTAATGACCGAGGCAGAGTGCATTTCTATGGGGCTAAAAGACTGGTTCTGGTTCTTTGGTACAACCGAAGGAGATGGGAGGTCACAGCTCTCCTCACCATCTGTAAGAGAGAGCACTGCAAAGTACTCCCTCTAGACCAGGGGTCTCAAACTCAAATCACCACAAGGACAGCATGAGGACTAGTGAAGGGCCGCATGAGGACTAGTACATTAGCCCAAGGGCCACACCACTGAAACCTTTTCATACAACAATATTGCAAATATTGGTAACAGTGGTGTTGCTGGCCACAGGAAATAACTTTAGGGGCCACATGTGGCCCACGGGCTGTGTGTTTGAGACCCCTGCTCTAGACCCATATGCACTCGGGTCCCTACTGGAGCCAGAGGCAGGAAAGCACTAATGTTCTGTCCCTTTGGCTGCAGAAGAGAGTCACTGTCTAGGTACCTAAGAGGGGAAAAGAGGGTTACAGGGTATGTGTGGTGTCCCTGCTGAAGCCAGGGAGAGAGGAGATCCTTAAGTATACAGCTTCCTCGCTGAACTTCTTTCATCTAGCTGTAGTGTGTTGGGGGCGGGGAGGCACCTTGAGCCAAAAAGCTTGGGAAAACTGGTATAGACTCGTTATTCAATGTGGAAGAATGATAACATGCCAGAAGTGCTAAATAACTTTGTTTGTTTTTGGTTGGTTTGTTTCAGTTTTTACCAAAAGGATTACTAGCAATTGGCCTTCTAATTTAATGAACCTCAGGGAAAATGAGGTGGGATCAGAAGCTAAAATAGGGAAAGACCAAACTAAAAATTTAACTTAGACAAGTTAAATCTCTTCATACCATGAAGGCCTAATGAAATACATCTAAGAATACTCAGGAAGCTGACTGAGGAGATATCTAAGCTATTGCTGATTATCTTCAGAAAGTTATAGTATAAAGGAAAGATTTAAAAGAACTGGAAATTGATCTATACAGTGGCAATCTTTAGAAAGGAGAATAAGAACAAGCTGGGGAAGTACAGAATGTCAGCATAACTTCAGTATCTGCTCAATGGAGCAAATAATTAAACAATCAATTTAAAGAAACCTGGGAAATAATTAGTTGATAAATATCAGTCAACATGGATTTGTCAAGAACAAATCCTGTCAAACCAACATATTAGCTTTCTTTGATAGGATAAAAATCCTTGTCTATAGGAGGAATCAGTACATGTGGTTAAGTAAGGTTTTGATAATGTCTCATAGCACTTATTCATAATCAAACCAGCAAAAAACAACCTAGATGGAGCTACTCTAAAGTGAATACATAACTGATTGGAAAACCATTCTCAAAAGCTAGTTAGCAATGGTTCAAAGTCAAAGTTGAAAGACATATTGAGTGAGGTACTGCAGGTATCATTTCTGGGTCTGGTTATATTCAGTATACTCATCAGTGATTTAGATAATGGCATAGAGAGTGTATGTGTAAAATTTCCAGAAAATACCAAGGTGGGATGGGTTGAAAGTACTTTAGAGATTAGAATTAAAATTCAAAATGATCTGGAGAAAGTCAAGAAATGATCTGGCATAAACTGGATGAAATTCCATAAAGACAAGTGCATGGTATTCCAGTTGGGATGGAATAATCAGTTGCATACACATCAAATGGAAAATTTAAGCTTAGGAAGGAGTGGTGTTATGTGTCTGGGGTCTAAGAATCTCCTATATTAAGCATGTTTTGTTTGAATCTCAGGAAGTTTACCACCCAATTTGAATAAAATAAGTCTTGCTGCTTATAAGGCACTCCCACCTCAGGAATACCTTTAACAAGCATTATAACCACCAAAATTGAAGACACGGGGCTTTAGGAAATGTATAGAGGCTAGCAATACTCAGCAAATGTTAAAATGAGATTTCACCAGTGAATTTATTCTGATCATCTGCACAAATGGAGAAGGTCACAGATAAGTTACAATTTGGGCAAGAAAAATACAATGTAAAACACTTGCACAAAAATTGGATGACACAGGAGACTGTGTGTAAAATGTTTGTGTGGGGTAATGTAATAGGTTTAATAAATTTGAAGGAGATATTTAGTGTAGTGGGGTTGTTTCCCTGCTTTGACCCATAAAGGATTAACTGGGCCTAAAGAGTAGCAGTCAATCAGGAGTGAGTGCTAATGAGCCAATTAGGGGCCAGAAAACTTGTGTTGGAAGAAGAAGCACTGATTACACTTTTTTCCATCCATTTATTCATTAGGAAATATTTGCATCCAGGTTGTGGCTATTTTAGGTCTGGAATCCTCCACCGTGGTATTTGTACAACCTGTAGGATTACATTTTGCAAACAAGTTAAATTAAACTTAAAATGCTATTGGTACGTGCTTCCAGGCACTCTTATTATGTCAGGATAAATCACATTTAAATCAGGGGACACTCCTTGGTTCTAACATTCTAGGTATTCAAAAAGTATTATATTCTGGTCTCTTTAATTGGTACCATTGTAAAAAGTGACTTAACTCAGTATTTACCATTTTGTTACTTAGGTGCCATAAGTTTTTGTGGCACTTCTATTGCACCACCATTTTTTTTAATCCATCATGTAATGTTTTCAGATTTTTTTTTTCCCCCCAGCCATCAACATAGGGGCTCTTGGTTCACCCCATATGCTATCCAATGATATATCCATGCCCCCCACTCCATTTTTAAAGCCTGTCTGTACACATGGCTGGAATTGGTTCCCATTCCTCTTTCAGTGGTTTATGCATTTCATTTGTTCTGCAGCCTGCAGGTGATAAGAAATGTGGAACAACTGTGTGACTTCAGTGTGTGTTGTGAGCTCACCCATCAAGTCTGAGCAAAAAGGTGCTCCTTGGTTGGAATCTGCTACCTATGGGACACTTCAACAAATGAATACTTCATTTTAATTAGTTATTTAGCTGTTATAGCCACTTGGTAGCTTATAGGAAATGCTCCACCGACCTGCTAAAGGCACTTACCACTGCTAACATAAATCAATTCCTCTTATGAGTCAGGGGCAGGGGTCTATGTAGTCCATTAGTATTTTTCCCAAGGCCCTTGTGCAATTTTTCATTAAGTTCCCTTTAACCATCTAGCCAACTTAACCCTTTAATTACCTTATTAATTTAGACAACATTTCAGGTGTGCTTTTAACTTGACTGCCCTTCCTGGCCGCCACCACCAAATTATATTTATTTATTTATTTTTAATTACTGATGTCTCCTTAAACCTAAGAGGCCCTCCTGCCTCCCCCACTTAGGAAAGCCATTCAGCTTCCCTGAGGAGGATACAGCATTACTGGTCTCTTGATTGCTAGAGCACGTCAAATACTTTCCCTTAGACCATTCTGATACGTGCTTAGTGCCTGGTTTTAAGATGCCCACCAGTTCTGGATCAGATTTTTGCAATTCTTGATTTTGACTTTCCTAATCCAGAATTTCCTTTACTATTTTGATTATCCTTGCCCCTTCCAAGATCATATTTTCTTGTTGTTGAGATATTAAAACAAACAAATGAAAACAAAACAAACAGAAACATTAAATATTTAGGAATAAAGCCAAGCAACCCTAGCTGGTTGTGTTCACTTGACATCACTTACAGTTCTCCAAGTTCTTTTACACAACCGTACTAAAAATTTTCTATTTGTACTTTTGGAGACAGTCAAGTTTTAATGGAAACCTCTCATTCCCCTTCCATAATTTGACCAATTGCTAAATAATTAAATAAGTTAAATTAGATTGTCCCTTTGCCTGCTGCCCATAGCTATGTCTACAGTGTGTGTTTAAGCCAGCTTAAGGGGCCTGATGTTGACTTAAACAGAGCCCTGTCTACATTGCAGGGCAATAAAGTCGACTTTAGCATTAGTTAAAGTTGACTTTATAACTCCCACTTATAAAGTTGACTTTACAGTTAAGTCGACTTTATAAAGTTGACTTAAGGCAATGTAGAGGGGGAGTTGCCTTAAGTCAACTTTACTGGCCTCCCAACCACAGAAAACATGGAGGCTGCCTAGAAGACACAACACAGCTGGGAGCATTCCCAGCTGTGTGCAACCCAGCCAAACTTCCCATGTTCCCAGACTGATCCGGCATCTAACCTGTTCTGATCCCGACCAGGCGTCACAGCCCGACCGGTCATTTCCCTGGTTCTCAGCCCAACCCCAGCAACTCAGCTGGACTCCAGCATCTCCCCCCATCACAGCCGGACCTCAGCATTTCAGCCTGACCCCAGCATCGCAGCCCAACCTGGCATCTGAATGCAACCCGCCATTTCTCCCAGCAGCTCAGAGTGACCCAGCATCTCTCCCCGCAGCTCAGACTCACCCGGCATTTCTCTCCGCTGCTCAGCCCCACTTGGCATCTCAGCCCGATCCCAACATCTCCCCGGTTCTTAGCCTGACTCTGCCTGTCTCCCCTAGTCTTAGCCTGACACTGCATGTCTCCCCTCTTCTTAGCCCGCCCAGCATATCTCCCCTATTCTCAGCCCAACCCTGCATGTCTCGCTCCTTCTCTGCCCAAACCCATATTTCTTCCCCTTGCCTTTCTCAGCCCAGTCCTCCATGTCTTCCCCTTCTCTGTGCAAACCTGTGTGTCTCCCCCTTGTCCTTTTCAGCCTGACCCTGCCTGTCTCCGCCTTCTGTGCCCAACCCTGTGTGTCCCCCCTTCTCAGAGGACACCATCCATAATGTTGTAAAAAAATATGGAGTCCGGAGGCACTGTTTAAGACTAACAAATTTATTTATTGGGTGAGCTTTCATGGGAGAAAATTCCTACTTCATCAGACAGTTTGAAGATGGGGGAATTTACAGAATGGTAGGAAATAAATGCAGAGGAGTGTAAGACAGAGGATCAGGTCACACTCTAACAGCAAATTAAAGCAGTTGTTACAATTCAAACATTGGGAAACAGCACATGGAAAGAAAGAGAGAAAGAAAGTTGCTATTTCTTTTAGATTAGATTGTGTGAAATCAGGATTAAATCCTGACTATGGATTTTTTTCCCATTATAACAGGTGATTTGACTTCACCTTCCTCTATGTGCTGTTTCCCAGTGTTTGAGTCTTAACAACTGCTGTACCCTGCCCCTGCACTGGCAGTTGCCCTGCAGCACCTGTTCCAGAGCCAGAGGACTCTGGGCAATGCAGGGAGGGTGGAGTGCTGTGCTGGCACATTGTTGGGCTATGTCAGGCTCCCTGACCTCCCAGTTGCCACACACAGTATGGAGGGTGGTGTGGTCACTCACTTCCTGTGGTAAAGGAGTGGCTGGAAGAGAGGGGCACCTCTGCTGTGCTGCACTGTGGGCCAGGTACCCACAATGCATCACTCCTAGGGCGATGTAGTAGCTGCCCATGTGGACGTGGGCAGTCTCCTGGTGTTTTGAGCATGGATGTGCTAAGCCAGCTTAATAAAGTCTACTTTAAGCAGACTTTATTAAGCCGGCTTAACTGAGCCCTGTAGTGTAGTCATAGCCCATAGCACTTATTTACAATTAATTGTTTTCAGACAATTCCTCAGGAAAAGGGCCCTTTTTCATTCAGATTAGCTATAAAGGCTCCTAGATACAGAAATATTTTAGTAGCCACTACCTGACCCCTTATATAATTTAGCTGTTAGGGTTCCATGAAGTATGAATGTACCAACTATACCTGTATTTACCTTATTAAATATTATTAAAAAAAAAAACACTAGCCCCTTATAACATTCCCACAACTATTACTTTTTAACAATTCTACAGCCCCAGCTGTCTAATTCTCTTCAATTTTTGAAGCATTATTTTTTACATAAACTACTTTTAACTTGTCTTGCCTTTAAATCACTTACTTTTGCATTCATTTAACCATACCTGAGCTTTAGTTTATAATTCTTTGCTGCCGCAGCTTTAATCTGGCAACATTCTCTTTGATTATAAACCCTCTGTTCCCTTACTCAGACTGCTGTGCTTCTGAATAGCTGCTTTTACAGAGCTAATTCTTATGCATTTTTAAGGCGGCTTGTAAAATCTGACTTACTTTATTACACGCTTTGCAAGACAGCTACCTTAGTTTGTACCTTGTCAAACCTTTTACAGTCAAAGGCTATGTCTACATTGTAAAAACTAAGTCAACTTTATTAAGTTGACTTAATAAAGTCTGCTTAAAGTTGACTTTAAGTAGACCTTATTAAGTCAATGTAGTGAGTCAACACTACATTAAGTTGACTTTATAAAGTCAACTTTAAATGGGTGCCCTGGCTTAAGTCATCTTTATAAAGTTGACTCAATGGCCCCACCACACTAAGTCGACTTTATTAAGGCGACTTAGTGAGTCCACATTGCCTTAAGTCAACTTAATAAAGTCAACTTAACGGTAAAGTCGACTTTATAAGTGGACCTTATAAAGTCAAATTTACTGGACCCTAAAGTCGACTTCATTGCTCTGCAGTGTAGACAGGGCTGTGTGTAAGTCAACTTAAGGGCCCTTAAGCTGACTTAAACACATAGTGTAGACATACCCACAGTGTATTTAAAGTTCATTCTATTAATATTAAAAATCAAATCAAAGCAAAAATACATTTTCTATGAAACCCAATCAGTCCTATGAAATCATTTAAAAGAACAGACTAGCTGTGACAACATTCCTTAACATTAAAATGTTAGGATTTCACTGCTCCCCTGTCTTAGTTCACACATATGGAGGGATAGAAAGAAAGGGAGGATAAAAGAAGGGATGGGGGAACAGAAGCTTGCTTTAAGGCATCCACTTGACCATTAAGAGCCAAGCTCTCCAACATAAGGTAATCAAATTCTTCCATATGGCTCTCAGCCATTCTAACTGCTGTTACACTGTGATGATTGCAAGTGGCCAGGTGCTGGGGGACCTTGGTGCCCCGAGTGCTCTGCCCCTGCCACTCGGCTGGCAGCTGCTGAGCCGGGGCAGTGGGTCCAGCCAGTTCCCTTACCCCCCTCCTAGCCGGCAGCTGCCGAGCCCAGGCAGTGGGACCCGCTGCTTCCCCAGCTGCCAGCTTGCCGGGGCAGCGGGTCCAGACACCTAGGGACCTACCGCACTCCTGCACCCCCCTGCATCTACCCCCAGCACCTAGGAAAGACAATATTATATCAATATGTGTGACATATCGATATTACAGAGCCAGATATGGTTATTTCAAAACCACGGTTTCAAAATAACCCACGTTTTGGTATATAACGAGGTTTCATTGTATAAAAATGATTTTCCCTATTTCAAAATAAGGGAGCTCCTTATTTCAAAATAAGGAAAAGTCTTCTGGACAGGTCAACTTTTAATTCAAAACAGTGGTGGTTGTTTCAAATTAAAAGCCTCATGTGAACATAGCCATTTAGATCAGGGGAAACAAAGCAAACAAACAAACAAAAAAAAAACCCTTACTTTCTGGGCAAGTAAGCACTGGAGTAAATTGCCTTTGGAGTTTGTGAAATCTTCATCACTGGAGGTTTTTTTGTTTGTTTGTTTGTTTGTTTGTTTTTTTTATGTTTGTTTGTTTATAGTAAGATAGACAAACACCTGTCAGTGATGATATAGATAATCTTTCCTTCAGTGCAGAAGACTGAATTATAAGACCTCTCAAAGCCCTTTCTGAGCTAGCTCCTACCCCCCACAGCCTTCAGAGAGGGACTGGGGGCCAGATTCGGCTCTCAGCCCTTCTTTCCATGCTTCAGAAACCAGCTGCCAGCCCCCACCGGCAGAGGAGAGGGGCTGGGAGCTGGATCCGCCCCCCCTCCCCAGTCTTCGCCACAGGGCAGGAGCCAGATTGGGTCCTTCCTGGAGTGGACTGTGACTCTATAGCTGGATCACACCTGAAGGTGGTGGGGTGCTGCCCTGTAAATTCAATTTAAATTCTTAAGCCAACCTACAAGGCAGGAGTTATTAAGTCAACTTAAGCAATTGCTTAAGTTGACTTAATAATTCTAAACACGGACAGGGAGTGGCTTATGTCAACTTAAGATGTTTTAAGTAGACTTAGGCCCATAATGGAGACATGTCTCTTGTCCCTTTTTAACTATTCCTTCATTATCTGATATTCATTGTGGGTCTAGAACGGAGTGAGCCCACAGCAGCTTCAGAACCCTTGCTGATACCTTGTGAATTTGATATACCCCATCACTAAGATTTTTTTAAACTCTTAGTTTTAATTGTGTTACCCAATTTTATGTTTTTCTACTAAGTAACATTACTTTACACTTTCTTCAGTAACTTCCATTACACCAACATATACAATTACCATCTCTAAAATTTAACTTTCTTGCAATTCCATTCCCCTTAAGTTTTCCAGACTTTGTAGATAATGCTACTTTTATATGTTTGTCTACAAATTTTATGAACATTTATCAGGAACTAGAATATCTAATATATGGTAAACCACACAAAAATAATAATATATCCTGGAATTTTTATGCCATTGATTGTATCAAAAGAAGAAATATTGAACTATGTGTCAGTCATAGCTGTGATTAGGCAACTTCAGGATTCACTTAATCTTAAGGGACAGGAAGCCATAACATCTTGCTTGTAAACTACGGGTATGCCATTTTTTCTAAGTCTCATTAAATAAAAACATCTAAAAATATTCTTAACTTGAACAGCCATAGATTGATAATGCCACATGAAATGGCATTATGAAATGGAATGTTTAGATGCAGAAATAAAATAATATTTTTTCTATTTATAAAAAGCTTTTATTATTTGATTAATTCATTTTTTTCACTATTAATTTATTTTTCTTCCCAAGCAGATAGATCAATACACTGAATATCTTCTGATTCTTCAGGTAGCTGGTGCATAGCTCTCAACTTCCTATATGTCTTCTTTGCTCTCTTGAATTTAAATGTGTCTCACTGTTGAATTTAGATGGCTGTTCATTTAGATCCTCATCTAAACCACTCTATAGTAAATGACATTCTTTTCATTGACCTCAGTGGACTTTCAGTCGTGCCCTGAAGACAGATTTTAAATGCTTTTGAGCTAATAATAACATCCTGAATATATATTTTAGAGCAGCAGTTTTCAAAATTTCTTTCTTGGGACCCCGTTGAAAAAAGTCATTTATGCCCATGGCCCAACAGTTAGATCTTTGAGCAATGCATTCCTGTCTTTTTGGCAGTGACAGAAGGGACTTGGGGACTTTGGCAGAAGGGAGCGCTGTGACAGAGAAGCTGAGGATCAGCAACCCAGTATCACATCCTGGCCCTAAATTCAAAAACCACTGTCTTAGAGAATTTCCATGTTTCTGGGACTATTTGTTTCTCAACTCATGTTTAATGGACACGGAAGTTTTTAGCACACTTTATAGACTGTACTAGTTCAGAAATTAGGAAATAGAGATTATGTAAAGTTTTGAGATTAACATTTGAGAGACAAATATTCACCAGTAACTACACAGCATACAACAGGAAGACTAAGCCAGATACTTGTCCCTGCAGCAGGCCCTGTTGCCAACTCTGTTCACATATTTACCCAAGTGATGACATCATGGGACCTAAACAGGTCATCTACCCAATCAAGGGCTCATTCACCTGCTCATCTGCTGTACCAATGTGATATATGTCATCATATGTCAAAAGTTATATACATTGGCCAACCTCTACTGTCTCTGTGCAAAAGAATAAATGGACACAAATCACACATCAAAAATGGCAACACTCAAAAACTAGTCAGAAGACATCTCAATCTACTAGGACATTCTGTAAAAAAACAAATACAAGAAAAAAACCCCATGCTAGTTACTGTACTTCAGGGGGAAAAAAATACACATTTCATAAACAGTTTGCAATGTAAATCTACAGAATTGGAATTCATATGCAAGCTAGATACCTTCACATTGGGTTTCAATAAAACTCTTGAATAGTCATTTTAAAAGGTAAATTTCCTTAAATCACCCTTCTCAGCTCCTGGCTTCCTATTCCATAGTTTGAGTCCAAATATCTTATTTACTTTAAAGAGGTAAGCTAGAATTCTATTGTTCTAGCTGTGGTTAATTTAACATTTTGGCACATCCTTCTTTATATTTACAGCCTACTTGTTATATTTTACATTTCATTCATCTGACAAAGTGGGATTGCATCCACAAAACCTCACGTGACAAAATAAATTTGTTAGTCTTTAAAAGTGCCGCAGAACTCTATCCCTGCTACGTAGGTTCCTGGACCTTCCCATGCATTGTATAGGGAACCTGGGATCCTAACTTGGGTTGTGAATTCCATTTAGTAGCAGTATACCTAAAAGTTAGGCAGCACAATGGCCTAAATCCACCTTCAGAATTCTATTCAGAAGAGAATTCTGTTTCTTTTTATAAAGATCTCAGATATCACAGTGATGGGCATTCTTATAACAACTTAGATGGACATGCCTTAAATTGTTAACATTATTTGCTAAGCCTCTCTTTGTGAGGTCCCAATTAACTGTCCAGGTTCTCTTGTGTCATCCATGCCCTGATAAGAGAACCTGATATATAGTGGTCCCAGTGGTTGTAGGAGCACTCGGGGCTGTGACTCCTAAGCTGGGAGAGTGGCTCCAACAGATCCCAGGAACAACATCAGAGCTCTCTGTCCAGAAGAGTGCAGTGCTTGGAACAGCTAAGATACTGCGCAGAACCCTCAAACTCCCAGGCCTCTCTCTCTCTACATATATTTGACTGGTGAGTGGCTATATATAGGTGACTGGATAGCATAGTGGTTAATAGCAATGCCCTTTGATACAGGATACCAGGGTTCAAATCCCGGTGGGTACCTATCTACAGAAGGGTGTAGAGATTAAGGATAAGACTTGGCTACTGAAAAAATACAAGGGCCTGACTCCATCTGAAGCCCTAGAGACTGCTAAGCAAAAGCTCACAGTGCTGGCCACCAGGCTAAGGAGATACACTAGGGAAGCAGAGGCCAAAAAGATAAATGCCCTGTTCTCCAAAGAACCATCCAAAGTGTACTCCCAACTGCAGTGCAACAACACGATAACAGCAGAGCCACCAACAGGAGAAACGGAACAGTACTGGAAGAACATCTGGGAGAAAGAGAAGACTCATAACACCAGTGGAAAGTGGCTGCAGGACCTGAGAACAGACCACAGCAATCTCCCAGAACAGGAACCAGTCACCATCACAGTAGCAGACATCCAACAGCGGGTCAAGAACATGAAGAGCTGGACAGCACCTGGCCCGGACATGATCCACACCTACTGGCTAAAGAAACTAACAGCAGTGCATGAACGCCTAGCAGCACAGATGAACCAGCTGCTAGCAGCAGGCTCCCACCCAGACTGGCTAACACAAGGAAGGACAGTGCTGATCATGAAAGACCCCCACAAGGGAACAGCACCATCCAACTACCGGCCAATAACCTGCCTCCCCACAACATGGAAAGTCCTATCAGGCATCATAGCCGCCAAGCTACAGGACCACATGGGCCAGTACCTGAGCACAGCTCAGAAGGGCATTGGGAACAACACCAGAGGCTCAAAACACCAGCTGCTCATAGATAGAGCAGTCGCCCAAGACTCAAGGTCTAGACAGACCAATCTGAGCACAGCCTGGATTGACTACAGGAAAGCCTACGACTCAATGCCGCACACATGGATCTGTGAATGTCTGGCACTATACAAAGTCAACAGGACACTAAGGACCTTCCTCAAGAACTCAGTGGGACTGTGGAAGACAACGCTGGAAGTCAACTCAAGACAGCTTGCACAAGTGGCCATCAAGTGCGGCATATACCAAGGTGATGCGCTGTCCCCTCTCACCCCTATGGGTGGTATGTGTCATCCTCAACCTTCAGATGGACTCAGGCCCTTGTATTTTCTCAGTAGCCAAGTCTTATCCTTAATCTCTACACCCTTCTGTAGTTCCACCAGCCGGCTAACTTCTCTCCGGGTTGCCTTGATCTTATCCTCCAACCTCATTTTCCAGGGGGGGGTGTACTGGTGTTCTTGATTGTGTAGCCAAGCATCTCCAGGATTAAAGAGGCTGTAGCGTATACCAGTTCATTGGTTTCTGTGATGGTGGTAGTAGGAATTGTCATTAGGGCTCTATTGGCATCTTCTAGCATACTAGCTGATGGTACTTCTCCAACGAGCCTTGGTAATCGGTCTCAAGGGTTGACCGTAGCTAGTTTATCCAAGATCTTATGTCTCATATCAGCTGCTGTGCTCTGTACTGGAGGGGGTGCCAGTGAAGTTTCAGCTTCAGGTGGTGGCTGCACATCTAGTTGTTCTTCTGGGGCTTCTTCTTGCGTTGGGGAGGTAATGTGGAATTGGTCTATCTCAAGTTGTGAGAACAGCTGCCTCTTTACTATATTGAAGCATTGGGTAACTAGCTGTTTCTCAGTTAGTGTGGATGGAGGTCTTTTGTCCATCCCGAGTTCCCTCATACATTTCATATATCCCCTCTCATTAGGTCTGCTGTTGTAGTAGCATTCCATCAATTCCAGGTTCTCTTGTCTTGTCCATGCATGGTTTGTTCCAGTAGCCCACTTATCGTCAGATTGTCCTGGTTCCTCAACATCTGGCGCAGACCTTGTTAATCCGGGCGACGTCCAAGCCGGCATGACTCTCCTAGTTCGTGTCACTCTCATATTCGAGGTAGGCAAGTGAGGCATTAGGACATCTTTTGCCCAAGGACCCCTACTGGGAAGGTAGGCAGGTACCCACTGGGATTTGAACCCCGGTCTCCCGTATCAAAGGGCGTTGCTCTTAACCACTACGGCGCTCTTAACTACTATGCTATCCAATTACCAATATATATTAAACCTGTTAGAGAATTTCATTATCTGAGTAATGTAATTTCAGAGACTGACTCTATTTTACTGCTGAGGAATAATATGGGCTCAATCTAGACTCAAAAAAAGAAGCAAGACCACTATGTAAACCATCAGCCCTCCTAACCCTCCCAAAAAAGTCTACTCTGGCCATCTGATTAGGGAACTAGGAACTAGGTTAAAGAAATCCATTTGAAATTCAGTCTTCTAGCAGGTCATCCATAGAAAATTTGTAAAATGAAGTTGTGTAATAATACTTACAGTTTCTGGATCTCAATTACACATATACTAAATTATGTCTAGACTTAACAAGTAGTTCCCCAAAGGGGTAATAAGTTAAAAATCATCATAATGGGTTTAGGTACTCTCCCGGGTTTTTTTGCCTGTCCCAAACTCACTGGATTTATCCCAATATTGCAGTTCAGGTCATGAATATTTGCATGTAACTGAGAGACAAAGCTCCCATTAAAATCTCAAGTATTTCAGAAGCAATAATATACATTACTCTAGACAACAAAATTTTTTCAAAAGTTTTGCTTCCTCAGATTTTTTTTGATTATGCTAGACTGCTTGAAGCTGACCACAAATACAATGTCAGACTACTTATATCTTGTAGGAATTTGGAGAAAAAAGAAATTGACTTTTATTGAATGTAATGCTTTTAGTCGCATAACAGTGTTGATGCTTTGGAATAGTTCAGCTGAGCTACAAATGTTTTGTTGATGATTTGCATTTGTACTCAGTGTCTGAGGCTTCTTCTTTAAGTGTCCAACAATAATCGGCCAGCATTGATGGATTCCAGTTGCCCTGATACTGTTTTTCCATGATTGCAATGTCCTGGTGAAACCTTTCACATGTTCGTCACTGACTGCACCAGGATTTGCAGGGAAGAAGTCTAAATACAAATGCAGAGAATGAATCTTGAGTGACATGTTGCACTTCATGGTTTTGTATGCTTGAAGCATGTTGTCAACCAGCTGCACATAGTTCCATGCTCTGTAGTTGCCAAGAAAATTTTCAACAACATCCTTGAATGCCTTCTATGCGATTTTCTCCGACCCTACTAGAAGTTCTTTGAACTGCCTGTCATTGATGACCTGCTTGATTTGTGGACCAACAGAAATGCCTTCCTTAATCTTGGCATCAGTTATTCAGGGAAATATCTGTCTCAAATATTGAAATCCTTCACCTTCTTTGTTCATCGCTTTCACAAAATTTTTCATCAGTCCGAGTTTTAGGTGAAGAGGAGGCAAAAATATCTTTCTCAGGTCTACAAGTGGATTATGTCCCACACTGTTCTGCCCTGGAACCAACTGCTTACAGAGACGCCAGTATTTTTTAATGTAATGAGACTCTTTAGCACAGCTGTCCCATCCACAAATGAAACAACAGTTCTTGGTGTATCCGAGCTGCATTTCTAGTAGCAGCATGGGTACTTTCAGATCACTACAGATGTTCCAGTTGTAGTTGCTGTACTGTATGTGTTTCAGCAAAACTTCCATATTTCCTTAGGTTTCTTTCATGTGTACTGAATAGCCAGTTGGTACTGAAGGGTGGACATTGCCGTTGTGTAACAACACAGCTTTCAGGCTTAACACTGACGAATCAACAAAAAGACACTATTGTTGTGGGTCTTGCTGGCAACCCAAAGAAGTGAACAGCCCATCAATGTCAGTGCAGAAACACAGATTATCAACGTGACCAAAGAATTGTGTCAAATCTTCTTGGCAGCTGCAAAAGACAGAAATTTTCGTGCCTGGTGACAGCAGACCCCATCCTTGTTGTCTTGAACCCAGGAATTCTGCTTTTGCCTTTGACAAACCCAAGTCTCTGACTAGGTCATTTACCTCAGACTGAGTTATCAGATGAGGCTCACTTGACGTAAATGGTTCAAAATCTGGATCAGTGTTGTTTTCCATTCCTGGCTCGTGCATCATGGCATCTTCATCTGCCTCCTCTAGGCTTCATGTCTCTGGTGGCTTCGGTACTGGAGGACTGTCGTCATGCGGCACAGCTCTCATGGCTGAAAGGAGATTGGGGTATTCAATGGATTTCTTGTTTTTAGCAGAGAACTCAGACACATTGGTCAGACAGAAGTAACAGTCTGTCACATGATCCTTCTGCTCTCATCATATCATCAGGACAGCGAACGTCATTGACTTCTGAGTACCTCTCAACCAAGCTCTAAGATCGACAGCACATGTTACACAACAAATGTGAGGAGCCTAGGCTTTGTCCTGATCATCAATTTTACAGCCAACATAGAGCTCATATGCTTTCTTAATACATGCAGTCATGCTCCATTTTTGAGGTTTATGCGTATATTCACCACAAATGTAACAGAACGTATCACGGCTGTTGCGACCTTGGCGAGACATTTTGCTATCACAAATCCTCCTGAAAATACAATTGCTTTATTATTGTGAGTATACACAATATGTGTGCATATCTGCATAGAGTATGCTATGTGCATATAGCACGTGCATCAGCATGAATGCAAACTGATATAAATGCAATGCATAGAACAGTGTGTGTGAAATGCTTTTATAGCCTTTCTAAAACCTGTACTGCCAGCATCTGCCCTGCCTAAGCCTTAGCATTCCCACTGCATGTTGTGTAGCCTGCACTTAGTGAAGTGTCACTGCATGCCCAGGCATGCTTGGACACAAGATAGAATACTTTTCAGCTTACATTGTGGGCAACATTTTAATAGACTTAAATTATGAATTGAAATAATAATTATAGGCAATTTCCACAAATTGGTACATGATAGGACAATTTCATGGTGATTTTTGTAATCAGCAGCCCAAAATCCATAAGATACACCCAAAAGTATTCAGGAAGCAAACTCTTTGTCCAATGATCATTCTTGTTGTTTATTACCAGTATGTAAAAAAAATTAGGGTACAGCTAGGTGAAGAATATAAAATTATGGGCTGACTTTCCTCTGATGTCAAAGTGGAATGTTATTTGGCAGTTTCATATTAATCCAGTGGACATATACATGCACAGATCATTTAGTTAGAAATGTGGAGTGCAATTTGCATGTGTTTTCACACACAGACAGGTTAATTGTTAAGAAACATGCACATAATCATTTATGTACATAAGAAGGATTATTTCTGAAGGGGTAAAAATATACATAACTAGAAAAAGCAAGAGCCCTGTGGCACCTTATAAACTAATAGATTTTTTTTCAGGCATAAGTTTTCAGGGTTCAAGCCCATGAAAGCTGATGCCTGATGAAATCTGTTAGTCTATCAGATGTTACAGGACTCTTGTTTTTGCTGTACACTGACTAACATGCCTACCCCTCTAGACATAACTGTGACTCTTTACATTTTTTTAAATAAGTTAAAGGCCAAAGGATGACCATTATAGAAAATAATCATCATACAATAGTAGCAGGTTTTCCCACAGATTATGTTTGCTTTTCGTATATCTATGGAAAACCACACTTTCTGGAGGATAGGAGAAAGCCTCTGCATTTAACTCAGGATCAGCTGACAATTACCTACAACTTAAATATGTAAATAAAGCCAAAATAAATAGAGATGCAATGCAATCCTGACAGTAGCATCTGGTCCTTAGCATCATCAGTTCTTGGTTACATCACTCTAAATATTTTCTGGTCTAGAAAACAAGCTTCCTTAAGGATTTATGTCACAATCTGGTCTCTACAAGAATGAAAGGGGTGATTCTGAAATGAAGTAGTGGGCAGGTTTCATGACAAATTTTTATACGATAGCTTCTGACTTTTCACTTCCTTTAAACTAGTACAAACTTCTCCTCAGCCATTCAAGGTTTCTTTGTTATAAAATTATAATTAGTTTTTTTATGTACTTTTTAGTTTGCCATGTCATAATTTTCCACTGTCATGTCTTGCCCACTCTTTAATGCAAAATTCAGAGAAGCCATGGGATCTACAAAATCCAAGTTTAAACCCAGTCAAATGAAAACAAAATAAATTTAAGATGCATTTAAACACAGCTAGATAAGTAATTTTCAGTCCAGCAAAGGCAGATATGTGCAATGGTAAGGGGCTGTGCAATTTGCTTTTTTGGAGGGGGGACTGGCAGAGAACAAAGACAAGAAACTGAACCGCACCAAGAAGAGCAACTTTATCCAAGATGCAGATTGGCACCTAAGCGCAACTAGTTAGGTAACATGAACAAAGACACATGACAGGACAAAATAAGCAGTTATAGACACTTGATGAGCAGCTATAGACTCTTGTATAACATGGGTATGTGCCTGAAGTATGTTACATGAAATATTTGCATATATGTAGAACAATTGACAAGGTGCTTCATAGGTAATGCACACCTTTATTCACTGAGGGTTTTGAGTCCCTTCCCCTCCTGAAAGCATGCAGCACCTTGGAGGAGAAAAGTATCTTTATCTTGACTGATTTAAGTGATCTGAGACTAATAAAACATTCAGATCATTTATTTTCAAGTAGCATGGGCCCAAGTTTCTGTAATCTTTAATCATTGCTTCACAGTTAAGTTATAGTTAAGTTTGCACTCAGAAACAAAATCACTGTGGTTTATATTGCAATGATTGAATTTACATTCCAAATTTAACATAATTGCTCTTCAACAGACAGTTGTGTTTCCCATACTTGTTTGTTAAAATATACAACTTTTATAGAGGAAATACTTTTTAAATGGTGCCTCTTCTTCCTGGGAGGCTGATTTTTGACTCCCATTGCTAAAGAAAGAAAAACAGCATGCACAACAAGCATCACACATAAACATTTATTCTTTAGATCTCAGACACATTTCAAATTTTACATTTAGATACACTATGAAAAAAATATTATCCTTATTTAACATGACTATAATGAACTTCGCATTGGAATAAAGGAAGAACTGTCTAGAACTACCAGATATTTCCATTCTTCATCACTTCCCTTCTGACTGTCTGGCCTCCTTACACGCTCTCCTTTCCTCAAAAGCCTTTTATCATATACACCTGTGACACACATTCTTATGGTATATCTGTATATCATTCATGTTCAGCTTTATAATGTAACGAGGTATTGTTCAGTGAAAAGTATGTCACATAAGATGTTTTTGGAATATTCGTGAACATTATTGTTATAGTAATGTATTTGCTAATACATATAGGGTTATGAGGTTTTGCTATATAATATTCCCAAATATGTGTCTAATAGCTTGAGGCAGATCTAGGCAAAACTCTACAGGCCTGAAGAGCAATACATACTTCCTTGGGAAATGTATAGAGTAACCCAGCTTAGCATTCCAAGAGCAAAATATTGGCTAAAATATATGAAAAAAAAAATGCAGAAAGGACCACAGTTACTCAGGTCATGGGGTGGGGGGGTGGAACGGCAAAGATTCCTGTGGCACTTAAAGACTAACAACTTTATTTATCACACAAGCTTTTGTGGGAGAAAATCCCACTTTGTCACATGCTTTGAAGATGGTGGAACTTACAGAACTGGAGGAAAATAAATGCAGGGAAGTGTAAGTAATGAGATCAGGTCATACTGTAACAATAAATCAAAGCAGTTAAGATTCAAACACTAGGAAACAGCACACAAAGAAAGCTGAAGTAAAATCACCTGCTGTAATGGAAAGAGAATCCATAGTCACCATTTAATCCTGCTTTCACACAATTGAATCTGCATATCAATTCTTGTTTAGCTGTTTCTCTTTGAAGTCCTGATGTCCCATTGACTTGCTTGAGCACAGCTGTTAACAAATCATCCTCAGAGTGATTACAAAGATGGAAATGCTCAGCAATGGGTTTTTGAGTGCTGTGATTTCTGATGTTAGTTTTGTGCCCATTTATTCTTTTGCACAGAGATTGTCCTGTTTGTCTCGTCTATAAGTGTGGGGGCATTTCTGGCACATGAAGGCATAAATCACATTTGTGGATGAGCAGGTGAATGAGCCCTTGATGGAGTAGCTGGCTTGATTAGATCCTATGATGGTGTCTTCTGTGCAAATGTGTGGACAAAGTCGGCAGCGTGGTTTGTTGCAGGGTTAATTGGTTGCTTTAATATTATGGAGTGAATCCTGCAGGAACACTGTGATCTGACCCTGAAGGTGGGAAGGGATGTGTAAGACTCCAGGGGGGAAGTAGAAGCATTTTTAAAAGGTGAGGTATTTTGCAATTTCTGTCTCTCACTTCTGTCTGCAAATGCCATGAAGCAACTGAAATGTTGATCATAGGGGGGAGGGCCTGTTTCAAGGCAGACCAGCAGCCTGTGTGGAACATCATCTGAATATATAAGGTTGCAGAAGGTGTTAGGCTTATGTGTTTGACTTCTGTTTATCTTGATCAAATATGACTTTTTCTGACTTATAATCACAATTATTCTTTACTTAATGCTTTTTTTAAATCTAAAGTAGTGCATTTGATTCAAAGTGTGTTAGAGATTCCATTTCAAGTTACAAGGATGATGTGCATCAATTTCTATGATAAATTCACAAATATTTGAGCTTGCATTGTGCGGTGGGCAGCACTGAACATAATACAATGACAGTTCCTAGGGTTGTGTCTGGGACAGGGTGTTGGCTAGGGTCAGATCATTGCCTAACTCCATGAGTGTGACGGGCTAGCTAGAGGCACTCAGTTTTTGAGTTGGGAGCAACTTGCTTGCTCCAGGCTATATGTGATCAGCCCAGGAGTGGGAGTTCACACAGTGAGGTAGGATCCAGGAGGAAGGGATTGGAATGACAGAGCAACTCATCAGTCCAGATTGTAAAGGGGAACATCACAACACCTCACTGCTTTCCTTCATTATCTATACTTTTTGCCAAATTTCCTGAAATGTGACACTCTACAGCAACTGCAGGCCCATTCTGATAAGCCCACTAAGGGTCTCCAGACACATAAGCTGCCTTCTTAGCCAGGTTCCATTCCTTGGTCATATTATTTTAAACTCTATTCTTAACCCTGCCTCCTAACACCATATCCTAGCATGTATGAGCAACAGAAGGGCAGAGAACAGGAAGATGAAAGAGAGTTGTATCAGAAGTTGACCGAGGCATGGTGCTAGGAACTACAATAGAGTGAAGCCCAACATCTGGCAAACTTCTTTTAATTCTCCAGAGAGAGACCAGTCTAAAGTCATCTATACTGGAATTTGGAAGTATTAATTTTGACTGACTAGTTAGTAGGACTACACCTGCCTTATCCACCTGCCTCCCCTAGTTTCCTACTTGTAACACCCATCTTAGGTCCCTGCCTCTCCAGCTAGATACTTACATGAACCTTTCTCCATATTTTCTGAGCACCTTGCATTCTTACCTGACATCCTGTGTTATATTTTACTACATACAAACAGATTAAACAAACAAACAAACAAACCAGTATTCCTTTTGAAAGGTTGCAATCTAATGGTATATCATTTCTTAGAATGATCAGGTATAAGAATAAAAAAACAGAGAGAGACAAGGAAGTGAGGCACAACAATACAGCTTACACTTGAAATCGCTTTCCTCCTTGATAATCATTTCTATTCCCTATTAACTTAAATTTCTGCAGGTGAGCTACAGAAGATGAACACATATTAGCCAATACCTTACAGTGTCTGGGTTTTATTAATAGTTTACGGAGCTTCACAGCAGAAATCTATTATAAGTTGAATTTCAATAATAATAAATGAGTAAAGTGGTGTTAGTCTCTATGCCTCTTTCACAGTAGATAGTATTAGCCTTCTTCTAATAGATTAGGTAGACTTAGTTATTTCACCTTGGAGTCTTGTTTCATTAGTTTTTAATCTCATATTTCGTTGATCTTCTGAATTTCCTTTTTTTTTTTTTTTTCCTTTCACAGATTCAGTCTGTTGCTCTAGTTAAATTCTGACAGGCTGATCAATTCTTTCTTATTCCTCAAATTGATTTTTTTGTGGAAGATCTCTAGCAGTTGGCAGATTTAATAGAATATCCTTGTCACCTCTTGGCTGTTGATATGCCGCACTGCTTCTTCTTGGTAAAATTATGGCTTTTTTTCCTGCAGCTTTGAAGATGTAAGGAAGATTTTCTTTGCAAGTTAGGGATTCAAAATAATTTTTTGTGTGGAAACCAGTTTAGTAAACAAAATTCTGGACTGTTACACTATTTCAAGACTTTCTAATGGAATCAAGTTAATGTGTACTATTTGAGCAGTGTTCCCACTCTCCTATGAAATGATGAGAGCAAAAATCACCTCTAAAATAACAATGAATAGAATTCATGGTAGCTCAGAAAATCAAAAAAAGACCATTTTTATGGAGATGCTCTCAATACCAAGCAAAATGAAAGGACAACCTTAGTTTTGGTGTTTTGAAGTTTGGTGGGTAAAACTTCCATTAGAGACAATATAGAGTTTTAAAACATTACTGCGCAGATTTTATGTCATTTGTTTGTTTCTGCTTATCTGAGTAGGGGGATGTCTTTAGGTGAAGAGAGGTCTGTCTCCTAAGGCTTGAGAGGTATTGAGCCAGTTTAATGCCAACAAATAATGCCAAAGAGATAGAGAAGTACTATATAAGTATAGTTTCCGTCAAAGTATGACACCTTGATGGATAGAGATGGGTAAGTTTTTGGTCAAACTGTGACACCTTGATGGATAGAGATGTCCAATGATGTGTGGACCTATCAAATCGATGGGTGGCATCAAGCAAGCGGTATGTGGACCAGTCAAAGTAAATTTGGATCCCAAAAGGGGCCAAGTCAGGACGTCTGAGTAGAGTATAAGAATAGGAGCCCCAGAGATCAAATTTTGTGCAGCTGAGAGGGTGACAGTGAGTACTGCTGTTGAGCTGTTCCATTGCATTGAGAGCACCAATGCTGCTGACAAATATGTTGATATGGTTTGTTTGCCATAGTGCTTTGTTGAAATAAAGCCTAGACTGGCACCTTCTTTTCTATAAAGATCCATGTTCATGTTGGTATCCTCAATCGTGAATGTTTCCTCAGTTTACCCCTTGCACACAGGCTACACCTAAGCTCCAGATCACTGAGCTGAGTCCTCACATGAGATTTGAGCCAAAGGTAACCTCAAGCACTAACCAAAGGGACACCTCAGCTTAGGATCACCAGGTTAACTCAGTCCCTGCTTAAAATCCAACCCAGTCTCCAAATCACTGAGTTAACTGAGTTCTCACTAGAGATTTGAACCAGGGGTAGTCCTGAGGGAGCATGCCCTCAGAGATTCACACATGCATTCACACATGCAACCACTAATGTCAGCACCAGACACAGAACAACACTAAACTAACGCAGCTATCCCTTTGGAAACTGATAAGAACACATCTTGCCAGACATGCCTGACTGTACTCCACCTGGCGTACCACACAGTGGTGTTTTGTTGTTTTCTTTCTTGGACTTCTCCTATAGTAGTTGACTTTGGGGTACCTGGCTGAATCTGTCAATCTGTTTTTTTGTTTGTTTGTTTGTTTTCACTTCCGCAGGTCATTCTGTAGTTTTAAGAATGCTTGATAGAGATCCTGAAGATGTCTATCTCTGTCTGAGGGATCAGAGCATATATGGTTATATCTGAGGGCTTGGCTATAGACAATGGATCATGTGGTGCTTTGGATGAGAACTTGAGGGATGTAGGCAATTACGTCAATCAGCATGTTTTCGGTATAGGGTGGTGTTTATGTGTCCATCTCTGCTTTGTACTGTAGTGTCCAGAAAGTGGATCTCCTGTGTGGAGTGTTCCAGGTTAAGTTTGATAGTCTCAGGTGAAGTCCAAGAAAGAAAACAACAGAATGTCATTGGTTGTCACATACAATTCCAAAGTCAGACCTCTACAACAGATCATTAAGGACCTATTCTAAAAGATGACCCCTCACTCTCTGAAGCCTTGGTAGACAAACCTCTCCTCACCTACAGACAACCACCTAACCTTAAAGAGATACTCACCAGCAACGACGGATTTCATAACAGAAACATTAAAGCACACACATACCCCTGCAACAAACCAAGTTGCCAGCTTTGGCCACATACCTGTACAAAAGCCACCAGCATGGGACCTAATCAAGCTACCTACTTTGTCAATGGCTCATTCACCTACTCATCTACAATTGTGGTTTATGCCATCATGTGCCAGAAATGCCCCCACACCTTCTAGATTCGACAAAAAAGGACAATCTCTGTGCAAAAGAATAAATGGGCACAAAACTGACATCAGAAATCACAACATCCAAAAACCAGTAGCTGAGCACTTCAATCTTCCTAATCACTCTATTGATTGTTTATTGACAACTGCATTCAGGCAGATGGGTAACACATCAAGACTTCAAAGAGGAACCACAGAATTGGAACTGATGTGCAGATTTAATTGTGTGAAAGCATGATTAAATTGTTACTAGGGATTTTTTCCAATTACAACAGGTGATTTGATTTAATCTTCCTCTATGTGATGTTTCCCAGTATTTGAATCTTAACTACTTTGATTTGTTGTTAAAGTTTGACCTGGTCCCATTACTTACACTCTCCTGCTTTTATTTTCCTCCCATTCTGTGAATTCCCCCACTTCAAAGCGTCAGATGAAGTGGGATTTTGTCCTATGGAAGCTCATGGGATAAATATGTTTGTTAGTCTTTAAGTGCCACAGACTCCTTGCTTGCGAGAAGTTACAGCCAGTAGACACAACTGCCTAACTTAGAATCATTTCTGTTTCACATCAGATTGAAGAGCCATTTTATAGCTGTTGCTCATGAAGTGCCTTGGTATATGTCTATGCAAACATGTTCTATAAAGGAGAACGTTGGTGATATGGTTTATGAATGAAGCCTCAGTGTATTTAGTGTAGGTAGGGACACAGAGCATTTTCCAAGCAGTCTTTTTAAACCACTCCTGAGGCAAAACCATTGTATTGCCACTTCACTGGTCTAGCACAGTGGTCCCAGAACGCTGAGAGGTCATTTGGTCTTGGGGCAGGGGGAAGAGTTGCTGGTAGGAGCAGCTTTTATGTGAAGTGAAAGCTTAGATGCCTCCTGAGAAGTAAACTTATACTAGAGAAAGAAGAGCCAAGCATACTCTGTGTGGGAGCCTGGAACAGAGAAAGATGGATTGCTTATATTAATCTGCAGTGTATGGGTGTGACAGGCTGCTCCCCAGATCCAGTTTGATGTGTTGCTGTGACCCTAGAATTCCCACTCCTGAACCTCAATTCTCCCCACTTTACCAGGTGACCACTCAGTCCTGAGTCAGTCCACTCTTGCACGCAATCAGTCCCAAGCAGTTGGTCTAGGTGCTCTGGCTGCTCGAGGGAGCCCACTCAAGTGAGCACCCCTCTCCCCAATTACCACACTGGGAGCCACTGTCTCACAGGGATTGGGGCCCACTTCCTATCACCATACACTCAAGTCTGTCCCTTTAATGAAGAAACAGATCATACCCAGCCTTCTTCACCCAGACCCTCTAAAGACCACACAGCCTTAGATAAAACACTTACTAATTTATTGATCAGATTACAATTCTAAGTGAGAATATGGCTAATCAAGACAGAATCATAATATAAATGTGTCAGGAGTAACCACAGGAAAATAGAAGATAAAACAAGCACACTAACCTAATAGCTCTACATAAACTGACCTCATAGTTCAAGTTTATGCTTAAGATGTTTGGAAGTAAGATTTGTCTACTGCCGGTCTCTGCCTGAGACCAGGCAAAGCCCAGATCTTGCTTCAAGTGGTTTCAAGATGGAGATTCTCAGGCAAAATCCACAAATCCTCCCAAGCATCTCTTTATTTGCAGCCCCCAACCCTTTCCTTTCTGGGCCGAGGAGATCTCTTTGGTCTGAGCCAGTGACCTCAATTAGCACGTCTTTGTTGCTTCCCCCAGGTAGTTGTTTGCTCATAGCTGTGGCTGTTTACATGATGCTGGAAGAGAGTTTCTGTCTGTCTCCCAGCCCCCTGAGCCATTCAAAAATGCAACACATCTGTATGCATGCATGAGGCTGTAGGAAACATATCATAGTAATCATGGAAAATAGTTTATGAGCATCCACAAAGAAACTTTGCATGGCTTAATTGGCATAAAAGCATACAATCCCAGTGTATAAGTGATCAGAAATAGTATATAAAACATTTCCGAGGGTGCACAGATGTGCCTCTCATGACAATGCGATAGAAGGTACAAGGTGGTGCTACTGAGAGGATAGGAGGAAGGAAATAGAGCCAAAGCAGATACAAAGATTATGATGGAGGAAGGAAGAGAAATTCATGAGCAAAAGCAAACAAAGGGGAGACTATGGTATTAATATTTTGAAAGACAAATATGAATATAAAAATAAATGTAATAAAGGAATGGCTGTAAACCACCATTCCCTGAGTTTTATTCCGTACTGCTCAGCTGGATTAGAGGACTTCACCTTTTCTATTCATGTTTCTTTTTTAATTAAGTAATGCAGCTACTAATACATTCTAGAATGCATTTTCTGCTTAAAATACTTTGTTTTATGTTTCTTCTAGTGTATTTTGTGCCTTGTACATATACTGTGAAATGAATACTAACCTATAATTTTATAGTTGGCAGCATGCTGTTTTCATGGCATTTTCACTTGATTGTATTCCTTCTGGATTTTTCTATTGTGTCTTTATTCACTAGGACAAACAGAACAGTGTTTGGGCCACAGATTCATTGCTTAGAACATTTTTTTATAAAAGCACAAGTCAAATCCCAGTGGTATGTCTTAGACGGATAGTGAAAGCTTCAAGATGCATCATAAAGGAAAACACTAAGGCTGTGTTCAGACGACAGTTTTATTTTGAAACAACACCTGTTGTTTCGAAATAAAAATTCTTATGTCCACACAACGTACTGTTATTTCAAAACAATGGGTACCGTTGTTTTGAAATAATGGCTGTTATTCCAAAACCTTAAAACCTAGTAGGAAATCAAAATAGCCGTTGTTTTGAAATGGTTGTTTCGAAACAACAGCTTTTGGACACGTTGTTTCAAAACAACACCATTGTTTTGAAACAACATGTCCGAATGGCCTTATTTTGAAATAACAGCCGTTTTGAAAGCAGGCTTTCCCTTAATTCGAATTAACTTATTTTGAAATAAGGACTTTATTTTGAAATAACTCATTTCAAAATAACTTATTTCAAAATAACAGTTTATGTGTGAACATAGCCTAAGGCCCTCATGCATTTCCTGTAAAACTCAATTGGAGTCTTACTGTGGATTTCAGTGTAACTGAATCAGGCCCTTGTAATCATGGAACTGAAATATTTCCAAGTCACTTGTTTTAATTTTTTGATCCTTCAAATACTTTCAAATACTTACACACATGGTTATGTTTATGCATGTGAGTAACTCCACTTACCTAAATAGTGCTCAAAATACTTCTAATCTCCATGAGGAATTTTCACTTCATTTTAGAGGAAAAATCAAAGGAGTCTAGTTGTCCTAAATTGTGCCTGCATATATTTGCCATTAAATACAATAACATGAAGGGGAGTTGCTCATAATGACATCCAAAGAAAAATATATCCCTTACGGGGAGAAGGGATAATTAAGCAAAACATGAATTTATGTCACAAACATGAATGATAGGTGAGAGGAGTGCATTTCATTGGATTTTGCAGTTATATTTTTATATTTTATATTAAATGAGCCATAATGACATCATCCATCTCTTTTCCTTGTTTCATTTCTGCTTGCTAAATAGGTGTACAAATATGACTGCAGGGTGTTTTGCTGTGTTGGTCTAAGACTGCCTAGAATACCAGTAACTGTTTTTGTTTGTTTGTTTGTTTGTTTTTTGTTTTGTTTTTAAGGCAAGGAGTCCTGTGGCACTTAAAGACTAACAAATTTAAAGTGCAAAGGACTCCTTGCTTGTTTTGCTGAACTAGACTAACACGGATGCCTCTTTGAAACCTTTTTTTTTTTTTTTTAAGTTTCAGGCAAGCATAGAACTGAGTTTGATTGCATCCAGAGACTTCTACAACTATACCAGATCATTTCAGTCATTTAAACAATATAGATAAATATTTTTTAAAAAAAGAGAAAACATTTGGAATTTTCTACTGTAGTAAAAACAAATATGATCTTCTTTCCTGACATTAAATATGGTACACAAAAAGCCTTATTTGGTCCTCAGCTATTTAAAATTACCAACCCATGGAATCATAGGTATTACACCTGAGAAAGCCACATCAGGTCATCAAATCTATTTGCCTGCCATATACAGGCTAATGTTCTTTTCCTCAACATTTTCAAATGATTAAGAACCTTAACATAAGAATAAATTGAGAACATGAGAAAATACTAGGTGCTAGAACACTTTGCTGCTTCAGTGGTCCAAGCTCACTGCACATACTGAGGGCTCTTAGCATCCCTCAAACCTCCACCACAAATACTAGTGGGGAACACCCTTCTATGCTATGTCAGAGATTCCCTGCAAGTGCCCATCCTCTGACTCATTCCAGGAGTTCTGTGTGTGCTCCCACACTCTTCTACCAACACCTGTGAGTACTGTGTGTGTCCTGTGTCCCACTCCCCCGTCCTTCCCACCCATGCTGTTAGCTATGTGTCTTTCATTTCATTTATACCACCATTTCCTTTATAAGCCCATTACTAGGGCCTGATCCAGCTACACTGAAATCCACAGTAAGACTCTAATTGACTTTTACAGGAAATTCATGAGAACCTTTGTGTTTTCCTTTATAATGAATCTTGAAGCTTTCGATGTATGCCTGAGATGCACAACTGGGATTTGACTTGTGCTTTTATACTACAGTCCTACAGCATGCTCCCTCCCATCAAGGTCTTTGCATGCTTTCTATAGCCCTCTATTAGTATGCCACAGTTATCTTTGCACGCTCCCTTTCCCAAGCCTGCCCCCTCATTCCATCTCTCCCATCCTTATTTCTTTGACAATGCTGCCCAGATGAGACAGAGATCCATGAAATGCCATCAAGTTATGAATCCCTCAGCGTGCTAGAACACTTTATATAGCTTTCATTTATTCATTAATTAAGGTTCCATATTAATCATCATTAAACATTCTTCTTTGTTGTATTAGAGAAGCCTGTACTCTTATAGTTCATGTTTTCTTTCCACATGCAACAAGCTTCATACAGTCTCCTGTAAACCTTAAAAAGAGAGTGAGCAAGCTAGAGAGAGAGAGAGAGAGAGAGAGAAGAAAACAGGGCAGAACTTTGGGCAGAACAGTGATTTGCCACAAGTCCAGCTTGAGTTAGTAGCAGCATAAATTTGTACTGCCCCAGAGACAGACCAAGGATGAGGTTTTGACTCAGTATCATAGTCTGGTTCTCAGGGAAAATTCATCACCATCAGACAAAACCTCCCAGTTCTCCTGAGGGATCTGTGAAGACCCTCTCAGTTGATCAAGAAGTTGATCACTGAAGTCCACTACCTCAAGTAAACTAGTGCTGAACTGAACAGAGGGTATTTCTCTTTGACTCAGTACAGTTCAACTGCCAAAGTAAGTGAATATTAGAAAGTTGAAGGGTGATATGCAAGTTATCTTGAGTAATTTGCATATCTCCCTTCAACTGCTGCTGAAAACAGTGGCAAGTCTAGACTGGACCTCAGCTCCCCATTTGCTTCCAGACAGTAATCAGCACCTGCAGTAAGGGGAAGTAATCACCACCTGTCCTCTCTACAGAACCAGAGGGTTACTTACCAGTAAACCTCCTTCTTCCAGATGGGCTGCTCACATCTATTCACATAGTGGTGTCTATGTGCTGCAGCACACAGATTCCCAGAAAGCTTTTGCCCTAGCCTGTCCTAATAGGGTCAGAGGCCAACAAACACTCTGCCCTGCGCATGTACATACTATATAGGCAGCTGTGACCCTGCCCCCCCCAGTCCCTTTTTCCACTAACTCTGATAGCAGGGATGGAGGGAAGGCACAGAATGGATGTGAGCAGTCCATCTCAACGAAGGACATTTACTGGTAAATAACCCTCCATTCTTCGAGCGCTGCTCACTTCCGTTCAGGTTACAGGTGACTCCAAGCTGTACCAAGAATGGGGGTGGAATTAAGATTTCCCTGGTCTGAGGATGGCTTTGCCCAGGGCAGCATCATTCCTTGCCTTCTGGATAATAGTGTACTGTGACATGAAGGTGTGCATGGAGAACCAGGTTGCTGCTTTGCAGACCTCTTGGATTGGGATCTCAGCCAGAAATGCCATGGAGAACGCTTGTGCTCTGGTTGAGTGCCCTCTGACATTTCCCGGAAGAGTGGAATTCACTCATTTGTAGTAATCCGTAATACAGTCCAATATCCAAGATGAAATATGCTGAGCTGTCACTGGTTGCCTTTCATGCGTTCCGCGGCCGCCACAAACAATTGTAAGGTTTTGTGGAAGGACCTCTTTTGTTCTATATAGGTCTCAAGAACCTTTTTCACGTCAAGAGTATGCCACTTCCTCTGGTTTTCCATGGCCTGAGGGTCTGGGAAGAACACAGGGATGTAGATGTCCAGGCTGGATATTAGGAAAAACTTCCTTACTAGGCGAGTGGTGAAGCATTGGAATAAGTTGCCTAGGGAGATGGTGGAATCTCCATCTCTGGAGGTGTTCAAGTCCCAGCTGGACAAAACACTGACTGGGATGATCTAACGGGAGTGGTCCTGCTTTTTTTGGCAGGGGGTTGGACTAGATGACCTTGTGGGGTCCCTTCCAACCCTATGATTCTATGATTCTATGTCCTGGTTTATGTGGAAGGGGGCCATCACTTTTGGGAGGAAGGTGGGGTGTGGCTGCAGCTGGACCCTGTCCTTATGAAAGACCATATAAAGGCGTTCTGAGGATGGCCTTCAGCTCTTTGACCTTTATATGGAGAAAGGTATCCTCTCATGCTCACATCCCTTCGGTGGACAACCCCCCCCCCCCATAATATAGGCTCCCTGTCCCTGGTCAGAGGTGTCTATAATCAAGGTCACTGAGGTGCTCTGGGCCTCAAAAGGGACCCCTTTAGACACAAACTCTGGGTCCTGCCACAACTTCAGCTTGTCCAATACTCCCCTTGGGACCACGACAGCCATTCTCAGGGAGTGTCAGTGCAGCTGGAAAATCTTCACCAGCCACAATTGCAGGGGCCTCAAGTGTAATCGGGCTCTCCTTATCATGTATGCAGATGCCGCCATGTGGTATAGCAGCTGGAGGCAGTGCCTTGCTATAGTAGTGGGGGCACACTGCAGGACTGAAATGATGGAATACATGGACTGAAACTTTGACTGGGGAACGGACTCCCTTGTTCTTATTGAGTCCCAATTAGCTCCTGTAAATTTTATTCTTCTTCGAGTGCTGCTCCTGGCCATTCCCATTTAGGTGTCTGCACGCCACGTGCACGGCACACCGGAACATTTTCTCATAGCCCCACGGGGCCAGCGATAGCGCCCCCTGGAGTGGCGCCGACGCCGCTCCCTATATACGGCGCCGCCGGCCCCTTCCCTCCTCAGTTCCTTCTTACTGCCCATCGGTCACACGGAACATCTCTGCTGTTGCAGTTTATTCCTATATACTTTAGTTGTTGTTGTAGTTAGTGGTTCTAAGTTTAGTTAGTTCGTAGTGGTAGTGTAGGGGTCGTTGTGCACCCCGGGGCGGGGGCGGGTTATGCCCGGTTTTAAAACTTGCGGGCGTTGCAAGAAGTCGATGCCCGTCGACGACCCACACTCTTCATGTTTACTGTGTCTCGGGGAGGCTCACCTTGCAGATCGCTGTAAGCTCTGCAAGGCGTTTAAGCCGCGGACTCAAAAAGAGCGGGTCCAGCGGTTAAAACTCCATATGATGGAGGAGGCGCTCCGCCCGGCACCGGGGGACTCGGCGTCGAGTTCAGCGCCGTCGGTGCAGAGTGCCCCAGCGTCCTCGGCGCCGTCCTCAGCACCGAAGCCCGCCCACAGCTGCGCCGGGAGTCCCAGCACCGATCTGCTTCGCCGGCTAAGAAGAAAAGACCGCGGGAGGCCTCCCCACCTCGCAGGGAAAAGGGCCGCGTGGTCTTACCGAAGGACCGCTCTCCTCCTCCGGCACGGGAGTCGAGAGAGCCCCGGTACAGTCCGGTATTGGAGGCGTCGCCCACTAGGGACATTTTAGAAGAGGACCTCGTCCTCCCGACGACCCCGGAGGCCTCGGCGGTGCAGGAGCTTTGCGGCCCAGCTCAGCCTGAGACCCCGAGGCCGGAGCCTCCGGTACCAAGACCGGTACCCTCACGGGGGAAGCCGGTTCCCTTCGGGTCGGCACCGAAGACGGGTCGTATGGTGCCGAGTCCACGGCGGCACCGTTCTCCAGTCCCTCCAGCAGTGGTGGCGGTGGCAGGGGCGCTGCGGTACCGTTCTCCGGAACCGTCTCCGCAGGGTTTATCTCAGCACCAAGAACATCACCTGTCCAGCGGCCGCAGATCGCCGTTACTGTCTTCCTCAGCACCGCCCTGGTCACCACGGAGCAGCCGCTCGTCTAGCTCAGCGGAGGAGAGGGTGCCGAGGCGGCAGCCCAAGCCAAGTCAGCCGTCTCAACCTCTTCAAGGTGCCCCCCCATTCCATCTTCAGTGGTCGGGCTGGCAGCCGGGCTTACAGTGGCCTCTTTGGACTCCCTGGGCTTTTCAGCAAGGCCAGAGCATGGGCCCAGGTGCCCAGGTTTCGAGCCTGGAGTCTCATCGGCTTCCTTCGGCAACAGCTACCGTTCCCCCCGAGACGGGAGATGGATCCGGAGCGGATTCGCCGGGTGATGATCAGACGAGCGTCATTAGTGGCACTTGTAGTGCCCATTCGACTGCCCTGTCGGGGGGGCCGGACCTGGGAGAATCATCCTCGTCGCCCCTGGACGAGGCCGTGGCTGGGGCAAAGCCCTCCTCTACCCCGGATGACGCTTCGGCGCACCAGGAGCTTCTCCGTAGGGTAGCTCAGGGTCTGAACTTGCAGGCCGAGGAGATAGCGGAGGACGAGGACCCGATGGTGGACATTCTCATGCCCGAAGGTCCCCGCTGCATTGCCCTACCATTTGTTAAGACTATCCAAAATACAACCAAGGCACTGTGGCATACCCCAGCTTCTATTCCCCCGACCGCAAAGCGGGTGGAGAAAAAGTACTTTGTTCCCTTCAAGGGCTATGAACATTTTTACTCCCATCCCAACCCCGGCTCCCTGGTGGTAGCGGCGGCGAATGAAAGAGAAAGGCAAGGTCACCCAGCATCAACACCTAAATCCAAGGAGGCGAAGCGCTTGGACCTGTTCGGGCGCAAGACCTATTCTACAGGAGGCCTCCAGCTCAGAATAGCAAATCAACAGGCTATTCTGAGCAGATATATGTTCAACACCTGGTCCTCCCTGGAGAGATTCACGGAGTCACTAGGTCAGGGCTCCTGAGAGGTGTTTGCAGCCTCCGTCAAGGAGGGCAAAGTTGTTTCTAGGGCCCTCTTGCAGTCCTCCTTGGATGCGGCAGACGCGGCGGCCCGCGTGATGCCCTCAGGGGTGACAATGAGGAGGTGCTCCTGGCTCCAAGCTTCGGGCCTTCCCCTGGAGGTGCAGGCCACCATTCAGGACTTGCCTTTTGAAGGGTCGGAGCTGTTCTCACAGCAAACAGACTCACGCTTGCAGACCCTGAAGGACTCCAGGGCTCTAATAAAATCCCTGGGCCTCCATACGCCGGCAGCTCAGAGAAAGGCTTTTAAGCTGCAGCCGCCAGCGCGCCCGTTCCGCCGGCGCCAGGAGGAGGACAGAAGGCGGAATAGGGGTGGCCGCCGGTCAGCTGGGCAACAGACTGGAGACCGGGGGGTCCATGCCACCCAGTGGCCCAGAAGAAGACCTTTTGAGGGTCAGCCCGGGGACGGCATACCAATTCAGCAGGATCTAGAGACTTTACCCTTTTACAACAGACTTTCCCTTTTCTTCCCGGAGTGGCTCAAAATTATGTCAGACCGTTGGGTCCTCAGAACTGTACAGGAGGGCTACTCCCTCCAATTTGCTTCATTACCCCCGTCGGCACCTCCGCCCCGCCCTCCAGCCACCCACAGGGATCCCGCACTAGTGGGGCTACTGAGGGAAGAAGTTCGATCCCTGCTCCTAAAAGGGGCGGTGGAGGAGGTTCCACCCAACAGGAAGGGAAAAGGGTTCTATTCCCGCTACTTTCTGATCCCAAAGGCGAAAGGGGGGTATCGCCCAGTCCTGGACTTATGGCGGCTCAACCGCTTCCTCAGGAAGATCCGCTTCAGGATGGTTTCCCTTTCATCCATCATTCCCTCTCTAGATCCGGGAGACTGGTATGCCACCCTCGACTTGCAGGACGCGTACTTCCACATTGCTATTCACCGGCGACACAGGAAGTACTTACGCTTTGTGGTGGGTCAGGTCCACCTCCAGTTTACGGTCCTGCCATTTGGCCTTTCGTCGGCCCCGAGGGTCTTCATCAAGTGCCTAGCAGTGGTGGCAGCCTACCTCAGAAGGAGAGGGGTCACCCTTTTCCCCTACCTGGACGATTGGCTGGTGGTGGGTTGGTCACCTCAGGAGACGTGAGACCACTTAGCAGTCACCTGTGCGCTCTTGAGTCGACTGGGCCTTATAGTCAACAGGCAGAAATCCATGTTGACACCCTCGCAGAGGATAGAATTCATAGGGGCAGTTCTAGACTCGGTGTCAGCAAGGGCGTCCCTCCCAGCCTCCCGCTTCTGTGCGATACGCGACACGGTGGTCTCCCTACTGAACTTCCCGCTGGTGTCAGCACGAGAGTGTCTCCGCTTGCTTGGGCTCATGGCGGCCTGCACTGCTGTTGTTCCGCACGCCCGACTTCGCATGCGTCCCCTTCAGTTATGGCTGGCGAGTGTGTTCCGCCCGGCGAGAGACTCTCTGGACCTGATGGTCACGGTGCCCTCACCAATCCTGCGTTCCCTTCGCTGGTGGACACAAGAGGTCAATCTGTGCTCGGGGGTCCCCTTCAGGATGGTCGATCCGTCGGTACATTTGATGTCGGATGCCTCGGACAAGGGGTGGGGGGCTCACTTAGGCGAGCTCAAGACTCAAGGGCTGTGGACGGCCAAAGACTCCGCCTTACATATCAATGTCAAGGAGCTGAGGGCAGTGCGGTTAGCTTGCAAGGTTTTTCAGGACCAGCTCCGCGGCCGGATGGCCTCGGTACAGACGGACAATACGTCAGCGATGTTTTACATCAACAAGCAAGGGGGCGCCCGCTCCAGACGCCTTTGCCAGGAGGCAGTAGCGCTGTGGGACTTCTGTGTTCGCCATGGCATTCACCTGGTCGCCTCTTACGTCCCGGGGTCTTTGAACTCGATAGCAGACGGCCTGAGCCGGAGGTTTTTGACTCATGAGTGGTCTCTCCACCCAGAGGTGGTGGAGTCGCTTTTCCTTCAGTGGGGGCATTCCCTAATGGATCTGTTTGCTTCCCACCGAAACACCAAGTGCCGCCGGTTTTGCTCGTTCCAGGGCCTCGGCCCGGGTTCGTTAGGGGATGCATTCGAAGTCCCATGGACGGGAGGGCTAGCGTATGCGTTCCCTCCGACGCCGCTGGTCCCCAGGACACTTCAGCAAATAAAGAGGCAGGGGGCGAAGGTCATCCTGATAGCTCTGGCGTGGCCGCACCAGTATTGGTACTCGGTCCTCCTGAAGCTCTCGAGGTGCGATCCCATTTGGCTTCCCATGAGGCCAGATCTCCTGTCCCAGGACGACGGGCTGCTTCTCCACCCCAACCTGGAAGCACTGCACCTCCATGCCTGGCTCCTTCATGGTTGACAGCCAGTGAACTGCTATGCTCATCCCCAGTGAAGCAGGTGCTGTGTAGCAGTAGAAAGGACTCTACAAGGTCTTCATATGCGGCAAAGTGGCAGAGATTTGCACGCTGGGCAGGTGGCAATGGGCTGGACCCATACACACTGCCGGTTCACTCCATCCTGGATTACCTGTGGCACCTAAAATCAACTGGACTATCGCTATCATCCCTCAAGGTCCAACTGGCAGCAATTGCAGCTTTTCGCAGGGTGGATGAACATCTCACCTTGTTTTCAATACCTATTGTGAAGAGGTTTCTCAAAGGGCTGTCGAAGTTATACCCTCCGGTGTGCGCCCCGACACCTCAATGGGACTTGAACCTGGTCCTTTCACACCTCGCCAGGCCGCCCTTCGAACCGCTGGCAGTGTGCTCTCTACTATACCTTTCGTGGAAGGTAGCATTCCTGGTGGCCATCACCTCGGCTAGGAGGGTCTCCAAGCTGCGCGCCCTTTCAGCGGAGCCCCCGTACACCACCTTTTTTAAAGACAAGGTACGGCTACGCCCTCACCCGGCATTTAGGCCCAAGGTAGTGTCGCAGTTTCACGTGAACCAAGACATTTACCTGCCAGTCCTCTGCCCTAAACCTCATGCGTCTGGCAGTGAGCGTCGTCTCCACATGCTGGATGTCAGGAGAGCATTAGCTTTTTACATAGAGCGGAGAAGACCCTTCCGCAAGTCATCTCAGCTTTTTGTGGCAGTAGCAGACAGAATGCGGGGAAAACCTGTCTCTACACAGCGGATTGCGGCATGGATAGTGGCCTGCATTAGGGAGTGTTATAGACTGGCTGGAGTGCCTCTCCCGAAGGTCACAGCCCACTCAACCAGGGCCCAGGCGGCGTCAGCAGCCTTCCTCACAGGGGTCCCGATCGCAGAGATTTGTAGAGCAGCGACGTGGTCCTCTCCGCATACCTTCGCTCAGCACTACGCTGTTACCCAGCAGGCCCAGCAAGACGCGGCGGTTGGCTCCTGTTGAGAGAAAAGCTCGTTCTCTGCTCTGGTCAATGATGGAGCCGGACAACAGGAGGAAGAATCACAAGTTTATTGACACTCAGAGCTACTGAGTGCGGCCGGCCCCGAAGGACCGGTGCTAAAAGACTTTTATACCCAGGTACAACAACTTAATTCAAGGAAATCTGAAAATGGTTAATATATTCAATGTAAACAAAATTAACACATTTATTAGTACCATATAGGAACAGATTTCATACATATTCATATAAGATAGGAAAATTAGTAGAGAAGGTTAGGCTGGCTCCTCGGAGCCTGCGAATGTAATAAACAAAAGACATTGTTGATTAATAGGTGACCTCGAGACTGGTGCAGTTTCCCTAATCTCCTGCTTATAGACTGTTCAAGGATGTGAGGGGCTCTATACTTTTATTAGTCAGGCTAGAGGTTAACATAATATTAAGGGAACAGTACTAAGATGGAGTCACTTATGCTCACAAGTTTGTGGTCTCATACAAATCTCATAACACTCCGCAGTGCTGCAGTCGACGTCCCTGTGACGCATCCCATCTCCAGGGTAAGGCTAGTGACTCACCTAAATGGGAATGGCCAGGAGCAGCACTCGAAGAAAAAGAAGAGGTTGCTTACCTGTAACCGGTGTTCTTCGAGAGGTGTGCTCCTGGCCATTCCGCTCCCTCCCACCTCCGCTCTTATAGTGGGGGTAGAAGGAACTGCGGAGGGAAGGGGCCGGCGGCGCCGTATATAGGGAGCGGCGTCGGCGCCACTCCAGGGGGTGCTATCACCGGCCCTGTGGGGCTATGGGAAAATGTTCCGGTGTACCGTGCACGTGGCGTGCACACACCTAAATGGGAATGGCCAGGAGCACACCTCTCGAAGAACACCGGTTACAGGTAAGCAACCTCTTCTTCTCCTTGATGGGGAGAACTTTCACTTTTCTAAGTACAGTAGGAGGCCCAGTTTGTTGCATAGGTTCGTTGTCATGTGGAGGCCATGCCAGACCTGTCATTTGGACCTCCTCTTAGAAGCCAACAGTCTAAGTAGGGGTACATTCTTATCCCTGCTTCCTCAAGTGAGTTCCAACAGTTGCCATGCATTTGGTGAAGACCCTTGGAGCCAGAGAGAGGCCAAATGGTAGTGCTGTGAATTGAAAGTACGTGCCATCTACTACGAAGTAGAGGAACTTTCTGTGCCTCTTTCTTTTAGAAATATGAAAGTATGTGTTTTTGAGGTCAAGGGCTGCAAACCAGTCCCCTGGATCTATGGATGGGATTATTCAGGACAGGGATACTATTCAGAACTTTATTCTCCTTAGATGTTTGTTTAAGGCTCTGAGGTCCAAGATGGAGTATAAGCCACTGTTTGCTTTTGGAACCAGGAAGTAGCAGGAATAGAAACCCCTTCCCCACTCATGTGGGGGCACTTCTTTGACCCCTAAGGAGAGTAGCTTCTGGCACTCCTGCTCCACTAGGGTTTGTAGAAGAGGTTCCTGCTGTGGTGGCGAGAGGGAGGTTTCGTTTTCAAAAACCTAGATCTGAACTGAATGGTGGAAACCTGAGAAATCTCATCTCTTATCCAGGGGTCTGATGTGATTTTGGCCCATTGATGGTAAAACAGGAGCACTCTGTTCTGAAATGGCACAGTCTGGTCATCAGAGTGATGGCAGCCCTTGTGCAAGAGATCAAAACCTCTGCCACTGGTTAGAGGGGTGAAAACTATTGTTGTTTCCCTGCTGAGCTGTCTGAGAGGACCCTTGGTCCTAAGGGTTCCTACCTCCTCTACTCCTGCCATGATCCCCAGTGCTGAAGTGGAATTGTAAAGAATGGAAAGTGTGTTGACGGGAGCCTTGCTGTTGTTGCTGTTGCTGCTGTTGTTGAGACTGCTGCAGCTGCTGGGAACAGAAGGAACGCCTCACTGTCTGGGGTGTGTACATGCCTAATGAATGAAGCATGGCATGTGAGTCCTTCATTCTCTGCAGTTACAAGTCAGTAGACTCGGCAAAAGCACGGGGTCTTCTAACAAGAGGTCTTGGATCATGAGCTGCATCTGTGGAGAGAGTCCTGAGCTCTGCAGCCAGGCAGCTCTATACATCAGGGGTGGCCAAACTTACAGAACTCAAGAGCCACACAAGTCAATTATTAAACCTTCGAGAGCCGCACTGAGGCATATAACCATATACTTTTACCTACTCCAAAATTACTAAGCTTACAATTCATTGCACACTTTAATTTTATCATAAAAATAGGCCAAATATTGTTCCAGTAATGTCAGATTCTAATAATTATTTAAGATTACCATGAAACTAGGCCTATACAGTAAAAATTTAGCTATCACTAGATATAGTACACTACAGGCTTGTGGCAAGTTTTTTTTTGTTTGTTTGTTTTTTGTTTGCTATTTTTGTTTTTAAATCTGGGCAGTAACTTGTCAATGCAGTAAGTAAAAGCTCTCTCAGACACTGGTCTCTAAGTATTGCACAATTTTTTGAATTTCATTGTTGAATATGATGCTTCACAGCAGTAAGTTGTGCCAAAAATTGAAAGTAATCTACATTCAGTTTTATAATTTTCTCCTTTGTATTTTCATTTCTTAGTATTCCATATCATGTTTAGGACTTGTAAAGCATGATTTTATTTTAATAACAAGTAAGCTGCATTAGGGCCTATGAGAAAATCTAAACTTTCTATGGGTTCTCTGACCATGTCACGCTTCTCTTCCCCCACCCGCGTTGCCGCTTCCCTGCCATTTCTTGCCATGCTGCTCCTTCTCTTCTCTCCCCAACCATGCCGCACTTCTGCCCCCCACCCTGGCCCCGACCATGCCCCCACTTCTCTGCCAACATTTCCACCAGTAAACTTGTTCACTAAAATACTCATGGACAGTGAAGACAAAAGTTCTGAGGACTCAATTGACACAATTAATTTTAAAATGAGAGTAATAGTGAGGGAAAACACTGCTTTCATCTTAATCCTGTGAAGGATTGCATGCAGGGACACCTTTTCAGCTGTTCAGAATCACAATAGATCAATGAGAATTTAGGGGGACATAAAGTGCAAGATCAGAGCCTGTTTCAGTAAGTGCTGGAGTCCACACACAGAAGATACTATGGAAAAAATCCCATTGTGTTTATTCAGTTTGGGGTCAGGCCCTGTATAAATTCTAAATATCATTAATTGTTTTTTTTTATAATACAAAGTAAAATCTTTATTGGCAAGAGATCTTTTTCAGAAAGTTTACAACACAATTTTACATCCTCAGCCCTTCACAACAATTACTCTCTTCTCTAATGGGCTCAGATATCCATAGAGTCATTCATGGAGACTGCACTGAAATATAAATAGATTTTGACTATACAACAAAGAAGAATTGATACATGTTGAATGCTCTTTAAATCAGTAGAAGTATAGTGCTGCTATTGAACTTTGCAGTGAATGTAAATTATCTTGGTAATTGACTTAGTTATATTAATTAAAATTTTCTTATAAAATAAATGTACTAGCAGTTCCTTCTGCGAACAGATGACATCCTGATGTCTCAGGCACACTTGTTCAATGGACTTAAGGATTTTTTTTTTTCTAAAGCCAGTTTTCAGTAGTGGTGGTCTATCCTAAGTCTAAATCATTTTGCATGCTGAAAATGGACCATGATCCATAATAAGAACGTGCAACATTCTCTAAATGAATAGAGGTTTATTTAGTAACCTTTTGACAGTATTCAGTGGTTTGGGATGTAACATTTGTGTCAATTTTCAGTCATTTCTGATGATTCTTATTTAATTTTCAAAATAGAAATACAAGAGAAATAATTTTGCATTATATTACAATATCTGGAAATGCCAGGTGATTTAAAAAAAAAAACAAAATTAATTTACAATTACTTTTCAGGTTTAAATTGCTAATTATCATCATTTATCTGTAGTTCATTGTAGACTTGTTCTTGATTAATTTATGTTGCCAGTTTTAAAAAATATTTACCCAGGAAGCAGTATCAAAAAATAAAAGCATTTAAAAAATCATGCACTGATGTAATTAAAGACTGTTTCATAATGTACACAGATAAGAAGGGTAGTGTAGAGATATGGTGTTAATTATTATGAATTCATTCATAAATTCTTTGGGCTCACTCACAACTGTATAGAATTTATTGGTTAATGGTTTAATTCACTTGAGTCACTTTCACTGAGGTGCAGCTTATTTCCTGTCAATCTTTATATATATATTGTAACTATGTTTCCCATTGGCAATGTGTCTCCTAATTAATTACTTCTCATTTGTAGTAACACCCCAATATTTGTATTTTACTCCTGCCAATCTTTATTTGTATCTATGTGCAACTTTGTTACATCAGTCATATCACTCTTCATTTAGCCTTAGTAGCGTATAATAGGTAATTTTGTGCTAAACCAGCTGTGGCTTTTGGGGAGAGCCTGGACTCGAACTGCTGTTCTCTGGGGGTTTGTGGGGTTTTAGGGGCACTGCTTTTGCCCCCTGAGCCACCAGCCCCAGATTGTACTGTATGTGCATTTGTACCCATTTATCTTTAAGGCTCTGGCTCTGCAGCTACCTTTTCCCCAATCCCTGTAACATTCCAGACTCCATATTATAAATGAAAACTTTAGCATTTCAGACTCCATATTGTATTGTAAATGGAAAATTGTTAAGAGCAAGGTGTGGATGAAGGGTGTATGCTGTATGTGTGAACCAGTCCCAAACTGCCATTGATCCTGATGAGGCGTGAAGTCCATCCAAGACTGAAGAGTGTGAAAAGGATCCACCCCAGGAACAAAACAACTAAAACTCAATCAAACCATCAAGATCATGCTGGAAGTCACATCTGCTAACAGGAGCAGTGTGACTCAACAGCACCCATGGACTTTTTGTCACGCCTGCTATTGTTCAACAATCAGTAGTGGTGCAGAAGCGACGTGACCTACCAGACTTCCATTGAAACCAAAACAGTATAAAAGACTGGGTGAGATCAGAAAGCTTTGGGGAACCATTCTACATAAGATCCAGGAGCAAGGAGCATCAGGGCGCCCAACAGAGACTCTGCTCCCCCCTCGTGCCCAGCTTCCCTGGCCAGGTAGCTGCCACGAGCCACGAACTCCAGCAACGCACCCAAGCTACAAGCTCAAACCAGGACTGGTAACTATCAGCTATAGGACATCTACTGGTGTGTTTGGGGGTCTGTGTGTGTATGTGTGTGTGTGTTAGGAATTAATTTTACATCTTATAATAAATGTGGCACATTGCCTTTTCCCTCCTGAAAAGATCCTGAGTGTTTTTGCATAACATTAAAACTAATGTTGTGTGAGTAAAATGTAGAGTCTCCCTTGGAGGTAGCCAGGATGGATGATGGGGTCTGCCACCTGGCTTTGGTAATCTTGAAGACCCCATCATGTAATGGCACTGCAATCCTGGCCGGGGGATGCGTGTCTCCTATGTTGAATAGGGGATCAAAATCTTCTCTGACAAGGTCTACCTGTAGGTTGAGGTTGGCAGCCATGCGTTTGATGAGGTTGTGATGGGCTCGAGGGTCTTCCCTAAATGACACGGGTCTCTGGTATGTCACTTCTTCAGGTGATGATGGCAGAAACTGAGAACTACCATGACAGGAGCCCGATGGACCGGCTGCATGGTCAGAGTGCTTTTCTGAGTATTGGAGTGATGATGGTCTTCTTAAAGCTGGGGTCATGGGTGCCCTGCAGAGGTAGTTGCCAGGACCCTAGCCCAACCAAGGTCCATACTGAGGCTGATCTGTGCTGAGCCTTGCGGTCCGTGGAGGTTGTATTGCATGGGGAGCATCCCGTCTTTCTGACCAATGGAGCCTCATAAACTGGTGACAGTGCCAAAAGGGCCGGTGTCGTATCGTCTCACCCAGGTCCCTTGTGCTGAGGCATTGAGGGGGAACATTTCCTCCTTCACTTCCCTGCTGGTTTCAGGACTGTCAGATCCAGTGCCAGAGACCTGGGGGAGCATTGGTGCTGGTGCTGTGCATCAGAGTCCTCTGATGAGCTGGATCTGGACCTGGTATGCTGCAATATTTGTGATGGGGCTTCAGATTATGCCCCAGAAGATGTCTTTGTTGAGAAGTAGAGGAAGTCCCTGTCATCTCCTAGCTCTGACTCCGATAAGAGGGGTTGAGACCCTCCCTGGAGGAGTGACGTGCAGCGAGCCCATTGACTGGGGCTGTGATGACAAGAGGCTGGGTCATGCTTCCTCAGCTTGTTGTTGTTGGAGGGGTCGTGCACCCGGACTTGGTGACAAACCCTGACTATTCTGGTGCCAGGGGGAGTCAACCTCCACTAGCGGAATGGACTTGTGGTCCAAGCCCAATCAGGCTTTTGATGAAGGAACTTGTTTCCCCTGGATGCCAGCCATTTTGCTGGTACCAGGGTCAGCTGTTGGAGCTGAGCCAATACAGTCTCAAAGGCTTCCGGTGTCAAGGGGATTGCTAGTGGCTCCACACAATCCCTAAGCAGTCAGTGCTGGAGATCCTAAGGTGCACTGGCGGCATAGCTTTTCTTTCAGGTGGGCCCCTGATCCAGACTCGGAGCCCAAGCAGGGCTTCTTCAGTTTCCCTGATGGGAAACATGACTGAGGAAAGGCCCATGCTGAGTGTGCCTGTGGTGCCAACTGGCCCAGTGCTGACGAAGATGTGCTCAGCAACAAGGGTCAAAGGGCCAACTCAAGGGTCATGGAGAGGAGATGTTGCTCCCAGTCTTTCTGGGTTCCTGGTTTAAAGGACCAACAAATTGAGCACTTGTCAGTCCTGTGTGTCTTGTTCAGGTGCTTTAATTTTTTTTTCATGTTGTTAACTCAGAACTCAATTCCAAGCCATCCAGCAGCCGGATTCTCATCGCATACAACTCTGGAATAAATGTGGTGGGACCATTGCTGCCCAAACAGTGGCCAGTGGGAAATATGGCTACAGCCCACTGATCAAGAACAGGCTTAAGGAGCAACAAAGGACGCAAGACCCAGAATGCAATAGAAAACAGGTGTTTATTACAGTACTTATTCTGAGACTTAACAAACGCTATGTTCACACATAAACTGTTATTTCAAAATAAGTTATTTTGAAATGAGTTATTTTGAAATAAAGTCCTTATTTTGAAATAAATTAATTCAAATTAAGAAAGTGTTAATTCGAATTAAGGGAAAGCCTGCTATCGAAATGGCTGTTATTTCGAAATGGTTATTTTGAAATAAGGCCGTTCAGACATGTTGTTTCAAAACAGTTGTTTCAAGACAATGGTGTTGTTTCGAAACAACGTGTCCGAACACTGTTGTTTCAGAACAGCCATTGCGAAACAACGGCTATTTCAACTTCAAGCGAGGTTTTATTGTTTTGAAATAATGGAATGTCATGTGGACATAAGAAATTTTATTTCAAAACAACGGCTGAAATAAAACGCTCATCTGAACACAGCCAAAGCCTACCTTACTGAGACTCAAAGGCAATGTACAGAGGTTAGCAATAATACACTGAACAGTATAACAGTTACACTTTTATGACAGTTAAACATATATGGATTAATAAGCTATAGCATTCAGTAAGTGGGGATCAGTCACTTACAGAATGGGGAGATCTCAGCTCTTAAATCTATTTCCTTCTTTAACACAATAAGGATTTCTCACTATGAGTTTTTCCCTCTGGTTTACCTAGCTTCACGGGTTACTTTTATATGGATTGGGCCCCTGTCAGTGGTTAGTGCTTACAAGTGGTTTATTAGTTTCTAACCATGGCTTCTAGTTTAGGACCCTCTCTAGTGATCTTTTGGCTCCTTACTCTTACCGGAGGCCCTTTTCCCTTACCACAATCCAATTTAATCTCTATATTTGTCTACATTCTTTTTCTTGATTTCACTCATGCTGTCTCCATCACCCAGTCACTCCACTACAGGTCTCCTCAGTGACTGACGAGATGGTGGCTCCAAAGGGTCACTACGCCTCCAAAGGTTCTATAAGTATTATGGTTTCAAGTAGTGCTTCATATATCTGTTGTGCAGGGTTCTCTGTTGTGCTTGTGCACTTGGAGATGGTCTTACAGCATGAGTGAAGAGTGGGAGCTTCAGGAATCTGAGCCTTAAAATGGACTGTTAGCAACATGGCTGAGATCCTTTAGCTTGTGCGGCTTCCTTTAGAAGCGTGCACCTTGAGTCGGGACTCACTTAGCTGAGTGGTGCAGCCTCTTTGGAATGAGACCTTCACGCAACCTGTGCCAGGGATGGTGAGACACAAAGTCCCCCAACTGGGAAGGAGTCCCAGTTGTACCCTCTGCAATAGAGCAGAATTTAGGACAAACCTGATGTTAGGATGTCCTTTGTATGCATGAATGCTACTCAGGACTTTCGAGCAGTACTCATGGCCATCAGTCGAGCCTGATGCTAGGGTGCCCTTTTAGATGGAAACGATACTGTCATGCAGAAAATGTGTGTGGTAGTGCTACATAGGACTTTCAAGCAGAGCTCAAGGCCATCAGTCGAGCCTGATGCTAGGGTACCTTTTCAGATGGAAACTAAGACTCTGAGCGTTAAGGAGGACTCAGTTAGCTATGTTGGTCAGGCACTCAGTGTACCTTCTGGAGACTATTTTACATCCAGGACTTTATTGAGCAAGTGCGTGAGGCCACCGAGTTAAGCCCGATGCTAGGATGCATCATCCACCAGAGACATTGTCACTCTCTCTGGGGTTGGCCGAGAGTATGACTCCTAATGAGGGTGGTCGAAAGTTTAAAACCCTCTACCATCTGGACTTATAAGAAACAAAAGATATATCTTTTAGGTTTGCCCTTTTTAGTCAAATGATGTATTTCTTATGATCCAGATGGAGGGAGATCATATTTAGCTTACTGACTGCATTTGAAGCTGTAACACTTGTAGATAATACTTATTGCTAAGTAAAGCAGTAGCAATTGTATATGTATTGTGCTATATTCTAACTTATTCTAATGAGGATTTTTACCATATTGATTGCCTTATGCTATTCCCTACTCCTATGTTCCTTTATTAAATTAGATTTACTCTAATACTGGAAAGATGGCAAATATCTCGAGCTACAATGTGGGTCACTAATAGGGAAGGCCTTACTGCAACTGGCACATGGCCTGAAACCCAGCATTGTTGGAATATCACCGGGCATGTTGTTTTTGCTTGACTGAGATTGCCAGTCATCTGTACACGGGGAACTTGGCTGGGGTATATCTATGAAGAGATTCTCCCAGTTGAGCATTCATTGGAAATAAATAGGAAAACTCTATCGAAGAAAGGCAATTGCAATGGCAAAAGCAGGCAGTTCCAGGACTGTCACTGAGGGTGGAAAGAAAGAATGGGGGGGTAGGGGCAGGGCCACATATATAGTGTGCAAGTGTGCAGGGCAGAGGAGGCGTTAGCCTCTGACCCTATTAGGACAGAGTAGGGCAAAAGCTTTCTGAGCTGCCACGCTTTGCAGTATGTGTACATCTATACCTGAATGGATGTGAGCAGTGCTTGAAGAAGGAAGACAACTTTCACTGATGAACCAACTCAGCTGGTGAAGGTTCCATCCACCCACTACTCAAGAAACACAGTGGCAGCACCGCATAGGCTACTCTCCCTTCTTCACTGCTACTTTAAATACAGGGAGCCAATTCATGGAGGAAAAATATGTCATGTGCAACATTGCCAACAGAAAAATCAAATACTGAGTTAGACCCTGAAAACCAATCAAAAGATGATCTTTTCTTTCTTTCTTTCTTTCTTTCTTTAATCATTCGGGTTCCTTTTATTTTCACTTCTGGAGCTGCAAGATTTTAGGATTGAGGTGGGTCATGTTTTTCAACTCTTTTATGAAATTAGAACAGCTAGAAATTTAGTCTTAAAACATGAAATCTGTTGTTCTTCTGTAAAAAACTTGACTCCTGGGATATGTTTACATTGAAGGGCTCTGTTAAGTCAACTTTATTAAGTCTACTTAAGAAAGCCTATAGTGTAGATGACCCTATCTATAATACATTAAGTTGACTTAATATTGTTGACTTTAATGTGTAAGTTGACTTCAAAGGCTGGAGTTATTAAGTCAACTTAAGCAAGTGCTTAAGTCAACTTAATAAAAGCCCAATGTGAACATGGCTTTCCTAAAGTCACCTTAACAGAGATTAAGTCAATTTAAGGCTCCAGTGTAGACATACCCCTGGGGACTTAAAGGCAGGACCATCCCTAGGAGGGATGGGGCTCAGGGCCAGTTCATCTGTAGGGGGCCAGCTAGTTTTACTTCTGGCATTGGGAAGGCTGCAGTAGTGGATACAGGGGATCTGTCTGCTGTCCAGGGGACCATGTCACACTTACATCATTACCACACTTCCCCTCCCTGTGCTCCCCCACTGCATAGGGCAGGAGGAGATTACTCCTGCCCTATGGGTGGGGGCTGTACAGGGCAGGGAGGGTGTGGAGGGACATAATTGTGACATGTGCCCCCAGGTGCCACACATCAGCTGCAAGGATATATAGGGTACCACCCTGACCTACTTTCCTCCCTGGGCCAGATTAGAGGCCCCCAGTGGCCCAGGCTGCCCAGTGTTGGGGCTGCCACTGGGCAGTGCAGAGTGGTGGGAGGTTGGCTATATCCCCCTGGCATTGGATAACAACATTCAAGGATGAGGGAGAGAATTTGGGCAGGGCCAAAGGCCATCATCAACTGCTCTGCAGCTTTCTGGCCTGCCCTGTCCCCTGGCTGGCTGGTCTGTCCCAGAAGTGGAGCATGCTAGTGTATGGCCACTGCTCTCAGGGTGGGGCTGGCTGGTAATGTAGGCCATTCTGCCCCCAGCCCCAGGCCCTGGACACCCCCCTCCAGCACTGCAGGAGCTGGAGACACCCCTCCTGCTGCTCTGGTTCACCAGGTGGCAGGGTGGGGGAACCCGCTGTGCCTTGAAACCGGGCAGCCTTTGCCACTGGAGCCCCTCTAATCTGGCCTCAGGGGTGATATGGGATGAAGTGGGCCAGTTCAGAGGTTGGGCTCCACACTCCTGCCTGTCTCCTGGGCCAGCTTGTCATTGGAAACAGTGAGGGGCAGCAGGGGGCCTGCCAAACAGTAGGGCCCAGAGTGGTTGCCCTGCTTAAAGGAAAGTCAAAATTATTACAAGATTTACATTAAAATTTCAATAGTTTTCAAAAGGGTTAATGCCCCCAAACTCTTCTGTATGAGTTGATTGTGACATAGGTTACAATCTGTCCTTTAAATGGTCTTTGAATTTTTCTATCTATATTAACTTGCAAGGCAAGATTCTGCAGCAGAACAGTATTTGAATTTTAAATAGATGTTTGATGAATAAAATGACAAAAATAGTCATTATTCAATAATGCTAAAATCATTTCTGCCCCTGAAAAAGAGGGAGGGGTAAAACAAAAAACAAAACAAACAAACAAAAACCCCCCACCATGTTCCAAGCAGTTTTTGGCACTAAACAATAGATTTTTTTAAGTAGTGTCCTTTAAAAGACATATCGACACTTCACAGGCCAGTACCATAGGATGGCATTTCATTTGAGAGCATAAGAGAGTGGCTCATGCAAGTAAAAAGGAACAAATTGTAATATTTTATGTGAGAACTGCAGGGAAAACAATTCAATAGTTCAGAAAGCAGATTCAAAACATATGAGTAGAGCAAGTGAAAATGCAACCCTCAGTGAAAACAGAAGGTGCCATAACTAAAAGAAAAGGGATGTAAACAAGGTTTAAGAAGAAAGGAAGGCTGGAGAAAAGCCTCTGGGTTTTTTAAAAACAGTAGTATATCCTCTGAAGTGATTTTAAACATGGACAGAAAGACACTGAAAACTCTGGGAGGAAAGAGGAATATGGACCTTTTTCCTATTTTAAGAGAGTAGAACATACAGAGATTCTTAAGCCATTTAAATTTGGGATTAAAAATTAAGAATACAATAAAAAAAGTTAATATAATAGCCCAGACACTAAATACACAAATGAAAAATACATGTTCTGGAAATGTCAGTCAGGGTAAGAATGTACTCTTGAAAGATTCAGGATGCAGTTTCTAATCTGTGTAGCAAAATGAAGTTCTAATTTAAAGAGAGTGCCTAAAAAAGCAGATACTTGAGACAAAAAGGCATTTCTATACAAAGAAATAATTCATTCTCTGTAAGATTTAATGATAGGGAGTTTTCATCTTTGACAAAGAAATACCAGTAGTGCCAGGTTTCATTTATCTTGAGAGAATTATTTTTTGAACTATCTAACCAAATGATCAAAAAAAGAGGCTGTGTTGGGGAAACTTAGGTGTGACTGAAATGGTTCTTGCATATTATTTTGTTTTACTCCTTGAAATATGATTCTGACCACTGGAGCCTTGGCTAACACAGAATCACACAGAAAGATTCCTCTAAAATGCATTGACTGATAAAGATATATAGAGTGGTGGAAAATTTGTGACAAGCTATTGATTTGATGAATATAGTCTCTTTCCCTTTTGGTAAAGGTCTGTTAACAGAACTTGATTTTTTACTAACTCATTTTCTACTCTAATTGTTCCAGTAGCTTATGCCTGTAATATTTTCTGCCCATGAAATGCACTATGACACCACTTGTGAAAATGAATATATGAATATTTCACAAAAAACATTGCTCTGAGAATTTGATGTTTGTGATTCAAAATTTTATCTTCATGGTCACATTACACTCAGGTCACTGTTTCTATTTCCAAATTGAATAACCTAGTATTTGTAAATGGGTGCTTCACTTCCATATTAAATTAACTTAAATTAGTTTCAGATTTGGACCTCAGATTTGCATTGCATGAACATTTTTGTGAACAACGCTTTACTCATACACAAAGGAAATTAAAAAAAGAAAGGATGTGAATATGTTTGAAGTGTAAGTCAATGTAAAAGTCCCTTAAATGTAGTAGATTTTTCCTCTTCCATTTTTGTCTTTTAGCTTTATTCAATGTCAAATAGAATATGACTGCCTCTAAAAGTGAAGATGATGATGCCAGTATATTGTTCAAAGCACTCTGAAGGTTTTTCAAAGAAAGGCTATGAACTACATTGCAAATATCCTTATCATATTTCCAGTTTGAAGAATAGAGCATATTTTTTCTGGGGACTTAAAATGAGCTAACCAGTCTGTAATTCCCTTGGTTCTCCTTTTTATAGAAGGGCAAAATTAGTGCCATGTTCCTGGACTCTGAAACCTCTTCCGTATTTAATAATTTTTTTAAGATAATTGCTAATAGATCATTAATCGACTTCTTGAGTATTCTAGGATGTATTTCATCAGACCCTGCCAATCTGACATCTATCTTGTCTAAAGATTATTTAAATTGTTCTTTCCCTTATTTCAGTCTGAGATGTTACCACATTTTCAATGGTATTTGCTGTTTGACATCTGATTACTACCATCCTGTACAATGACAAATGGACAAAAAATCATTTAACACTTCTGCTATTACCACATTTTCTGATGTCTTTCCTTGCCCTTTGAGTAATGGACCTACTCTCTCCTACCCTTGGACCAAGGACAGGGTAGGTCCATTACTCAGTGGGCAAGGAAATGCATCTGTAAAACATATAATTGTTACCTTTTATGTCTGTAGATAATTTAATCTCATTTTGAGCATTGGCCTTTCTAATTTGGGAAAGACCTGAAGAACTCTTTATTTCCAGATCTTGTCTCTATCACCAACAGAAGTTGGTTCAATAAAGCATGTTATCTCACCTATATTATCTCCTACAATTTCTAACTTAGTTTCAGATTTTTCAAGTTTCTTTAGGTTTTGCTGTTTCACTATTTTAGACTGTTTTACTATTTCAGTAACTGTAGCTAAGGGTAATCTCTCTTCATTTGTAGCTTCTGTGAAAAAGATTGTATCTGACCTAGGCAGATAAGGGCTGATCTAGGCAGAGAAGGACTTAAAAGACAGTGGCTGAGCGATCAGGGGGAGCTTGCGAACAGGGGGACTGAAAACAAGGGAGTTTGAGAGGGAAGGAGTTGGTGAAGTCCTGAAAAGGAGGTGAAGGCAATCCCCTAGCTGAAGAACCTATTGAAGATACCTGGGTGGTGGGTGGGCATAAGCCCACCCACTTCTAAAGTCGTTCCCCCAGCCTAAGGGGAGCGGCACAGAGCAGGTCCTCAACTAATTACTTGGGACAACGAAAAAGAAAACAGGGACGGGTGTGAGGGTTACAGGTACAAAACTAGAGTTTCGGAATGGGATACCGAGCAGAGAACCCCAGATAGCGCCCACTGCTCCCAGAAGGTGTCAAGGGAGCCAGTGGATGCCACCCAGAGGAACTCTGCCCGGATACGTGCACGGATAAGGGAGCGGAAATAGGCCCCACAGTCGCAGGCCCCTCCTTCAGCCAACCTCCTCTCCCGAGTTTTATAAGTGGCTACTTTTGCGTAAGCCAAGAGGAGGTTGGTGAGGAGGTCCCGCGACTTTGTGGGGCCATGGATGGGGAGTGTGTAAAGATACAGGTTTGGGGAGAAGTGCAGCCAGAACCTCAAGAGGAGGTTCTGGAGGAGCCGGAAGAGGGGCTGCAGCCTGGCACAGTCTAGATAGACATGTTCCGGGGTCTCCCTCTCACCGTTAAAGGAGCAGGTGTTGGGACAAAGGGTGAACCACGCCAAGTACACGCCCGTGCTCACGGCTCCATGTAGGAGCCGCCAACTGATGTCCCCGGCGGGCCTTGGAGTGAGGGTGGCATACAGACTGGCCCACCGGGGATCCTTGCCCTCTGTAGGTGGAATGAGGTCCTGCCACTTTGTATCCGGGTGGGACTCAAGGGTGAGGAAGTGGATGGTATGCAGCATGAGCATGTACAGATATTTGCGAGGCACGGTTCGGAAAGAGACCGGCTGCAAGTCTAGCAGCCGGGTTGTGGCATGGGGCAGGGATGGCCGGGGGGGGCTGAGGGGGCCGAGGCCTGATCAAAAGTTCCGGCGGGCCAGGACTGGGAGGGGGGCAGGGAGTACCCTCTCGCAGAACCTGCTCGAGGTAAACCTGAGCAGTGGGAGGCAAGGCTGCCCTCACCTCCTGGAGTAGGCGCTGGGGGGAGCGAAGGGTGGAGAGCCCCATGAGCCAAGCCAGCTCATGGAGATCCACCCAGTCCCCCCGAGCATAATCCAGGAGGTCTCTGACCCGGCTGATACCTTCCATGACCAGCCTCTGTCTCACGGAGGGGGCCTCCACCACCTGCACACAGAGATGGCGATTGTGTAGCAGGGGCTCCGCGAGGAGGTCCTCCCCCTCGGTGGGTATAACTGACCTGGAAGCCGCAATGAGCCTCCAGGTCCGGAGGAGGTCATGGTAGAAGGCCAGCAGCTCAGAGACGTCTCGCGGAACACATCTCAGGTCGAGATAAAAGAGCTGCCGGTCATATCAGAGCCCTTGGTAGCGGCGGAGGAAGATGCATGCCAAATGGCTCCATGCTGGACTACCTGCACCATAAAGGAGTCTCTGCAGGGCCTGGAGGCGGAAGGTGTGGACCTGGCTGCGGAGGCAGCACAGGCCCTGACCCCCTTCTTCCAGGGGAAGGCTCAGAACCCCTGCAGAGACCCAGTGCAGTCCTGGCCAGAACCACCTCAGGATTGTCTCCTGGAGGCTGGCCAGAAAACCCGGGGGTGGGGTCAGGGTGTTGAGCCGGTGCCAGAGCATGGACAGGATGAGCTGGTTGATGACCAGTGCCCGCCCCAGAAGGGAGAGGCACTGCAGCAGTCTCGTCCACCTCCGGAGCCGGTCAACAACCCTGCCCTCTAATTCATGCCAGCTGTCCTCCGGGGAGGGATGGGTGGCAGAGAGGTCAAAGCCCAGATAGAGCAGCGGACCCGCGCCCCACCAGATGGCCTGAAGCACGGGTGGGAGGGAGCTGACCGGCCACCCAGCCCCTACCATCAGGCCAGAGCTCTTGACCCAGTTGACCTGGGCGGAGGAGGCTGCCGAGTAGATAGCATGACAAGCCTCCAACCGCCCCAGGTCGCCCGGGTCCTGGACCATGAGGAGTACATCATCAGCGAACGCCGACAAGACCAGCCGCAGCCCTGACTCAGGGAGAACCAAGCCCGTCAACCTCCGACGGAGGAGACAAAGGAAGGGCTCGATGGCCAGAGCATACAGCTGGCCTGACAGCGGACAGCCTTGATGCACTCCTCGCCCGAAGCTGACCGGCTCGGTCAGGGTCCAGTTGAGCTTGATCAGACACTCTGCAGAGGCGTACAGCACCTGGAGAAACCCCACAAACCGGGGCCCGAAGCCAAACGCCCGCAGGGTGCCCAGGAGATACCCGTGATCCATCCTGTTGAACGCTTTCTCCTGGTCCAGGGCCAGGAGGGCGAACGACAGACCATCCCTACACCCAAGCACTAAGAGATCCCAGAGCAGGTAGAGATTGTCGAAAATGGAACGGCCCGGGATGGTGTAGGTCTGGTCGGGATGGATCACGTCCTGCAGCATGGACCCCAGGTGCAGCAAGATAGCCTTGGCTACTATTTTATAGTCCGTGCTGAGGAGCGAAATGGGATGCCAATTCCGGAGGTTGCGGAGGTCCCCCTTCTTGGGCAGCAGGGCCAGCACCGCCCGTCAGCAAGAAAGGGGGAGCTCTCTGGTCTCGGACTCGGCCCAGACAATGGCAAGGTCCGGGCCGAAGACGTCCCAGAAGACGCGGTAGAACTCCACGGTCAGCCCGTCCATGCCCGGAGATTTGTTGGTGGGCATGAGACGTAGGGCCTCCGAGAACTTGGCCAGAGTGAGAGGCGACTCCAGCTGGTCTCGGGTGCCCTCGCTGACCGTGGGAAGTTCATTCCAGAGCACCCAGCAGGCGTTAGGGTTGGTCAGATCCGGGGAGAAAAGACTGGCGTAGAAGGCCCTGGCCCTTCCACGCATCTCCTCCAGATCCGTGAGGGGGGTGCCGTCCTCTGCCAAGAGGCAGGTGATGTGCTTTTTAGCCCCCCTCCGTTTCTCCAGGCATAGAAGAAGTGGGAGCCGTGATCCATCTCCCGAAGGAGCTGGATGCGAGATTGAACAAAGGCGCCCTGGGCCCGGAGGTCCTCGAGGGCCTGCAGCTCCTTCTGCTTCTCCCGGTGCGCTTCACAGAGGGATGGATCCCCTGGGCTGGTGGCCAGGTACCTCTCAAGGTCCAAGACCTCCCACTCCAGCTGCTCTATCCCCGCATCCCTCCGCCGGCTGGCCCCCCGAGTGTAGTCATGGCAGAAGAGCCGGGCATGCACCTTCCCCACATCCCACCAGCACCGTGCCAACGGAAATGGGGCCCTCTGCCACCTCCAGGCCAGCCAAAACTCCTGGAAGGATGCTACGAAGCCCACATCCTCCAGCAGGCTATTATTAAAATGCCAATAGGCCGGCCCCGGCCTCTCTGCCGAGAGAGAGGCCATCACGGTCACCTAGATGGTGATCCGAGAAGGGGGCCGGCCGAACACTGGAGGACTGGGCCTGTGCCAGATGGTGTCGAGACAAATAAATGTGGTCCAACCGGGAGTGGCACGACTGATGGTCCCCCACCCGGACATAGGTGAAGGTCACCTCGCTGTCCAGGTGGTGGTCGCAACAGATCTCCACCAGGGAGTGATGGTCAATCACCTCCCGGAGGATGTCCGTGGCGGCCTGGCACTGCTCCGTCCCCTTGCGGTCCCGTTCCTCAAGGGTGGTGTTAAAGTCCCCGCCGAGGACCAGGCACTCCCGAGGATCCAAGGTGCTGAGAAAGGCGGCCGCCTGCCAAAAAAATTGCAGCCACTCCAGGCCCGAAGTGGGGGCATAGACGTTGACCAAGTTCAACGCCAGCCCCTCCATATGGACTCAGAGGTGTAGGAGGTGGCCCAGGACAACCTTGGCAACCCCCAGCACCTCAGGCTGTAGGCCGGGGGAGAACAGGGTGGCCACACCGCCAGAGCGGGCGGACAGGTGGCTCAGATACACCCCCTTCCCCCACTCCAGCTGCCAACTGGCCTCGGCGGCTGGATCTGTGTGGGTCTCCTGCAGGAAAACCACAGAGTACCCCCCCTCCCGAAGGAACGTGAGCACCTGGGTCCTGCGGAGACCCCACCTACAGCCTCTAGCATTTAATGTGGCAAAGGTGACGGGTGCCATGAGGAGGGCTGGGGGGGATCCTCAGAGGTGATGACAATGCCAGCAGCCTCCGTCGGGCCACGCAGCAATCCATGACTGACCCCAAAGGTCATAAGGGAGTCACAGAAGCTGCGGGCCCTTTGGTAGGCCACGGCATCCCGTTTCCCGGTCCCTTTGTCTTCCTTCAGTATGGCCCGCACGGTCCGGAGGACGAGATGGAAATTCCCCCAGTGCTGCAGGGCGAGCTGCACCCGCCTCCTGGCCCCACGAGTGTTCACCAGGAACGTGTGCAGCTCTTCCCGCAGTGCCAAGAGGTCCGGGGTTGGAGGCTCCTGGCCGTCCTCCAGTCAGGTGCCAGTGTTGGCCCCGCGGTCAGCTGGGAGCAAAAGACATGGCGCAGAGCCCCGTCTCGTTGCCGATGGTGTGGGCACCATAGCTCCCAGCTGAACCCCTGGCACCAGGAAGGGTGGTGGTGGAGGGAAGACAGCAGCCTCAGGGATGGAGGGGGCCACAAATACCACCTCCCGGGAACTGGTTGATGGAAAGGGGAAAGCCACCATCCTGGGGGTGGCAGTAATAGGGGATGAGGCTGGGCCTAGGGTAGGAAAGGGGGGGACAGTAAAGGGAGGGATAGGATTGAGTCCAAGAAGAGAAGTGATGGAAAGAAGGGGAGGAGTGATTGTGGGAATAGGGGCCCCGGTGGTCAAACCATCAGGGTGCGGCTCCCCTTGACTGGGCACGGGATTCACTAATATGGAGTGAGGAACGGGATCCGTGCTGAAGCTGGGCGTGGGAGTTGAGGGTGGCTGGTTCACCACATCCTCAGCGTCAGACACGGGGGAATAGACAAGTGAGGGAAAGGGCAGCTGTCCCCCCAGGGACAACACCCTGGGACCCAGCTGCTCAGGGCTGGCCATAGCCTTGAGGGGCTCGGCGGCCACCACAGGAAGGTCTATAGCAGCTGGGCAGGTGAAGCAACCCAGGGGTGTCCCCGGGATAGAAGCAGGGACAGCAGACAGGAGTTCAGGTTTGGGTTGGGTCTGGGGAGGGGCAAGGGAGGGGGTGACGAGACGTCGTTGTCACCCAGATCAAGGCCTGCTGGTAGAGGGTCGTCCTCCCTTGGGGCTACCAAGGTCAGACCCAGGGCCTCGATCTCCGCAAAGATGGAGCCCATTCCTCCCCCCGCCTCAGCTGCTGATGGTTCCGGGGGGACAGGGGTGGCTCCATCCGCGACCTCCCCAGGAGAGGGATCAACGGGGGCCTCCTGAAAGGGGGCAGCGCTGCTCCCCTCCTCTACCTCACCCATCTCCTCAGCCGGAGCCTCCTGCTGGACCTCACCAGAGGGCGCAGCAAGCGGTTCAGCATCGTTTGTATTTGTAGAAATATCATCAGCCCCCCGCAATGATTTCCGGGGGGCCTCCTCCCCATCTAAGGTGCTGGGGAGGGACAGAGCCTTCTTGCGCTTGCTGCGGACCCTCTGGGGGAGAGCCCGACCCTCTAAGATGGAATCTGAGGGCTGGCCAGCAGGGGCGGGAACAGGTGGCAAGGGCGAAGGCTCTTGGGGAGAAGGGACCAGGGGAGGGACATCAAGGTGATGGGAACCCTCCTCCTGGGGTGTGCCCTCTCCCATATCTGGGGTCACCACCTCGGCCGCTGCCCTCTCCTCTCTGGGCCCCGTCCCAGATGGTTCAGTATGGGCGGCAATGGGGCCCAACCGCTTCTCTGGGCATGGTGGGGCTGTGGACCCCACGTCCCGAGAGGCAGCGGCAGCTGTGTTCCTCGATGGAGGAGAGGCAGCTTGAGTGGCCGGGTGGGCGGGGTCGCCGGCGGTGGTGTGGCCGGCGCCCGTATCAGCTCCGGGGGGCCTAGTTGCTCCCTCCTCATGCTGGGCCAAGGGGCAGTCCCTCCAGACTTGCCCTGTGGCCCTACAGAGGAAGCACTGGGCTTCCCCCGAAGAATAAAAGATCTTATAATGGGCGCCTTGATGGGGCACCAGGAAGGACCCCTCCAGTGCCACCCCATCACGTGCCCCCGCCGGCGGCAGTTGGATTTGCACCTGCCGGCGGAAGGACAAAACGTGATGGAGGGCGGGGTCCTTACAGCCCAGTGGGAGAGGGCTGATAATTGAAATCGGCTTCCCCAGGGTGGAGAGGAGGGGAAGCAGGGCGGCATTGGGGCGGAAGGGAGGAACGGAAGTGAGGACCACCCATACGCCCAGGTCCTCCAAGGGTTCCACTGGCACGTGGACACCCCCCACCGCCAAGCCCCTGACCACTGCCTCCTGTGCGGCGGCCTCCAATGCCAGGAAGAATACTATCTTCCCAAACATCTTGGAGGCCGCCACAATGGCCTTGGGCCCCACCACCCTCGCCATCACCCGTACATAAGTTTCTACATGGGGTGAGGCAGCCACCAGGAGGCAGCGGACACCGTGCCTCCTGGTCAAAGAGGGGAAGGAGCCCTGGCCCCCGAGGTCGAATTAGAGGAGGTGGTGCAGGCTGATGTTGTGGAGGTGGGCGGAGGGGTGGCAGCCGCCTGGGCATACGTTCTGGGGACAGAAGGACCCCCAGAACTGGTGGAGGGGATGGCAGGGGAAGAGGGGGCCGCAGCCGGTGGATGGGCTGCGGGAGCAGCAGGGCCCTTGCTCGCCTTCTTCCCCTTGCTCTTTCTTCCGGCTGTGGAGGTTGGGGTGGCAGCAGTGGAGGCCCCTCCCATGCCCGCTTCCACAGGTGCCCTAGTAGAGGCACCAGAGGTGGTAGGAATGGCAGCAGTGGTCAAGGGGGCAGCCGCAAGGAGAGAGGGGGGAACAGGCTGTGGGAGAGGTTCAGAGAAAGCTGGGGAAGTCTCCGTGTTCCAAAATGGAGGGAACAGGAGGGGTTACTTGGGGTGGGTAGACTGGGGTAAGGAACAAAACGGGGGGGGGGACCAGGTAATGGGAAAGGGGTGGATGAAGGGTAAACTATATGGCAGTCAAGGGGTGGCAACCACTCCTCCCTGCTAGGCTGCAGGCAAGGGAGGAGGGTGCCAGGGAGAGCAGGACAAGAGGCTTACATGGCCTAATAGGGGCTGGCTCCTCCGGCTGCACTGGGTGGGGTGGGGATCACAGTTGTATCGGGGGGGTGCAGTGCAGAGGGAAAAAAACAAAAAAGGAATCAGGGACCTATAAGGCCTGGCCAATTCTGGCTGGGGGTGCATAATGCAGGGGTGGGGCTAGGGGGCATCAAGGATGGGATAGAAAAACAATAGGGGCTGAAGGGTGGGGCAGGGGAACCAAAAACAAACAAACTTTCAGGCTGGTGTGGGGCAGAAAACTAAACCAATCTCAGGAGTTTGAGGAGGGGTCTGTGAGAGGCAGGGGCACTGAACTAGCTGGAGGGCAAAATAGAGGGTGGAAAGCCCTCCAGCCAGGGGGTCAGGGGGAAAAAAAAGGGGGGGGGGACCAAACTACAGGGAAAAAAGAAACCGCCACCGCTGGGGGAGGTGGCCATCCGGTCCCCGCTGCTAGAAGAGTCCAAGGCGGCCAAAGCTGGGAGCCCGCTGCCCCTCCAGCAGTGGGAGGGGAGGCCAGGAAAGTAGCAGCCGGGGGCGACAGCGGTGGTACCGGCAGTCCACCCCCAGCTGCAAGCAGCAAAGCCCCAGTCCCGGAGGCCTCCCCTCAGTAATGGCGGTGCCCCCCCTCCCCGAAAAGGCAGCAGGCTCCAGGAGCAACAGCAGCAGCAGCAGGGACCGGCCGGCTGGCCGGCAGGAAAGGCGGTCCCTCCCCAGCCGGCGGTGGTGGCGGAAGCCCTCCCCCCATGGCTCCCCCCCTCCCCACAGAGCAGGGGGGTGGGAAGGAGAGAGGCCAGCCAGCCACAACAGCAGCAGCAGCAGCAGCAGCAGCAGGAGCAGGGGAGGAAAGGGCAGCAGAGGCGGCGGCAGCGGTGGCGGTGGCGGCGGCGGTGGTGGAAACAGGAGCAGGGCCAGGAGCTGGTCAGGCTGAGTCTGTCCTCCTCTCTTCCCTCTCCCCAGCTGAAGAAGCAAGGGAAAAAGCAAAGCTTGGGTGAATGAATTACTAACTGTGTGTTTGTGTCTTTCCCTACAGGTGATTTCTGTTAGTTGTTAGCTACTGTGGGGATGGGGACTGTGATTGTGTGATTGTCTGGGGGCTGTTTGGATCATTGTTCCCTGCTCACCTTTGATCACCAACTTCAATCAGCCTTGTGATCATCCTTCCCCTGTGCATTTAAAGAGGGGCAAGGGCTGACCTAGGCAGAGAAGGCCTTAGAAGTCAGTGGGTGAGGGACCAGGGGGAGCTTGCAACCAGGGGGACTGAAAACAGGGGAGTTTGAGAGGGAGTTTGGTGAGGCCATGATGGTGAAGAGGAGCCACACTGCTTGTGCTGGTGCCTCTTCTGTCTCATCCACATGTGCCTGTTGCCAGATAGACATCCTGAGCATGGATATCTGCATGGGACTTGCAGGGACTGTGGTCTGCATTCCCCTGTCTCCGGCGATCAGGCTGGGGAGATGAATCAATGTGACAGGTGTCTTCCAGTGGGATCTCTCAGGAGGCAGGTGGGAGACCTACAGGAGGAGGTGTCTAGGCTAAGGAGTATCCATGCCCTGGAGAAGTTCCTCGATAGCATCCACAAGGAGACATGCAAGGAGGAGGATACTATCCAGGTGTTGAAGACTACTCCCACACCACTGGAGAAGGATGGGATGCCTATGGGAGAGGGAGGACACTGGCAGCTGGTTACTTCTGGCAGCAGACAGTGCTCCACTCCTGCTCACATCCCACCCTCCATTGTGGTGAAGAACCATTACACAGCACTATAAATGATGGATGAGCTGGAAGAGGAGATGCCATGCACCCAGAGGCTGGGAGGATCACAGCCATCACAGCTAGGAGGAGATGTAGGGTTGTGGTGGTTGGGAACTCACTTCTAAGGGGATGGAGGCACCCATCTGTCACCCTGACAAGGCCTCTCAGGAGGTATGCAGCCTGCTGAGTGCCCGCATCTGAGACGTTACAGAGTGATTGTTGAGAACCATCCGCCCCTCTGACTACTACACCATGCTACTCATTCACGTGGGAACCAATGATACTGTGAGAGCTGATCCTCACCAGATCAAAGGTCACTACAGGGTTCTGGAAACACAGGTGAAGGAGTTTAGAGCACAGATGGTGCTCTCCTCAATCTTTCCAGTCAAGGGTAAGGGGCTGAGAAGAGACAGAGGCATCCTGGAGGTGAACACCTGGCTGTGAAGATGGTGTCGTCAGGAGGGCTTTGGCTTCCTTGACCATGGACTGCTGTTCCAGGAAGAAGGACTGCTAGACAGAGATGGACTCCATCTGTTGAGGAAGGGAAAGAGCATATTCGGACGTTGACTAGCTGACCTAGTGAGGAGGGCTTTAAACTAGATTTGAAGGGAGAAGGAGACCAAAGTCCACAGGTAAGTGACAATGTGGGAGACCTGGGGGAAGGGATGGATCTTGGGGGGTGCTGGGACTGTAACACCAGGCATAAAAGTGAGGGTGTTTGGAACACGGTGGGGGGAATCAAATAATTTTGTTAGATGTTCTAATGAATCTTCAATACCTGACACAAGTGCGGGAGGACAACACGAGGAGAAAATGCAAGGAGGTACATGCAATGGAATTCAAAATCGACACAGGAAAATATGGCGATCAGCCTGGTATCTTATCTACCTGTACACAAATGCGAGGAGCCTGGGAAACAAGCAGAAAGAACTGGAAGTACTGGTGCAGACCAGAAACTGTGATATAATTGGGATAACAGAGACGTGGTGGAATAGTTTGCAATGACTGGAGCTCTGCAATAGATGGGTATAAATTGTTCAGGAAGGAC